>CM076609.1:64596523-65196523 GCA_038502775.1 Hippodamia convergens | reverse complement strand
CGCGTATCTGGTCTTGGTCTTCCAGGGCAGGTGGATCTTCAGGAAGAACGTCTTACCGTCGAAGGAGATGTCTTTGTGCTCGAGCTCCAGCTCCAGGCCTTCCCTCACCAGGTTCTCCTTAGGATCGCAGGGATTAAACAGGTGAACGATGGGTGCGTTGGACTTACCTGGAAGGCCCTTCGGTAGTCTCTTCTCCTAGCTTCTGCCTCCGTCATTACCCCGAGCTCCTCCTCTTCGTACACCAAGATCATGTCGATTTTTCTTTTGCCATCTCGGAAGTACAGGCTCTCTGGATCCAACTCCTGCAAAGGAACAAAAGGAATCTTTCGTGGAGTCCTACAAAGGTGCGTGTTTGGTCCCGTCTAATTCACTTACATACGTTATAATGGTTCACCTGTTGCGTTCAGGATAAACGAGGTGATTGATCCGTTTTATTCGATACGAGAAATTGAAAAGGACACGCGAGCAACTCC
Source organism: Hippodamia convergens (assembly GCA_038502775.1). NCBI lineage: Eukaryota > Metazoa > Arthropoda > Insecta > Coleoptera > Coccinellidae > Hippodamia > Hippodamia convergens. The sequence goes on along the minus strand of CM076609.1, from coordinate 65,196,050 downwards.
GACCGGTCATTAAGTCATCATTTCCGAATTACGGAAGCAATTTCCTAATGCGCCCGCCTCTTCCTGCTCTAAATTCCCATAAATCACCTCGAAAAGGGCGAACAGTAATGACGTTCACTCGTCGATCGATGCTTACGCTATTTGAAATCGGACCTACCTCCTCTTTCTCCGGGAGGGTCTTGGCTGGCGTCTCCGGGGCCTCCTCGGTGGGGAAGTCCGGCTCCTGGACGAGCGAGGGCAGTGGCGTGCCGGGGATGGTGGAGTAGGACTCCGCGTTAAGTTGGGGTCCGAACGCATCTTTGGTCGTGGGGAAATTGCTGGGTTTCTGCTGGAAAACAAGAAGGAAGGGTCATCTGGAGGTCCCTGGGGATCCTTGGAGGTTTACCAGAGGCTCGGCACATTCTACCAGCTCGATTATGGTGGGTATTTTGGCGGGATACTTTGGAGATTTCTCGAAAAAATGACAATTGTCGAATTATTGATTTATTTCTGTGGAAGTGCCAAGTTTTATTTTTATGAAATTTCGGCCTCTAGTTTCAGTATCAAATGAAATGATTCTTTCCTGACCTGGTCAGATTGGAGGGACCCCCTCCTGAAGCTGATGGAATGGTTGCACTCCCTGGGGCTCTCCTCGATACCGTTGAGGTAGTGGTCGTGGTCTACCTTGCTGAATTTGATGTTGGTCAGCGAGTTCGACTTGGTTCTGGGGCCTATGGTGGTTATGTGGGGGGTATCTTGCCTGTGTTGGGGAATGTTCAGGCTGGCAGTGCTCTCATCGCTTGGCCTCCTCGAGGACTCTGAAAACCAGAACTCTTTAATCGACATTTAAATATTCCCATCGTGAACGTTAAAAATAAACATCGAAATTCGGGGATGTTAGGAATTATTAAAGAGACCTATTTATACCCGCTTTTGGGACGTTAAAAACGTTTTTTAGCCACGTGAAATTAATTATGAAAAAGCACAATTCATCAATATCTAACGAGGCATGAAGCCTCGTCGTAGGAACGTGGATAAATCGTTAAAATGTATAAGAATTCAATAACTGATCGAAAATGGAAGCTTTCCGTTTTAATGGTTGCTTTCAAGATGGTTGTGGGTGTGCTTTATTTATTAATCGGCGACCTAGATGCAGGAACGGATGGGGGCTAGGAAAAACAATTCCTTCATTTTCTGAATTTAGACTGAATATTTCCCATTTCCACGAAAAAAATTTTTTTTACAATTTTATAGAAGTTGTCGTGACCTGTCTGGTTCCAATTTTAGATTAATTATTGCATGTCTTAATTTTCCTTCGAAAAACTAAAGGGTACCTGGTTATTTTTTTTCCATTTTCAATTTTATTTTAAAATAAAAAACCGTTGGTACCATTGACAAATTTTTCTCTATGACCTACTACCACAGAACACTGTTCTGTGGTCTATGTTCCGGGATAGATGTTCTGTGCGATGACGCTCATTTTCTTGAAACAATTGAACGTTGATGATGCTTCCCTAATGGAGGCATTATTAAGTTTATTTAAAATAATTTAGCAGTGCTAGAATATGGTTTCATTTTATTTAGTATTCTTGGTCAGTCGTGGAACAGTCCTATGTTTTGAACTTGTGTAAAAATTCGTATCAGATCAGTTCTAGTGTAGTGAATCTCAGTTACCTCTGACCAAGATGAGACGAGTTCATCAAATTATGGTAAGTTATAAATATTTAAAATAGAAATATCTCCTCAATTGTTTTTTAAACGAATTTACTGAATTTTTCTGGAGAACAGTTGTTTCCAGGGAGAGTTGGCTGTTCTGTTTAAATTAAAGGTTCCTGTAATGTAGTGCGGTAATGCCTATCAACAATAGAACTACTACAGATAATAACAATAATAATAATAATTCCGGTTTTTTAATAACGCTTAAATATAAATGAAAAAATGTTTTCTAGAACAAAACATAGGGTAACTCCGAAAGAATACATAAAACGTAGCTGGCTATGGAACCAGCCAAGATGGCCTTGGCATTTATTTAAAATTTGTTGTGTTTGCCGTTTTCACCACAAATTTTATTTCTTGAAATTTTATAGAAGGCTGAGTTGTGACCTGTCTGGGTCCAATTTTAGATTGCATGTCTTGATTCGCCTTCGAATAACTAAAGGGTACCTGGTTATTGTTTTCATCTATTTAATTCAACGAGGACATTCTATTTTCCCTTTTCATAACACCCTTGTTTATACGACTTTTTATAAACAAGGAACATTCAAATATCTACAGAAAAAAACATGAAAATGGTTCAAATTGAACAGTTGGAAAAAGAATTTTAAAAAGTTTTAACTGCAATAAACTATTTTATATTCAACGAGGCTTTGTATATTTGAACCATTATTTTTTCGCTTTTGAACATAATCTTCTCCATTAAATTTTCTAGTACTTCCTGGGAGATTCACAGATTGAAATAAAATTGTTTCTATTTTTCTGGCTTACCTGAAGAACGGTTTTCCTTCTCAGACTCGATAAACAAGTAGTTCACGTCATGATTTTCCATATTTTCGGCCGAAAAACATAAGGGCTATCATGCCGAAAGGAAAAGAAAGTCGCCGAACGAAAAAATCAATCTTCCGGAATTTTCCCGATAGAAAATGTGAAAATTTTCACGTCCGACCGTTATCTGGCACACTACGATCGCGTTGTTCGAACGGTAATGTGATGCGATCATTAATAATAAATAAATTGGAAAACTATGGAAACCGAATAACAACACTGGAAGCAATCAATTGATCAATTTGAGGACTCTTCTTTCCGCCTTCTGTTGCTCTGGACAGCGGTCAATGTCATTAAAACTCCCGCTGTTAGTTATTCTCATTGAAATTTCCCGGTTTTCAGAACGAAAAAACATCAAGAAAGTTTAATTTTCAGTTTTCAAAAGAATTTAAAAGAATACCTTAGCGAATGCACACTTAATTTCACATATTTTTATAATTCCAGTAATTCATAATTTCAAAATTGATGTGAAATCAGGATCAAGCCATCTTTGAGCAGGTCCTGTAACTAAAATATAGTTTTCTATGCTTAACAATAATTGAAAGGTTACATAGATGGCTCTCATGTCTTTCTCAACACTTTTATTCCTTATACAAAAATATACAAAACAAAGTTGCAAACAATACATAAAAATGATTAAAAAAAAACAATATAAGTCATCTGGAAACCAATTTGATCAGTCCATTCTTCCCGGACAAGTGGACCACGTCCCCCGTCCTGAAGACCTTAGTTGCGTTCTGGGCCCCCACCACGCAAGGTAAACCGTACTCCCGCGCCACAACGGCTCCTGCAAAAACAAAAACTCACCATCGATCCCCCCAAAAAAGCCCTCAAACTTACCGTGAGACATAAGTCCTCCCAGCTCAGTCACCACCCCTGAAAGTATCGGGAAATATGGGGACCAACCTATGTCCGTGCTCCTAGTTATCAGAATGTCTCCTGAAAGTTGGAAGAATGAGCGAAAAGCTCAGGGAAGAATCTAAACACGAATACAGGCCTAACTGTATTAAAGAATCCTGTAATGGAAGATTTATTTTTTGACAACTTAATTATGACAGTTCCTTTATTTTGACAGCTGTTTAACCTAGAGAACTGTCAAAATAATTCAAGTTGGGCCTCTATTTGCGTTTGGATAACTATGTAATCAAAATAAAAAAGTTTCAAGGAAGAAATTTACCTTGTTTCAACAAATCCACCTCGTCTAGAGATGTGATGACCACCGCTCTTGCTCTAACGTCTCCAACGCTGACTGGAGTACCGGTACAAACGACATCAGAGTCTGAAACTGCTGCATTTCCTTCGTGTTTGGATTCGGGTACTGGCATCTCGAGCATCACTTCGGAGAACTTGAGTTTATTCCAAACGGGATACAGCCTTTGTCTTCTCAACGCTCTAAAAAATCATTGCTCTTTAATATTGAGAAAAAATCAATAATTTCTGGTGTCTTACTTTGATACAAGCGCAGGATTCTTCTTATTCAGCAGCTGCCATATTTCGTGCTGGGTCAGGTGGAATATCAGGTTCTTCTCTGGAATGATCCCCTCTTCAGTCATGGCCTTCCCCAACGCCCTGTATGCGATCCTAAACTTGTTCACTGCCCCTATCAAGGCTGATTTTGACATCTCCCTGTACCCCACGGCCTTCCTGTACTTTTTAATCACGAATCTCAAGAACATCCTAAAAAGAAAAAAGTTAAAATAAATTCTCACAAAAATTGAAGCTGTTTTACTTGGTGGAATTGTTCATCGGTGACTGGAGCACTTCGACTATATCCTTGGTTACTTGGGTTTCCTTCTTCTCGACTGTTGGGTATTTACAGTTCATCTGCAGCATTTTTATTACGATCGATGGGTCCATGCCCCAAGTCTCCAAACTTAATTCCATCTAAGAAAGTAACAAAATCAATAAAAGACCTCAAAGTATTTTAAACAATGTTTGCTCCTTTTTTTTAATCTTCGTGTTTCAACGTTCTTCACTAAATTTAACACACTTACTTCTCCCAAGAGTCTGTGTCCGTGAATTTCCAAGAAATGCTCCAACAAATCGTGCGCTTCTTCACAGTTAACCTTCAACCATTCCACACCTTCCTCCGGTTTAACCTCTTGGAATCGATCAGCTAAATTCGATTTCCTGATGATCGCAGCCATCTCCTCGAGCTTGGCTGGCACGTCTGCGGAAATAACGTCTACACAGCTCGAGAGTATCAGCGCCAGATCGCTGTAGTGCTCCGTTTTGATTTCTACAAGAAACGAATTGAAAAAAAATCAATTCAAAATAATAGACTCTTACCGTTCTGTCCTTTAATAAGTTGTTCCATCACCATGTATTGGTAAACGACTGAGAAACTGGAAACGAGACAGTGGTTAAAGCCGATGCTCATAAATTGTGTCAAAGCTTTTTCGATTTTCTTGAAGACCTCGATACTGCTGTCTTTATCCTCTACTCCGATATCCAAACTTTTCACCTGCTTAAGCAGGTTTTTTAATATCGAAGGGGCAAACCAATTATTCTTAAACATGTAAAGGGCCTCCAACATCTTCGAGTACTTCGTTTGGACCCCATACCTCGCTATCGCCTTCTGGTGCATGTCTTCCGTTAAAACAGGACGACCGAAGACAGCCAAATCCACCATATAATTAAAAATTTCCAATTCTTTCGGCGGTCTCGCGTAAAAACCCTGAAAAAACCGACTCTTCAAAAACCAGTTGACCAACGCCATCTACTTACGGCCAAGATCTCGATCATGCAGAAGTGGTGACTGTACATGAAGGTCTTCGAGACGTGAGGATCGTACGATCCGAACATGGACACCTGGTAGCCTTTCTCGATGCTGTTCATCAGGGAGCTGTAAGTCAGGGCTGTCATGGCGAAGGGGGAGACTTCCCCTATGTTGGCCCTGGTGTAGTAAATGTCATTGGAGGTGTGCGGACTGTCAAACTCATGGGTGAGCTCGTAGTCCGTCCATTGGTTCAAGGTCGTCACCGGTCTGGATTGCAAGACGTAGAGGTGATCCTAAAGTTACACCTGTTAAATTTCTTCAGATGGAAGGAGAAGAGTGCTTACGTTGAAGAAGGCCCATTCGATGTCGCAAGGACTTCCGAAAGCTTCCTCGAGGATCACTCCAACTCTTCCGAGCTTCAAGGCTTGCTCTTCGGATATGCTTCGTTGGTCGGATTTATCTTCGTTGGTCTGTTTGTGGATTCCATACCTTCCCATCACCAAAGAGTGGGTTTTGGAGCCAAGTACGATGGAGTCTAGAGATACATCACCCTCGAAGGTCCTGGACAATGTTATCGTGTCGGGTTCAGTTTCTCCAGAAACCACGGTCTGAAATTATAAGTCTTCTCAGTTTAACAAAATTCATGTTGAAAAATGTGCAATGAACTTTGCTTGATTATCTGAATGAATTCATGAAATCTTGGATTATTAATTAGGTTAGGTTAGGTTCTCCTCTTGTCTTCAAAGTGAATTGGTTTCTAGAAAAAAACATCTATTATTGTGGTATAAACTACTTAAATTAAACTTTTAACCACTTCAAGAAGATGTTACCTCTCCCAATCCAAAATTGGATGTGATGACCATCTTCGATGGGTCCAAAGTTGAAGGATGAAGAGTGAACAGAACTCCAGAAGATTCAGCAGGAATCATCTTTTGAACGACAACAGCCATAGCAGTTCTTATAGGAAGTCCATGTTGCCTTAATAAAAAAATTTGAAATTAAATAAAGAATTGCAGGCTAAGAAAATAAAATTAACACATAAAATGTTAAAAGTTTTTAACGAAACTTACTTCCTATACATGACACTTTGATAAGAGTAAAGTGAAGCCCAACATTTACAAATTTTGCTGAGGACGTCTTTGTCTTCCTGTCCAAACAGGTACGTTTCGTTTTGTCCAGCTGAAGAAAACTCTTCAGAATCCTCTCCAATCGCTAAAAATGTTAATTCATTTTATTGAAGGACCTCGGTTGATGGCCTTTTGGATCTTTTTCCAATAAATAGGATTTTTTATTTATATCAGAGACTTATCGAAACGCAAAGAGTCCAAACTTAAAAAAAGTTTCCCTTATTTTGACATTAACTCATGCACATTCGCAAAAGATTTAAAGGTGGCCTGTAATAAAATACGGGCCTCCTTAACCTAAATAAAGGACAGACATATTTGAATAGATCCCTTATTTTGACAGCTCTCCCAATTTTCTAGGTTAAACGACCTCTCACAACTGTCAAAATAAAGAAAATGTCATGATAAAGTTGTCAAATAAATAGTTTTGACAGCTCAAATATCTGACCAACGTTAAAATATCCTTTATTACAGGATCCTTTAATAAAGTTAGGCATGTATTTGTTTTTCGATAACTCTCTATTGTTTATTAAAATTTTTTTCTGTATCACCTGAAGATCTGACAGCCCATCGCAGGTAAGGAACTTCCTTTTCGTCGTGTTTCCTTCGAAACTTCATCAGTTCGTCGGTGATCCTTTGAGATACCGTTGGAGTTATCGAGTGGTCTTTGAAAAGTTCCACGGTTCTATCGAAATAAATTAATAAGAAAGGGAAGAAGGAGTCTCAAGAGGTTCTTACACATTGCAGGCGTCTTTCAAATCTCCTTTTTCCTTTCCCAAAGCGATATCTTCGAGTAAAGCCACTGATTTACGTAGATTGAAACTGGTCTCTACCTGTTTCTTAAAAGCCTGGGTCGTCACAATGAAACCATCCGGAACTGTTATCTACAAAAATTAATATTCAATTGAGATGTTTCTGTTATGAGATTTAATTTACTTCTTCATTTTCCATACTCTTCATCAACGAAAGTGAGTTTCCTTTACCACCGGTGAGTTCTGCAATTTTAGATTCTTCAGAACCGATGAGGGTCACAATAACGTCTGGGACTTTCTCAACTTTCAGGTCTCTCAAAATTGGATTTGGTCGTTTTAGTCCATTTCCTGCAATTCATCCTCTGAATAAATATGTTGAAATTTCGTTAAACCTGTTACCTTGATGGTATGTCCATTGATCCAACATTGCGTACCCCCTATGGCTATTCACCGTACATTCAGCTGCTATATTCTTGCATTTGTATCCTCGGAAGTTATCATTTATAAACTCCACACTGCTGTTGTTATTCATCGATAAAACCACTTTCAGTACTTTCTTAGGCACTGAAAACATTACAATGTTTACTCTTGTAACGAAAATTTATTTCATTACCTTCGACGTGGATGGTGATTGTGTCTGAAATACTTTTCTCTGATTTGCTCAGGTCTAAATCACAGTTTTTGATTGGATACACACATCCGGTATGGGTAAGAACGTGACCATTTTTGAGTCTGTAAGCATACATTTTAACGTTTGTTGGCATAAACAAGATGAGACTCACTGTTGGCATCCATTCCTGAGAGATTTAACAACTAAATGAAGCAAATGACCGTTTTCTGTTGCTGCAAACACGGTCAAACTTTTGTTTAAAGCTTCTGTTTCTGCAATACCCTTAACTTTCCTCTTAACGCAAGCCATATTCAGATTGGTCTCTGGGATTTTCCCCCCGAAAATTGTTCCTTTGAGGGCTCCGAATTGCACAAAACTTTTCTCGTTCCCTCTACAAGGGATACATATTAAAACAAACAAGCAATTTAATAATAATTGAACCTTACAGTAACTTCAACCAATTTCCATCTCTCCAAGTGTTTTTTGCCAAACATCTTGCAAGAAGATTCGCATCGTCGTCCAAAAGGGATATATTTGGTTTTGAGCAACAATTCCATCTGAAAATTTTCAAACAAAGATAAAAACATCAGACTGAATAACTCCCAAAATAAAAATATTCAAAATTTATAAGTGACGGTTGAAAATGGAACTATCTACTTGAGTCATTAGATTATAGATGGCGCTTCGTGCTAAGAAATTTCGAAAATAGGGGCATTTTCAAATTAATATTTTCTCTACTTACATTAAACGAATATTGACGTGTTCTATTGAATTCTGGCCATCTGCGGATATATTTTTGAGGAAGCCATTGAAGACGAGCCTGCACCTTTTGAAAGGTTCCAAAATTTCAACGCTCAAACCTTGGCTTTTCCAGCGATATCCAGATATATGTTTGAGGGAAACTCCATTTTCATCGGGTAAAATGTAAATGTTTTTTCCAAGTCGCAAACATAGTGTGGTTTCAGCGATATGATCTGCTTTGAGAGTTAATTTCAAACGGATTTGGTTGCCTTCTTGATCAACAGCACTGAAGGAAACTGCTTCGACATTCTAAAATAGCAATTTGAAGATTAATTAGACAATTAAACACAGGAGGCAAACTCACATTTTCTCTGGTTATGAATTTAGGGTTTTCGTAATTTTCCAATTCATCTTGAGTCTTTGGCACTCGCACTTTTTTTTGAGCCTTCTGGATTGCCCTTCTTCCAAATATAAATTTTATCAAGTAGAGGAAACCTGTAGGTTATTCGACAATTCAATTAGAAATAATTTTCATGTGAAATGAAGAAAAGGCGTTGTGAATATCTTCTTACCTCCTTTAGAGTGAAAATTGTCATCTTTACTGACCAGCACAAAAAGAACAATAGGGACAATAAGAAATGTTGCATAGTAGCAAAAACTGAAGACAAGCGACAGCATCTCTGAAAAACAGCGTAGTACGTGAAGAATCATAAATCGAATGGAACAATAAAGATAAGAACACCTATCGAAAATTAATTAGCGTATCTACGATAGCCAACAAATTGAAGCGTTTTGGGATAAGAGTGCATCTTTTTATCTCTATTAAATAGTAAATTTGAGCAGTGGCAACTGAGCGGGACCTTGACGGATCCCCTCAATGGATTACGTAAGCGCCACAACGTAAACAAGACAGTGAAAGTGGGACTATGAACTTTTGGCAGAACCATGGGGATTCCATCTGACCCGCTTCTGTCTTTAACTTTCTTCGGATTTCGGGCGATTTAAATCCACGTGTTCGCAGGTGTCCTGTCCAGGAAATCGAAGTTAACATGATAAATCACTCTATTCTTAGGCCTAACCACCTTAATTTTGCTTAATAATGAATTTCTGGAATTAATAATGATCGTGAGGTGAATGAACGAGATTTAAATCATTGGCGCAACATTGTGAGACACAGTGGAACAGGAACAAGAAAAAAATTGATATTGAATTTTTCTCGTCGTGAAAATTAGGTATTTTGGAAAAAAATTTTTTTTTAGGTTATATAAGGTTATGTTGGGAGAAGTTGTAAATTTGCAAACATTTTGAATTTTAGATATCTGAGTTCAGTTTTTGTCCCTTTCAGCTTTCATACAAGAATTCTTTAATTGATTTTGTCATTCTGAAATCTGTGAATTTTTATTTGGTGATTAACACAAGAACCTCTCTGATATCTCCTTCAAAAATAAACTACGAAATGTAATTGTATAGAATCACTGTTTTCTGTGTCAAAAATACTGTATAAATTTGTTTTTTGAATATTCTGTAATAATGCAAATCATAATTTCAGTTTGTCCAAAAAGTGGATACTGTTTTGGACTTGTTCTGTTTGTATTCCGTATTTCTGAATAAAAAAATTAAACCGAAATCGTTATAGCAAAAAAAATTTGAGAAATTGAGAAAAAACCAAAATTCAGTAGTATTGTTGTTGTATATTTATTTTGCATTTTAATTTATATATTATATCATAGCTATTTCTCTTTTTTGGGTTTATGGAAAATAGTTTATTACAACTGGAATGAAAATTCAACAAATCCTCCAAGTACTTTATTCTAAAATATGTATCACATTCACTTAAGTACAAATTACAAACAAGAAGAACAATTTACAACGAGAACAAACTCAGAAGGCAAGACAACAAAAGAACAAAATTTTCATAATACACTCACATAAACTTACAAACTAGTCTGCGCAAAAGTGACCACTTTTCCCCTGGCCCCCAAGTCCTCATCGTCTGTCTGCAAGTCGTCCAAAGTCCGCACAATCGAACTGCTAAAACTAAACCTGTCCGAACCTTCCTCGACCGTAGAAAGAGTCTCCTCCGACGAAGAATCCGGAAGGCTGTGGAACCTCCTCCCTTCGAGCAGCTTGATGCATTTGTCGTGCCACAGGTAGACTCCAGTCTTGGTCGTTCCCACAAACTGGAACTTGTCCAGCCCCAGCCTGGTGTAGCTCTTGAAACCGCCATCGTCGTCGCAGGTCGTCTTCTTGACCTCGTGGATCTCCACAGCCGCAAAGCCGATGATGTAGAGGAAGGGCTTCACGTAGGTGATGGCCAGCGGGAGGTGGCTGGTGGTCCACTCCTTCCTCCGAGATGGACTGCCGAACTCGTCCACGAAGATGAAGAACTCGTTGAAGGCCACCAGGTACTCCCTGGGGTTCTCCGACACCTCCACTATGGAGATCGGGTACGATTCCAGCTCGTAGCATTTCAGCACCTGCTTCATCTTAGGGTTGGCGGTGTCCAGGAATTCCTCAGCTTTGAAGGTGTTGATGTCTATCTCGAAGAACTTGTCGGCGCCAACTGCATCAAAGAAATTGTTATAACCTCAAAAGTCACCTGTCAACTGTCAGAATTGACAGTTGGAAAACGTCAAGCTGATAGAAGAATATCCTAACCTAATCTCGAAAGTCATATGTCAACTGTCAGAAACAAGAAAGAATTTGAATTTTTTTTTTAATAATATACAAAAGGCCCCTGCGTAAAAATTTTGAGCATTAATTTGTCAGGGGCCAAAACTTTACGTGAAAAAATTGGTGCCTAACAATGAACAGAAAGAGAATGAAAATACTTTGAAATCTTAAGCGTAACGTTTCGGAGTCTAAATCAGACTCCTTCGTCAGACAATAACTGATTTTCATGCAACTTTTTGGAATCGTGATTTTTGGAAAAAAAAATTATCACGATTCTACAAAGTTGCATGAAAATCAGTTATTGTCTGACGAAGGAGTCTGATTTAGACTCCGAAACGTTACGCTTAAGATTTCAAAGTGTTTTCATTCTCTTTCTGTTCATTGTTAGGCACCAATTTTTTCACGTAAAGTTTTGGCCCCTGACAAATTAGTGCTCAAAATTTTTACGCAAGGGCCTTTCTTATATTATTAAAAAATTTTTTCTAATTCTTTCTTGTTTCAGAGACTGGGAGAGAAAACCCATAGTAAGTTTTCAGGAAATGCAGAGTCCTCCCAGAAAATATTTCAATACATACTAGAAAGTCATAGCTAATAGAAGAATATCCTAACCTCAAAAGTCATACGTCAACTGTCAGAATTGACAGTTGAAAAACGTCAAGCTAATAGAAGAATATCCTAACCTCGAAAGTCATACGTCAACTGTCAGAATTAACAGATGGAAAACGTCAAGCTAATAGAAGAATATCCTAACCTAGAAAGTCATATTTCAACTGTCAGAATTGACAGTTGGAAAACGTCAAGCTAATAGAAGAATATCCTAACCTCGAAAGTCATACGTCAACTGTCAAAATTGACAGTTGTAAAACGTCAAGCTGATAGAAGAATATCCTAACCTTAAAAGTCACACGTCAACTGTCAGAATTGACAGTTGGCAAACGTCAAAAGTCATATGTCAACTGTCAGAATTGACGTTTTGCAAACGTCAAGCCCAAAATACTCACCAATTATGCTGTGATCGGTGAAGAGGACGGTGTTGGTGGGCTCCGCGGTGTCCAACAGCCTCAAGGGCACGAACTCCTTCTCGTTCTCCACGTACCCCACGATGGCCAGGACCTTGGGGTTGGCCGCGCAGAACATCTTGTGCTGCTTCTTCCTGCTGGCCTCGAGGAAGTGGAAACCTTCCAGGTTGTTGATGCGCACCACGTCGTACTTGACGGTGGGCTGGGCGAAGCCCGCGGTGCATTGCACCACGTTGATGACGTGCCCCAGGTCGCACACGGCCACCAGGTTGCTGGGGTTGACGATCATCACCAGGGACTTGGTGCTCTCCAGCTTGGCGATGTAGTGGACCTCCTGGAAGCCCTTGATCTGGATCAGGGTGTTGTTGTAGAAGGCCTGCAAGCCCGACTGGGTGCCCAGCAGCTTGATGCCTTCGGTGAGGTCGACCACGCAGTTCACCGCCACCTGGTCGTCCCAGATGGACATGATGGTTTTGGTGTAGAGCTTCTCGTTACCTTCCATGAACACCCTCTGGAAACCTAAGAACATCGAGAATTTTAAACTCTTGTAAGGAAACGTGGGGTTCCTCAAGGCTCAGTGTTAGGTTCCACCTTCTTTTTCTCCCAAAGTACGAATGAAAATATGAATCATACAACTTTGAAACTCCACTATGGTATTATAACAAAGAAAAGCATCAAGAATTTCTTCAGAATTTCAAATATTCAAGCAGGACTTCAACGTGGAGTGCCTCAAGGCACAGTGTTAGGTTCCACCTTCTTTTTCTCCCAAAGTACGAATGAAAATATGAATTATACAACTTTGAAACAATAAAAACTTCAACTTGGGTGTTTTTACAAAGTGAGGTTCTTACCAAGGTACCACTTCTCCTTCTCCTGGTGCGAAGACATGAGGAACGTCAGATACCTGGGCGGCCAACAGGTGGTGTTGGCAGCAATCTCGACCCTCATCAAGAACGGCACGTCGCTTTTAGCGACCGGAATGTCAATTTCGGAAGGCTGAGGTTCCAAATCGATCTTCCCGCAAGAATTCTCCGATTTCAAATCCACAGATTCCAACATCTTGACCGAATCATCCTTGGGTTCCTCCGGATAAATCTCCAACCGGTCTTCCTTCAGAACGCAGTAACGTTTCTCCCAAGTGTTGTTCTTCCTATAATCGCAACGTTAACGACCAAGAGAAAGAGTAATTGGAACACTTACCCGGGAACCTTGAGGTACCCTCCGAAATCCACAGCCTTCTGCTCCTCCCCCAGAATCTGGGGGGAGTTCAGATGATTCTTGTAGTGGTGAACGAACTCCGAGGGAAGACCGCAAGTGTTGGCCACAGAAGAGGAGCAATGGGGGTGTACTATAATGTTGCACTCTTTGCAGTAAGACCAATGGCTGCCCAGCGTGATGTTCTTCTGGCAAAAAGCGCACTTTACGAGTTTGTGGCATAACCTCGAAGAAAACCTGAAAGGTCGGTAATACAGAAACTTATACAGTTACCTGCGATATCGACTTACCTGTGAGGTATGCGGTGATGCATCCTTTGTCCCGACCTTAAGCTCTGCTTGTCCTTGCCTTGGGAGGATGGGGACTGCACCAGCTTCTGCATGGCGATCTTGCTCTTCGGGGAGACGATATCCGACTTGTGCCTGCTCACGTTTGCGATCTGCTTGGCGCAGTTATCGTTGATTTTCTGCGAGGTCTCAGCCTTCAGCCGGAAGATCTCTTCTTGGAGCGCTTTATTCGACGCCTTCTCTTTCTGCAGTTCAAGTTCTAGGTCCTTGTAGTTTAAGGGTAACGAAATGGGGGGAGTGTTCTCCTTTTTCGAGCCTCCGAAAAGGAAGTAGTTTCTCTTTTTCGGCTGGTGTTCGTCCACCCTCGCATGTAAGAGATCGATCAACTTCTCCTGCTGTTTTATAGTTTCCTTGTTCTTTATTTCGTTGGCGTTCAACGTCGCAGTTTTTTCCTGAAGTTTCATATCGAGGTCGCTGCATTGTTGTTCCAAGTATCCGACTTGTCCCTGAAACAATCGAAGTGAATTCCAACATTCCCCCCGCAATAAGCAATACTCACCTCCAATTCGTTAACTCTGTGCTTCATCTTAAGCTTGCTCTCCCTGCATTTATGAAGTTGGGTCAGGTAGTCCGACAGTTCTTCTTTGAGCTGAGCGCTTTCGAGCCTCAAGTCTTGGTTCTCCCTCTCGAAGGACCTGACCTTGATCCTCAGATCGGTCAACTTCTCTTCGGCAGCGGTGAGCTCTGAGGACAGCTTGTTCGAGTAATCCTTGTATTCTTCGGCTTGGTGCTTGTAGGAGTCTAAGTCGTTTTGGATGATCTCCATCTCGTCCTTGAGTCTCTGCAGCTTGTTCTCGGCGATGAGCTTGAAGGATTTCTCCTCGTTGGCTTGTTTCTTGGCCTCCTGGATCTCCTTTTTGGCCTCGCGAAGGTCCCCCAAGAGTTTTTCGTTGTTGGATGTCAACATTTTTTCTTTATCCTGAAGCGAGCTGATATTCGCTGCGAGTCTCTCTTGGGTCTCATCCAAATAAATTAGAACATCTTGCATTTTCTTATTACCCTGAAAAAAAAAATTAAATTAAAAGTGCCCACCAATTCCGTTTTAACCACTCACAGCTTCCAAGACTTTATTCTGTTCCTTCAAAGTCTCCACTTCTTCCTCCAGCTCCTTTTTGTTCATTTTCAGTTCGTCCAGTTTCCTCAGTATTATTTCTTTTTCCGTTAAACCTTTCTGAGTGTTTTTCGCAACGTTCTCTAGTTCTGAGCTGAGCTGTTTCAGCTTCTCGTCTTTGGAATTGCTGATGGCTTTGAGTTCCGCCACGATTTCCTTAGTTTCGTTGTTGACTTTCTTTTGCGAGTTTAATTCTACCAGGAGGCTCTTATTGGTCTCCTTGACCTTCACGAGTTCCATGGAGATTGAGTCATTTATCGAGTTCATTTCCAACAGGGCTTTTTCATACATTTTTTTGCTTTTTTCTTTTTGTTCCTTCATGTCTTCTATTTCTTTGGAGAGATCTTTTGTTTGAGCTTCGGACTCCCTCAGTTCCCTTTCTAGAATTCTCTTGTCGATTTTCAAGTTGTTTACTTCTTTCTCCATCTTCCAATATTTGGTCCTCAGCTCTTTCAGTTCTTGCGCTTCTGATATGTTACTCTCAGCTTCCTGAAATACAAGATATTAAACCATTTTCTTACTTTTATAGTATTTTTTTTTATCCTTACCTGTATCCGTTTCGTCAATGAGTTTGTTTTCTCCTTTTCTTTTTGTAACTGAACTTCTAGCTCGCCGATTTTTCTTATTTCTGTCTCCATTTCTTTGACTTTTTTATTCAATTCGTCGATTTGAGGTTTCAAACTTTCCAATTTCTTGTTTTCCAATTCTAGGAGGATGCATTTGTTTTCCATTTCTTTAATAATCTTCTGGTCGTTGTTCAGTTTCTCCTTCAAAGTCCCATTTTCCATGGTATAACTTTCCAAAATTTCTTGTTGTTTTTCATAAGTTGTTACCTGCAAAAAAATATTTTTAAATTAATTTTTACAATTGCTAAACTTCCCAGTTTTTTTATTTTACCTTATTCTCGAGTTCTCTGATCAGGCTCTCTGCTAAGTTGATCTGCTCGTTCAACGCCTTTTGGTTATCTTCGTAATTTCTAATCTTCGAAGAGAGTTTACTTTCTTTTTCTTTTAAATCAGATATTTGTCTCTCCAGAGCGTTTTTTTGATAATGCTGTTCATTTAGTCTTCCTTCTAGGTCGGAGATTCTATTTTGAGTCTCTGACGTAACAGACTCAAGTCTGGACTGTAAGCCGACCACACTTTTCCTAGTCAGCTTTTCCGATGTCTCCAAGGAGATCCTGTGTTTTTCCTCCATTTTCTGAGCGTGTTGAAGCTGAAAAAAGATACAAATTAGAACTTTTTTCTGCGTATTTCCAGACAAACTCACCTGTTCTTCCAGAATCTTGTTCGTTTCACAGAGTTGAGATATTTTCTCTCTCTGTTCGTCAATTATGAGGTCTAGAGCATTAATTTTGCGTTTTTCTTCCGTTTCCCACTTCAATTTAGCCGATTTTATAAGATCCATGGCCTTCTTTTCCAGTTCTATCCTGTCTTTTCTCTCCAACTCCAAAGTTCTTCGCAGTGCCTAAAATTATTTCAAATGATCTTGAAGAAAGAATAAAAACAATAATTTTCTTGTGAACACTAAATTTGGACCATTCGAAGCTTCAACTGTCGTCTAAGAAAAACATTGATCATTAAAAAACAATACAGCAAAAATCTGATAGAAATTAAACAAAAATACTCACTGCACTTTCAGCCAAATTGTTGGCCACATCTTTTTCCAGCTGGTTCCTCAGGAGTTCCAAACTTTCCAACTTTCTCGCCTTCTCATCCAGTTTCTTCTCCAAATTCTCCTTCTCCAAGCTGCTGTTCTCCCTCTTGGCCAGTTTCTTGCGCAGTTTTTCAACCTCGCTCTTCAAGTTCTCCACCATCTCGTCCTTGACCTTGCGCAAGTTGAAACTTGCCTCGAAAGAGTCCACAGTGGGGGTGAAGGTGAAACCAATGAAAGGCAGATTTCTCCCAGAGAAATGGGTCCTTTTCTTGAAGTTTTCGATGGAGGGAATTTTTTTTCGAGGGGGTACTTCCGCGAAGTTGCTGGTGTCGTCGAAGGAACTTATCTTTGGTACGAAAGGGGGGACTTGATCCCTCAACGAGTCGAAGAGGGTTTTCTTGAAGAGGGGGTGTTTGAAAATTTTGTCCATCGACAATCTGAAATGTAGAAATGTTGGTTGATATTTTTTCAAATAATATCGTTAGAGTGTTACCTTTCTTTTTGATCAGTCACCAAGTTCTTTATAAGCGAAACATAAGCCTCTGATAAAAGTGAATCAGGTGGGAATTTCAAATTGCTCTTATGATTCATAATTTTCATGTAGATTGTGGAGGTGCTTTGTCCTGAGAAAGGAGAATTTCCAATCGTCAATTCATAAGCAAGTACACCTAGAGACCACAAGTCACAAGAAACCTAAAAATTCATTCGTAAAAACACTTGGAAAAAACCCAGAATACCACACTCACCCCATATTTAACATTCTTTCCAGTCTTATTCTCCATAGCTTCCAGTATTTCGGGAGCTACATAATCCGGTGTTCCCACAGGGGGGCCTTCGCTTACAAATCCGGAAGCATCAAGTTTAGCGGCACTTCCAAAATCGGCCAATTTAACATGTCCACATCGATCCAATAAGATATTGTCTGGTTTAATGTCACGATGGGCATAGCCCATTTTGTGGAGATCTTTAAGTCCCAAAAGCTACAATCAGAATGAAGTCATAACAGAGCCTTAAAGTTTTAAGGTGAATTTCTTACAATTTCTGCCAAGTAAAATGTCGCAGCACTTTCAGGTATGGTTCCCCCTTGTTTTAACAAAAGGCCCAATAAGTCACCCCCAGGATGAAACTCCATGACAAAAAACAAGTGTGTTTTGTCTTGGAAAGCATACTGTAACGAGGTCAACCATGGACTCTGCGTGAAAGCCATAATGTTACGTTCTTCTATAAAAGAAGTTTTGTTTTGATCTAAACTATCGCATTTTCTTATGCTCTTCATGGCATAAATGTCTTTAGTATGTTTTTCTACGACAACATGAACGTCGCCAAAATGACCTCTCCCTATGCAGTTTTTTATTTCAAAGTCTGCCAAGTTGATTCTGGTCTTTTTAAGATGATCCATCGTTTTCTTGTAGGTTCTGACGAAGAAATCGATGTTTTTGTCGCTTTTTTGAACATTTTCGATTGAACATTCCTCATATAAAGCTTGAAGAGAATCTAGAAGTCCTTCCCTGGTTATTATGCTACTGGCATCAGTCTTCAATTTTTTTCCTATTATTTCAGAGTTCAATCGTGCAACTCTGGCGTTTATAGTATCGTCCGCAGATTCCATCGTATCGTAATATTATAAATTAAGAGATCAATAAACACATAACATCACACGAATACTAATTTGAAACAAATTATTCAAAGTAACTCTACCCCCATTTCCTATTTTCTTTTGAAATGAAAATCCGTTGGTACCATAGACCACCACAGAACATACTTGTTCTGTCACAGAATATCTGTCATCATAGGATTCTGTGACTATCACAGAACAGTTTATATATATTTCTATGACCCTCAGGTGACGCTCATTTTCCTAAAACAATTCTAGTATATTGGTGTTTTTTAATTAAAAATAGCAATAATTGAGCCATTATAAAGTTTATTTATAATATTCTAGCAGTGCTAAGATATAGTTCAACCGTGGAACAGTCCTATGGTTTGAACTTGTGTAAAAAATCTTATCCGTTCAGTTCTAGTGAAGTGACTCTCAGTTACCTCTGGCCGAGGAATATGAAACGAGTTAATCAAATTATGGTAAGTTATAAATAGATAAAACAGAAATATTTCCTCAATTGTTTTTTAAACGAACTTACTATATTTTCCTGAAGAACAGTTGTTGCCAGAGAGAATTGTCTGTTCTGTCTAATGTAAAGGTTCCTGTAATGTGATGCGGTAATGCCTACCATCAATAGAACTACAGATAATAACAATAATACGATAATTCCAGTTTTTTAATAACGAATAAATATAAATGGAAAAATGTTTTCTAGAACAAAACATAGGGTAACTCCGAAAGAATACATAAAACGCAACTGGCTTCTGGTTGGCATTTTAACATGTATATTCTTAGCTGGTGTTTATCCAAAATTTGGCTCTAAAGAAGGTGTGTTTGAGTGCTTTTTTGTAAGATTTCCAAAATATTTTTATTTACAGGACCTCTGCACACACACTATTCCGTCAAATACGGCGCTATTTGCGTAATTTTCTATATAAGTGGTCTGACTTTGAAAACTGGCAGTATTTTTCATACATTCCGACAATATAAATTGCATTTATTTATTCAGACGTTCACTTTCGTATTTATCCCTGTTGCTACCCAAGTGTTGGTGAAATTCCTCAATTTGTTTGCAATAAACCCTTGGATTCTGAGGGGGTAAGTTGGAATTTCTAGTTGAATTTGGTGTATTTCAGTTCTTTTTCTTCAGGTTGATTACCGTGTCATGTATGCCACCTCCTGTATCAAGTGCTGTGATTTTGACTAGGACGGCCAAAGGCAACGAAACTGCTGCTATTTTTAATTCCGTTCTCGGCAGTTTTTTAGGAATAGTGGTAACTCCGATACTTTTACTTTTTAACCTGGGCTCGACTACTATAGTACCACTTTTGGGTACCGTAATTCAACTAACAACAACAGTATTGATCCCCTTGATCTTGGGACAAATAATAAGAAACTTCACCAACTTTAAAGAGCACAAGTTTCCATTGAACACCATCGGACAAGCTGCTTTACTCTTTGTGATTTACACTACTTTTTGTGATACTTTTTTGGTTTCAGAAACGGGTCTTAGTGCTATAGACGTACTGATCACAGTCTTGGCAGTTTTGTTCCTCCAGATTTCTTTCATGCTTGTTAGTTTTTTTATGTCGCAATATTTCAGCAACACTTTCCAAAGGGCAGATGTAGTGTCTGTCGTATTTTGTTCTACGCACAAATCCCTCACTTTAGGCATTCCGATACTGAGGATCATGTTTCAGGGTTACTCCCACTTGAGTCAAATAAGTTTGCCCCTTTTGGTATATCACCCCACTCAGATTTTACTGGGAGGTATGGTGGTCGGTCAGTTGAAAGACTGGGTGTTTCTCGAAAGAGGCAGGAGACCTCCAATTTAGCACCTAGAATTCAAGTTTTATCAGAATCGGAAAGAATTTT
This sequence comes from Hippodamia convergens, assembly GCA_038502775.1. Lineage (NCBI taxonomy): Eukaryota > Metazoa > Arthropoda > Insecta > Coleoptera > Coccinellidae > Hippodamia > Hippodamia convergens. The sequence continues at coordinate 65,176,088 of CM076609.1, read as the reverse complement.
TCTGAAATCAGGAAATTGCATCAATCGCAGACTTGAGATTTTTTATGTCTTTAAATAAAATGAATAAAATTAATTCTTAACTAGTTTTATTTCTTTTTCATTCCTCCTCTATATTATTGATAACCCTAACAACTTCAGGTACGTTCTCTAACTTTTCGTGTAATTTTGCATAAGTCTCCAAGTCTTTTTCACTTAAAGATTGATATTTTAGGGGAACGTATTCAATGGTAGAACTCAATACTTTATATCCTCTTTCTTCTAAACCTGCAGTGACAGTTTTTAAGTTGGTGCTTCCACAAATAAACTGAAGGATATTATCCCCGATGTCTGTAACATCTTCAGCTCCTACTTCAATTGCATCATCAGTTGCTTTCTCTAATATCTTGCTTGAATTTTCCTTACTATCAATTTCAGATTCTATTATTCCTTTCTCGGTAAATAAACTGGTTATATTTTCTATGTACTTGCCCCTGAAGGAAAGAAAGATAATTATAAAGAATTAATGAATTGCAATTGACACTAACCCATTCTTCCTGAGAATTGTAGCTATACTTTGCTTCGTCATATGGAGATTATCAGTGAAAATCTCGCAAATCATCAAACAGCTTCCAGGTCCCCTAAAAAACACCTCACAGCATTTTGTTTCGACCAAAACTGTAATTCCTTACTTAATTTCTAACAAGTGTCTTTTACACTGTCTTTTATCAGACTGCGAACCTTTCAGGATACTTTGAATCGTTGCCACAGGCATGTTTCCCCTTTTGGCTTGGTCAATGATGTGGGCCAATTTCAAATTTGCTGCGGGGTCAATCGAACCTCCCTCTGAAAGGTTGTTTCGGTTTTAATATCGGAATGTTATGTAATTGAAGTTGAGTACCTTGTATAGCCACTTTCATCTGCCTGGTGAGTTTGGTGAAATAGTTTGCCCTTTCAGCATCTTTAAGGCCTTTAATGTGTCGAATATTAGCCCACTTGGAATGACCAGCGAATCTTTTTTGTACAGGGTTCAACTCGTTTTGAAAATTGTGAATTCTTGTTAGTTGCCTTATACTTCTGAACATTGTGGAGGATTTGAAGATTAATTGGAACTTAATTTACATTAATGATCAGAAAAGTTGAAAATTTTTGGAAATAACATGAATGGGAGTGAGGTTATAAGGACTTTAGGTCTAATGAACGTTTGAACTACTACAATAAATATAACCTGGAAAATTTTATATTCTGTTGGAAATTGAATTATTCTTCTCAAGTTTTTAAATTCTAAATAGTTGAAAAATAAAATCTTTAAGAAAATTTGTTATAAACTTGTCTCAGTGATGAGTGCTCTCAAAATATTTCTGGAAGAAGCATTCAACTCTCTTGTGAGTATGATGAGGAACAACATGAAACAAATTGTTTAAATAATTTCTTCTTAGACACGATGGAGAGACTTTCAAAGCATACACATTGTCCTGGGAAATGAATCATGTGATCTGGATTCAACTATATGTTCACTTGCCTACGGTTACTACTTATCCGAAACTTTCAAACAGAAGAATTGTTCCGATACTGTTGTTTTTCCCGTGGTGAATGTTCCCTCTGAAGAATTTCCTATAAGAACTGAACATTGTTCTTTATTGAAGGCCATAAACATAGACCTCAACAAACTTATCTACAGGTTACCATGAACATGATATTGAATAATTCTCTTCTCAAAATCGAGTCTTTCAGATCGAATATTAAAATTGACGAAATTATTGCGGAGAAGAAAAATTGCGTGAAAACTTACATGGTGGATCATCATGTGTTGAATAAGAATGATGAAATACTGAAAGACACGGTTCATAAAATTTTTGATCATCGTCCGGTAGATAAAAAGTCGGAATGGTCTTCTGAAACTAAATTAAGAATAGAACTAGTTGGATCTTGTGCCACACTAATCGCAGATGAACTACTTAAGGAGGAAGGAATTCTGTTCAAGGAATTGGCTTATTTGCTCTATTGTAAGTCTTTAATTCTAAAACAGAGATATTCGGAGGAGATTGATTTTTATTTACTGCTCAGGTACTATCGTCTTTGACACCTTAGCGGTTCTTCCAGAAAATAAGAAAGCTACTCCATTGGATGTTGAAACAGCCAAGAAATTAGAAGAGAAATTCGGTTTCAAGGAACCCAGACTGAGCTTATTCCATAAAATTGTGGATCTTCACAAGGACGTTTCTAACTTGACCCCCAATCAGCTTCTCATAAGAGACTTGAAGTTTGTTGATAACATACCAATACCAGGACTTCCGATGTTAGTAGAAACATTTTCAAAGATATCAGGCGTAGATCGAAGTCTGAAAAATATGGGATATAAACATAAGGCCCCATTCATCGTATTGATTGGAATCGAAGCGAATCCTGATGTGAAGAGAGATATTGGGATTTTCCTAGTAAAAGACGATGCCAAATTAAAGAATCTCCTGGAGGTCGAATTCAAAGGTCACGAGGATTTTAAATTTGTTGAATCACCTTGTGATCTTCCCGGTTTGATCGTTCTGAGACAGAATAACATTGAAAAATCAAGGAAGCAGATAATTCCAATTGTGAGGGATTTTGTAGACTCAAAATTGAAACAATGAATTGAAGAATACTCTTTTATATGTGGATTACAAAAGGGGCATTTTATATTTTGAAGAAAAAAAAATATGGATATGTATATATTTTTTAATATATTGTAGATTTAAAACAATTCATTGTGATAAATAATTCAATACATTGTATGAAAAATCGCAAAGAATATAATAAATATATTGCAGAGGAATGTTTATATCTGTAGCTTAGCCCAAAAAAGGAATTATCATAAAAATATCATTTCTTGCAAAAATTATCAATTTCGAATGGATTATTCAGTAATTTTACCTGTTTTCGAGTGCAATCATCTTATCGCTTCGAACAAGATATTTCTCAGAAACTTCGTACAAACCCAACCCGAAAAATTCAAGGAAACTATTTAAAAACACCTTGGCGCTAGAAAAATCACTGAGAATTTCATAATTAAAAAGCTTCATAAAATCCACATAATATCTCCCAATTCTCGGCAAAGCCTCTACGACAACATGCGGATAAAAAGCCCCCATTTTCGTCAACCCCAAATTCGTGCCCGAAATATAATCGTACATATCCTGACTAATACTGTTGGGAATGAGTAAATACATTTTGAATTTTCTCCCAGATCTTTTCTGAGCGTTGTAAACGACTTGCACCTTCTTCGCAACAAACGCAAGATCCTTGGAGCCCTCCTCGTAAACGTGCACCCTCTTTTCGTAAGCCTCGACGTCGCTCACGAATTCCTCGGTTTTTAAAGTCCTCCTGCGTTGCAGCAGTAAGAATTTCGGCAGCATGTAGTTGTAACTGGAGAACAGATGTATGTCGACCGATCTGTCGTATCTCCTGGCAACGTTGGAGAGGTGGGACATGGCGGGAACCACGCCCCCTTGGTGTAGGAAACCATAGAAAATCGTTAGGATGAGGTTAGTTGCCAGCCATGTAGCATAGAATATTTTAGAAGCCTTCTTTACGTTTGCGGTTTTGAAGGTGCTCGGGTCTGCTTTTATGATGTCTCTTTCTTTTTCCGGGAGAATTTTTGTGCCGTAAAGGTAGACCAGAGGAAGTAGCACCGGTATCAGGAATCTCGGTTCTTGGTGAGGAAACAGAGATAGAACGGCTAAAGGTAGTATTGTAGAAACCGTCATGAGTCCCTTGATGCTTCGAATAGAAGGAAGATAACTGTATTTGTTCTGTGTTAGCCTGAAATATGAAAACCCTTGTAGTATTCGTTGTATTAAACAGCTCGATCTACACTTATCCTCAACAAGCTGTGACTTTCATGCAATTGTGCAGAATCTTCTAACTTCTATGAAGAAATTTGTTTTTTCTCACCTGTGGAAATAAAATCCGAGACTATAAAGATGCAAAAAGGCTAAAACGTTAAATAACAACGGCATATTGACAAGTAAATGCAAATACCGAGGGTGCAAGCCATGATGGCTTAAATTCTGAAAATTCGTATTATATTTGAAAAAATTCCAAGGGGTGAAAATGAAGCTGTTTATTGAGACATCCAACATTCCTATCTCCCCCCAAGTAATGTACCCGTAATAAAAAGAGTCCACGAGAATTATAAAGAGTAAAACGGGAAGAGCACAAAGGACTAGAACTAAAATTCTCAAGTGAAAATGAATGTTGCTTATGACTCGACTTCCGATGCCTCGATATAACCAGAAGAAAATCGGCATGGTAGAAAAAATCAAAAAGGTGGGACGGTTAAAGACTCCTATAACGACTATTGAACTTATCTGAAAACAATTCCTGAAAGAATCCGTCTTAAGATACAAATTCAACTTGTGAAACTTGGCTCTTTCAGGAATGCTTTTAGTCTTGGAGTATCGATACTGCACGTACTCCTTTTTACGCAGGATCTGATTGGAAAAAGTTAAGCTTTCGGAGACGTAATACAGAAGCATGGAGAACAGGCACATTTCGAAAGAATTCGAGAAAGTTCTTGTCCCAAAAGTAAAGATTATGTACGAAGTGGACAAAACAACAAGTCTAGATTTACACTTCTCATTGTTATTGCTGCATATTTTGTATAAGGAAAAGTCAACTACGAATGAGGATAAGCACATGAAGAGTCGAGGGATAAGCATGACGAAATACGGAGTTAGAACTGTCGTTCCTATCAATAATTTGAGGATATAGTCGATTCCGAGTAGGATTTTGTATGAGAACCCCAAAGTGAAATAGGGCAGAGCCATGCTGCGAATTGGAGACGTGATGTTGAACTCCCATGTCTGTTCGTGTTCCACGTTCAAGAATTTACCTGAAAGCAGAATTTTAATCGAGATTGGGATTTCATGGTTTTCGACGCCATACCTGCAATAACTTCCACGCTTTGAAAAAACTCGTCTGGGTGTATATAGCCCATAAACGGGAGAAATACCAATAAAATTCTTGCTGCAATGAAATACTTATACATTGTTTTAATTATTTGAACGTGTTTGTATAGCCGGAAAAGTTCTCAAACCCAGGAATGGAGGTTATCCGGACTCATTGTTAATGAATCAGGTTGTGATTTATCAATATTTGAGATAAATAAAGTAATTCATCTGAAGATATCAGTGATTTTAAATAATTCCAGGTACAAACATTGTTTGTACATAAAGATAAGATGTGAGGTTAAGATAAAATCAGTAGGTTGCATAGAACATCAACATTTGAACTACTGGAGGTTGAACTATATTGTACTAGGTGGCAGCACTGGAGTAAAAAATGGTGGATGCGCATCACAGGTGGAACTTAAAAAATGGCGGAGGCGTTCCTTTGCTTTGTTCTGTGTTCCGGGAAATAATGAATATTTCTCGATAAAAATGGAATATAATGGAAATATGCTTGAAGTATTTAGGCATTGATTGCCTAAATTGAATATTTAGAACATTTAAACTATTCGGTGGTTTGTGATTTCGAAACAAGTTCAACTTATCCCCATTTGAATAATAACAAAATAATTCACTCAATGCAGCTTATGATGATTACTTTTCCAGATACACGGCGGTTTTTATTCGTTGAAATTATGTGGTAACATCGACGACGACCTGCTTACACCATAAATCTTCGATGTTTTTTAATCACTTCGTGACATTTTCTCACGAAGGAAAGGCTCGAAATTTGTTTTTCGCGCCGAGGTTCGAAAATTTTCATTCAATTTTCTAGTCGGCACGAAAAAATTGTATAATTAACGTAATGAATTACTTGATTTAGGGGTAGACGCAGGTCAAAGATGCCGATATCTGTCACCCATTAGTATATTTACAAACAGGGGAAATTAATTGCCAATGGATGGAACCCTTTGGGATTCACATGGATTTCAGGCGCCAAGACTGCGGCAAATCCACAAAGAGGAGTTTGTTTTATGACTAAAAACAAACTACAGAACGTTCTAGTTATTACCTGAAAAAATTGGTGGAAAAAATATTGTACTCATATTTCTCTGAATCAAAACGCTACCTACTTGGTTGAAATTGACAACAGCTGATTCGTAGACTTGTTGAAAAAAACACAGCAGGTTGGAGGTAATCGTTGTCAGGGCCGCCGCCAGATATTTTGCCGCCCCGGCAAAATGAAATTTTGCGGCCCCGGGAAAATTATATTTTGCCAACTTGCTGTGATGTATTGAGTATGGGACTCACAAAATTTCAAAAATTCTCATATTGCAGGTGAAAATTCTTCAAATCCAGAAAACTGAGACTTTTTTCTTCTTATCCCATCAAGTGACTTCGAAAACCTACATTTTCATATAAAACTCGAAAATATCTGCCCTAGTTTTCGAGAGAAACGATGATGAATTTTTTGCATTTTTCATTTTCGAGTTTACTTTGAAACGCTCTGGTGAAAAGGAAATGACTATAAGTGATACACTCAGTGTTTTTTCTGATAGTTCCCGACCGGTTTAAAAACCTCCATATCCAAAAAGGCCCATAGAGTCAGGCGATTTCCTTAGAGAATGCAAAATATAGCGTTTTTGGGGGGGTCTAACCCTTTGGATTTTTTCGGCCAAAATTTCGAAATTTTCGATTGCGATTTTTTGTGCTAGGGAGAAAGTGTCCTCAACGCTGATCACCAATCTGCAAACCCCATCTCAATCCGGAGCCAATTAGTCGAGATATGCGAAATCGAAATTTCCAAAATTTCAAAAATTCTCATTTTGCAGGTGAAAATTTTTGAAATCCAGGAAACTGCGACTTTTCTCTTCTTATCCAATCAAGCGACTCCGAAAACCTACATTTTCATATAAAACTCGACAATATCCACCCTAGTTTTCGAGAGAAACGATGATGAATTTTTTGCATTTTTCATTTTCGAGTTTACTTTGAAACGCTCTGGTGACAAGGAAATGACTATAAGTGATACACTCAGTGTTTTTTCTGATAGTTCCCGACCGGTTTGAAAACCTCCATATCCAAAAAGGCCCATAGAGTCAGGCGATTTCCTTAGAGAATGCAAAATATAGCGTTTTTGGGGGGGTCTACCCCTTTGGATTTTTTCGGCCAAAATTTCGAAATTTTCGATTGCGATTTTTTGTGCTAGGGAGAAAGTGTCCTCAACGCTGATCACCAATCTGCAAACCCCATCTCAATCCGGAACCAATTAGTCGAGATATGCGAAATCGAAATTTCCAAAATTTCAAAAATTCTCATTTTGCAGGTGAAAATTTTTGAAATCCGGAAAACTGCGACTTTTCTCTTCTTATCCAATCAAGCAACTTCGAAAACCTACATTTTCATATAAAACTCGACAATATCTACCCTAGTTTTCGAGAGAAACGATGATGAATTTTTTGCATTTTTCATTTTCGAGTTTACTTTGAAACGCTCTGGTGACAAGGAAATGACTATAAGTGATACACTCAGTGTTTTTTCTGATAGTTCCCGACCGGTTTAAAAACCTCCATATCCAAAAAGGCCCATAGAGTCAGGCGATTTCCTTAGAGAATGCAAAATATAGCGTTTTTGGGGGGGTCTAACCCTTTGGATTTTTTCGGCCAAAATTTCGAAATTTTCGATTGCGATTTTTTGTGCTAGGGAGAAAGTGTCCTCAACGCTGATCACCAATCTGCAAACCCCATCTCAATCCGGAGCCAATTAGTCGAGATATGCGAAATCGAAATTTCCAAAATTTCAAAAATTCTCATTTTGCAGGTGAAAATTTTTGAAATCCGGAAAACTGCGACTTTTCTCTTCTTATCCAATCAAGCGACTTCGAAAATCTACATTTTCATATAAAACTCGACAATATCTACCCTAGTTTTCGAGAGAAACGATGATGAATTTTTTGCATTTTTCATTTTCGAGTTTACTTTGAAACGCTCTGGTGACAAGGAAATGACTATAAGTGATACACTCAGTGTTTTTTCTGATAGTTCCCGACCGGTTTAAAAACCTCCATATCCAAAAAGGCCCATAGAGTCAGGCGATTTCCTTAGAGAATGCAAAATATAGCGTTTTTGGGGGGGTCTAACCCTTTGGATTTTTTCGGCCAAAATTTCGAAATTTTCGATTGCGATTTTTTGTGCTAGGGAGAAAGTGTCCTCAACGCTGATCACCAATCTGCAAACCCCATCTCAATCCGGAGCCAATTAGTCGAGATATGCGAAATCGAAATTTCCAAAATTTCAAAAATTCTCATTTTGCAGGTGAAAATTTTTGAAATCCGGAAAACTGCGACTTTTCTCTTCTTATTCGATCAAGCGACTTCGAAAACCTACATTTTCATATAAAACTCGACAATATCTACCCTAGTTTTCGAGAGAAACGATGATGAATTTTTTGCATTTTTCATTTTCGAGTTTACTTTGAAACGCTCTGGTGACAAGGAAATGACTATAAGTGATACACTCAGTGTTTTTTCTGATAGTTCCCGACCGGTTTAAAAACCTCCATATCCAAAAAGGCCCATAGAGTCAGGCGATTTCCTTAGAGAACGCAAAATATAGCGTTTTTGGGGGGGTCTACCCCTTTGGATTTTTTCGGCCAAAATTTCGAAATTTTCGATTGCGATTTTTTGTGCTAGGGAGAAAGTGTCCTCAACGCTGATCACCAATCTGCAAACCCCATCTCAATCCGGAACCAATTAGTCGAGATATGCGAAATCGAAATTTCCAAAATTTCAAAAATTCTCATTTTGCAGGTGAAAATTTTTAAAATCCGGAAAACTGCGAATTTTTTCTTCCTATCCAATCAAGCGACTTCGAAAACCTACATTTTCATATAAAAGTCGACAATATATACCCTAGTTTTCGAGAGAAACGATGATGAATTTTTTGCATTTTTCATTTTCGAGATTACTTTGAAACGCTCTGGTGACAAGGAAATGGCTCTAAGTGATACACTCAGTGTTTTTTCTGATAGTTCCCGACCGGTTTAAAAACCTCCATATCCAAAAAGGCCCATAGAGTCAGGCGATTTCCTTAGAGAATGCAAAATATAGCGTTTTTGGGGGGGTCTACCCCTTTGGATTTTTTCGGCCAAAATTTCGAAATTTTCGATTGCGATTTTTTGTGCTAGGGAGAAAGTGTCCTCAACGCTGATCACCAATCTGCAAACCCCATCTCAATCCGGAACCAATTAGTCGAGATATGCGAAATCGAAATTTCCAAAATTTCAAAAATTCTCATTTTGCAGGTGAAAATTTTTGAAATCCGGAAAACTGCGACTTTTCTCTTCTTATCCAATCAAGCAACTTCGAAAACCTACATTTTCATATAAAACTCGACAATATCTACCCTAGTTTTCGAGAGAAACGATGATGAATTTTTTGCATTTTTCATTTTCGAGTTTACTTTGAAACGCTCTGGTGACAAGGAAATGACTATAAGTGATACACTCAGTGTTTTTTCTGATAGTTCCCGACCGGTTTAAAAACCTCCATATCCAAAAAGGCCCATAGAGTCAGGCGATTTCCTTAGAGAATGCAAAATATAGCGTTTTTGGGGGGGTCTAACCCTTTGGATTTTTTCGGCCAAAATTTCGAAATTTTCGATTGCGATTTTTTGTGCTAGGGAGAAAGTGTCCTCAACGCTGATCACCAATCTGCAAACCCCATCTCAATCCGGAGCCAATTAGTCGAGATATGCGAAATCGAAATTTCCAAAATTTCAAAAATTCTCATTTTGCAGGTGAAAATTTTTGAAATCCGGAAAACTGCGACTTTTCTCTTCTTATCCAATCAAGCGACTTCGAAAATCTACATTTTCATATAAAACTCGACAATATCTACCCTAGTTTTCGAGAGAAACGATGATGAATTTTTTGCATTTTTCATTTTCGAGTTTACTTTGAAACGCTCTGGTGACAAGGAAATGACTATAAGTGATACACTCAGTGTTTTTTCTGATAGTTCCCGACCGGTTTAAAAACCTCCATATCCAAAAAGGCCCATAGAGTCAGGCGATTTCCTTAGAGAATGCAAAATATAGCGTTTTTGGGGGGGTCTAACCCTTTGGATTTTTTCGGCCAAAATTTCGAAATTTTCGATTGCGATTTTTTGTGCTAGGGAGAAAGTGTCCTCAACGCTGATCACCAATCTGCAAACCCCATCTCAATCCGGAGCCAATTAGTCGAGATATGCGAAATCGAAATTTCCAAAATTTCAAAAATTCTCATTTTGCAGGTGAAAATTTTTGAAATCCGGAAAACTGCGACTTTTCTCTTCTTATTCGATCAAGCGACTTCGAAAACCTACATTTTCATATAAAACTCGACAATATCTACCCTAGTTTTCGAGAGAAACGATGATGAATTTTTTGCATTTTTCATTTTCGAGTTTACTTTGAAACGCTCTGGTGACAAGGAAATGACTATAAGTGATACACTCAGTGTTTTTTCTGATAGTTCCCGACCGGTTTAAAAACCTCCATATCCAAAAAGGCCCATAGAGTCAGGCGATTTCCTTAGAGAACGCAAAATATAGCGTTTTTGGGGGGGTCTACCCCTTTGGATTTTTTCGGCCAAAATTTCGAAATTTTCGATTGCGATTTTTTGTGCTAGGGAGAAAGTGTCCTCAACGCTGATCACCAATCTGCAAACCCCATCTCAATCCGGAACCAATTAGTCGAGATATGCGAAATCGAAATTTCCAAAATTTCAAAAATTCTCATTTTGCAGGTGAAAATTTTTAAAATCCGGAAAACTGCGAATTTTTTCTTCCTATCCAATCAAGCGACTTCGAAAACCTACATTTTCATATAAAAGTCGACAATATATACCCTAGTTTTCGAGAGAAACGATGATGAATTTTTTGCATTTTTCATTTTCGAGATTACTTTGAAACGCTCTGGTGACAAGGAAATGGCTCTAAGTGATACACTCAGTGTTTTTTCTGATAGTTCCCGACCGGTTTAAAAACCTCCATATCCAAAAAGGCCCATAGAGTCAGGCGATTTCCTTAGAGAATGCAAAATATAGCGTTTTTGGGGGGGTCTACCCCTTTGGATTTTTTCGGCCAAAATTTCGAAATTTTCGATTGCGATTTTTTGTGCTAGGGAGAAAGTGTCCTCAACGCTGATCACCAATCTGCAAACCCCATCTCAATCCGGAACCAATTAGTCGAGATATGCGAAATCGAAATTTCCAAAATTTCAAAAATTCTCATTTTGCAGGTGAAAATTTTTGAAATCCGGAAAACTGCGACTTTTCTCTTCTTATCCAATCAAGCAACTTCGAAAACCTACATTTTCATATAAAACTCGACAATATCTACCCTAGTTTTCGAGAGAAACGATGATGAATTTTTTGCATTTTTCATTTTCGAGTTTACTTTGAAACGCTCTGGTGACAAGGAAATGACTATAAGTGATACACTCAGTGTTTTTTCTGATAGTTCCCGACCGGTTTAAAAACCTCCATATCCAAAAAGGCCCATAGAGTCAGGCGATTTCCTTAGAGAATGCAAAATATAGCGTTTTTGGGGGGGTCTAACCCTTTGGATTTTTTCGGCCAAAATTTCGAAATTTTCGATTGCGATTTTTTGTGCTAGGGAGAAAGTGTCCTCAACGCTGATCACCAATCTGCAAACCCCATCTCAATCCGGAGCCAATTAGTCGAGATATGCGAAATCGAAATTTCCAAAATTTCAAAAATTCTCATTTTGCAGGTGAAAATTTTTGAAATCCGGAAAACTGCGACTTTTCTCTTCTTATCCAATCAAGCGACTTCGAAAATCTACATTTTCATATAAAACTCGACAATATCTACCCTAGTTTTCGAGAGAAACGATGATGAATTTTTTGCATTTTTCATTTTCGAGTTTACTTTGAAACGCTCTGGTGACAAGGAAATGACTATAAGTGATACACTCAGTGTTTTTTCTGATAGTTCCCGACCGGTTTAAAAACCTCCATATCCAAAAAGGCCCATAGAGTCAGGCGATTTCCTTAGAGAATGCAAAATATAGCGTTTTTGGGGGGGTCTAACCCTTTGGATTTTTTCGGCCAAAATTTCGAAATTTTCGATTGCGATTTTTTGTGCTAGGGAGAAAGTGTCCTCAACGCTGATCACCAATCTGCAAACCCCATCTCAATCCGGAGCCAATTAGTCGAGATATGCGAAATCGAAATTTCCAAAATTTCAAAAATTCTCATTTTGCAGGTGAAAATTTTTGAAATCCGGAAAACTGCGACTTTTCTCTTCTTATTCGATCAAGCGACTTCGAAAACCTACATTTTCATATAAAACTCGACAATATCTACCCTAGTTTTCGAGAGAAACGATGATGAATTTTTTGCATTTTTCATTTTCGAGTTTACTTTGAAACGCTCTGGTGACAAGGAAATGACTATAAGTGATACACTCAGTGTTTTTTCTGATAGTTCCCGACCGGTTTAAAAACCTCCATATCCAAAAAGGCCCATAGAGTCAGGCGATTTCCTTAGAGAACGCAAAATATAGCGTTTTTGGGGGGGTCTACCCCTTTGGATTTTTTCGGCCAAAATTTCGAAATTTTCGATTGCGATTTTTTGTGCTAGGGAGAAAGTGTCCTCAACGCTGATCACCAATCTGCAAACCCCATCTCAATCCGGAACCAATTAGTCGAGATATGCGAAATCGAAATTTCCAAAATTTCAAAAATTCTCATTTTGCAGGTGAAAATTTTTAAAATCCGGAAAACTGCGAATTTTTTCTTCCTATCCAATCAAGCGACTTCGAAAACCTACATTTTCATATAAAAGTCGACAATATATACCCTAGTTTTCGAGAGAAACGATGATGAATTTTTTGCATTTTTCATTTTCGAGATTACTTTGAAACGCTCTGGTGACAAGGAAATGGCTCTAAGTGATACACTCAGTGTTTTTTCTGATAGTTCCCGACCGGTTTAAAAACCTCCATATCCAAAAAGGCCCATAGAGTCAGGCGATTTCATTAGAGAATGCTGAGGCGTTGGCGAAATTTACAACCAAACAGGGATTTTTATTTATGAGAAGAATGCTGCATCTTCCATCGTTTTCGTTCTGCCAATATTACTCTTTTATTGGTTTAATTGCATTTTGATCTGGTTATTTGTGTTTACGTGTGATATATTTGGTTGACCAGGCTCAAAAAGCCGCCCCTGAGTTTGGTCGTGTTTTCGCTTTCACTTTCAATACCAGGCGGGTTTTCGATTTCAAAAAAAAAAAGATCTAGTATGACGAAACTGATTTGGCCGCCCCGGCAGACTGCCCGGTTTGCCGGCCCTGGCGGCGGCCCTGATCGTTGTTAATTTTTCCACTAAAAGTTTCGTTTCAAATATATTTGAATGTTTATCTTTTGTATGGGATACTTTTATTAATTTTTCGTTCCAATTTTTGTCTGGAGAGCCCGGTCAGAACCACCCCGGGTAGATTTCGCAAATCCCAGACAGTATGTCGCCAACGTGATGTTTGTTTAAGGCGAAACAAGATATTTTCGAGATCTTAAAAGACGTCTCGATGAGAATGACTAATTGGTCCGCTACTTCCGCTGCCCAGATGGCTGATGTCCGTGTCCGAAGACGTGGGACTGACGTCTTAGGAAAATCTGCCAATTAACAGGATTAATCTTGGAAGTTTGTTGCGATGAGTGAACTAATTAGAAGTTTTTTGTCGGCTTGGCAATGTGCCAAGCTTTTTTTTGTGAGTTCGTTGAATGCATTCTTTCTGCAATTCGCAGCTTGAAAAAAAGTGGCATTTTCCAAAAATATTGAATTTTTCGTTGTGTCCCATCATTTTATTTTCTGATTCAATAAGTTTCAAAAAATTTTTGAACTATCTCTCCTAGTGATGTTGGCTATTGAAAATATGCAAAAGTTTGGAAGTTGTACATAAAAAATTTCGTATAATACCAGTTTTGTACTTGAGGGCGAATTTAAGTATTCAATAAAATTAAGCAACTTTGAATATCTTCGAATATTTCGCTTGAAAGGACGTTTTTACCAGAACAACTTTTTTTATTTTATGAGTTGAGCTGAATATTAGACATTTTGGAAGGTTAAATTACACAAGGCAGATCCGAGGTTCCATTGAAATTTTCTTTCATCCTGCATGCAATATCGTTGAAAGTTATCTAATTTTCCTCTAACATTCTAAAATATGTATTGATTAACTGAAAATATTAAATGTTCTGCATATTAGGAAATAATTAATTTTCATCAAATAAGTGTCATAATATCAGAATATTTCTGTAAAATTTGTGCCATTTTCTACATGACATCTTCGATTATTTTTCCTCCAAGATTAGTCCATGAATCCGAACTTCTCTAAAAAAGTTTCTACTCCAATTTTCCAAAACTTTAAGCTCGAGTATTCAGATTTTTTTTCGTCAGTTTTTTATTGTTGTTATCGATAAAAAATTTGGTGTCGGCTATGTTTCTATCGTCGCTGGGGTGATAACGACGGCAATAAATATGCACTTGAGTAGACAATTAGGCCTCTTCCACACTTCATAATTCTTTCGGTGAACATCGTTGTCAAAACAAGGATCCCCGGGTTATTGAGGTTTCCAATCGAGAAGGTTGCTGGGCCGGGATTGGTCCAAGGACCATCTAGGGATCTACACAGGAGTGTACTAGAATATTCGAAGAACCTCAGGAAGTTTTAACAAGATACAAGAAATTCATCGAAATCATGAAAAACTTACCAGATAGTATAAAAGTCATCTTGAGTCCTTAACTGCATTTTTTAATATTCAAAGTACCTCTCATGCTCTTATTATTAACTTATATCCCTTAGATAAAGGACGTTAAGCTGATTCTTGATGCACCCCTTCGAGAATATCTTATTTTTTCATAGTAAATCTCTCTTGATTCTCCCCACATACTTTTCGACTTCGCATTTTTTCGAAAATTCGGATCTTCCGAATGACAGATTTTCCTGATGCGGGCCTGTACGCGACGCCCCCGACGCCTTCCCATTGGCTCCAGGAAATCGGGGAACCCACCCACTCGTTCCTCGCGCTAATTATTTTAACATGCACGTCCCCGAAATCTCTTCATTTTCTGATCTTGCCGCCTGAAAAATGTACGCGTCTCAAGAACGCATCAAGTCGGACTTGACGGAGCCCCAGGCCTTCCACGGGGGTTTTTGCGCCCCCTATATGCACGAGGAGCCCTACGGGTGCCCCCCGGAGATCTCCAACATCCAGGAGTTCTACTACAGCTTCTACAGGAATTTCCACGGAGCGCAGGAGGTTTGCGGGAAATTCGGGGAAAACTGCGGAGATTTCCCGGTCGGGAGCGGGTCTCCGGAGGCGTGGAGGGGCGAGGCGCAAGGAGAGGGTGGATTTTATTATGACGGGAGTGAGGAAAATGGGTTTTTGGCGCAATGTGTTGGTAAGTAAGTTTTTTTTATTTTTCACGGTCTCGGAGAATTTCCTTGTTTTTCACTTTATTTTAACTATTTAAAATCTATTTCTTCATGTCTCAAATAAACCCCTTTTCATCTTTCATCTTTCTTCTATAATCATCTCTTTTCATATCAATTTTCAAATTGAATTACTTTCGTCTATCTTTTAAAACTCACCTGTATTTTTTACTTCTACCTATCTTGATCCTGATTAAATCACTGTCTACATTTTTTTTCTTTTAAAATATTTAATATAATTCCACATTTCATACAGGGTGTACCAAGTTCGACGGCCTATTAGGCGTTTCTGGAGAACTGGACCTATTTGAAATCTGATATTGTTTGACATTATCGAGCTAAAATATTCTTACAGTCTGACCACTTTCAGTTATACAAGGAATGAAAAATAAATTAAATTTTTTTTTTATTCACGAATTCGATAAGGTATACGATTTTGAATACATTCGTACTCAAATTGTTGCATTAGTCAAAATACTTTTCAAAATATCGGAAAAAAACTGAAGAAAAAAGGGAGATAAGAGTATTCGGTATTATGTTTGTTATTTTTAATCTAGATATCTTAAGCACAAACCGTTTCCATATTTTTGTAGTCGAAGATAGTGGAAATATTGTACATTTTTAAAATTTTTAAAAATTCTTCACAGAGTGTTCCAAATGTTGGGTCAAAAATTGGGATCCCAACATTTGGAGCACCATGTGACGAGTTCTTCAAAATTCTAAAAATATTTCCACTATCTTCGACTGAAAAAACGTGAGAACGGTTTGTGCTTAAGATATCTAGATTTGAAATAGCAAACATAATACCGAATACTTTTATCTCCCTTTTTTCTTCAGTTTTTTTTCGAAATTTTGGAAATTATTTTGACGAATGCAACAATTTGAGTACGAATGTATTCAGAATCGCATACTCTATCAAATTCAAAAACAAAAAAACATTTTTTTTTCACTCCCTGTATAAAACTGAAAGTGGTCAGGCTCCAAAAATATTTCAGCTCGGTAGATAATGTCACACAATAACACAATCCCAATTTTCAGATTTCAAAAAGGTCCAGTTCTCCAGAAACGTCTAATAGGCCGTCGAACTTGGTACAAATGTAAATTAAACTTTATTCTGTAAAAATCCTACAATTTTGTCTTATTTCATTCATGGTTTAATCGCTGAAAAAAGTAATTAAATCACGTCGTACTTCTGTTTCTTCCACATACTTTTTCTCTGTACAACCTTTTACGTAATTCAACTCCTATGAATGAAGAATTGGCGCACGATATCACAACAGATGACCTCCTTTTCACGGCAAATTGAAGATTTATATGGAGCATCCTCCAGGCTCTGGTCCAGATGGTTGTCGGTCTGGCGTCAAAGACAACATTGAAAGATAAAACGACAAGATTGATGACCCTCCCACCCATAGCTTGAATCTTGATGAGATTCTTGTTTTCGAATGTTTTTTCTGACATGAATTTAAAAGATTTTAGAGCAAAGGTTCTATGTTGATAATTTCATTTTCATTGTAGATATAAAAAACGAAGAATGCAACAAACCGAGAAAAGAACGTACAGCCTTCACAAAGACGCAAATAAAGGAGCTAGAGAAAGAATTCACGCATTCGAACTATTTAACAAGGCTGAGAAGGTATGAAATTGCTGTTGCTCTGGATCTCACCGAGAGACAGGTGAAAGTGTGGTTCCAAAACAGAAGGATGAAATGGAAGAGGACCAAAGTATCGGATAAAACTACATCTGGGAGGATGAACAGAAGAAAAATCGATAAAGAAACGGGACAATGATACAACTCGAATGTGAAAAATGTGGTTTATGAATTTGTATATAGTTATAGTTTTTTAATAAATAAAGCATCAATTAATCTACATTTGTTTTTATGAAATTTTGTCAAATTACTTTTTTCAGTTTCATTCTGTTTCGTTCGACAATTTTTAAGGTAAAAGTTATCGCCTTCATACTAAAAATAATATCTGGAATTTTTATTATAATGTTGAACGCGCATTTTCAATTATTTTCTTAATATTTCTGTGGAAGATTATTGAGGTTAGTTCACAGATAGTGATAGGTTATTTCAACCATAGAGACGTAATGTTGAACCATAGACCCTTTATCCTACTCTATGCGTCAAACGTAGATTTTTCTTTGACATTGGTGAGTATGCAACTCTTAATGCAGGTTGAGAAACTGAGGGTTGCCTTCAGATGGCAGCACATACAGTAGTGAGAATCTGGTGAATGCGCTTTGAAATGTTGATCTCATGCTTCTGGTGGATGAACTTTTTCATTAGTCTCGGAATATTATTGTATTTAATCGAGTAGTTAAAACTCAGTTTGATTATTGAAGTCTAGCAAACTAGTTTCGATCTAAAAATATACATCACGCAAAAAATAAACTGTTTTTCATAATCAGAAATAACAATAGCTACATTTCGATTCATTGTTCGCATCAAAAAGTCGTAAAACGAACGGGTGTAAACTCACTTATCAGTTATGTCATCTGCGCTTCAAGCTTAGATTGACTCATGTTCAATGGGTCTATATTTAATATCGCAAATATGCTTTTGTTATTCAGGTGACGGCGTGTAAATTTACATTGAATATAGATTAGCGACATTACGAGCCACTTACGGAAGTTGGATATAGCTGAAATTAGAGGTCGTCTGTCTATCGAAGGTTGGCAAAGAGAAAAAACTTAAATTCGGTCCGCCAGGTGTGAACCTTTAATGGAATGCGTTTAGATCGCGATAAAGTCGTAAATAACCCCTATCTTCCGGTGTATATTGTCAGCGAAAATCATAAAATATCATGACCTGGTTTTATACCGCAGAGGTTAAATATAAAAGCGATTTCCTCAGTTGGGTGCACTCCCTGAAAAGACCCTTCCTAGCCAATATAGTGAGTTTTCCTCGAACAACCGGTCATTTTACTCTTTGATTTATTACGTTGGCAACGTGACCGCATTCGGTAATTTTCACCTTCAGTTCAGGTATTTCTTTCCCTAACACAGCCTCTTGGGGATTTTCTTCAATCGTTATAGATTCAAATTAAAGTTCCTGTTCAACCTCTAATTCGATAATCTCACTAATTGAAACATAATCTGAAGCAAATTGTACCATTTGCCGGAGAATCAGTCACGCTTTTGGGTATCGTAGAATAGAGTGGGCTGATATCTATTTAACATATTCTCGATCGTATCTCAAGCATACACTACACGAATGTTAATCACCATGGGCGGTTCAAAGTTACACAATTCTAGTAGCGGAGTTTAGTCAACCCATTCATTAAGAATAGGGTCTGAATGGAAGCGTCATATTTCATACTTCCAAGGTTTTTCGAGGGGACCACCTGATTTAGAGAGACGTTTGGTGGTCGACATGTAGTTAAATGGACAAAAAAAAACAATTCATCGACCTAAATCGAGGTCGTTACTCGAAATCCCTTCTCTTCATTTCGATGATGAAACAAACACCTGGCACATATACTTCTTTCCAGCGTTTCCAGGTTGGGCCTTCTCGTTTTCCAGACCCGCACCCCTTCGAATAAATCAGACTTCGTCTATCCATGTGGTCGAATCCTTATATGGGCTGGTCGTCTAGCGTGGATACTGAATATGACATCATTTGTCGATTGAATTGTCGAGCTATCAAGGGAAGACCAAGCCTGCATGTTTAAGCCAGTTTTCATTGCGATCACGTACCATTCCCTTTCTTCGTATCAACTTCGTAAATCCTATGGGAAACACGTATGCGTTCGCGTATACAGGGGATATCAATTATTGTGGATGCCACAAGAAATATTTGTGTAGGAGAAAGATATTCAAATCATTCAGGAAATTTTTGACTTTGTCTATTTGAATGTTTAATATGTTTCCATTGTGTTGAAGAAGCCTTGTTATTATTTAAGAATGGGGATATTTGATCGCAGGGTATAATTTTCGATCACAAACTTCTCGGACCACCTGTATGCATAATTTTCGAGTAATTCGATATATGGATCAGCGTTCGGTTAGTGTAAACATTAAATGAGCTGTTCCTATTTTCTCACCGATATATATTCAGATGTCGCGTGGAGGCGTGTTCCTCGAAATAGTCGTAGTAGGCAGAGTTGAATCAGAACCTTCGATTCGACCATACCGGTGGTCTAGCCAGCTCCACCCTGTATATCTGCCGGCAATGATCTGTTTGTTTGAGGAGTGCACTTGGGGGTTTTAATAACTGGTGAAATAGTCGATGCTAGGATTTTATATAGTGGTGATGACTGACGCAAGTGCCATGTGAATTAATTTTTTTTTGTGATTTAACGTTTTTGAGATGTCTGGGAGAAAACTAGACTATTCCAGTGAGTATATTGTCTTTTTTTAAGACTTCAGGAAGAGGGATTGAAGATTTTCATGAGAAAATCTATCCAAGCTTCCTATTTCCAATGGATATTTTTGTCTTGATTTTGTCTTGAAATTTGGATATATCGAATTGAGAGTTTGCGATGAAATTTTTTTCTATTTACGTAGTTTTCGGCAGAATAAAACAATGTAAAAATTAAGAATGCAAAAATTGAATTAGGAAGTGATTTTCGTGATGAAACTACCTGTCTCATAAAAAGGATGAAAATTTTTCAAGAAGATGAAAAAGTTGGCTGCATGAAGAAAACATTAAATTTGAGTTATCAGGATTTACAACCCCTTCTTCAAAGGCAATCTTGAAATCATGAATCATGGACTAGGTCAACAGAAATCTGCTGCTTTTCACCGCAACATCAGCCAACAAAAATATCCATGACGTGACAAACGCATCTTTTTTTGTGGTGACCCATTGTTATAATCGAATGTTTACACACAAGAGACGTCATCGTCAAAATAATCCTCATTACGGTCTTAATTTTTCTACATACTGCATGACCCTTCTGGGAAACATTTTCATCGTCCATAAATTCATTAGTCATATTCCTGCTGTAGTAACTTTTTAACCATAAAAGTTCGTTCTTTGTTTCGGAGTTATTTACGACCCTTTGTATTTGAGCAAGACGATGATAAATCTCCATGCTGATTTCGGAATGGTCCTTCGAACCTGGATATACAGCGTGACTCACTGATTAATGGGAAGAAAAGTATGATGTCTTGATTTTTGTGATCTAAATTTAGAATACCACATCTTAAAAAAACAATGAAGCAAGCAGATGGGGAGAAAACAACCTAAACCACAGACGTAATTACAAGGAAAATTCCCCAGGTCACAGACCAAACAAATGGTCTTTGCTGTCAATGTTTTTAACTCGCAATCATCTTAGCACTTTCCTCCGGAATGTCCGCAAAAGGACAACAACGATTCCACTAACAATAGAGGATCGCTATCACGAGAGATTTACGATTTTAGAACACGTTTGCAGCACTTGAACGCGAGTTCCTCTCTCGGTACCTCGCAGTTGGTACGTTGGTACCGATTGAGCTTAATCTGGGCGAAGAAGAAAATTTTTGCTCGAGTTTTCACAAGTCAGCGTCGGTTGTTTTTCTTCGATATGTCGCAGTGAATTTTACAATTTAAATTGTGGTGATAAGAAAAGTGGTGCTATGACTGGAAAGTTGATTTATTCGAGTGAGTTTTGAGAAGTATATCAGCGATTTTTTAATTTTGAATAGTTCAAAGTGAGCAAGACGAAAAATAGGGCATAAAATAT
This sequence comes from Hippodamia convergens, assembly GCA_038502775.1. Lineage (NCBI taxonomy): Eukaryota > Metazoa > Arthropoda > Insecta > Coleoptera > Coccinellidae > Hippodamia > Hippodamia convergens. The sequence goes on along the minus strand of CM076609.1, from coordinate 65,155,022 downwards.
CGAGTGGAATTCGATAAGACAAAATGTTTTCATATATTATATTTACGTAATGATCGGGAGTTGGAGCGATTGTTTGAATGTTTTGTATAAGAAGAATAACGCTAATCAATCGATTAAGTTGTTTATTGATTCATATATTCGATGATATAAATTGTTTTGATTAGAATAACGACCTGCCTTTGTTCATTTTATGCGGGCTAACGAAGGATTTAACTCGAGGAATTAGCTCTGTAGGGTGTTTAATTGTGTCTTATTGAAGATTAATAGATAAGGGTTTCTGGTTCTTTTCCAGATTAAAACTAATGAGTGCGTCTAATATTTTCATAGAATTTTACACATAGCAAGTTTTTTGATTGAATCCATGACATTTTTTATTAAACCTCCATATTGAAGTGAAATCCAGTTATTTTAAGGTTTCCACCTCGGAATTCAAGATAATTGGCTGTAAACTTGGCTCAAAACTTGTCTCAAAGATCTAAAAAACAACTTTTTGCATGTTTTTCTCAAATATCTCGGTTCCGATCAGATCTTCGCTATTTTTATCTATGATAAATATTGTAGAGGAATGAATTCTGTACAATTTTTGTTTCAAAAGTTTTTTTGTTCTTCGAATTGTTTGAGATAGAGGCCAATAAGCGCTCGAATGATACTCGACATTGTAAAACACTGCCCTCTATCTCAAGAACAGTTCAAAGTACAAAAAAAAACTTCTGGAACAAAAGTTATAGATAATTCATTCCTCTACAATATTCCTAATGAATAAAAATTGAGAAAATCTGATAGGAACCGAAATATTTAAGAAAAACCTGTGAAAAAATCGTTTTTTGACCTTTGACCCTTAGAATTTTATAGACGCGGACACCCTTCAATGGGTAGGGTTTGAGAGAAGTTTGGAGATGTCGAAATACAGGCTTTCACAAGTTTACAGCCAATTATCTAGAATTCCGAGGTGAAAACCCTAAAATAACTAGACTAAATAAAGTAAAGTCTCAAGAACAAAATCTTAAACTTGCCTTCATCACTGTAATCTTCACATATGGATTATTTCGTTCACGAATTAAGGGCATAAATAAAAAATTCCAACGCCCATATCACTTCCCCGTCATTGTAACGCTTATATCTTCCCATAAATATCTGATAAAAGGGCCTATAAGTCTGATAGGGTGTTATCTAAACGAAGGAACCAGTGCCTAGTTTATTGACCTCCAAGATGCATTAGGAAATTGGTTACCTACGAAAAATTGAGGTTTATATGATAAGTTTTCGTGATTATGATTCCTGAATTTTCATTTTTTGTCCTACATACTTTTTCGCCTCGATCTGCTCTGTTTTCATGCATCGAATAGAATCTCAACGAACCTTTTATTATCGCGGGATGAGATCCATATCTCCTCATCTCGATATTCTTAGAATGTTACAACATCTCCTGTTTATTCGCCTGATTAACGACTCCCACAAATCGCATTGAACATGGCAACAGAAGAAAATCCTCACTGTTATCCAAGCAGGAAATGTTGCATAAACAAACTGTGCGATTTTCGAATTCGCAAGCGAAGATGGAACATCTGCTTGGAGGATAGATGTGGGCCAAAGTAAGATAACGACGCTTAGCGCCGGTTGATTTTCCGGATTTAGATCGACCGGAACAGGTTGCCATGTTGATCACCATTGCAGGACATTTCCACATTGAAGAAAGTTGCTTATTGCGTTCTTTTTTTTTTCTTCGAGTCCATACCGATGCACCTCGATAAGACTTTTTCAAAGTCCCTACCGATGCACCTCGATAATTTACCGATGCACCTCGATAAGACGAAAAAAGTATCATAATGACCATAATTAATTTATAGACCCCCTTTGAAGTTACATACATAAAAAAATTGTAGAATTTAGGCAGAAGATGTAAATATCCGGGTTTAATTTCTTAAAAAAAATTTCCATCGGGAACACAGATGTTTCAGAGAGTTGTGGGTTCTGTAAAGATCTATATATTTCGCTGCACTTCCTCCTCTTGGTGACGTGCATAAACAAATGACTCCCGAATTATAAATAAACGAAACGGGAGAGAGCACATATGGGGTGTCCGCCCGCACCATCAGTAGTGTCGAGAAAATCGTGAAAATTTCCCGGGAAAACCAATGCATGTCTACAGGGAAAGCGGTGAGTGCGTTTTTCGGTTGAGTCGCGATCATTCCTAAAAATAAGTCGGGATAGGATATTATTGTTTGATGAGTTATTAGCAGTTGGATGATCTTCATTCCACGCAAGAATGTTGAATAAATGTTGGGTAATTAATGGGAGTTGTTAAGTGCGAAGCGATTAATTTCGATGTTTGGCGCCGGGCTCTTTTCTAGGATTTGATACAGGACGTTCGGGATGTTACGAGCAACTTTTTTTTTCTTCAGACCTTCCAAGAGGGTTATCTCTTACAGACGATCGAATAGTAGACAGCATAGTAAAAATTATCGAATTTTAGATACGGTTCGGCATGTGAGTAGACTCGTAGCGATAACGATTTAGGAAAATGACGAAAATAAATTTTTCCTGTTGTTATCGTTTTGACCCTCGACGTACTACATCGTTTTATAGTAATAAATGTATGGATGTTCTTCACTTCTTTGTGAAATGATTTTCCAAACTTCTCTTAATTTCAAGCAATCCTTGAAATGTACATTGGGAATTCCTATCAGTTGTTATCGAAGCCATTCTGTTCAATCTCAAAAGAACCGCATCCTCTCCGCAAAATATGTTTCTACGTCGTAAAAAAAAAACTTTTCATTTAGATTTTGACACAGTTTGAATTGTGGTGAATCTTGCTTTTTTATCAGCATTTGGAGTTATTATATTGATTGTTAAAAAAGCATTCTCTGAGTATCATTATATTCATAATTTTGAATGAATATTTTCGAAGAATTCTAATATTATAGAATCGAATCGTTATACAATAACCTCATTGAAATGACCCATTTCAGCTGGTGTTCGGCTCTATTTTCGAACCGATCGTCCTGTAAACATTTCTTTCGCACCCCAACTACCTCAACAGTTCCAGCATTCGCGCTTCTGTTTATGCTTGCTTTCCCGATATCAAACAGACGGAACCCGAAAGTCAGTCTCGATCCAGAGCCGCCCGAGATCCGACGTTCTTCGCGGACGGTTCCTGAAGATGCACGACGTTTCGTTCCGTTTCCCGACTGTGACAGCGCTTTGATATGGCCGCTCAGCAAGGTACCTTTTTGGAGTGTTTTATGGTCTTATCTTCTAGATTTTTTATTTGATCTCCGCATTTTTAAATTTTCATTTTGGTGGAATTCTCTTGAAATCTTCAAACGATATATTTTTGTTCAACTTTAAAATTGAGAAATAATTTTCGTACATTTTTCTGTTGAAGTGAGGATGTGATATCGGCCAAAATATCGACAGCTTAATCTTCTCGTATGGCTTGGAGATCTTCCAAATTGTCCATCACTAGGTGTTGCGTTATCGAAATACCTCTTTTCTTTTTTTAGAGACGTGCGAATCCGTAGTAACATCATCTGTTGGCTGGCCCAAATTCTCCAAATCACATCCAACCTTTAAATTTCATTGTGTTCACGCACAAGTTCAAGGACTTGGCGATCTTTCAACAGTAAAATGAAGAGCGTACATAGTTGGCGAGTTTCGGTAACTGTAGGAAATATCTCTGTACTGATCGCTTTCCTGCTTTGAAAAGAACGTTACGATTGACATTGACCCTACATTCCAAAAATACCGCCCCTTATCGGACCAGGATAGAGGAAAGTTGGTCTGGTTTTTCCTCAAGACTTCGTCAGCATTTTCCGATCAGTCTCCAGCCGATTCGAGCGATGAATAGCGAGAGTTTTCGCTACCCGTCCAGATGGAAAGGGGCGCTGACTAGGGTGTTACCCAGGGCTCCCACCGTGGCGCCGCAGAGATTGCGTAGGTATCCCGTTGAGGCGCGAAAACTTAATTACTTCTTTTGTTGAGTTATCTCGCGGAAAGTGAACAAGGATGAGGAAGACCGCGTCAGATTTCATTGTCTTCGCTACGGCGAATTTATCGAATCTTAATGAGCCCATATCAGTTTCGGATGGCGAGAATGCGATGGGCCAATTTCGTCGATGCGCGTTTAACCGTTTTGCTCGAGGTTTTTAGGTTGCTGGTGATTGTGCAAGTTTTATCTAGGTTCAAAATCCAGCAGGGTAAGAAGAACAATTTCTTCCGAAAATTTTCTATTCAACACCCAAGAATTGATTAACTATTTCTCAACTTTCTTGTGTCATATATTCCTTCATTTCTTGAAACTCCCATTTGGAGATATTAAACACCTTCATAAATTCAATTTGACCTTAACTGCATATCGAAAACAACTGAAATACGGCCCATAACTTATAGAAACGTATTTTATCACTCATACAGTTTCAATACAGAAAACGCGTCTGCCCACAGCTGGCTATAATTCTTTCCTCCACAATTAAACATTTCGAAATGGCCATCGACATATTTCTTGCACCGCAGAACAGTTGTTTTCCAGTAATCGATATCGTTATGGAACAGCTCGACTCGAGTAATTGGGATGTTACTTTTCGAGGTCACCCTGTAAGCGAAACCCTGGATGATGACTTGAACGAAAAAAAAGGATGTTAAATACAAGATCCAGTTGGTATTCATTTTTTTTCGGCTTGTGCAGTACCGTTGAGTATTAAAATATATGTTACGGTAATACTCGATTCTGTGAGCGTCATAATGGTACTAAAATCTTGTGGGGTCGTTGCCCAATCGAAATTCTCGTCTGGACGACAGATTGAAGAATTCGGGTGGAGTACAAACAGAACCTTGGAGAACACCCACGTATTTGGAGCTGCCCACTACCGGCCGTCTAGATTCGAAGGTGGAAAGCGGATACGTGATTTTTACTAATTTTTTGGGAGTCCTTTCCATATCTGAGTGAGCAGGGTCATTTGCGAGATAAATGGCTGGTTAGGCAATAATTTCCATTCATAAGTATCCAAAATATTTTTTCTTCGAGTTATTTTCGTTGAGCCTGAGATAATTGTCTCGACACTTGACATACAAGTTGATCGGGCAATTACAAAATCGGAAGATGTTGAAGGTTAAACCAACAATCAATAATTTTCGGCAATCGCTAAAAATCTTTCGTCGTGATAAGAAGACACAAGTGATGATGCAATATTTTCATTTTAATATTTTCAACGATGATAAAACCTCTTGTAGATTGTTTTGTGGAAGATTTTTCTCGATTTTCCTGCAAGGAGAAACAGAATACGTCTTTAATTTCCCGTGTTCTAGTCAATATAAAAGGTGTTTACTTTGTTTCGGACTGTTGACGCAATCCGGAAATAGCGCTAATGCAACATCGATTGATTGATAGAAAAGTCGATAAGAAGCTGTCTATTTTGATCGACAACCCCTCTGCAAGACCACACGAATCAAAATCTATTTATAAACCCTCTCCAAATGGTTGAAACCGAAAGAAAACCAGCCTTCTGTCGTTTGGAATTCGACGATCCGGGCGGAAGGACCAAAAACGCGTTACGCAACCAGAGGTATTGTTGTTGGCATTCATTCTGAAAAGTGGACTTTCCATCAGCGACCATAAATCACAGAAATAGGTCGCACATGGCCGTATCGCGTTGCACAAACAATCCTCGAACACTTGGTGGCCGAAGAACGCAGTTATTAGCATAAATATCATCATTGTTGAGATATAATAAGTACTGATTGTTTTATGGCTCGAGAATGTCGCATTGGAACAGCAATAACTGTGCCTTGAGATGGAAGAATTTTCGTAATTTCGAAGATTAACTTGAGTAATAGAATCGTCCCAAGGATGGAACCCTGCGGGGCGCCAGAATCATCCTGAAAACTGATATTTTTCAAGTTGCTTTCACCACCTGGTATATACAGCGTGAATTATGGATTCCTTGAACGTACAATTACTTATAAGATTATGTAGATCAGTCCATTGTATTCGCCGCTCAACCGTAACCAATCTAATAATGGTATGTTATTTTTATGGGAATTTTAAGCCTTATATGGGTAGAAAAGTGGAAAGTGTCTTCGAAACGCCTACTTTTTCGTTTTTGGGTCCTCAGTTCACGACGTGTTTATAAAACTTCAATTTATACATATTCCGTTCGAATTTAACGATCCGTTTGGTCGAATCAATAATTCATTTTACGATGGACATCATATGCCGTCCTATTGTTTCTCGATTTTACGGTTCTCTCCGACCTTCGCTATTTTTCAATTTTAAACGCCATTTCATCTCCCGTTTTTACACACGATGTTGAGCGGTAAGTTACGCGTATGAGAAATTCTTGATTTTTTCTTTTCCTCAGGTGTCCCCACTTCAGTGGAGCTGGACAACAACTTCAACGGCAGAAAGTACACGGTCAACTCCTCCAACAACAAGGTTGTCATACCGAGGTCGATATGCGTCTTACTGACCTTAGCTGCTATACTCTTAGCCGTTGTAGCTGCATTTATAGTGTTCCTATTAGTACCTAAGTGTGACCAGGAAAAGTCAAACACCCAGTCTTTCATCAGTGACGACAATCACTTAGCCACGCCGGAAGATGTAGATCCAAGACTGCCTAGCGACTTAAAGCCTTTATATTATAAGTGAGTGTTTTTTAAAGGATCTTCCTCCATCAGTTCTTCCTTCAATCCTTCGTTTCAGGTTAAATTTAGTACCGGATTTCCAGCAGCAAACAATTGGTGGAACCGTCGAGATAAGTCTGAAAGCCAACGAAGAGAAGTTCGAGGTCATCTTGAACGTCCACGACCTAAGAATAGACACCAACTACACTGGGTTAAGGTTGGTCATCACCAACGAAACCGTGGAGATAGAGGACCAGGAGTACATATCTTCCGAGAGGTTCAAGATAACCACCAAGGAACCATTGAAGGCCAACGAGAATTACCTCTTGGACCTCAAGTATGACACCGATTTCAACTCGCATTTGCTGGGAATCTACAACAGCAGATATTTCGATGGAAGAGGCAAGGCCAAGTGAGTAACTGATTCTTTTGGTTGATCATAGTTTGACCTGACTTCTTTAAGGAACCTGGTGAGCACCCAGTTCTCCCCTATCGACGCCAGAAGAGGGTTCCCTTGCTTCGATGAACCCTCCTTCAAGTCGGTCTTCAGTATAAATATCGCCAGACCAACCACTCTAACCACGGTATCCAACATGCCCAAAAAAGGAGAACCGCAGCCTTTGTAAGTCCACCTTTCTTTTGAATCCAATCATTTCTTACTGTTTTTTGCAGCGAAGATCGTCAAGATTGGGTCTGGGACCATTACGAGGACACTCCCCCCATTCCCTCCTATCTGGTGGCCTTCGTGATCAGCGACTTTAAATCTGCAGCTTCCCGAAGACCTTCTACCAAGCTCTGGGCCATGGAGTCCTTCCTTCCGCAGACGCAGTACGCTGCTGAGTTGGTGCCAACGATGGTCAACTTCCTCGAGGACTACTTGAACGTTTCCTTCCCCGTGGAGAAATTGGACCTTGTGGCTATTCCAGAGTTTGGGTTCGGTGCTATGGAGAATTGGGGACTCATAACCTTCAGGTAGAACTGAAGAACTAAGGATGCCAGTAGAATGGTTATATTTCGTTTTTTCAGGGAGAGCATGCTGCTTTTCGACAGAAACAACACGAGTGTTGAGGATCAGAAGAACATAGCTCACGTTTTAGCGCATGAATTGGCCCATCAATGGTTTGGTAACCTCGTGACGCCCAAGTGGTGGAACGATCTTTGGTTGAAAGAAGGATTTTCCACGTATCTATCCTATTTAGCCGTTGCAAAAGTAAGTTGGTCGAGAGAGAAGTATGTGTATTTAAGTCTCCTGCATCTTGTAGGCTCACCCTAAATGGACTTACACCCAAGAAATATTCCCTAACGAGCTCACCAAAGCCCTAGAGAACGATGCTTACATTTCCTCAGAAGCGGTCTCTAAAGAAATCAAGAACAACAGGGAAATCAGGCAGATTTTCGGATTTGGGTCTTACTCCAAAGGTTAGAGGTCCAAGAAGAGTAAGATAGTCCATATTCATCATTTAATTTTGCAGGTGCTTGCTTGGTGAGGATGATGAACAACTTTTTGACCGAACCAACCTTCCTCAAGGGAATCAAGTACTATCTTGAGCGGTACAAGTTCAAGAACGCTGACCACAAAGACCTCCTCAAATGTTTCGACGATGCGGCCGCAGAAAACGCAAACCCTTTCGTCAACTTCACCAACGTGGGTGAAATAATGGATAATTGGATCAGTAAACCTGGTTTTCCGGTGTTGTCAGTCACCACCAACATGGAAACCAAGACTATAACAGTCAAGCAGGTGAGGAGATCTTCGAATGAAGCAAAAATGCGGAAATTACCGGAACTAGAAGGTTCCCCTGTGGGACGCCAAAACTATTATCTGTTTTATTCCAGAAACGTTTCCTTTTGGACGGCAGCCCTGACAATACCATCTGGTGGGTGCCAATCTCCATCGCCACTGACTTGGATCCAGATTTTCAGGATGCGAGCCCCAAGGCTTGGATGCAAGGGGAATCCATCACTTTACCAGTGAATTTCTCGAAATGGTACATTGTGAACGTGAACCAAACAGGTGAGTAACGAAGACCAAAGAGATACAAGTGTTATTGCTATATTTCCGAAGGATATTACATGGTCAACTACGACGAGAAGATCTGGCATGCCTTGATCAAGGATATCATGAACGTTCCTCCACTTACCAGAGCTCAGCTTATAGGGGACTCCATGGAACTAGCGAAGGCTAATCTGTTGGACTACGATATCCCCTTGAGGCTCATTGCCAACATGGCGGTTCAAGACAAGATGATCATGTTCATTCCTACTCTTGTAGCCTTTAATAAGTTGTCTTTCCTCAGCGACATGCTCATCAATACTCCAGCCTTCGGACTTTTTGAGGTATTCAAAGATGAATTCTTGGAACACGTATTGTAATTTCATCGTTTTGGGTGTTTTAGAATTACCACAAGACAATCTTCAAGGATACCTACGAGACTGTTGATTTCTCGAACACCCTGGATGATTATTTGTCTCTTAGGATCATGAAGACGGTGTTGGAATGGTCTTGTAGAAGCACGGAGTCCAGGTGTGCCATCTTGGCCCATAACTTGTACAGAAGGTGGATGCAAGGATCTATATTGTAGGTTGTTGAGAAACCGTATGAAAATCTCCTGATTGTTCGAAATTTCAGCATCCAACCAAACGTCCGTCACATTGTCTACTGCACAGCCATCAGGCAAGGTGGTAAGGCCGAGTGGGACTTTGCTTACCACGAGTACAAGAGGACGAACTCACCGACTGAAAAAAATGTTCTTTTGGACGCTTTGGGATGTACCAAGCAAGAGTGGTTGTTATCAAGGTAGGAGAATCAGACCTCACCATTAACAGCTTCTTAACCTTTTACCCGCCTCCTCCTTGGTGTAATTTTTGTTTTCTTGTAGTGAAGAGCATGTTGGAGCATGTTGAAACAATGTATAGCATGAGCATGTAACATTAACACTTCATCTTTTGTCGGCACATTTTGGGAGAGGAGGTTTTTTTTAGTTTTCAAAATCTGAATCGCAGATTAAACTTAATTATTTCGAATTTTCAGAATGCTTACTGCAATAGGACAAAAGTCGTAAGTTGAAAAACATATGTTGTCCATCTATCACTTTACCATCCATTCTTTAATTCGAGGGATTTAGAGAAGGTTACAACTTGCAGCAGTTCAAAACACGCACAAACCGATTTCTACTGAATTCATCATATTAAAAAAAAAAAAAATTATGGTACCTATAAACCTAACTAGACAAGCAATTTTTTTTAACAGCTCCACCTTTTCCGTTTCGGAGCAAGAAAATAACCATTCGCCGCCTCCTTCCCACGATGTAACCCCCAAAGTGTCCCCAACCTGAAAGTTCATGTAAGGTTGAGTTTGTTGTATTCGCAGGTATCTGAACATCGTTCTGGACGACGAAACGTACAGTATGAGGATTCAAGACGCCGACAGAATCTTCGAGTCCATCGCCAACAACAAGGCTGGGAGCCAGCTGGCCTTCAACTTCTTGAGGAGGAACTGGGACGACCTCAGAGAGCAGTGAGTTGACCTCGAGCGTAATCTGGGAATTGGGTTAATTTTGATTTTTTGCAGCCTTGGTGAGGGTTTTGACATCCTTAACAAGCTGATTTTGAGCCTTCCGAAGCATATGAACACCGAGTTTCAGCTGGCGGAGGTAAAAACTAAGGAATCTAATAAAACGAAACGATTAACGAAAGTTTTAACGTTTCAGCTACAAAAGTTTAAAGAAGAACTGGGAGATAGGGTGGGATCCTCCGGCCCTGCTCTGAATAGGGCGATAGAAACTGTGAAGATGAAGGTTGTGTGGATGCAGAAGAACTACAAATCGCTGGAGCAATGGTTGCACGCCCATCAGGACAACTTCGGGTATGGATCAAAATGATCGTCTTTTCAGTATTTTTATATCAAGCGAACCGTATATATGAATATTCTTTTATTTATTGAAAATAGATCTGTATAAAGCTGCATATTTCAACAGTTATTTAAGATAAAATAAATAAAATAAACAAAGATTCTAAAACGAAAAAAAATAAAATTTAACCTGCATCCTCCTGGCTCCTTTCAAGAAATTCTGGTCATCGTTCGGTTAATGAGATCCTTAAACATCTGCAAACTCTGATATGTATCCATGTAAAACGTGTCGAACATGGCTTTATTCTCGAATTTTTCCATCAATTTCAAAACGTCCACCAAAAACTTTCGAATAACTTGATCGTCTTTGAAAAAATCATACAAAAAACTGTACGACAACAAATTGCACATGCAGTTGTCTTCGTCAGTGGATTTCCCACACAACCTAGTCAGGAAATCGTAAACGTCCTCCTTATCACAATCGGTGAGCAACAGATAGATTAAAAATTTCAAAAACGAATATTTATCCAAAACTTCTAAGTTCTTATGTATGAAAATTAAGACTTTCGGAACAAGTTCCAATTCTACGTTATCGATGATGCTGAATTGGGTGAGTTTCTTGAAGGATTCTTCGCATAACGCTGACTTATTGGGGTAATCTTTCTGCGATAAAATTATTTGTACCATTACGGCTTTGTAAAAGTTCATTCCTTCGACGTTATTGCAAAAATCTGCTTGGATATGTTCGACGAAATCGCTCAATTTCAAAACGGATTTTAAGAAATTCCTGTTCAATTCCTTGTCCCCCTCCGTTTTACAACTGAATATTTCTGTCGTAAGTTTATTCAAAATCTTTCGAATAAAATCGAGATCCTTTCTCTCCCTCGCATAAGTCACACCTTGATCCAGGAATAATTCCACAAGAAAATTCAACTCCTTGTTTTTCGTCAAAACATCAAAAAGCTGAGAAAAATTCTTAGAGACGTACTTGGGAGGGAAATTCCTTACAGTATTACACAAATTCCAAACTTTCAAAGTAACGTTCGTATTCCTAAAGTTTAAATTTTCCGAACATCCATCCAGCACGAAGAACCGGATATTATGAAGATCCAGATATTGGAGATCCTTGTCTTTCAAGAATTCGTTCATCTTTTCCACAACCTGAATGAGGGACGGTTCGACCTCGACTTTCATCGGCTTCAAGAAAAAGAAACTCTCGTTCAACTTCCTCACGAATTCCTTGAATAAAACGAGATGATTCACGATTACGTTGCTGGGTTTCTTCTTCAAATTGACCACGACGAAATCGAGGACTTCCCTCATGTGGAACTCGTAAGTTGTCTCTTTGCATAAATTGACGAAAGCGTGGGGGACGTACTTGATAATGTAGTTCTCTTGTGACGCTAACAACCTTTTCAGTAACTGCAAGAAGTCGTCGATGATTTTCTTGACTTTCTCACTTGAATTCTCGTACACTAACACTTCGGAAGCCGATAAGTATTGTAGAACGATGAGGGCTCTGTCGTCCAACGCAGGCGAAGAGAGGATGTTGTAGAAATGGTCCGATAATCTTGGGAACAACACGCAGAACTCTTGAAACGACCTGAGTCTGATATTCTCCGTCTGTTGGACGCCAAAGATTCTAGTGATGAGAGTGTTGGTAAGTTGAATCGCTGCATTCCTGTTAAAATCGATTTTATAATTTTTTTTTGTTGTTTTCGTTTTTACTTACTTTACGCTCCAATTGTCTGACTTGAAAGAGTTCAAACTCAACCTTATGGCTTCCTCGAGGTAACCCGATGTGTAATTGTGAAAATTCGGTTCAACTATCATTATTTCTAAACACTCGAGGAGAACTGTGTGAACGGTTGGATTCAAGTTGTGTTGCAGCAGTTTCCAAGTCATCTTTTTCACAGCCTCCGTTACAAATTCCTGTAAACACCAAGATCATTCACCTAACCTTACTTAAATGAAGTTTCTCTTATTTTGACAGTTCTCCCAATCTTCAAGGTCAAACAACTTTTCGCTGCTGTCAAAATGAAGGAAATGTCATAATAAAGTTGTCAAATATCCTAACCTTAATCATTTTTCATAAAGTATCTAGGTGACTTTCTTCTGCCAATACCGAAAAATGAATGTTCCGAAAACGTAAATTTCATACTGACCCTTTGTTTGGCCCCGGATCCCTTGCAAACTGCGTGAAGCAGCGATCGTAGCCTGGGATGCTTCCTCATCCGGCTTTTCTGCAAGTGCTTCAAGCTTCCAGGAGATATAATAGCGTCCAAGAGTTCCCGGTAAAAGTTATCTAAGGACTTTCGGGATTTACAACTGAAGCTTGCCATCGTCTCGGAAAGGGTGGGAACCAAGTTGAGAACTTCGGTAACAACCTTCCTCATGTTGCTCCTCTCTATCACAACCACCAGTTTCTGCAGAATCAAGTCGCTGTAGGCCTTGAGAGTGCTTGGAGCGAGACGTAGAAGATCCAATATTTTCTGCAAGAAAATGACGGGGAAAGATTTTAACTATGAAACTCGAATATTTCACTCACGCAGAATAAGTGCTCCAGCAGCTTCCGTGCTTTGGGTGATAAATTCTCGTGCAGGGTTCCTTCAACGGTGCCCACCATGAAAGTGAGCATGCTGGTGATGGTAGAGGATTGGCACTCTGCGGTTATGCCCATTTGGTTGGCAAGTACCAGAACGTTGAGGATTTGCAGGATGTCGAAGATTTCGTCTGCGTTCTCGTTGCTTATTTTCGTGTTCAAGAGGGCTAGGACGATCTGGTGTTCGACCATGATGAAGGAGAGGATGAGCTCAGTTTTGTCCCTGTTTTTGGCGGTTTTGTTCAGACTCAACCTCTGGCTGTCCAAGTATTTTTCTAAATTTTGTAAGGAGATGCAGTGGGATCCTTCTTTTGTTGTCGACAAGTTCAAATCGTCCACTTCGAAATCGTCAAAAGCGTTTTTCAATAACCACATTGGTGTCTCATCGGAAGAGTCGCTTTCGTTGAATAATTTAACTAATTTACTAGTTATGAAACTTTTCTTTTCTGTGAATATGTCGAGGATTTGATTTTCTTGTAAATACATCAAATATTTGTTTTGTTCTGGGCCGTACTGATATTTCTTCGGTACTTCATACTTTAATTTCAAATCCTTGCTCGACCTCTTCATCCCGATCAAAACTTTACAAATCTTCATTGATAAATAAAGGTTATTCTCATCCTCGAAACTATCAACTACAAAATCCCTCAACTTCTTCAAGAATGCATCGTAAATTAAATTGTTCAAATTTTTTTCTATATTTACATGCCCGGTCACAAAAATGTGAGCCAAAAACTGACTGGTAACTTTTTCTACATCTTGATTCCGAATTTTATGTCCTAACAAGCATTTTTGAAAAGTTTCCAAACAACTCGTAGGCAAAGTTTCGTTAAGCGATGGAAATGTACAAAGAATTTCAAAAGCCCTATCGTTTGTTTCGTAATTTTCCATAAACTCCGTTAAATCTTCTTGAAATAGCCCCTCTGTCAAGTCCCTGATTGAAACATGTTTCCTTCTCCTGAGTTCAAATAGAATTTCTACCAACAATTTTTTTGAAACGTTTTGATCTCGGATGAAAGTGTAGAGATCTGTTTTATACTCCTGAACTGAAAAAGGAATCCAGTACTTGAAGAAGCTCTGCTGGAATTCCCTGAAATTCAGTTAATATCACTAATAGTTTAAACATTTTTTATTCAATCTACCTTGAATCTCCATTCTTCTCGAATGATTCGCACCAAAAGGGCCAAATGTGAATCCCAAAATCGTTTATGTTATATCTCGATATAACTGCTTTGTAAAGTATACCAGCGACTTTGTTATACACATTAAAATGAAAATATTTATGAACAAACTTCATATACTCTTGTAGATTTGAATGGATACTCTCAGTTGATAATTGTTCCAACTTGATTTTCGTATCTTCGTAATTGGTTATAATTCCTATGTTCTTTAGGGGATCGAAAGTTCTTAACCCATTTCCTGTTTTCATTTCTATTTTATGTATTAAAGTAACTGCCAAGTTCTTAAGAGAAGGTATCGGAGATGCATAGCATACTTCGTACAATTTGACTAATAATGATTTGTGAATGTCACTAATCAGATCTAACTTTTTCAAAACAACCTGATCCAATACTTTTAACAGATACAGAGATCTAAAATCTAGATAGTCTAGACTGCGCAACAAATCCTCCACTATAACGTGAACCAATGAACTCATTGGAAATTTCTGGGGTTTGTCGTAAAGCTTCAAATGCCTCAAAGATGACAATAAGATGATTAGGAAATTTCTGGGTAATTTTATGCCGCAATTTTCACGCCTCGAGGTAGCTAGAGAGCGGCTTGGACAAGTAATCCGAAGGTATAAATATAAATATTTTTCATCAGACTTTGAAATATTGAAAAGACACTGGTATAGCTCCAGAGCTTTTTGCTCGATATCACTTCCATGGTAATCTCTTATTGAAACTATTTTCCGGAAGTTCGGATCAGATTTAATTTTCGATATTTCCATTTCACTTTATATTATATTTTAACCAAAGTTTACAAACATTGCCAAATTTAAAAAGTAAGGTTGGGATTATGGAAACTATAGAATCAGCGTAACTTTGTTGCTCAATTCTTTTTTCTGGTCTCGGCATAAGTCAACGTTCCTCTATGTTCTGTACACCCCAGTCGTATATATGTTTACCTAGATCTATGATCTTACTTCATTTGTTTATAAAATGTCGAAATTGTGTAGATACAAAACAAACTAGAAATTTCAATAAATTAAAATTGAACTACTTTCGTCAGTACACAAGTGGACCACTTTCTGAGAAATGGGAAGAAGATATATAGAAAACATTTATTCAAATAAATTTCAAACTATATACAGTATGTGAACGATTCTTCATCTATTCAACAGGTTGAATTTCACACTCTATCCCTATCTTTTTCAGCCTTTCCAATTTATTCTTCAATCGGAGCATGGTTAACGTCTTTTTCTTTACAACAGTTATTTCATCTAATCTCCTGTTTTTGGACAACACCTGCCTCTCTTGTCTATATTTACCTGGCAATAACTTTTTCGGAACGAATGATGTGAAGAGGAAAGGTGGCCTTTTTTCATGAGGTATGTACATAGCTGGAAAAAGGGTTATGTTAGAGTCTTTTTCTGGAGAACTTTGTCGATAAACTTACCTACTACACGCTTTTTGAACATGAGATAATTATTCATTGTTTCTGCTGAAATTTTTGCCACATCGGGGTTGGCAAATTCAACAAAACCAAAACCTTTACTTTTTCCGGATATTTTGGATCTGCAAACTTTAACATTTGTGACGCGACCAAACTGAGAAAAGTACTCTTTCATTTCCTCCTCATAAAAACCATGAGGGATGTGTCCAACATACACTAAGCCTCTAGTTGAAGAGAGAGCTTCTGAATTTCTCCTCCTCATTTTTCTTTTGACTTCGTTCTGAAAAATACCATCATTTAAATAACAATTCTAAAAAGTATCAGAAACAACAACTAACCTTAGGTTTTTTGATAACTCCTCGCTTTTTCTTCAGTTTGTCGTCTTTAATATCCAATGAAAGAAACTTATCGTTTCCTTTTATTGTTTTTCCCATTTTGAGATTTCTTTTAATCAATTCAACTACACCGAAAACTTTTTCACAGTGATTTTTTCACGTGCGCAAGAAAAGAAATCGTAACCTACAAAACATAGAACAACTGTCTAAACATTGAAGAAAATACTCATTTATCATCAATGGCCCTATTTAATTTTCATTGAAATTTTTTTTTATCACATATATACCCCTATTTGCCTATTGCCTTTTGAATGAAATTCATCCCTCGAAAGAATCCAGTAATTCAATTATATTTTTTGGTAAATTTCTTGGTGAATGAATATTTTCGCAGTTTCTAATCATAGAATCGATATTCTCTATTCTATGATTCAATAATTACCTAACCCCAAAAATTTTCCGTGGTAAATAAATGATTACGATTCAAAATTTCAAGAGTTTAGTGGAAAAAGCAAAAGTTATGATATCAAAATCTCAATGGGGCGTACAAAACGAATGAGAAACAGAAAGAGGTCAAATAATGTTGAATCTACGACGTCTGAAATCGTATCCTTAATGGAATGGATGGGAACATTCAGTTGGAAGAATACTGCAAAAATAAGTTGTAGAGTGTTTGAGGGGACAGGAAGAGGTGTATCTTCCTACAAGAACCTCTGTAGTAACGATGTTTTGATCTCAGTTCCCTTCCACCTACTTATAACCTATTCAACCATAAGTGCCTCTGAAGACTTCAAGAGAATCTTCAAACTCAACGCAATGCTTGGGATACATGACGTTTTAGCTACCTTCCTTATTCTGGAAAGGCATAAGGGGGAACAGTCGTTCTGGAAGTATTATTTAGAATCTTTACCAATTGTTCCTCCAAAGTTGCCTTGGTCTGGTTCCCTAGAAGAATTCGGATATTTTCCTGAAGAACTCAGGAAACAGTGTGAAAAATGTAGGACTAACTTTGACAATAGCTGGGCGAGATTGAAAGAGACGCTGCTCGTGTGTATAGATTGTGTGTGCTGTGGAAAAAAAATTGAAGACATCTTCGATTTAGAGTCTTACATTTGGGGCTATGTCATGGTGAATACCAGAGGTGTATATATTGATCCAGATGTTGTTAGGGAATTTTCAAAGTGGTTAGTTCTGTTTTCTTTACTTTTTCTATTGGTCGTTTCTTAGGGCTCAGTTTTCTCTCTTTGATTTTCAGTGATATAATTTATGATGAGCCCCAAATAGCCATGTTTCCTTTGATGGATATGTTCAACCATTCAGATGTTGCCGAGAACGACATAAAGTTCGAAAAAACCTCACAGGGATTATTTTACCAACTCTCTACGTTGAATAATTATAAAAAGCACAATCAACTATTTATTTCTTACGGTAGGCACGATAACACTAAATTATTTTCAGAATATGGATTCTTCCTGCCAAAAAACAGCAATGATAAAATCAAATTTTCTCCCAGTGAGATTTTACATTGTTTAAAATTGAGACTGAATAGTTTCCAGTTTGATTTCCTAAGAAAACACGATTTGTTGGATGAACAAGAAATCTTCATTTCTTCAATTGGTCCCTCATTCAAAATGAAAGGATTTTTATTCGTAGCTTTGAATTCTGAGGTGAGAAATTACAGTGCTTTTATTTTTTCTGAAAATTATTCTCAAACGTTTCTCCAAACTTTGCGAGATTATGTGGCTCAACTATTAATTTCAAAGAAAGAAGAATTTAATTCAGATTATCGGAGGTTTAGAAATAAATTTGAGGAAAATGCGGCTGTGTGTGGATTCTTGCTGCAAAGGGTTGAATTTGTCGAAAATTTGAGAAAAGAAATAAATTTTTTAATTTGAAGCTCATGTTGTTTCTTCCCTCAATCCGAAATTATCCTTGTCCTTTCTTTAATTTTTGAAATTTAAATATTACTCAATCTTCTATGAACGGATCGCAGAACACAAACTTCGTTCGAATATTTAGTTCTATGGTTTCTAATTGTTGTGAGTTCTATGGTGTTGTTAATTATTAAAAAAATTTACGGAGTAATCAGCGTTTGCTAGAACTCATTGGCATTATCATCAAGTTGGTAAGCATATCATTAATTT
Organism: Hippodamia convergens; assembly: GCA_038502775.1. Classification (NCBI taxonomy): domain Eukaryota; kingdom Metazoa; phylum Arthropoda; class Insecta; order Coleoptera; family Coccinellidae; genus Hippodamia; species Hippodamia convergens. The sequence goes on along the minus strand of CM076609.1, from coordinate 65,136,860 downwards.
TTTCCACAGGCAAAATGGATGTGTAATTTTGGAATCCCAAATATCGATCGAGAATTTGACGCATGATCGGGAAATTCGTCCAACAAAAATCGTAAACAGAGAGGCGCAGGCGCTCAATCTGCGACTGCGATGAAAAAGAATGGAGCGATGCGAGATGCTGGTTAGAAAGAATAAGAATAAAATTGGTACGTTCTTCTGATCCCGAAATCTATCGAATAAAACAATATGGCGTTTATTGGCGATTGTCAACTCCTAGAATTTTCGTGATCGGTTCTCTTGATTGTGGATTTCGTGTTTCTTACTTTGAGGGAATATAATTCCCCGATAAAATGGATTTGTGAGAAACGAGAATTGGTGCGAATATGTAGTTTTAGGTTACTTTTTGTTCCATTATTCAATAATGAACAATGACGGTTAGATGTATTCTTTAAGGTGTTTTTGTGTTTTTCGGTAATTTATTTTTTCAAATGATGAATGCAGTTAATGTGCCTGACCACATATATGATTTTAATAACGAAGAAAACCTGGCGAAATGGAAAGGAGTATTGACTACCGCTCTAAAAAAGGTATATAATGTGAAAAATATAATCTTGTGTTAGTCAGATTGCAAAATATGGTGTTGATGTAAAAGTGGTAGAAGGTATCGAAGATTATCGAACTTTATTGCAGGTTTTGGAGACTGTTCATCCATCTCTGGAGGCTCAAGAAGACGCCTTGGAATATGTGGAGAATTTATGTCTACGGTTGTTGGCTATGTTGTGTGCCAAACCTAGTCCACATACAGTACAGGTTAGTCCTTCGTTATTTGTTTGAAATCATGTCGAATTAAACGAAATAATTTTTTAGGACGTGGAATATAGAGTTCAAAGTACTTTTCCGACTCCCATAGATAAATGGGCTCTCAGAGAAGCACAAGAAGCCGTAGATAGGGGTAAAAAGAAATCTGCTCTGTTGTTGCCTGTCGACAAGATCCATAGCTTACTGCAGAAGGTACAATTAGTTGCTTTTTGTTTAGAAACTCTTATTTTACATGCAGTTTTTTAGGAATTGTTGCTGTACAAGGTTGACTTGACTGTTTCGTTATTTTTGGTGGCTGTTTTGGAGTACATCTCGGCTGATATCCTGAAGTTGGCGGGGAACTATGTGAAGCACATCAAACAAGTAGAAATTACTTACCAGGATGTGCAGATATCAATGAATGCCGACAAGGTAATGTAAAAGAATACTTGATTTTCAACATAACCTCTAACGTCGAGTCATTTGCATATTCTGTTAAAGTGCGAGAATTGTAGAGGGAGTCTTTGTGAAGTGATTTTCATAGTAATTTTTTAGTTTTAATTAGTTGATTTGCTTGAAAAGTGTGCGTGTCTGTGTGAGTGGTAATATCAAGTTTCATTGAGAACTTAGATTTTTTTCATTATTAAGAGCTTTTATTTGTGTCATTAACCTGCTTTTGCTTTTCACGCTGCGAACAAAATTAAGCCTGCAGCAATGGTAGGTAGATTCAACTGTTTATTTGTGCTGCATGGTTGTGTAGAGGTCTGCATTTTCAAGAATATTGGGGAGGTCCTTTTCGACGTAGCGACTTGAAAATTGGACTTGTTCACTTCCTCCGCTTCTTATCCTTTTTTCTATCGATTTCGCCCATTTCAGTTGCTAGAAGCTGGCCAATTTTTTTTTTTCACTTTCTTCCAGAGATTTTTAGATTTTTATTTTCTCTCAAGTATTAATTGGGGTAAAATAGGAACATTTATATATTTCCTTTTAACAGTGGAACCTTGAATGCACTAAACTATTCAATGAGAAACATGGTCCTGTTTATTTTTAATTAAGGTTGTCCGAATCGTTTTTTAGGCTTTGATGGACATGTTCTATCAAGATGAGGGAAACGGAGCAGGTATACCTACCGAGCCTCAGGTTTTGGTGTCTGCGGCACCTAGAACCAGTCTCACTTATGAGGAAGTTGTTAGAGAGCTCATAGCTTCGGAAAAGGCTTACATGAGGGAGCTGCACATGCTTATCAAGGTTTTCAGGTGAGTTGATTTGATTTTATTGAAGCCTAATTCGGTCTCGTATCATACGTATTTTTTTTAAAGAAAATCTTGAGTTTTTCGAAAATTCTTTTATATTCGGAATGGGAATTTTCAGGAAATTGAATTCATTACAAATTGTTATCGAAAAAGAAACAGGATGGTCATTTTCCTGACAACCGACACTTCATTTCTTTCTTTCAAATTAAAATTATCCCATTGTTGATCACTGAAAATAATATTATTGCGTTGACAGCTACTTGTTTTCTGCTTATGACTCTTTTCAAATATCTAGAATTTTTCATAATCAGTTCATTTTATTATGTCACGTTCTTGCCGTTGTTTAATCTATATCGTAACATTGAATATGATTTTTAAACATTTTTTATAACGGTCGAATGTCAAAAAACGATGTTCAATGCTCTGTGATTGCTATATTACATTTTTTTCTGTGTGATAGGTTTGTATTTTATGAATTGAATAACTTCTATGTTGTCTGTGATCCTACTTGAAAATGAAATTGCTATTCATCTGTGATCATCTTAAGTCTATGGATGCATTACTACAAGATGGCGTCTTTAATGAAACAAACTGATAAATTCAAGAACAATTCTTGCCATATTTTCTTTATTTGATGAAGAACGTTGTGAATAAAACGGAGTTATACAGGTTGACCTTCAGTAAACTAAAAGTGGAAATGCATTTAGCAAGAAAACATGTAGGATTATTTAATTCGCAGGGATTCTGTGAGAACTTCAGTTTCACTATGAAACTTAAATTTCTAAACGTCCCATCAGTGAAATGTGAGGTAAAAATGACTCTTCTACAATTTCTAAATGAACAATTGTATTTTTTCCATTGAAATTCATAGATATTAGAGATGTACTTCATATTCTGCGGGAACTGTGTAGATAGCAATCAAAATACAATGTCCATTTTCTCTTTAGGGAGGAACTGATAAAGTTGGGATCCGATCAGAAGGAAATCGACTGCATATTTTCAAACATAATGGATTTGTACGAACTGACATACACACTTTCCGGAAGCTTAGAAGACGTCATAGAGATGGCTCAGGATCAGATGCCATACATCGGCAGTTGTTTCGAAGGTGAATTAATCGATTCAACTATTTTTAAAAATAAATATGGATCTTATTCCCTAATTTCATTCTATTTCTCAGAACTGGCCGAAGCGGAGGAATTCCAGGTATATTCAAAGTACGCAAAAGACGTGACGTCGTCCAGGTGCAGAGAGACGTTGAACAACCTCCTGTCGAGACCGGAGATCGAGAGCTCCCTCATAAGCGCTGGTCAGGGCATGAGACTGGCCCTCAAGTACTACCTACCGGCCCTGCTGATGGGCCCCATTCGGCACTGCTTCTCTTACATGGAGTACATCAGGATACTGAAGGAACTGTCTTCGGCCGAGGACAAGGAGTCTCTGGAGCAGGTCGAGGTCATGCTCAAACCTCTGCAGATGGAACTGAGTGAGTAGATAGATGCGTTAACCTTTTTTTATTTAGTTTGGAAAAAATTTTAAATGACATATTTTATCTTTTTTCAGTGAAAGTTTCCATTGTTGTCGTAATGAATATAATTTTTCCATTTTAATATTTGATAGTTTGAAATTTATTGATGAAAGAGCGGAAAAATTTAAAGTTACAGATCGATTTTTAAGTTGATGATGCAAAAAACATTCTTAAGTTTAAAATTTTTTTTACTTAGTTTGTGAAAATGTTTGAGAGGGGTTTCTAGTTTCTATTGTTTTGTTGTTGTAATGAATGTTATTTTTCAATTTCAATATTTGAAAAACATTGATAAAAGTCCAGAAAAATTGAAAGTTACAGATCGCTTTTAAAGTTGATGCAAAAGACAATTTTTTTTTTTAAGTTTTGTTCGGTTTGAAGGTGTTTCATTTTGTCCAGATTTCCTTCTCTTTCTCTTCCATAATTCATTGGGAGTGTTTTTGTTCTGTTATTTTCGTACTTTCATTGGAACTGCACTTGATAATAGTAGGAACAGAAAATAAAACAATTTACAAATAAATAACAAATTAAACGACCATCTTGCATCAATTCATGAATTAGGGTGGGTTTCACAAAACTTTATTTGTGTGATTAAAAACCCTTAAATTACTCGTTTTAAAATTTTAACGAATCGCGGTGGCTCCAATTAATTTGACGGTGCAATCAAAGTTTTGTGAAACCGATTATTCCTATTAATGAATTGTCCCTTTTACTCTTATTTTATCTGGTAGGATGCAAGAAGTATGACAAACCTTCGGCAGATAATCTGCCCCCTTCCCTTAAGACAACCTAAACTGATATTTCCGAGTTTGTCGTACTTGCTGTGTTGCCAAGTCTAGGGATTTTTCCCCAGATTTTTAGGGAAATGGGGAAATTCTGGGGATTTTTCAATAACATTAATTTAGGGAATTCCAAGGATTCTTACAATAACTTTTAGCTACTTCTTATTTCAAGAATTTTGCAACATTGAGTAATTGTATGGGTTTGTCAGGTCGCTGCGTGCCCCCCTCTGCCATGCCGAGGACCTCCACGCCCCTGCTCCAGATGCGGGCGCGGCGTCAGGCCGCCCTGGAGAAGATCCAGGAGCTGGAGCGGATAGTGGAGAGCTGGGACTCGAGGGACATCGGCCAGTGCTGCAACGAGTTCGTCCGAGAGGACGTCCTGATGAAGGTGAGCTCGGGCAAGAGGCTGACCGACCGCAGGGTCTTCCTGTTCGACGGCCTGATGATCCTGTGCAAGCCGAACACGAGGCGTCAGAGCTCCATCCACCACCTCAACCACCCCGAGTGCCGGCTCAAGGAGCGCTTCTTCATCAGGAAGGTGGAGATCATCGACCACCAGGACACGGACGAGCTGAAGAACTCGTTCGAGATCTGCCCCAGGCAGCAGCAGACGCCGGTTATGCTGTGCGCTAAGAGCGCCGAAGAGAAGAACTCCTGGATGGCCGATCTGGTCATGCTGAACAACAGGTGAGCGCGATTTCACTCTTATTCATTCTTAATTAATTATTTTCGCGACGTCTTGACGTGAATCGAACTGACGGGAAGAAGCTCCGCCCATTTCATAATCAGTTCTCACGGAAACTCCGCCCACTTCGGAATCAGTTCACTTCTTGGCTAGAACTGATCTATCGTTTTGTCGTGGAATTGGAACGGAACTGATTCCGGAAAATTCTTTATTCGCGGAAACGGAAATATCACTCTATGGGTGTCATGTCGTCTGTGGACGGATTATTTGTTTATGTTGTTGATGTATCTCTGTGGACGTCTAACAAAATGGAGGTTTTTATTTATTCAGAATGAGTATCCTTCATATTTTTTTTTCTTCCTATATTAACGAAAGACATAGATTATATTAAATCGATGTCGTAGATTACGAATATGTAATTAGAATTTCGATAACTCCAATATTTTTGAAAATATTTCGAAAATTCCAAAAATTTTCGGAAAAATCGGTCAACTTTGGAGAGCAGATATAAGAAAAATATAGATGCTATAGTTTTAGTTTTTTCACCATATTATAGTACGTTTCTTTGAGAATGAAATGGTATATTTACCTTTTTTCTATGAACGATATTTTAGATTTCGTAACGTTTTCCGCGAAGGTCTTTTTTTCGGAAAATTCAAATCGTTCTAATTTCTAAAAAAATTGTTTTATAAAAAAACTAATTGCATATTCTTAATCTACGCCCTCGAATTAGTTTATAAAATTAATTTGGTCGATGAATTCCAAAAAAAAATTTTTGCCAAAAATCGCAAATTTTTCCATGCATATGTATGGAAAAATTGGCAAAAATTCAATTTTCGAATTCATCGACCAAATTAATTTTATGAACTAATTCGAGGGCGTAGATTAAGAATATGCAATTAGTTTTTTTATAAAACAATTTTTTTTAGAAATTAGCACTATTTGAACTTTCCGAAAAAAGGACCTTCGCGGAAAACGTTACGAAATCTAAAATATCGTTCATGGAAAAAAGGTGAATATACCATTTCATTCTCAAAAAAACGTACTATAATATGGTGGAAAAACCAAAACTATAGCATCTATACTTTTCTTATATCTGCTCTCCAAAGTTGACCGATTTTTCCGAAAATTTTCGGAATTTTCGAAATATTTTCCAAAATATTGGAGTTATCGAAATTCTAATTACATATTCTTAATCTACGACATCGATTTAATATAATCTATGTCTTTCGTTAATATAGGAAGAAAAAAATTTTTTTTCGGACTTGAAATAATTTTCATATTCGGTAATTTTTAAAATTACCGAAAAAAATTTTTTTTTCTTTCTATATTAACGAAATAATTAGATTATATCAATTCGAGGTCGTAGATCACGAATATGTAATTACAATTTCGATACCTCCAATATTTTGGAAAATATTAAAAAAATTCCAAGATTTTTCGGAAAAATCGGTCAACTTTGAAGAGCAGATGTAAGAAAAGTATAGATGGAAGTGTCATGATACATTCAGGAGGAAGAATTTCAAATCCACCATCTAATGTAGGAAATCCACTTGGGTTTTCACCTCAAATTATCACAATACGACATGATCATATGAGAAAGGTGAGAAAAGAAATAATCCGAGGTTTTCATTAATTTCAAACCAGTTGTAATATTTTTATTACCTTTCAACTTATATTCAATAACAGTTTCAGAGATGTAGTTCAACGAATTACATCAGTTAATGCTATTAGTTTTATTGGTTATCTCGGATTTCCCGATTTCTTCATGTGATCGAGAGGTGATTAATTGTTCCAGTTTTTTAGGTTTTATAATTTTTCAGATCTATGTTGGAGAGAATTTTGGACAGCATCTTGTCCGACATTGAAAGGAAGCATCCCCTGAAACTGCCACCTCCGCATCTTTACAAATTCGCCGAACCGGATTCCAAAGACAACATAATTCTGGAGCAGAGGGAGAACGGAGGGGTTCCTCTCATAAAGGTAAGAACGAAACGAAAGCCTTCTTCTTGTTGATTAACGTCGTTCCTTCGATTTTTAGGGCGCCACCCTGTACAAACTGGTAGAAAGACTGACGTATCACATTTACGCGGACCCAAAGTTCGTCCGCACCTTCCTCACCACCTACAGGAGCTTCTGCTCCCCCAACGAGCTGCTGGATCTCTTAATCGAGCGGTTCAACATACCGGACCCTTCTCTGGTGTACGAGCAGGACTGCTGCGACACCGAAAAGATGCAGAAGAGCAACCAGAGGGAGGACTGGAAGAAGTACCGCAAGGAGTACTGCCAGCCCGTCCAGTTCAGGTGAGTTAAACGGTCCAGTTGGGTTTTGAGCAGTCGTTAACTTTGACGGTTCGTTTGTAGGGTGCTTAACGTGCTGAGGCACTGGGTGGACCACCATTTTTACGATTTCGAGCGGGAGCCTGAGCTCCTGTCGAAGCTGGAGAGGTTCCTGGATAAGGTCAACGGGAAGAGTATGCGGAAGTGGGTTGACAGCGTCCTGAAGATAGTACAAAGAAAGGTGAGACGATGTTGTATTTTGCTTTAGTTTATTCGTCTTTTATAAATTTTTTTACTCAAATCATTGAAAATTAGGGGATAAAAAGATAATTGATGTTTCTATTTGGCTGTTGAAGGATCTAATATTCTCAACATAGCACTGCATTTTACATTGATTTGAAATTGATAAAACTTTTTTTCAATTAGAAACCTCCCCATTTTGAGGAAAGAATGTAGCATATCTGTAACTGATTGGTTTTATACAGCATATTTTACCTGAATTTTGATCTATCTAATTTCATTTCACTTGCTTCCCAATTTTCTTATTCACAATTTTGTTGCAAAAATTTATAATTCATATTCGTCTATTGTTTTAATTTTAATTATAATGTTTATTTTCTTCATTCTGTCTTAATTGTGCGATCAAAAATCTTCCGTCAATTCGAACTAATCAAATCCCTTGATTTGAAATGTCTCTAATTTGGCGGTGCAATCAAAGTTTTGTTTATCCGACTGTCAAGCATTTTTCCTTTTTGAACAAATATTTTACATTGATTTGAGATAGTTTAAATCTTTTTTCAAGTATAAACCTCCCTTTTTAAAGGAAAGAATCAAGCAAATTATCAATCATTTAGTTTATGAATTTCTCTGAAAATGTTTGGTTTTATACAGCATGTTTTCGTGGAATTTTGATCTATATAATTTTATTTCACTTGCTTCCAAAATTTCTCTCATTCACAACTTTTCGTTCCAAAACTTTATATTTCATTTTCAACTATTTTAATTATAATGTTTGTTTTCTTTATTCTCTCTTAATTGTGCAATCAAAAAACCTTATGTTAATTCGAACCAATTGAATCCCTTGATTTCAAATATCAACGAATCCTGTTGGCGTTGACGGTGCAATCAAAGTTTTGTTAATCCGACCGTCAAGCATTTTACCTTATTGAACGAATATTTTACATTGATTTGAGATTGTTTGAATCTTTTTTCAATTAGAATTAGAAGCAATTCTTAATTTGGAAGTTATTTACGTATCTGAAACTAGCATCTCAATTAACTTATAAATTTCTCTGTTACTGTTTGGTTTTCTCCAGCATGTTTTAATGGAATTTTGATCCATCTAGTTTTATTTCATTCGTTGTTTCCAAATTTTCTCATTCACAACTGTCTGTTCCAAAAATTTTATCTTTCATATTCATTTATTGTTTTCATTTTAATTATAATGCATATTTTCTTTATTCTGTCCTTTCTCGTCTGCAGGTGGAGAACGACACGCAGCGCCACATAAAGTTCGCGTTCGCCGAGAACCCCCCGCCCATCGAGTGGCACATCCCGTGCGGCGAGGAGGACTACGGCATCCTGACCCTGCACCCGGTCGAGATAGCCAGACAGCTGACCATCCTCGAGTTCGACCTGTACCGCAACATCAAGCCGTCCGAGCTGGTCGGCTCCGTCTGGACCAAGAGGGACAAGGACAAGACCAGTCCCAACCTCCTCAAGATGATCAAGCACACCACCAACTTCACCATCTGGCTGGAGAAGAACATCGTCGAGGCGGAGAACTTCGACGAGAGGGTGGCCATCTACAACAGGATCATCGAGATCATGATAGCGTTGAACGAGATCAACAACTTCAACGGGGTGCTGGCTATCGTGTCTGCGACGGCGTCCGCTTCCATTCACCGGCTCAAGATGACTTATCAGGTGAGTTTCTTGCTGCATGATCAAGAAAAAAAAATTTAAAGAAGGCTATTTTCTTTTTTGATAAAATCATAACTTCTGGTTTTGATCGGTGAAACATCCAAGAACGGCAGTCTACCATCTCTTCTTAGCTTCTTGTCCTGTCAAACTCTAATTGACAACTGACATTTCATTAAAATTTGTCATTATCACAGAATATTCAGTATGTCAAGTTTCCCGAGGAAATACCATTTTTGTACTAGTTCAGAATAATAATGTTCTTTTTCACGTTGAATTTATCGAATTTTATTCAAAATGTTCGTTATTTTAGAATTTCGAGCCAGGAACCTGGATTTATTTCATCCCAATAATTCCAAAGAATACAGATCGGATCTAGTGATCTTGTGATGCAACGACACCAAGGCTTATGTACAATTTCGTGTATTACTAAAAAACTATTTTTTCTTCCTGAAAACTCAGATATAATTCACGTTGTTTCAGGAAATGAGAATTTGATCAAACTGAACTTCAGCAGTTTTAAAATAACAACACAAAGATTCATGCAAAATATTTTCCACATGGCAACACTAGAATTAAAAAAAAAAATCTTTTAAAATCAATAGATCGAGAATATTGACCTTTCACTTCGCTAATGAGCGTGAATCTAAAGTTGAAAACATTCTACTTTCAAAATCTGCTGTTTATTTACAGTGGTTCTGATAGGCAGAGAAATAATTGAAAATTTTTTGTACGAATTCATCATTTCCTCTTGAGTTATTATTTTTTGAGAAAAATATTTGTCATTTTGTTCATGAATTTTCCCAGGAAATGATAAATTTGTTTGTCATTTGAAATTGGATGAAATTCTATAACCATCATAGATTTTCAAATATCAAATTTTTGTTGTCTATGAACATAGACATTTCTATGAGTTTCAAAATGGCAGTCGAGGCGAAATGTCATCTTGCTAGCGTCCTATTTGATTTTAGTGCTATTAAATTGAGTAATTTACGAAAATATTGTCAATGTTCATCAAATATTATTCAAATAGATGTTGGTTTGGTGAAAATGGTTGAATTACATCGGTGATTTGCTAGGTGATTGTGAATTATGTGCAACACTTTTCAAAGGATTGTTATTGTTTGTTTGATGGAATTCTGGGGGTGTAAGTAGAATTCTACACATCAATTCATTTCACCATATGGCCAAAGTAGCCTTCTAGAATGATTCAAATAATTGCTTTACAATTTTCATGAATTTTTCCAAGATTTTCGAATTCCATCAGATTGATATGAATGAATGTAGTAATTGAAGAATCATTTTTTCCTTCAGGCCCTGAGTCAACAGAAACAGAAGGCCCTGGAGGAGTGCAGGTCGGACGACCACTTCAAGAAGTACCAGGAGAAGCTGCGCAGCATCAACCCGCCATGCGTCCCCTTCCTCGGGATGTACCTGACCAACATCCTCCACATCGAGGAGGGAAATCCGGACTTCCTGCCCAACACCCAGCTGGTGAACTTCTTCAAGAGGAGGAAAGTGGCCGAGATCACCGGGGAGATCCAGCAGTACCAGAACCAGCCCTACATCTACACGGTGGAACCCAAGATCAGGGTGAGTAGAAATTAATTTTCTTATGAATTTTTTCGATTATTGAAAACTTTGAAATTTACGTGTGCAGCACTTCCTGGAGAACCTGTGTCCTTTCGGCGACATGTCGGAGAACGAGATCAACAACTACCTGTACAACAAGTCGATCGAGATCGAACCCAGGGGCTGCAAGCAGATACCCAAGTTCCCCAGGAAATGGCCCCATCTGAACCTGAAGAGTCCCGGCATCAAGTCCAAGACCTCCTCGGTGAGGCAACTCATAAACAGCACCAGCACCCTGGGCTCGTCCACCCTCAGCTCGGCCAGCATCTCGAGCGTCAGCACCATCAGTAGCTCGGCCAAGGGCAACAACAGCAACAACGAGGAGCCCAAGAGCGAGGACTCTTCCAGGTCGGACAACGACTTCAGCGTGTTCGCTTCGGTGAGTCTCCATTTTTCTTTCTTCCCCGACAGCTTAACGAAGTATTTTCTCAATCAGGTCCAGTTGGGCAGCACGGGTCAGAACAGTCCCACCTCCTCTCCGGTGTCCCCGGCGGGGCCTTCGTCCTGGAGGACCACGATGCACATGCGGAGCCCCAGCACCAGTTCTACCAGCACCATAGCGTCGATAAGGTGTGGCTCGATATCCAGGAGCGAGGCGGTGATAAACGCGATACCTGTGTAAGTTGTCTTTTTTTTTTTTCGTTTATTCGACTTTGAATTTTACGTTCGTTTTTTATGCAGGGCGCCTAGAAATTCGACATCCGTAGCTCCGAACAGTCCGGGACCCCGAAGTCCGGTGTCGCCTACCTTCGAGTCTATAAGCCCGAGGTTGCCTTGTACGCCTCCTCCGATACCCCCGAGGAGACGGAGAGACAGCCCCGAGATAAATTCGCCTCAGCAGGTAAGAGGTTATTTTCAATAGAATCTCACTTTCTTTATTATACATTTTAACTAATTTCGTTCGTCACCCTCACTGCAAGTTTCATTAACGTCTGTTAGAATTTAATGATACACTAAAGTTTAAACCTATTCATGGATTTGTTAATGAAGTATTCTGTTTAATGGAGGATTTTGATGAATCTTATGGATGTCTTGAAGCTTGTAGTTAGTTGTATATTATTGTTTATTCCCATTTTAATTTTTCCTTACATTTATTTATACTCTTTTTATTATTTTAAATGTTAATTCTATTTAGAATATTCAAAATTTTTGAATTCGCATTTTGATAACGGTTCTGAAAATTATTGTCAATTTATAAAAATTTTTGCGTACTGTTGAATTATTTTCTTAATGGCAGCAATTATCATTTGAACTATTTAAATTTATTTCACATTCTTTACGCCCATTAGAATTTAATAATGCACTAAAGTTCAAATCTTTCGTTAAATAACGTATCCATGGATACGTCAATGAAGTTTTCTGTTTAATGGAGGATTTTATTGAATCTTATAGATGTTCAAAGTTAATTGTAGATTGTTGGTTATTTCTATTTGAATTTCATTTCAATTTAAAATTTTTTTTTTTCAATTTTAATTCTATTCCGAATGTTTAAAATTTAGAAGATTGCATTTTAATGAAAGTTCTGAAAATTTTTGTTAAATTATAAAAATTTTTGCGTGTTTTCTCAATTCTCAATTGAATTTATAGGAATTTTTTTGTATTGCCAAAAGAAGATAATTCCTTTTGTCGTTTCCTTACATTATTTATTTATTTATTTTTTTTAGATGAAACAAGCTCCAGACGCCCCCATCCTCCCTCCGAGGGAGTCGTCGCCGCCGCCGCTGCCCCCGCGTCGGGAGACGGGCCTCTCGCCGTCCGCCTTCAGCCACTCCCACCAGGGCTCCCTGCCCAGCTCGCTGACCCTGGGAATGGGGGGGACGATGCCCCGACTCCATCCTACGCACACTTCGCAACTGCACATCCGGAGGCACTCCTCCCAGCCGCAGCAGCCCTCCAGGCCGGTCCTGATGAACGGAGGCGCACCGTGAGTACCTTTTTTTTATTCTCTTCGTTGTTTCATGAACTTTTCGTCGCAAGAACTTGTTGGGATTGACATCGTATAGACTTGGAAAAATTTGATTGCACATTGTAAGAACAAGCTTAAACAGTGATAAAATAATAATCCCGAGACCTTTTCCTTATTCCATCGTTGTAGTTTTCGCATTATTCTTGTGTTATTCCTCTCCTGTGTTGATCCGTTACTGTTTTGTGCCTCCAGTTCCTGTATTCCTTTATCCTAAAACTCGAAAGGTAAGTATTCCTTCCTTACTATCCCCTTAACATCTCCTGCTTCGTTATTATGTATACGATTTTCTTCGCTGCTCACTCTGCTTCTTTCTCGATCTCAGATCGTCCTCCATGCCGCCGCCCAGCATCTCGCCCAGGTTCGGCAGCGACTCGCCGTCCGGCCAGGTGACGCCAAAGCTGCCACCCAAGCCGGCGGTCAGGTCTGCGGAGTACACCACCGGCGGCACCAGGTTCCAGTACCCGAGCACCACGACCACCTGACGAAGGGCCGACAAGCCGGGCCGCAACCGCAAGAAGAAATGTTGAGGGCGCCGCCCGGGTTCTCGAACGTCGGATCTCTGACGTTTCCTCCCAGGAATTTTAAAATTTATCGAATTTCAACTTTGAATTACTAAAATTCAAGTCGCCAATGCGGAATTTCAGCCCTAACCTCGAAATCGTTGACATTTGACACTTCCGGAACACAGAAATGTAGACAGTCCTCGGACGAAACGTCAGAGATCGCAGCGCGCGACGAAAGAACTACCGAAAAACCAAGTGCCACATGAATAATCAAAAAAAAAGAAACTCCTTCCTTCGCTTCTCCTTTTTTCGAGTACCGCCATTCCGAAAGAAACGAAGAGGAAAAACAGTTGTGCAATTTTCCCCCGAGAATTCCAATGCGATCTTCCGAATGAGAGTGTCGCCTCGATGTACAGGGCGATCCTGTACTTCGCGCGGGGTCATGTCGATATTACTTGTGATTATTTGATGTATTTAAGATATATATATATACACACACATATATATTGAATGGTGAATATTTTATTAAAGCAAAGAGCATCCTCTCAAGTGTAAATTGTGTAAAAAATATGTAAAATACTGTAAATGTATATTAATAGTGGCCCAGCATGAGAATACCTACAGTATAATACGAGATTTTATATGTTGAAATTTTTTATCGAAGATATAAAAGAATGGGACCGTCGTGTCGAAGGAAAAAGAATTGTTGAAAAAAAAATTATATATATATATCTAGCTGTTATCGTGTCATTCCTCGTATGTTTAATGAAAATAGCGTTATATTTTAGTGTTTCTTCCGGCCGGGAGCTTTTCTTTACCGAGGATTGACCCTATTTTTTTTTACGTTACAAAACGATGGACCTCTGTTCCTTTTAGAATTTGCGTTTTCAGTATTTTTTAAAAATGAGAAAAGGCCACGCGTCGGCGTAGGTCGAATTTTTCGATTCTTTTAAACTGTGATAGTAGCAATGGACCATAATTTGTAAAGATTGAACATGTTCAATATAAGTACAATAAATGTATTGATGTACGGAACAGTCTTTCATTTCTCCTTTTTCCTCTGAATGAAATATCTCTGCTTACACTTCATCCTAATTTTATTCATTAATTACATTTACAAGTCTTGAACGTTCTCTTCCCCTTTTCCACGAATTGTACATCAAGTTTAAACACGTCTAATCGAAAACACTAAAAGTTAACCTGCTCGACTCAGACCGCCGTGGGGTTCTTCTTGTAACTGCCCTTTGTCTGGGTCAGACTGCTCTGCGTCTCCTGAGAAAACAACGACACCGTTAGTGCCTTCAAAATCTCAGGCGCTACAACGAAAGACTCACCCTGTTGGCCAGGATCCTCCTGGTGCTGTTCTTCAGCGGGAACACGCCTAGGCTCAGGCTGAGCGCGGACTCCGTTGCGGAATGATGGTGATCTCCGAACCTCCGGCTGCTCAGGAAGGAATTGACTATCTTGTGGACCTTGAACACGATCGGGTTAGAGATAAAAGGAGAGAATAGGGAAAAACACTCACCTGCTTCTTGAAAACGGTGGTGGTGAGGGTGTACAGGATGGGGTTGAGGGCGGAATTGATGGGGAGGATGAAGATGGCCAGCCAGGCGTACAGGTCTTGAGGGATGGAAACGCCCGACAAAGCGGTCATTTTGACTATGATGACGGGCACCCAGCACAGCGAATCGGTGAGGACTATGATCCCGAACCTCTGCGCCACCTTGTCGCTCTCCTGCGACTGCCTGGTGGACCTGCAGGCCACCCCGCTGGCCTTGATCTCGTTGATCATCCTCATGTAGGCGTAGCTGATGAACATCAGCGCCACTGCGTTCACCAGGATGAACATCATGGCCGAATACTCCCAACCCTGGAAAATCGCATTTCATCGATATTCTAAATTCTAAACCAGAGGAAAATCGTTACCTTAGCGTAAGGATCGTGAATGTGAAGAGACAAACACACCCCGTTGCTCCCGTAAAACTCGTCGCCGAAGTACTGTTCGGTCACCTCGCTCAGAGGCGCGAAGGCCACCAAGGAAGCGAAAGACCACAACACCACCAGGGTTAGAGCTGCCGTTCTGGCGGAAGGCTGACGCCTGGCCAGAGGCTGCGTCACCGACACGAAGCGGTCCCAAGTCACCAAGGTGAGGATAAGGACGGAACTCTCGCACGAGAGGGTGCTCAGGAATCCTGGAAGAATTCTTCGATCGAACCAAGCTTCTTAAATACACCTCAAGAGGGGAACTCACCGCATAAGTTGCACACGATGCTGTGCCTCCACGTGTACTCGTGCCTGAGGTACACGCCTCTGTAGTGGTGGTCTACGCCGGCTATGGTGAAGAGGTACACGCCCATCAGGAGGTCCGACAGGGCCAGGTTCCGCAGGTAGAGCGAGTGCACCACGTTGTTCGTCGGCACTATGAGCCGGCTGAGCAGGACTACGACGTTTCCCGTGCAGCCGATGCCTCCCATTATCCATACGCTGGAATGGGCGACTTTACCTTTTGGAATGAAGAGAGAGATTTCTTACCTGGCCCTCAACACGGGGTTGTCCAAGAGGTGTTCCTGGGAGGAGATACCGTCTCCTTTGGGGTAGCACACTCGGACGTGAGTCGCTGCCATGCACAGCTCGAACCTGTCGAAATATCTGGAAAAAAGGGGATTCATTGGGAATGTTCCAGAGGAGAATTCTTACTTACATGTATGGCAGTTTCTTCAGCGGCAGAAGCACCCTTTTGTCCAACATTTTGAATTTGTTGTGCTCGAGTTTTCTGGAAGAGAATCTGAATTAGTTTTCATTTTTGTATCTACTTCGAATCGGTCAAGATCGATTAAAAATATGAAAACAAATATAATTAAACAACGTTAACGAGGCCTTCGAGCAAAGAGTAAACGGTGGTCCACGTCTCGTGTCAGCATCCACATCCTAAATTCGTCGGCACCTCCTCTCTCGAAAGTCAATATTGACTTTGGAAACACCTCACTCCCTTGAATAATCAAGCGGCGATACTCGTGGATGGTGAAGAAAATTTGGATCGATGTGCGTTTCAACCTTTTTCGTCGATCGGAGAGTATGATATATTCCACACATTCCACAAGATATGGAAGTGATTGAACCCATTTTAATCTCGTTTAAACTTTCGCGAACTTGAATTCTCTCCAAAGTCAAAAGTTCGTTCAATTGAAGGAATTAATTTTCCATGCGAAAAGATCATTTCTCAATCGCGCCAATCTCCTGTCCAGACCATCCGTTGTTTCTCTATTTCGAGCTAAATTAAGGCGCGGAATTCGAGATAAGGACGTCGGCTAATTTCCGGACGGAAGTTATACCTACAGCGAGCTCAGGTTGAGGGTGTCGTCGAAGACGCCTATCTCTATCTTCTTGATGGCGTTGTCGTTGAGGGCCCTGCAAACCGGAAGAAGGATATCAGATCAAAATGGGCGGAAATAAACAAACTTAACGCGACAACCTCTACTTACAAAACTTCCAGATTCGTGAGGTTCGCGAAGACGCCTTCCCTCAGGACCGTCAGGCGGTTCCCGGACAGGAATCTGCAAAATGGAAAATTACATTGTTTCTCGAAATCGGGAATAACAGTTCTTATTCTCCCTGTTATAGTATATACTCTGTTCAAATTTAAGCAGGAGCAATAAATACAAACAGAATCGTCTGGTTTGCGCGAAAAAAGCTCGTATTGGTCAAATGGTCATAATAACGCTCCCTTCGACCGTCCTAAAAGATTGCCAGGGTCGTACTCGGAAATATGCTCGAGATTGCGGCAAGGCAATTTCAGGAAACGCCAGAGTTTTAGAGATTTGGGTCGGAATCTTGCAAGATTCCGACACAGTAATTCTGGAAAACACCAAATTCGGGTCCTTTCCATTCAGTTAAAACTGAACGATTGTATGAAATCTCCTCGATTCGACTCTGAACGGAAAGTAACTATCCGCGCGAACTGCCCTCGCTTAGGTTTGAACAGAGTATAGTGTTACATCCTATTTTAGAGCCTTTCGGTCGTACAGCGACAAAGAAACATAACGCTAGATGTAAGAGTAACTGAGCGGAATCGACGTTAAACTTTATCGTTCGACCGGATTTTTGCCGTTTTTAACCGTTCAATAAACCAGGATCGCGTCTAACAATCGTTCCGCCGTCTCGTGCTTTTATTGGTCGCAGAGGACGATCGGGAGTCCGTCCGGATCGTCTCGGACGCGTCGCGACGGATGCGACGAGCTCCTCGGGATCGTTTTAACTGCTAATTGAAACATCGGGAATAATTGGACGTTGATGCCGCGGTCGGGATAACGTTCGGGAATAATGAATCGGGGGATAGAAAGGGAAACCGCGTTACGGCCTTAATCGGAAGATCTGGTTTCCGGTTCATCCTCGGTGTTTCCGCTCCCGCGGGCTCTCGACATCTCGGATAACGTCTCGAGACCGAACGATCCGGGACTTCCGGCACCGAATCGCCCTAACTTTGACGCCCCCGATTTCGCCCGGAAACTTTTACCGGGGTCCGACCTCCATAAATCTCGAGTTTCACATATAGCCGGTTATTTACACGATGATAAATGAACCCCCTAAAAATTAGACATTCAATTTTTCACGACCCCATAGAACTTCCGCGTGATTTACGACGTTATTCGTCGGACGGCATCGGAAATAGCGCGGCCGGCCGTAAACCGTTTAATACCGTTATAGCGAGAGCCGCCGACTCGATCCGCGCCGATAAAACCTAATAAGGAGGTTATACCGCCGGACGATAACGATAATAGACGCCCGGAACAATCACACCCTCGCAGCGCTGGGCGTCAGCCCGCCCGACGAGGATGCCGTTTATCGCTCAAAAACGAACACTGGAACGCAATAAATGACAATCACCAGGAGGTAGATCCGTATACTACGCTGGCTTTCAGTTATAATAATTGTTGCTTGTAATTTTCTATATACAATATGATCGGTTTTGATACTTTTTCCGACGTCATTGATACCCAGTGTCTATTGATCCCTATCTTTCTATAGATTCCCCTCCAATAAAAGTTCTCCCATTTCTTTTTCTATCTCCTGCCTCCAGCTTTTTCGAGCCTCTTCTGCTGCCAATTTTCAGTTGATTCTCATTATGTTTTCTTCATTGTCAATAGGAGACCCATATATTTCAAAAACAGCCAGTGCTATGTCCTCACCATCATTATCTGATTCAGGAACATTATCTCCGATACAAAGATTATGAAGTCCGACACAAGCATTTATAATTTTACTTGCCGTCTCTTGAGCATATAGTGAAGAACTCTGTGGGCAAGCAGACAACGCAATCTCATCTTGAGGACCCCATTGTATATTCCAATAAAACTTCTGATTGTTTTGCGATATTTATTGTACAAATATTCTGAAGTACCTTCTTGTCAAACGTCTACACAAACACAGAAAAATCAAACTATATAACGAAAACGAATGATACAAAGCGCTCGCTGTAAACACTCGCTTTGAGAACGTATGCGACCTTATAGTCACGAGTCAAGAATACCAAAGCGTGTGATATTCTGAAAGTTCGCATACGCATAAAAAGTTCACTTGTCGAGAATACGGACCCTGGTAGGAAAAACAGATCTACTGATAACGAGGAGGTGTAAATAACACGAGAGAATCTTCAAAGGCCTCCTTGCTATGCAAACGCCGGTAAAACGCTTAGCGGCTTTTCCGAACGCGAAAACTCCGTCTCGGAGAACTCCACAGGTGTTCCTTTCTTCGCGAGGCGCGTCCCGTTCATTCATCCGAGATTTACTGCGTTAATTTCCCGACGGGGAAGTCGATTGCCCCACGACCTTGACTTTCGCCCTCGGCCGACCGGGATCAGAAAGAGTTATTTGTCATCCGGCCCGGCACACGCTTTCGGAAGGACCCGACGGGACACCGGGAATTAGGGCTGCTGGGAAGGACGACGCGGTAAATTGATTCCGAGGTCCTGTTTACCCGCGGACAAATAGGCTCGCCCAGGGTGGAACTCGAAAATACTATATCCGAAGTTCTGAGTCGATCAAATGAACGATATCTCTTTTCGAATTTACGTGAATGGGAGAAAAACTCTAAGGGATCAAGGGGAATGTTTATAGTTCCTGGAATGAGGCTTTATTTGTCGTTATGGTACGGCAGTTACGGTGTCCCGATGTTGCCGAAGCCAATCGTACCAGGTGATGCGTTCTCGGTTTCGTTTTATCGTCGACGATAAAATTAGCGATCTATCTCACGATGTAATTGCCTTCGTATCGACCGAGACAACTGAAGAAGTCCTAGGATGTTGCTGTTTCTGATTCTCGCATGACTATATTCGAAAACTGAAGGTTTTTGTAAAACTCACAAGAATCTCAGCTCGACCAAAGCTGAAAACGTGCCAGGTTCCAAAAATTGCAGACGATTGTCTACCAAAGACAAACTGAACAAAGGCAGAGCTGGAAAGGTGTCTGGTCCAATGGCTTCGATCAGATTCTGTTGAAGCAATCTGTAAAGAGACAACAATATACTGTAATATCTAACGTTGAAGCCGATTTAATTTCTAGAACTTATCATTTATTTGAATTCAGTGGAATCGACTCATCCAACTTATTTTTTCAACACAATCTGGCCTAGAGTTCTTCGAATGCAGGAAGCTGATGTTACCAGAAGAGTTGTTCTTCCATTATATGCAGTTATCGAACTAAATGAATATTCAATTCTAAATAACAATTGTATTATCCTTGCGCAGTTGCGAGGGCAAAAAACGCCGCCACAAAGCCCCTGTAATGAAGCGAAAATTGGTTCATTCTGTCGGTCGGAAAAGTCAGTAAACATTCGCGATCTTCCCTGAGCCCTGTGCAAACAAGAACTCTCAGCCTCCCCATTCAGACCGGGGGAAAAACGCGAAACTCGGAAGACGGTAAACTCCCGCATAGTTCCGATGCAAAAACAGCGTGATCCTGTCGGAAATTGAAAACGGCGGTTTACTCACAACTTTTCGAGTCGCCGGAGCGGCAACAGCAGGCGGTGTTCTATTGTCTTCAGCCTGTTGCCTCGGAGGTCCCTGAAAAGCGGTATCGGTTAAATTACGGGTGGGCGTAATCTTTGCACTTTCGTTTCGAAATATTAACGAAAATAGGTCGTGAAGTTCTCCCGGCTCTTACTTACAGCGTCTCCAATTGACTCAAACGGTCGAACGCCTCCGTTGCGATCCTGGAGAGGTTGTTGTACGTCAGCGAGCTGAAACAGAAAACGGCATCAGGTCCTTAACTCTGCGGAATTGGGAGAAACTCCAGACGTCGGCACGTGTGTGTGCTAAGTTTGCGCCTTCGGTGTAGAATGTAAATTGCGTTCGCCGGACTCAAGTTCGACGTTGGCGATTTTGCGGGGTTTCCGCAGCGAGAGAAAAACGAGGAAATCGGCACAGGCGACATGAATTTCAACCGTTTGCGGCGAAAATTGAAACGGTCGATGTTTAATTCTAAACATTTTGTACTCATATCGTAATCTAATACGATATATATTCTTATGAAAATAGAGAGCTAAAATAATACAATAAATGTTGAAACAAAAAGTACCTAAGCTGAGGTAAAAAAAAGAACGGGGTATCATAACATTCTTCGTATGATACTATAGAATCATACGATACTATCATCACTAGTTTCATACGATACTATAGAGCCAGGGGAAAAAAACCTCAGCCGAAAAAACCTGTCTCCCCTTAAAAAAATAACATAAAATATTAACTATCAGGAAAACCTCGAAAGACATCAGTGTGAGATCATCTTCATGTTATCCGTCGATAGATTCTTCCCAGAACGACTCGCAATTCTTAATCTGAAATGAAAAAAGACAAAAGCAGAAAAGAAACCGAATATTCAGAATAAATCAAATAATTTTGAAATAAACCACCCATTTTAGAAATGCATTTGTTAGTTTATGTATAGCCTCGAAACCATCTTGAAATTTATAAATGGGACAACTATTTAAAAGATGTTCTATAGTCTTATACGATAAAATGGTACATTACTACACTAGAGCGGAAAAGTGAACAAAAGCAATCTTTTTCGTTTTGGAATTTTAGTCTTCTCTTCGATCAAAAAGTTTAGGTCATTACGAATCACTCGCTTTGTCGTTTGCCCGTCTTCGAGAGGCGGACCGGCCCGTAATTTTCATTTTTCGACCGTTTGGCCCCGCGAGCTTCCGGGATTGACTCCGAAAGCCTCATAACCGCGCCGATTTATATGCGGCCGTCCCGGACGGGCGATTTGCATCTCTTTGTGGCGACGCGACAAGACGGCGTGGGCGTGCATGATGACCGGAATTTCGAGTGGCTCTTTTGCCGAATATCGCGGAAACGTCGTTTGTCACCGCGGTCTTGATGAAATTTTCCCCGGCGTATGCGATACTTACAGGGAGACGAGCTTGTTTCGGGCTGGAAAGACGTCCTCTGGGAAGACGTCGAAGTCGTTGTTGTCTATCTGCCTGGAAGAAAAAGGAAGATTCGTGACGGAACGTTGGAAAGTTGTGGGCGAGATCGGACTTACAGGTGTCTAACTTTGGTCAGGTCGTAGAAGGCGTTTTCCGCGATTCTCCTCACGTTGCAGTGCACGAAACTCCTGCAAAAATGGAGGTACAGCTCGATAATATAAGATATTCTTCAAGTGGAGTATACAAAACCCATCCAACTACTTCTATAGTTTCTATGCAAACTTGCGTAATCTTCTCTGTATTTGGATTTCTGATTCAATTTGCCCACATCTACTTCTCCATTTTATCTTAATAAAGATGGATAGACAATAGTTTTTACAGGGAACAAGTTCCTTAAACATCACAGTAACATCTCATAACCAATACAATATTTTGCTTTTGCTGTCAACCTGAAGACGAACTGATGATTCTTTTACTAAATGTCCCATTGATACTAGTTTTGGTTTCGAAAGATTATGCCAAGATGCGAGAAAAAATATTACCCTCGAGAGAAATAGATCTCTTTTCATATCTAGATATTTGTGTAAAAAATGATCCAGAAAAAAAACACGTTTTTGCAGCGTATCAGCTCGAACTTTTATCTTCCAGAGGTTGGTGAATTATGTGAGGCTATTTAACATCCCATTCTTCATGTCGATTAGGATGAAACTCACATAAATAATACTGAGATAGCTAAGAATTAAATGTAAACATCAGTGAAGATTGCAAGGTCATCCAGATAAATGTCAAATCTGATATAACAACATTAGAGTTTTATGATACGAAAATCATTGAATCTCTGGATTATAACAATGCAGACCGAATATTTTGGTATTGCGTAATTGAAATTTTCTAGTTCACTGTTGTCGTTTTGTCGTGACAATTTTCGATAAGACCTGTTCCTAGCAAACCCATTTATTTTCGGAGAAGCGATAATGCGAGGAAGGTGAAAGATCTCTAGGCGAAAATCACGGGCCAGTCACGATTTGCGAAATTTTCTCTCACGCTCTGCGTCAGACATCGCTATCTGAACCGCCTGAGTCTTCGGCAAATATGCATTGGGATTTCTTGTCGTTTCCATGCGTTGCGAAGAAGCTCCGATTGTTTCGGTTATCCATTTTCGCGGTCGTCGGGAGAAGTTTCGGGAACGATGGAAGACTGAACGTTTTTGAAGCCGACAAAATATGGTGTTTGGTTTATTTCGGTCCAAGAACGACGGCAGCGCTTTCAATGAGTATTTGGCTGTTATAGCGGGTGAGTTGGGATTTACAGATTTTAGAACGACCAAAGCATATTTTTTTCGAAAAATGAAATAATGTTGAGTACCTATATCTATGAAAAAATAACTTTTCTGCAAATGACGTTGAACAAGATTTTCAAATGATACCGGAAAGGCCTAAATTGTGTAATTTTTGGAGAAAGGACGTATTAGCGTGAATTTGAGCAAAAATTGGATCAAAAATTGTATGTTTCGGACGGACTGAACTCTTTATCAATAATGCATAAGACAACTGCAAAGCCTTTTCCATAAAAATGACAACACTTTATTCACCTTCATTGTATATTGTAATATATGGATAGAAGTCATTCAAGTGAAAAATTATATGAATATTTTTTGACACAATGAATTTTCTAATTGGCAACTCTATCAATTCATAAATATATTTAAAAATATGCTTTGTTCTTCGAAATCAATTAGTCCATCGAGCTAGACCCATCGGAATCTGAACAGCGTTGGTTTTCAGCATGCGCCGTGTTCTTCACGCTGGGCGTTCACCTAGGATGGACCTCTCCATCGATGAAAAGACTCCAGTCCTCGGAGTACCCGTTCCACATCTCCAACGAGGAGGTCTCTTACATCACCATCGCCGCTCCCGTGGGGGACATCTTCGGCGAGGCGCTGTCCGCCCTCGTGGTCGACAGGATCGGACGTAGGAACACCATGCTCTACTCCGGCTACCCCTTGCTCTTCTCCTTCGTCCTCATCTACCTCTCCTACCTCAGTCCGGTCTTCCTCTACGTGGCCCGCTTCCTGGGGGGCATCTGCTTCGGCGTCATCATGTGCATATCCCCGATATACACCTCGGAGCTGTCCCGTCCGGAGATTCGCGGTAAGCTGGGCGTGTTGGGCCCCTGCTCCTTCATCTTCGGCCTGGTAGCGGTGAACCTCGTCGGTACTTATCTCGGCATTCGAGAGACGGCCCTGATATTCGCCGTGTTCGCGCTGGTCTTCCTCTGCATCTTCTCTCTGATGCCCGAGACGCCCTACTACCTCCTGATGAGGAACAGGCCGGAGGAGGCCGAGAAGTCCCTGGTTTTCTTCAGGAGATCGGAGAACGTCAAGAGCGAGCTCCTCACCTTGACCGACGACGTGGCTAGACAGATGAGCGAGAGGGGGAAATACAAAGACCTCGTCTTGAACGGGACCAACAGGAAAGCCTTGATCCTGCTCATATTCGCCAGGATCTTCCAGCAGATGACTGGAGCCACGGTGTTCGCCATGTACACCCAGCATCTCCTGAGCGACGTGGAGGACGTCATCCAACCCCACGTCGCCATCGTCATCATCTACTTGACCCAAGCACTCGTGGTGTTGGTATCCGGCAACTTATCGGATAAATTCGGTCGGATACCGTTGATGGTATTGTCTGCAGCTTGCTGCTTCTTCACGCTGCTCCTTCAAGCAAGTTACTTCACCGTCAGGGACTTTACCAACTACAGTTTACCGTTGTGGACGCCCGCCCTCCTCTTGGGCGTTTACTACATCCTGTTCCAAATCGGGCTGGGCTCCTTGCTGCAAATCATGCTGGGCGAGATGTTCTCGGCCTCCATCAAGCCCAAGGCGATCTGCGTGGTCAACATGACCCTCTCACTCACCATCATTCTGACCGCCAAATTGTATCAGGTGTGCGCCGATTATCTGCACATTTCCGTGTGCTTTTACATCTTCGCGGTTTCTTCCCTCGTGGGAGCCTTCTTTTTCAAGTACTTCCTCCTGGAAACCAAGGGTAAGACGCTGGAGGAGATCCAGATTGAGCTGAAGGGCGTGAGGAAAAAGACCGTTGTTTGATAGTTGGCAATTGGTTATGGAAAGTTGTGATGTTGAATAAATTATTTTGGATTAGCGGTGCGTTATTTCGTATCTCCTTTCGAGTTCTTGATAGATTCTTCTTATTATAACATAATTTTTATACATATTAGATTTGTGTTTATCAGATTAATCCCACAAGGTACTTTTATAATTCCGAAAATTTTGACTCTTTGTGTTAGGAATTAAGTGCTATCGCCCTTGATACTTATCTGCAAAGCAAGTTGATAAACACGAAAATCATAAAATTCTTGTTACGCAATTAATGGATTTCCAATCTTATCATCACTTCATACAAATGTTCGACTGTTTTCTTTGTCGGTCGGTTTAAAAATATACTAACAATTTGTCGATGTCTTTGTTGGCCAGACTGTCGAATACCTTCCTCGACAGAATGTAGAAATCGTTGTGCGTAAAGTCCAAGATCTCTATCCTCTCGTTCGGTATGTCTGCGGGGACGACGTTCAACCTCCTCAGGTGGCAGAAGATGTCTCTCCTCTCGCAAACGCAGGAGCCGTTGTAGGCCAATGCTGGAAACAGAAAAATAAAAGAAGGATTCTGAAGGTTCTTGATTGACTTACTGCAGTTCTTGTCGTCATCGTCGTGCACCGCAGACAGCCTCTTGCTGACCAAGCTGTCGAAGTACTCGTCCAGAGGGTTGTCGTCTGAAATGTTACTTTGAAGAAGATGAGGTCCATGGGTGTTTATTCGACTTACAGCAGTTATCCTCGTCGGTCTTGTCGGGGCAATCGGCAATTCCGTCGCAGTTGCTCTTCTGCTGCACGCATAAAGGGTCGTTCACGCAGGGGAAGTAGCTTTCCGGGCATTTTCCGTCGATTTTCTCTACGGCACCTGCGAAATGAAACGTTGAAATTGATGTGGTTAGATAGATTGTGGAATATCTTGCTACGGTTCTGATTTCCGAAGTGTATCATGTTGAATAATGAACAAAAGGAGGGATTCTTGGTGCGAGAATATTGACAGGTTTCCTATTATGGCGACTTGCGTTAATTCCTTAGTCAGTCGCGGTAATTTGAAGCCCTTAACTTCGTTAAAAGTGATTGATTGACGTTCCTTGCTTGAATTTTTTATATACGAGAACCGCTTAGGGGTGTTTTCGTTTCGAGGGTCGTACGGTAAATTCTCGGAGTTGTAAAAAACGCATTCTGTCCTGATTGACATTCGGCTCGGGGATCAACTCAGTTTTATGCAGATGAACTTTGCCATCTCGAGGCCACCGCACAATCTCGTCAACGGATTCAATCTGGGCAGAATCGAGCAACAAGTAAAAGACGCCGTAGATCATCGCCGAGACAAAGCCAACCTCGCGGTACAAGATGGTCCATTATTTCGGGGAACTTTTTCGAAATGAGATCGGCGATACTCTACAACGTCAGTTTGGTTTCGACGAAGCTTCAAAGTTATTAAGAGAGTCTGGGATTTTTAATCTTCATGTCTTATCTCTGTTTTCATATAAAAAGAATCTTTCATTTACTACTTCTTGATTGTTTTATGCAGTTTTGAATGAATGTAATTTGTGTACACTTTGATATTATGAATCGTTGGAATTTAATAAAGAGGTAGCTTCGATTGAGCATCTGTTTCCTTCACAAAGAATCTGTAATTTTCGTTTTTACCTCCGGAAAAGGCCATCGAGGCTGAATTCAACCCGTTCGTTATTCGTAGTTTCCGAACATTCTACTTTTTTAGGGCCCTCACTCAACTAGGTCGAAAAGTCTGGAACAACTAATCATAAAACTAATTAACTTCGTTACTTCGTTTTAAGCGCCGTCGAAAGTGCTTCAACTCGCCGAAACAACTACGATAATACTCCTCCGGTCTTAATGGAATGCTTTTTACCCCCGTTTTTTCGCAGCCTTATCCAAACAGGTACAATTCTCTGGGGACGGATATGAAGACAACGCCGGCCAAGATTGGGTAAACAGCAATTCGCTGTTCATTTCGCTACTCTCCGACATTACCGGAATAAGGCAAACAGTTGTAAACAATGACAAACATGTCGAGATTCGAGTTTTGGAGCGAGTCGAGCTCGCGCTCTCAGCGGGCTTGCCCCAGGTCGGTTCGAGAAATTTTCGCCGACTCTGAGACGGGAGAAACGTGGGAGGATGAATGAGGACATCAGAAGAACTAATCTCGCCGTTGAATTAGTTCTTTAAGGAGAAAAATTTAATTTTATAGGTGCACTCGGGACCTGCGTAGGTTCAGCTTATTAAGCCATATTCAGATTGTGCCCCTGAAGGAGGAATCAGGGCAGAAGAAAACGTGAGTTGAAAGATCTTTCTTTCACTGGCTTGAATTAGGACACTGGTTGTTTTGATTACAAATCTGATTGAATTAAATCCACCATAAAGAGATTGGGAAAGAGATGCTCCTTTGAATCCATCGTATGGTGCCAGTGACATTATCAATGAGTTTTGTCCTGATAAAATCTTGAAATATCTAAACCACTAACGTCTATGTATTCATTCGAGATGTCTTTTGTGTTCCATGGTTTTTACAAGCGTACTATTGCATCATTCATAAAAGCGGCCATATATTTCGCGGAATTTCCCAACATACTTTATTCTCCGTCAAATCGGAACTGCAACTGCAGTAACTCCGAACTGCCGAAGGTAATATCTGCGACCAATCGCGGCGCTAAATCCTCCATTTATAATTCCGCCGGACGGTCCGATTTTACGCGATATTTTTCCATGCATCAAAAAGGGGGCGTCTGGGGATGTGTGGGTAATTGGCGATGCGGCAGCCTCCGCTGCAAAAAGAAGACCGACCCGACGGTAATCGTAAAATGCATCCGGGAGCAATTCCGCCGTCCGAAATCCGCGGAATAAATCCGGAAACGTCGAATTCGCGGAGAGCTCGCCGACAATAAACCTCGATTACTGCGGCATCTCCTCGCAGGTTTAAACGTAGCCGTTTCCTTTGTTGGACGGCTCCGACGCCGACGTCGTTCAATCGTTTCCGTCACGGTGCCGCGGTCTCGTCTCGAGAGCGGCGAAAAAGAGGGTCACGTGCTGCGAATTCGCATTTACACCTATCGAAGACGTTTCTTATTTTCTTATTTCCTTGATGGACGTAGGCGGCAGAGGCTTTGACAGGTTGGACGCGGAAAATCGACCGCGGGACGTGAGCGGAAGTTATCGGGAGTAAAACAAGTTTAAATACGAGTAGAGTCCACTTTTTCGTGTAGAATTTCAAAATACTGTAAATTTACCTTCGACCCAAGATCTTTTTTCTTCAGACGGGAAATTAATAAGATGAGGCCGAAAAAATTGAAGAATTGTCGGATATACAGTAGAATCCGTTTATTATGACGCCGGCTATACTGACCAATCGCTTATAATGACGCAAATGCAGTGCTAAGTTTGGTTTCATTCAAAACTCCTTACAATAGCGTCCGGATTTAAGAGATTATTGGTGTTTTGTGGACAAAATGACATCTATTGAAGCCATTTCTAAGTTGTACAATGGTGTGAGAAGCTATTATTTCAAGTCGAGAAAAAAACAAACGCAAACTAAAATTTCAAATTATTTTTCTAAAAAACCGAAAAGTTCTTTATATTTAGTTTTTTTTGTAGGAGAAGCTATTTTTTTCGATAAAGCAAAATCTAAATTTTTTACTTTTCTTAAACTGAATCCAAGAAAAATATCAATTTTGCTGAAATTCTGCTTTATGTGACTTCCGGTTATTATGACGTATTTTTTATTTCCCCTCGATGTCATTATAAGCGGATTCTACTGTAGTCAATATTTAGTTTCTAATTTTGAGCCAACTTTTCATTCTTTCTGCATAAGCTTCATCAGAATCAGCAATAATTGCTGAAAAGGCGATAAAACTTGGTGACTAGTTTTGTGAACATATTGAAGACTGTCGTATTTACGTTGAGTTATTTATGTTTTCATTGGAACACATTAATCCTCCCAGCTTTGAGGTAGCTTTCGCAAAACTTTGGTTGTCCGATCAAAAAAACTTGCGTGAATTTGATTACTTGATTCAAAATTTCAACGAATCTTGGGGACTCTAATCAGTTTGGCAGTTGTTGATCGGGCAATCAAACCCACCTCAAGAATGTTAGAATGTTGTTTTCCCCCGAAATTCAAAATTTTAACAATCTTTTCAATGGTGGAAATGTGCAGCGTCTTGGAAATCGATACGTTACAAACTCGGCTGGATACTGAGCGGTAGAGTTACAACAGTAATCGAATCTTGGCGGCGTTTCCGGGTGCGAAGAGGCCACCCCGCGGCGTCTCGGATCAGCAGCCTAATCAAACCGGTTAATCCGGGCGATTCTCCGTTTTGGATAAAGGGGCATAACGAGAGGCTTCTCGGCCTGCGCCATTGAAACTGCCGACGCCGATGGGGCCCCCGGGGGCGCCCTTAGCCGACGACCCCCGATCGGAAGCGTGTTTGACCCGGCAGCTCGCCGGAATATCGAAAAGAAAGGTTTGAACATTTCTCAACGACCGAAGATCAATTTGAAATGGTGAATTAAATTTTTTCGTTGGGACAAACATCTGCTGCAAGGTTCGAAATGAAAATTAAATCGAGATTTTCAAGTTGAATAAAGTATAATTTCTACATGTAGTTCCGAATTTAATAATGGCCCAAAACGCGGCAGTAAACATCCATATACCAATGAACCAATTAAATCAGGGGTTTCTCTTGACTCTGGTTAAGTAGAAATTCGCATTCGACGCCGATACGTTGCCTAATATGATGAATGATATCGATTTCCGTTATCGAATATTCCTATTAATGCCGCTGCGTAACATTTAACAAATAGCCGTGTGCCTCTTTGTCGCTCGCAGCGCGCGCCGTAATTGATTATGCGGACGCGCGCGGCGGAAAATCGACGTATGACTTTACCGGAGGCGCAATTTTTTCCGGACCGCGTTTAAAACCGAAAACGGGCATTAATTAACGGGTCGCGATGCCTGATCGATGAGCCGCAATCGCTCACCTTCCGATAGAGCTTTTCGTCATAAAATCGATAATTCCGCTAGATCGACGGTGAAGTTTCCACAACACACAAACCCCCAGAAGTTCTACCAAACACCGACGAGTCGGAGTCAATCACTCTGATTGACAACATGAAGCTAACATTGTTCTGATAATTACTATGGACATCCCATATTCTCTTTGAGTGTTGGCACATGACAAAGACTGATAGACACTAGAACGGAATTATCGCAAACCGATTGAATTCAGTTTTGAAGAACGTTAATCGTTAACGGCGTAGTGGAGACCAAATTTGCCGGCTCAGCCAAAGGAAAAGAAATCAGCCAATGAAGAAGAGCTGGGTTACGTCAGTTTTTTATCAGCATCACGCAGGCTGATCCAACGACAAACAAACGAAACAGCCGACGAACCAGCGAAGAAAGCTTCAAGGCTGAAGCCTGTTGGACCTGAACCTTTCTGTGGGCTTGGAAAAGACCAATACCAGAGAGCGGTCCAACAATGGGAAGCGGCAAACAAAATAACGCTTTGGAAAATACTACCAGACTTGCGCAAGCCAAGAGATTTGTGGAATTCTCGCCGAGCTACACCAGGAAGCTCATAAAGCTGCCACGAGCTGAGCTTCGAGTAATGGTGGGTCTGTCGATATAAACATCATTCGTATCGCATGGGAAAGTCAGCAGATGAAACCTGCAGGCTATGTGGATCAGAGAAAGAAACGGCTGAACACATGGCATGCAAGTGTCCAGAGCTGGCGGAACTAAGAACCATTCACATGGGGAAGTCGGTTCTGGATCCACATGAAGTAACCGCCCAGGCTCCTAAGGATGTCGTTGGATTCATCAATACCATTGATGGCCTCCTTGGGATTTAAATGAACGAGTTGGGTAAAGAACAAAAAATCCTTGCGGTCGAAGTTCCCGGAAGGCTGAACGAAGCCACAACGACCCCTGTTCATCATAATAATAATGGAAGGGACTATAACAGTTGAAAAATTGTACTGACATCTTCAGCAGTAGTTCGAGTTAGAAGGAAGTCTAACTCATTCTGATCTTCGAAATACTGTTAGCGTCGAGTGTATCATCCTCGGCCGCTACCTTTTAATGAGGCTCCTGAAAGCATCATTCACTTCGACAAGCTCCGAAATTGGACGCCATCAAAAAAATGACCGGTAACGACCGCTCCCATCACGCCAGGACCATAGCGAGCTGCGGGAAAACCGCCGTTCGCTTCCTGCGGGACGAATTCGAAAACGAAAGTCCGTCCGGACTAATCCATTAGCTGCCCGGACTCGAAATTGCGTTAGCAAGATTAACGATGCGCCGTCTCCGAAGATGACAACTCGGGTTTATGACGGATTAGAAGGTGTTACGTGGCTCTAGGTGCTATTATGGCCCAATTAAGGAAATGAATGGGGCCTGATGCGGCCTCCACGCCCGACAATACCGCCGAAATTGGGCGATCGGACGAGGCCGGCATTCGGATTCGTTTTTCGGCAAACAATGCGTGGATCCGTGTTTGTTTTGCGTCGCGATGGAGCGAAATTCGAGATCCGACAGTTACCTTCACATAGCTCCGATTTCAATACTCGAATTACGATTCCTTGTTTACCATTTTATTCACTTCATGTTCTGAATTTTCTTAAATTCGTCAGTGAATTCGAGCATTTCGGGTGGCGTTACATTTGATCCTTAACGCCAAATTACGAATATACTTCATAAAATCCATCGTTTACGTGCAATGCGGTGTCACTCGTCAGAAACCGCCTAATAATTGGCAGCTTCGACTCTCACCACTCCTTCACAAAAGGAAAAAGCATTAATTGAAATTTGCGTCTGCCGACGGCGCTTTGATTAACCCTCATAAAACGCCTCGCAAAAAGGGGGTCGGCGTGGAAAACCGCCGAACGGCAAGTACCTGAATAGTTTCCCTTGATTAACGACTCGTGCCGCCGTCAATAGCCTTTGTGCGCGTTCCCAACTTGCCCAACTTCTCTCCCGGTCCGGCTTCCCGGAGGCGATGACAGCCGTCGAAGTCGACGAGAACCTCAAGGCTTCCGGATTATTGAATCCGATGAGAAAATTTCCGTGACCGTTTTGGAAATTTCACGTCGACAAACAACAAGTTTTTCGAGAAAAATTCAATTGTGCCTCTTATTTCAACCCTAGAATGATAACAATAAAGATAAGCCGACAACACCGCGAATTGGGCATTTGCCAGACGAGACATTCATATCGGATAAACACAGATCATTTCCCCGGAGATTACGACGCTTATTCTTAATGAAACGTCTCCTCTTTCCGGGAACCGAGCACTCTCGTGTCGATCCGGAGGTTTTTCTCGACGTCGCTAGACGAATGGAAAGAGTTAATGGCGAGTGGCCTCTTAAGCGACCCCGAATATTATTACGACGTGCTGGAAAACTTCCAAGCGTCTTGTCGACGCGAAATTGCCGTCACATAAGGGGGGCCCGCGGCTGAATTACTGGCGAACATCTGTCCCCAAACCGGGCGATTTTTCCGCGAGAAAAGTTGTAATATTCGGATGAAAATCATGTGATTCCACTTTGTTGCTACGTGACTTTCATCAGAGTTTTTCCTTTCGATACTCCATCGTTGAATTTGCTTCAATCAACATGAATTACTGGAAGCATCTGATGACTCAAGAGCAATACAATGGTAGCAGCAGAAGTGAACAACAGCCAGTTTCAAGTTTGTAAACTACTAAAAGCTTCCATGTCGAGGACGTGCAGAGTGCGATCAAAGAATTCCGAGAATGTTCCGGCACCGAGGAGTTTAATTGACACCCGGACGCAGATAATTCGATGACAACTCTTACTATCCCTAGAAAGGAACATTAGAAGTCAAAGTGGCGAGATGCGACCTGCGAAAAACCGGCTGATGCTTGAGTTGAGACACGTTCGCACCAATCAGCGACTCATTCCCGTAATCTACTCGGAATTCCGAGCTTTTAATAAACGCCGAGCGCAACTAATAACGTTGCGGAAACCTCGTAAAACTTGCTTTGTATTCTGTCGGAAGGGCCTCACTCGACGTCCCCGGATTCCCGTCCAATTCGACGGGATCAAGCGGGCCCCACGCTCGAGGATATTTTCGGCAAGGATCAGAGGGGGATCGGGAGCTTGCCACGTTTCCGACGAGAGAAGCATCCAACATCGAAGTGAGAAAAAATTTACACATACGTTTTGCTGATTGAGAATCTGAGGCGGAATCCTGCCAGGATATTACGCCTTTGGATGGGTTTTGGTCCTTGTTTGATGTTGTTGTGTCAAGAATTTTTCATTTTGATTACTTCTCCTTTTCTCAACAGTTTTTGGTTTGCCTTCATTTCCGGAAACCTTTTGCTCTCGTATATTTTCGTTCTCGAAATTGGTTTCGTTGGATCTTCACGTTGTTTCAACCATCTTTCTTAAATTTTCATTATTTGATATGCCAGATTTGAACTTATTTGATCCTTAACAATTGCGTCGAAAAGTATTTCAAGCTTTTAGTGAATTCGCTGTATCCGTGTTTGTCCACAACTTGTCATACCGTTTATAAGAGAAATTTGTCGGCTTATTAATTCGCAACAAAGGGTAGAAAAGCGCGAAGTAAAAGTGATTCATTTCGGACGTGGAGGTCGAGAGCGCTACTCACGGCCATTCCATTCAAAGGACACGAACACCTGAGCTTGTAAAATATATTATTTCCCTTTATATTCGTATCGCTGATGAGAGTCTGGATTGCGGACGGTTAATTATACCCCCGCGTGCGTTATTGTGCCTATTTTCGTTCCCCCTTTCGCCGACAAAAGATCCTAATGGGGAACGATAACGGCGACAAAACAAATTTCGGGGATTCTACAAACTCGTGCTCGGGATTTTGTTTATATCCAGCGGGGTCCTGTAAGTACCACTCGAAACGCGTGGAACAAACATTTCCTCAATATTTTCGCTAGGGAGGTGAAAGTATTTTGTGATTACTCAAACTTGATCACAGAATTTTTTTATTAATTGACAGAAGAAAGCCTCTTACGAAGATGACTTGACGCAACAAAATAAGATTAAGTGAGAAAAGCCACAGATAAAACTCTAAAGCGTTATTTATCTGAAAGGAGTATTAAGTAACGTATAAACAAACGATAAATCTCGCTTATGCCTAAACGTCTACGAAAATCGTCGACCTCGTTTCGACCGGATGAAAAACCACTTAAGACGATCCGGAAGCTGTCGGCGAACAAAGACGAAACGATGACAACCACGTGGCGTGCCGAAAGTGAAAAAGCCGCCTCTTCGCCTCCCCGATTTCGGAGTGATCGACGCCCCCCTCGCCCGCTACGCGATCTGTCAAACGTCAGAATCGAACGGCACGTGGTCGATCCCGGGGAAAATCGTCTCATTAATTTTTTTTTTCGTTTCTCGCGTTCGGCGTAGGAAAAACTCCGGGTCAGATTGGATAGGACGGACCGCATCGTTTTGATTGATCGGCCGTATCGTCTGGACGGACTCCCGCTCTGAGCGAACGCTTCATTTGTCGCGGCGGCAATGATAGATTGCGAAAGGAGCGTGCAGTCGGTCCGAGTTGGACTGTCTCAGGTGCGATGCGGGAAAAAGCACGACGAGTAGACGCTAATCACCGCTGCTGGCTCGATCGGAGCATTATTCATCCAGCGAATCGTTTGTTCCCTACGTCGAGATATCTGAAACTTTCTATGTGCAATTTTCGGTTATTATAAAGTTTAATGCCCCGTCACCGATTTTGAAAATATTTTGCACAGTGAATTTATAGGACTTCCTGATACTACAGTCTCAATTACAGCTCTGGGGAGGCAGTAATTTTCGAGAAAAAAAATAAATGAAACTCATAAATATACTCCATTTACTTCGGATACGGCTCTGATATAGTCTTATATATCAGCACCTCAGAGGTAAAGTGTGTTAAGTCACATTTTTTTAGACGCGAACTATCTACAATATTGGATTCACATTAATAAATTCTAGCTAGTGGAACACATTTTTCACTACCTGGGTATATCAAGTCACCAAAAAGTTTCTGCAAACATTCTTTGAAACAATAATGGAACTGAAAAATCGCTGTTTTGTCTAATTTTGATATTGTGACTTAACACACTTTACCTCTGGGGTGCTGATATAGTCTATACAGTTTTGTTTAACAAGGTTAGGTTATGTTAGGTTAGGTTAGGTTCATTTTCCCTGCCAAAAGTTGAAAGAAAATTTTTTTTTAAATAAAAAAAAAATTTCATAAAAAAATTTAACATCGATCCGCATTCAGGTTAGGTTAAATAAGGTTAGGTTAGGTTAGATTCATTTTCCCTACCTCAAGATCACAAAAAAAATACAAAAAAAATCCAAAAAAAAATACAAGTGGGCAGTAAACTTAATTAGCCAATTTTCTAAGTCATGCAGCTTTTCATCTCTTCCAAATTTCAAAATTTTCCTGTACGAATTTCACTCTGAATAGATACCGCGGGTAATTAATAGTCGCATGCATTCATACATTTCGATATTTCTCCTTCATATCTCCATGAACTTCCTTGAACCAATTAATTATTCGAAGTATGCTCTAAATTCGACAGGTACTTCTGGAGTTTCAGTATCTACCAATAAGTTTATGAAGGTCTTTAAGCGAAGCTACCTGGAATATGGAGATCTGTCGTTCAGAATCAGCTTGATTTGTGACGAAATTTTGGATAGCTAGATGCCTGAATGAGCTGTTTCCCGGTTATGAATAAACGAGAATATTATAAATGATGACATACTTCTTTCCTCTTGCTAACAAATTGAATCAGACACAGCATGATAAATAAAAGCTGAAGTGTGGAAAGTGCATAAAGCTTTTTCCGCACTTCCCGTTTCATGTCGTTTAAACAAAGATGACAAACAGCGCCACGGAGTTTTCCACATGGATTAAACGCCTTAGTAATTCGCGTTTTTCATATGGTCCTCAACATTCAATTAGAACGACACCAAGACCTTACCTTCCTGTTTCCCGTCGCAGCTCGTAGCCGCCAAAAGGACGAGCAGGAGAAGGACCCCCAGGGGGCGTCCGTGGGCCTCGCGGACCATCGCCCTCTGCTCAATCAAGGCCGTAAATCCTCATGTACGCTCGCTGACGTTAAAGGGCACTTTTGCCGGCTTAACGTTCTCTCCGCTTCATTCTCGCCAGTTCGGGTTGACGCGTATGATCGGTGCGGGATGATTGATCCGCTCATTTGCGGCCATCGTGTCGATCCCGCGATCTCGATTCGGCTGCCACCTGAAACGGAACAACGATTACTGTTATCGCCGAGATTCGCACGGTCGGACGATCGCCGAACAACGGACGGTCTGATGGGAGTCAGTAATGCTTTTCTACAGGATGGCCTTCGCGAGATCTCGATTGTACCTTGTCATTTTCGTGGTCTTTGTCTTTGGGCCTTCTCTCTCCTTTTCTTTTCGATAATATCAAAATCGACTAATAATTTTAGTAGATATGTGATTCGATGAATTAGAGTCATATTAGATCATATTGAAAAATTTGCAGTCAGTTATGAAAAAAAACGAAAAAAGTTCATTCGAACGAGGAATCAATTTTCAGTGACTGTATATGAACAACAGGAATTCTATAGCTTTTGATTTCTTAGAACACTCGGATAAACTCCAGACGACTCTATCAACTTTTGTGTTATTTCCGTGGAAATGGATGGGAATTGGAAATGAATTTTCCCGCAACGGGGATTCGATACCGACGAAGAAAAGCATAGGGCTTCCGGAGAGTCGGCAATGTCGAGAAAATTCGTGAAGCTCTCAGGGTATCAGTGACTGAAAATACAAAAAAGATCATTCGGGAGCATCTACATTACTTGTAGATCATTATTTCCCGATAAAGTTTCAAAATTGAATCTTTCTCCCAACCCTATTCCTTTCATCCTCCCATTACGTTGAACATAATGGAACTACCGGAGAGTAATTACAAAAAACTCTTCTCCTCCGGTGAAATTGGAAACCTGCGCCCACCTTTAAATATGAAAATAACATTTCGCCCGAACAAAGCTGAATTAACGGCGACAGTCGATTGACCGGTAGGCGCCAAAGTGAACTCTGAACGAACGGCTGTAGATGTGCTGCAATCCTACGTTTGTTTTGAAATCTCCGAATCGATCCGATGAATAAATAAACTGGTCGCCGGTATGATTGATTGACGGCAAATTGTTCCATCGAGCGAGAACAATTTCAATTAGACCGTTCGGTGCGATAGCACGGGGCAGTCAAGGTGAAGGAATTTGCCGCGGCAAAAAAAAAAAAAACTATTTTTAGATCTGGAACGCACTATCGCCTAGTTGTCCTAGGTTATGGAGTGGACTATTGAATTGACGCCCTTGATATATTAAGGGTGTTTAGACGAGTATTACAGCTCGGCAATTTTATTTACACCTTTGTTCCTTCAGCGTCTGTGATTTCACGCTGTACCTGTGGAGAAAATATGTTAATTCCTTCCAAATGCTGAAGGAAACAGAGTCAAACTATTAAGTTGGACTTACTAATGAGAAATTCTTGGAGTAAAATCTGAAATGTCTCGAACAGACGGAATTCTCTTTGCAAACACAATTACTGTCTAAAAAAAAGATTTCTTTCCGATTAAATGAAGGGGTTGTCTGAATTGCTTCTAGCCTCAATTATTCGAGAAATACCGTTCGTAATTATACAAAAGATTGCGCAGATTATTCCAAAAACTCATTCGAGTTTGGAAAAGAAGTTTCAAATCCTCAGCGAATTTTCGATGCCAAGGGAAAAAAAGGAAAGTAAAACGGCGGTGTCTATTTTCGTTGAAACCCCGGAAAATTGGGAAAGTATCGATTCCGCTCTAATTGTCCGAAAAGCGTTTTCCCTTCCGGAGGAATCTCACAAAGGTGTTTTTCGATTCGCGAAGAAGCCTCTCAAGGTTCCGTACCAAAGATGGACCGGAGGTGGATTTTCAATTTGCGAGGGAAACAGTGCGGTCCGTGATACGGAATCCCATCTATTAGCATGCCCTACATTGTGTTTCGCATAATAGGACGATGTGTTAAGAAAAGTCTGGAAAAATCGGAACGCCGCCTTGCCTCTAATGTACCGACAATTTTTCTTCGAGAGAAATTCGAAAAGGCGCATTAGAAACTGCATAGTGTTGCAACAATACTCCTATTTCGAGTAGGCGTAGCCTTTCATCCCAATATTTTAATAGCATTTCGTACGGAACTGGATTGATCGATGTCGATTTAACTCTATTCTTGTTTGTTTATAAACTAGGTTTCAACATGATTTTAAGTTCTGAACTCATGCTAAATAGCCAAAAGGAAAAGTCTAAAAGATGTGGGTGAAATTTTGCGTGTCTATAAATTCGGCTATCTGATCGTACTGACTGAAGATCGTTATAAAGGCAGTGTGGTTATGAATAATTCTCGCATATATTTGATGGGCACCCACATTTTTCGTGATTTCATCGACGTTTCGTCGGTGAGAAGAGGGCGTCTGTCAAAACATTCCATCGACACCGGCATTTGCAACGTCTCGACACTCTAGCACATTTGGTGGGCAGCCTAATGTAAACGCGAGTCTAATACATTTTCTATTTGTATTACTTACATTGTTTTGAGAATCGTAAATTTAGCACGTAGGCCCAATGTTTTCTTTTCTTTTCGCCGAATTTATGAATCGAAATTGATAATTCGCGTCGGTATGAATCGACTCGCTCTGAATCATCACGATAGATTCATGAGACAGGTCTGATCTTTATATCCGGACAGAATATTCGTCATTTTTAATTGTTTCAACACAGGTCGGAATTATGAGAAATGATTTCTGACTGCATCATTCGATATCTCCATCCTTCGATAAAAAATTTTAAAAAACGGTTGGATGTTTGTTTGCTTCTGAACTCCCTAACAGAAGTGCATTGTTTCCATGATCATTTTTCAATAAAAATTATTATGATTAATTGAAGATTTTAAATTTTTTCCACCTAAAAATTGTCTTTCCTTTCTGATCATTTTCAATTATTAAACGTTTTTCTGCCTTGACCCATCAATGCAGCTCTTTTTTTCGAACTTCATTCGAAACCAATTGATTTAACACTTTTCGATTATATTATTCTTACATGAAAATTCATTGATCTCAAAATATTCATTATGAAAATATTTTTCAAAATTCGAAAATTTCAGCAAAATGTAATTAAATATCACGCCTCATCAAATAATTGCTCATGAAAAAAATTTAAATTGTTTTTACGTATTGAATATAACTCCAAAATAGAAAAAGAAACGTCGAAAACCATAGTCATCACTTACCTATTGTTTAATTCAACAACGAAAATGAAATATTTCCTTAGGAACTGTTTGAGAAAATTCCGAAATTGTCGAGAATTTTTCGAGACTTTAGCGCGGCAGTTTTGCTTTTCCCGGAACGTGAGCGGAGAGGAGACTGTGGAAAATTAAACGGCCGAAAGTCGCGCGTTAGATGTAAATCCACAGGTTCTTTGACGCAAGCGCATGGCCCGGAAAACGGACTCGAAAAACAGGATATTTCTGAAGAAACAAAAAGTAGGTCGGTTTCCCGGAAGAGAAGCTGAAATGTTAATTTCCCATCGCGTTGGAGAAGGTCGAAGCAGCCCTAGAGAAATTGTGCTGTGTGTAAAAAAAATGTTTATTGTTATTTCACTTTACACTCTTTTGTCGCAAAGATGCTGCATGGAAAAAAAACGGATAAGGTTCGGCATTTCCAAGAATTAAAAAAAACTCACGCTGAATTCTTCTAATCAGAGAAAACGCTAAATACTACATATTCGGAAAAAAGTGATTCAACATTTGTCACATCTCGTATGGTCCCTCTTTCTCTCGGGATCCTTGCAGCAGAGGTCCTTCAACCAGCCGAAGCACAGGAAGTAATGAAGACAGCGGCAGCCCCAACAGCAACCCTTCTCTTTTCTCGGGCAGTCGTCTTCGTGGTGGTGGTGATGGTGATGGCCGTGATGATGGTGGTGTGGTGGTCGGGGCCCACATTTTTGATCGTCGACGAAGTACACGTCGTACATGTTGCCACACGCCGCCATTCTTCTTCTTTCTCTATGAATCAGACCTCATACAGGACGATCATGGGACTAATGAACTTCTGTTGGCGGTTTCAGGGGTATTTATTGGTGAATCGGTGACAAAACAGGGAAGTGATTAACGCGCCGATGTTTGTCATTAA
The DNA here is from genome assembly GCA_038502775.1 of Hippodamia convergens. Lineage (NCBI taxonomy): Eukaryota > Metazoa > Arthropoda > Insecta > Coleoptera > Coccinellidae > Hippodamia > Hippodamia convergens. The sequence goes on along the minus strand of CM076609.1, from coordinate 65,096,783 downwards.
TCATTCCGGGAGGTTTTATTTAATCGTTGAAACGATATGAAGATGTTTAGAAAAAAAGATTCATCACAGGAAATGAGGATATTTTTATGGAAAACGAATAAGAGATCGAAAAATTATGATTATTCAATCAGAGGGAAAGAAAAACATGCAAAAAGCACTAATTTCTGGAGGGTCTAAACATACTTATGTTTAATCAGTAGCATCGAAATGACGAAAGTCATTTCATATTATAATCAACCCTTGATTGAATAGAATCACAGAATTAGTGAAATAAATCAATAATGTTCAGGTTGGTGATTAACACTAAAAATTTCGAAATAAATGGCCTGAAGTTTTGAAATTTTCAGGCTGAGTTAGAGATTTTATAGGTTGAGCAAATAATCGAATCGACACACTTCTTCGAATTTTTTCAATGTCGCTATCGAAGTTCTGACTGAATTACGATCCTCCTTTAAAAAAAATCCATTTTAGTTTGAATCAGATCAATCGGAATGATTTGTTCAAACAGAATTTTTGCACGTGTATCAATTCAGTCAATAAAAGAAGCGTTTGTTGCGAATATATACATGTCATCAGAATCAATTAAAACATCCGTATATTAGTTTGCTTTTCATTCGGGATTTTAAACATTGTGACTAAGTATGATAGATAAATTTTGTCGTGTCGAAATCTGAAGGCTCGGTGTATTCCTGTTTTATTAGATATCGAAACAAACAATAATAAATCTGATCATCTCATGCTATGTCTGCCATCTTCAGGATTTCTCTCCAAGCTATTATTTATAAGCGATAAAAGGAGGAAGGATTCTTTTTCCGGGTTTTTGAAATATTAATATTATTGCTGTTTTACCCATAGATCATGTTTGTACAAACTGAATTTTTTTAAAACTTGCAGTTTAAAAATTTGAATAATGTTTATTTGATGTTTCGGTTGACAAGAACAGGCGCCATCTAGCGCTCGGTTTCTCCTATTATAATTCCATTTCAGAGAAAACTGCAATACTCTCAACCAATTATTGAATCCCTCTCATTCAAAAAAGTCTACGTGTTATATTTTCGGAATTAAAATATCTTCTTGTATTGTACACCTTCGAAACTATCTCAAATAATAGTAGCCCTTAAGGTTACGGGACAAAGGAAATTAAGGTCAATATAGAATCGAATTTTTTTATTGTTTAAATGTCAACAAACGTTAAGAGCTCATTAATATGAGAATTCTTGGAACTATATCACCTATAGAAATCTCAAAAATGTGATATTATAAATAACGATTAATTAATATCTCAGAGAAATATGATAACATGTAAAATTGGGTAGATGTTAAAATTGATCCGCTGGTAAACTTGAGGCGAGAGAGAAGACACGTAGCAAGGGAACATTTTTTTCATTTCTATTTCCTTCCAGACTTCAGACATCAATAATAATTACCTCCTTGCTACGCCTCCATTCGTCGTTATACAACTGATCATTTCTAATTGATGAGTTGGGTAACGATGAACCCTTTTCGATATTCTAAAATCTACAGATTCTACTCGAAAGTTCAGAAACAGCAAGTGTAAAGAAGCCGTTGGAAAAATTTCAAAAATAGCTACACCCCGCGCGGGTGTGAACACGACATTCGAAATTTTTCCTTACGAAAAATATGTATATGTACGTATTGAACATTTGATAAAAGTTATAATATACCGACCAGTGGCGGAAATTGTCATAACTAAAATTGTAAAAGCGCTATTTCGATTTCCACCACAATTTATTTCTGTATTTACATCGAAGGTGCGGTGACATAACAAAGATCTTGTTGTTCACATTCAACAGAAGATTTTTTTCAAAGATTATGGCACCGATCTATATTCCTCTGCTGCTCTGGAAAATCTTCTGTTGAAAATCCTTCACCAATCCAATATGACCTTGTACATTTGAGATGAAGTGATAGAGAATTCTGCGGAAAAACTTTGAGATAAGCTCTTTTAAGGCAAATTCTTTTCTCAACATCTAAAAGCTGATTCGAATCGAGTTTGATATGACGTTTTTCGACGTTCTCAATGGTCCCATTGTATAAGATATAATAAATGTTCTCAAGTCTTTGCTCAATGTGCTCGAAATTCAACATTGCGTTTGTTTTGCTATAAACAGCCTCACAGGATTCTAGCACCTTTTTTTTTTCAAAATGGACGACGATTTTCTATCCAGTATTTAAAATTACTCAACAAGCTACTACTATTATAATATATAATTAAGAATGCCCAAAACAAAATTGGAACGGGAAAATGTAGTTCTAAAAATATCATGTGACGGTTTGTTTGGAAACATATTTTTCTTTTGCTATATACGAAGAAAATCTTCATCCTTGAACACGAATTTCCCATTAAATATTTAAATTTAAAATTCCACACGAAGTTTTCTTCGTGATGGCAACTAGAAAATAAAAATTCAACGAGAAAATAAAAAAAATATGGATTTATTACAAAAATAACTTCACCTTATAACTTAATAATTACAAAACTATACGAGGGGAAACGAGCGGAAAATCTGCGAGAACTTCCAGGAACTCTCGGATCTCTGGAAAAACGGCCATGCCTCCCAAATCCACGGAGTTCCCGGAAAATCTGATCCCGTAACTTCAAACTCCGTGAAAACTCACGAAAATAATCTGAAAATATCGCGCTCAACTTTCCAATATCTCCAACAGCAATCGACGGAGCGTTCGCGGGGATCGAAAATTCGCGTTTTCCTCAAACTTTTCCGCTCAGTTTTCCCCCGGCCCTTTTATCACTTTCCGCGAAGCTTTTCCTTCGCGCTCCCACCCGATCACCGGCTTTTCGTGTGCTGACTCCCTCCTTCCGCGCTCTTCTGACCGGCCTGGTCGAGCGACACCTCCTTGACTGCCTCCAGGGCCGTATCCAGCGATATCTCCGGACTGAACACGTAAGAGTCGGGAGCAGAGTTGGACCTGCCCGACCTGCTGTACAGCCTCCTGTTGCTCTGAGCGGCCGTTGGAGCCGTGTCGCTGGCATTCGTCGACCTGTGGACCTCTCGCCTGTGCAGGAACGGATTCTGGAAAAAAAATCGGATAGGTTCAAAGTTTCTCTCTAGAGGAGATTGGTGTCTTCAACACACCTGGAAGGAATGTTTCTTGAGCATGTGCTTGATGAGGATGAGAGTGTCTAGCTTCGGTATGGAGGTTACCACTTTGTTGAGGTCCTCGTCTGTTACTTCTACCAGCTCACAGTTCTCTTCTTCAGAAGGTAGGGGGCAAGCGCCGTTCATGGTTACCCATGGATGCATCTGGAAATAGAGGGAGAGTTCAATTTAGAAAGACTAATATGGTTTTCGTCCAACTGACCTTTATCTCAGGCAACGTTATCCTCTGACTAGGATTTTTGACTAGCATCTTTGAAATGAGGTCCTCGAGAAGCCCCGATATCTTCGGTTCCGACGGAAACACCACGTTATCGTTACGTATCTTGGAGTAGAGGCTCAGCAGGTTATCGTCGTGAAACGGGACGTTGCCGAAAACGAAGGCGTAGAGGGTGATGCCCAAGGACCAGATGTCCACCGCCTGAAAGAAGATTTTATATTTTTTCTATTTTCGCTGAAAATCCGCCATCATACCTTTCCGCTGAATTCGGCCTTTTCGCAGAGAGCCTCTGGAGCGGCGAAAGCCGGGGTTCCTGCGGAATTCGAGAGGAAGGCGTCCGTTCCATCGAACTCGTTGCAGACGCCAAGGTCTGCTATCTGGACGTGACCAGTGTTGCTCAGCAGCAGATTGGCCGGTTTTATGTCCCTGTGTATGATTCTCTGATAGTGTACTGCGATCAGAACGGAATATTTCAATAACCAGTTCACGAGATGAACCTTAGTAGTCACTCACGATATTCGAGGCCCAAGACGACGTCCCTGAAGTACACCCTGGCGCTCTCCTCGTCCAGCGGCTGATCAGTCGGTATGTCGAGCACCTGACCGCGCTCGACCAGCTCGAAGACCAGGTAGAGGCAGTCTTCGGCTGGGTCGTCCAGCACCTCGATCAGCTTGACCACGTTGGGATGGTCCAGCTTCTTCAGTATGGCTATCTCCCTGTAGACCTTCTGCAAGGGGTGGTTGATGGCGTTGGCCGTGATCACGCCCTTGCTGTCTTTTCTGGAGGGGGGTAGACGTCCGAAAATGCCGGACTTCTTGAGCAGCTTCTTCTTGGACAGGATCTTCATGGCCTAGAATTACAATGATTCAATGATGTTTTTGATAGTTTTCAACAACTGAGTTGCAGCGTCAGTTGACATGATTTTGAAGAGGAAAATTTCATCGGAGGTTGTTCTGAATTAATCTGTTATTATGAATCTTGAGGCTGTGCTGTTTTTTGACCCAGATGCACTCCGAAATGCCGGGGATAGACGTAAAAGCACGTACGCTCCACGTTCTCTCGCCGTTTTCTAGAAGCGGTCGATTTCGAACCGATACTCCGGTTTCACGCGGAACAAACATTTTCCTTTTCCTTCCTCCCTCCTCGAGGTCAGAAGTGTGGCGAAGGCAAATGAGATCCTGCGGGATGCCGATTCAGACCGACTCTCGGCGCGTTCTTCCCGATTTTTCTTGCCATCCGATGCCGAAGTAATTGATTTGATTTATTCGGACGTGGGGCGACGTCTAATAACGATGAAAACCGCAAATTTATGGAGAGATCGGCGCGTCGGAATTGAGGATTTCCACGCATTTTGAGTTGCGTTTCGAGAATGAGCTCTATTATCGGATTTCCTTGCATGTCTAAAAATTATATTGTTATTTGAAATTAGAAAAACTGCATCTAGACTGGGTGAACTCTCATTTATGGGATGAAACTTGCTGATAGCTGGCCTTCAACACGTTTTTGACGAGCGTCGATTCCACTTTCGCGCCTCCAAAACGTCGACAGCTGTCGTCGTAAACTCGATACTTTATCGCCATTAAATTTGACAATTATTATTATTCGAGTCGATCTAGGCCAAAACAGCCGCTCGTATTCAAATCGGGCCGAACGGGACGGATTTATCCTCGATAGGAATTTCAAAATCGCCCAATTATCGTAAAGTCGATTTATTGGGCGATAAAAGTCGGGGAGAGAACGGGATCCAGAGCGAAAGAACGCCTTTTATGGTGCGGTCGGGTAAGTAATGAACTTATGCCAGACGGCGATCAAAACAACGCTCGCTTTTGGCGTCCTTGACGCTCGGATAGGCATCGGGTATGATGGTTGATCAATTATGTTGGCGACAACATTTAGGCGCAATTTCGGGATGACAATACAAAGTCTGCCTCTTTCGATATGACTCTCCAGAGTAGGAAAACTCTTGACCAAATCTTCGAACATAAAATGTAGAGTTTTTTCAAGATGATACCTTTAAATAATCCGACCTCATCTTGTCTGGACTAGACGACATGTTCACAATTTACCCCCTGATTGAAATCGACCAACTACATATATCTTTCAATCTTTTCATCTCTTTGAAATTACTTCGAACGACGGTGAAAATTGCTTCCGGTGGAAATTGCTTCCGGCTGCAGTAAAAGAAATACGTGTCTATGAGTAAAACTTACGTAATGGGTGTCGTCCTCTTCGCTGTAAGCCAACTTGACGACTCCATACGATCCCTAGAAAAGAAATTCTCATAAGCACTAACGAAAAACTCGCGATGGTCGTATCATTCACCTGTCCTATGGCGTCCAGCAGCTTGTACTGGTTGAGCTGCAGGTACATCCCAGCCTTCTCGATCGAGACCCTCCTGGACTCCTTCAAGGGTCCCCTCTTCCTGCTGCACCTGGGACTCCCGTTGGGGCTGCCGTACGGGCTGAAGGGGCAGTTGGGGAAGATGGGCCTGGAGTTGTCCTGGCTCGCGCCTTGGAAACTCTTCGACTGGAGCAGGAACTTGTGGTTGAGACCGGCGGCCGGCCTCTTGGAGGAGACGTCGTCTTCGGTTTGGTCTTTGCGTGAAGGCACATCGTTTTTTATCACAGCAGGTTTGTCGGAACCAGTCTTGTCTTGAGACCTCAGCAGTACCTCGGATGCTTTCTGGTCTTGATGCGTTTTTGAGCTCTGATTGGTCGGCGGCTTCGTTTTGGGCGTGGTCGGGAAGGCGGGGGTGGTGTAGTTGACTTTTGGTGCGTAGACGTCCGTTTTTAGGTCGACTTCTAGAGCGGCATGCCTGGAATATTTTTGCGATTGAGAGCTACTTGGACCTTCGATCACCCGGAGTGAAAGCAGCAACAAAGGCGGCGATATTGAAAAACTAAAAAGCGAAACTAATCGATCAGAATTTCTGCATCATTCCACTCATCGCACGCTTGAACAGGCGGAAGCATATTGTCGCCTCATTTTCTGATAGGGTTGTTGAATCGGAAAATCCATAAAGGAAATCATGCGATATACCCATATAGAATAGAGGGTTTCAGTGAGAGCAGAGCGTAACCTTGGTTTTTTCCAGTTCTCGCTGATGGTGTTCGGTCCATTGAATTCAAGCCGGTATCTATCATGGGCTCTAGTATTTTGAAAATAGATAAACCCTCGATTTGGTAAGGTGATCAAAAAGTTGTTTTCCCATTTTCTGGCATAATTTTCTCTTTTATCATAGCAAATCAAAGTTGAAACCCGTTCGTTGGCAATCACCTAAACTAGCAATTAGCCTCAACTATCCAGACCTTCGAATCGTCACAATAAGAAGGGTAATCTAGCGATTCGCTTCCAAAACGATCGTGGATTCAAATCGGCAATTTTCCGCCCCTTCGAACTCGAACTTCTCGGGAGTTCTTTGATTTCCTCTCGCTCGCACTCCATTTTCGAAGGGAGAAAATTGAATTGTAGCCGTTCTTCTTCACCGATGAGTGCCGCTACGGTGGAAATTTAATAAGCCGCGATTTGGGGTAATCGAATCGAGCCGAGGCGCGTTCTATCGTGCGATTTTCCCGATTTCCTTCATGTCGGATTCGAGGGAAGAATATCTCATACCGCCCTTGAGACTAACATTTCTCTTTGTGCGAAAAAAAAAGTAGAAAAAAATGTAATTCATCTATTCCTCTAAAAATGAATAACTAGATGATTCTTCATAATTGACTTATAAGGTTGATATTTTTAGATTGTTTCTTTCGGAAAATGAAATTGCATTGTACCAGCTCAATGTCGAATTGTTAATTCTTTCAACTAGTTTGATTAGATTTGTATTGTTTTGTTATTATTATTTTTACACATTCACGAAATCGTTGGAAATATTTATTCCTTATTGGTTCTGACTGAATTTTGGTTATTATTTATTTATTATGCTTATTCAAATAACAGTTTAATTTTTTTTAAATAGAATTTTAATAATGCACACACATTTATCTTACCAGAATTACACTCGAAGAATTCGATTCGGGTCACTGCTCGACCGCGTTTCTTCCCGTATGTTTTCCAACGACAAAAAAACAAAGAAGTCGGCGTAACCGCGACGTCTCCTTCATCAAAGGACGCCGACGGTGCGAGTATGTGGGTCGAGTGCCGTATGCAGATTATCCTCGCAGATGGAGTTGATCTAATCATGCATCCCTCCGAAAGGAACAAAACAGACGCTTGCGCCCGGGGCGCCGACGACGCACGCCGCCGAGCGTCGCGACGGCACTACGGAACGGGAGGAGAATGCGGCAATTCGACCGGGGGGGTCTCGAATTGATTCGAGAGCCGGGATGCGATCTGCGGCGAGATGAAAGAAGTTCGGAAGAACCGATAGAAGATCGTAATTGGACAGATCGTGCCATTCGATCCAACAAATCGAAGAAAAAAGAATTGATTTTATTGAAAAATCAGCATTTCAGACGACATCAAACTCTAAAGAAGAGTAGATGGATTTCTTCGTTTAAATATAACATAATTTATTGCTGCGGAAAATGTTTTCCTTCTGTTTTGTACCTACTTTTTTTGAAGTATATTCCAAATCATGCCTGAAGTGAAAATTGGTGAAATAAATATATAATTTTGTCATTATTTCTTTCAGACACACAGTGGAATTAAGGAAGTGGATTTTCGAGTGAACCGTCAAAGAACGTCATGAAAATGATAAGAATATTCTCAATTGGACGAAGGGGATCTCATCTGAAAAGTTTTCTGTTCAAGCGTGATCTGGTGAGTAAATATATTATTATTTAAGATGCATTTTTCGAAGAGTTGAATGCAGAAATATTAAATACGCCTAGTGCTGGTTCGATCATAAACTTTCCAACCCATATATATCATCGATATTATCCTGTTGACGCAAAACATCCAATTATAATTTTTTTCAAAAAAGATGTCGCAACGTAATTTTCGCAACGTCTACGTCGAAAACTAATCTAACAATAATAGACAAGAGTTGCAATCATTTTCCAAATTGAAATTTTAATTGCGGCGCTGTCCAAAGTCGCAAGTTATCGTAACCGGTTACGATAGAGCGTCGTCCGAAAGTTACTCACCTGGGTATGTCTCCGATTTTGGGAGCCCTGGCCTTTCTGCACCCGCCGCAACTGGGGCTGTCCTGCCATATGCTGGCGGCTGCAACAGAAAATCGTTTTTTTAATTCGTCGGGTCGGAGCCGACCTTTGACGGTCGAGGTTATTTATAACTTTCATTAAAAATTCAGAAGACTATCGGGAACGTCGATTCTGGTGGTGGACATCATCATCATCTTCGGTCCTCAATGAATTGTTGAACGAATTCGTGTAGGTATTTTATTGTTTCTGAGGTTTATTGCTTCTGGGTTTACTATGGGAAATCTCTCTTTGGTTTTGATGGACGTTTTTTGGCTTGATCGTCAGTCAATTTGCGACAGTTTCTGACAAGATCCCGGAGCTGAATTTATCATCTTGGTCTATAAAGTGAAGTTAAAAATCTGTCGCAGATTGGTTTTGAAGGATTGTCTGAACTTCTGGGACCATCTAGAACAAGATATTGCTATTCTGATTGTTCTCATACGTGATCGAAGACATTTCTTCGAGAAGATGACGTAGCGTACGATGACGGAACCAGAGATCGTCTCCGCAATCCGATCATCACCGGAAAGGTCGTGTTTTTCGTCGAGAGCAACGGCAGAAGAGCGACCGGTCAACCTTCCGATCGGACGTTAGGCCGAAGGTTGAATAACAAACGGCAATTAAGCCAGAAGGAAAGGGACACCTTCGAAAAATCCGAGCGTGTGTTGCCATTGTCGGGATTAGGAACTGGAACTCTAATAATTGGCGTTTTAGAAAGGTCTCGGTCGCCTTTGTTTTAATTGCCGTCCGAGCGGAAGGTACCCTTGAGACCGTCATCGACTGGTCCGGGGACCGATTCGAGAATGCCGCGGATTCTTTCAGCTTGACGAATGTCAATTCTTCGACACTTGTTCTGGACGAAAGCAAGAGTGAATTTTACGTTGTTTCCGATATTTTCTTCAGCTTATCGGGAACAGATGACGGTCGGGTTGTGGGTCAGCAGATGACGCACAGCAGCCTCCGATAAGGGAACCCATCCCGGTGTCGTTTTGTTTTTCTGCCTGTTCGATAAAGACGCCATTTACGAAAGTGTTCCGATAAGGAGACCGAATTACGTGACTTGAAGGATATCGTAAGAATGAAGAGTTCCGTCTTGGATTTTGGCATGCAGTTCGCACCCGCTTAATATAGGACGTTGATCGGGTCCGCGATTTCGAAGGATCGATACAGGGTGGCATTTGACCGACCTCATTAGATTTCTCGAAGCTTAACCCGTGATTATTTTGATTAACGAAGGTTATGATGATGAATGAGTAGGTTTACGTGGGTTCCTACGCTTAAAGTACAAATTACGTAAGTCGCAACGAAAGGTGAACCACTCTGGAAAGGTGGAAATTATGGAATGCGCGCCTAATGGAAAAGAAATGGAAAACCGATAGTGGCCAACCAGTAAATTGCCGTATTCGTTGCATTGAGATATGTTCATTAAATATTGAAATAGGTCTAATGTTCTGAAGAACCATCCTTATGATGACATCCATTAAAGCGATAATTGTATAAACGATCAGTGTAGCCTTCCGTTTTTATGACATTCTGTCGCCCATCCACATGTAGTTTAACCTTTTTCATCTTCTTTACAAATATTCAAATGTCATATTTGCATCCTTATGATGCGGCATTCATATAATCGAAATAAGGTCCCCGGTTCTGCGTCCTTTTGTTATTCAAATTATTCTCCGTAAATATTATCGGAATGTTGCGAAATACTCTTGAATAATTCATTCGATCTCTCGTTATTCCCAGTTCATTTGTCATCTCCTCATCTTTTTTTTATTTCGATCATGAGATGTTAAACAGAATCCGTCTCGTTTTTATTTTTATCGAACTGGAGGTTGTGAGATCGTCCTGTACAGGTGGAAGAGAATAATGTGAAAGAATGCCGACCGGAAAATGTAATTTTGGAGGACGTAACTCTCTCGGTCCCCGAATTAGCAGAATGCGCCAAAGGAACAATCTAATTTCGCGCTCGTAGGGGTGACTGCCTTTGATAAACGTCCGTTCGACCCCACCTTCCGTTACCTCCGAAGTTTAGAGAGCGCCAATGTACCCACCCCAAGATCCCCTCGAGCTAAGATATATGTGTGCCACTTCGATTTCACCCGATCCAAGGACCTTCTTTATCTTTCATGAACATTGGCGTAGGTAATTAGAGTTGAGTCAAGTCAAATCTTTCAATTTTTGAAATTGTTACTTACAATTTTAACCCCTCCTGCGTTACGCCTATGTTCATGATGCGCTGGCAGAAAGGAATTAAGTATTTTGACTGACTCAGAATCATTTAAATGATTCAGGTAAATAGTTGCCGAATTCTTTTCTGCAAGAAACTGTTGATTAGATTTCAGGATTTTGTGGACAATGATAGCTTTTTGAGATAATGCGTTAATTGTGTGGTATACACAAGAAATCTGTCTCTCCAACACCTCGAGAGGCACTGACAAATTAGAGCGTGGGTACAGAGGACACTCGTGCCTACCCAATCAATTTCGACAACCTCCCAGAGCGAGCTTTTTGACGATGTCGAATTTATTCACAATGCGAGCGAGGTGCGTCGTAATAAATGAATCTCGCCGTGAAGGAACAAGATGTAGTCACGTGGCACCCAAATGTACCTCCAGAAAGTGGAGTGTTAGTAGAAAATGCGCATTTCCTGCAGCGATATACGAAACAGGAAGGCGTCCGTTGTACGGAACCAAACAAATGCAACGTTCTTGCGTCACTTTTCTGTTTGGAAAATAAACGCACGGACCGGCGGTGACGTCATAGCCGGCGAGATAAGGAAAAGGCGGAAAAAAGGGCGTCGAGAAGCCAAGGCCGTCGGATAACAGTGGGAAACTCGAGCTCTAACGTCTCCGTGGAGCTGTCAGCCGCAGGAGTGATGGATGCATCCTCGGAGACCGTCACCATATTCGCTCTTAACGATATCACCATCTACGTAGAGAAGCACTTCCGTTTCTTTGCACATGGACAAAAACCTTAAGCAAATTTCGAAATGATATCTTGAATTCCGCCTAACGGAGAGAGAGAGAGAGAAAGTGTGGATAACCTGATGGTGGTAATACTTCAAGATAAGAAACTTTCCTAGCTGATTAAGCTCTTATTTACGAAAATATCATCAGAAACCTCTGACCTACGTGCAAAACCAAAACATCAAGAGCAGCTTTCGAAGAAGACGCTCAGGGCTCGCTGACTGGGTCGTCCACCTTCGCAGCATCCGGAGATGCTAGAAGATTCTTTCTAGGGTAACGGATTTCGAGACTGTTTTAACTCAGTCGGCAATTGATCCTCGATATCGAAGATATTACATTGGCTTAAAACACTTTGATACGGTTATTGACTAATAAACCGTTTGATTTAACTCTCAGAGGAATGCAGATTGTTCTCGAGGACTCCTGAACGTCTTCATTCGAGGTTGATGAACTTAAAGATGAAATATCAAAATATGACCTCATAATTCGAGAGATGGTATAAATCATGGTCGTCGAAATCGGGAACAGCGTTTTCGGGTCATCGGCAGAGCTCCGATCTTCGCCCTAAAAATACACGCGAGAGCGCTCGTTTCGCTTACCGTGTTGTATGGTTGCCATGGCGTCCATTCGAGGATCATCTATCAATCCTGGTGCAGTTGATGGACCTCGGGCGTACGTGAGGACCGACGTGGTGCGTCGCTTCCTCCGATCTCTCGTGCTAGTACGTTCGACTGTCCCTCTGCTTCTTCTTCGGGCGGATCCTCCGTGACTCTCCTGGGGTCGGGAAACACTGAGCTATCCTGAAAAACGAAGATATTGAATTTAGGTAGAACATGTCAACATAATATCCTATCAGCACAGCAAACTTTTTTCCAATTTTTCAAACCATGTTCTGTTGCAAGAAAAGTATGAATAGCTTGTGTTTACATAAGATTGTCGAGAACAAAATCTTGTTCTTGAAATTCCGCAGGACGTGATGCAGGAAATACAGTAGGCGCTCGATAATCCGGCACCCGATTTTTTCCCTTCATGCCGGATTATCGGAAATGCCGGATTATCGAATTTGTACTGGGAAAGAAAGCTAACTTCATATGATTTTCACCACTTTCGCCACTTTTTACAAAATTTGACCGCTACTTCGTCAAGCTGTATAAAATACCGGATTATCGAGCGCTTACTGGACTCATAAATTTCTGAGAAGAATAATTAAAATAACAGATGGCTGAACTAATGGAGCATGTTGTAGGCGATGGAATATAGTGTTGGCGATGGCATCTTTTGTTTACATCATGTTCTACATACTTGGCAGACAAACTGACACTAAACAGGCGCTTCGCCTAAGAGTTTAGTTTGTACATGAAAGGACAATTAGAGCCATGACGAGTCACGAACACACGAAGGAGAACAAGGAAACCTTTTGTGTAGATTTTGCAGCCTCCCTCCTCATGCATGACCTCGCAACATCTAGAATCTTCCTAGGAAAATTAATGGGTTTTTTCGATCCGAAGAACCCGGCTGCAGTCCCGCGGATATCCGCTAACCGGAGCAGTCGGAGTTCGGTGTCGAGGTCGGGAAAGCTCTCGCGGGAAAAGGAAGAAAGCGGTCTGTTATTGCGTCTCGGTTGCGAGCCGAGACTCAGATGTGTGTCACGGGGAAATTGGAAAAGCTCCTTCGTTCCCGATTAAACGGGATACGTCTAGGGTTTTCCGGAACGAACAAAGGGGAGGGCGGCGGTTTTATTAACCGGCCCGCTTGGATGTTTGTTTTCGATTTGCCTCGATAGCGGGAACGTAGGGGGACAGGTGAAAATCGGGCATCCCATATCAGCATGTTAAGTCACATTTTTTCAGACACGAACTATCTACAATATTGGATCCACATTAGTAAATTCTAGCTAGTGGAACACATTTTTGACTACCTAGGTATATCAAGTCGCCAAATAATGGCAATAAATATTCTTCGAAACAATAATCGAACTGAAAAATCTCTCTTTTGTCCAATTATGAAATTGTGACTTGACACACTTTACCTCTGGGGTGCTGATATTTGTTCGATTAGAATCCGGCCGAGAGGGTTGCTTTGATCTGGTTGAGATCTAGGAAGAAGTACATTTCAGTCTATTTTGAGATTATTCCACGTTTGACGTCGAAATTTCTCGGGAAAGGTGGAACCACCTGGTGTTTACGAAAGCTTTACGACCAAAAGTTTGGCAGGAACAAACAGACGGTTTTCGTCTGGTGTGAGCTCGAATTTTATGACTGTTCGTTCATAATACGAAATCAATATTGATCCATCGACGTCCCAGCAGTTCATCATCGGCCGAGTCTCCCTGGGGACCTATACGAGTTAACCACGAGAAATTAGCTCCGCATCCTCGGCTTATCGTCCTCCATCCCTCCACCCCCTATTCGATTGCACATAATCGAACAACGGCGCGACAAATTGACGTCGCAATCACCAACGTGGAATCAATCAGCCGCCTGTTTGTGCGGTTTGAACGGCATCGAGGAGGAAATTGATCGACACCAATATCGGTAGGTACTGAGAAAAAGGCGCCGAGATGAACGGCAACCTACCCCTGTATGGCCCCGAAGCCAAGGCATCGACCTTCCGCTACTTTCGCCGCGGCGCCAAGGGACGCTCGAATTCTCACCTTCGAATTCCGCTATCAACGAGCCGCTGATTTACGATCTAATCTCGGGCCGAGTAAAAGGAATGCGGAAACAAATTCGGAGATTCGTTTTGGGGGTAGACGATGGTGATACCATTCTGTATATGGAATAGGTCTTTGACTTTCTGGCGTGCCTTCCGACCTAATTTTTCCTGATCCAGACTTGCTTTTTTCTCCTTTGTTGAATATAATTAGTCATCTATCTCGACATAGCAGATGATTAAAAGTTTCGGAGGACTCGTAATTACACATATGTTTTATCATCCTGCATGACGACGATTTACGGTTATTAGATCAGACGATGAAAAAAGACAACGATCATTAAGCGCGGGGTTCTTCTCGAGGAGATATCGACGACCTGTCTTCCGGCAAGGACGATTCTTGTTCCGTAAAAATAGAATGGCTCGTTTATTCAAATTTACCTTTCGCATTGTTCCTATTAGATATATACCGAGGTTTCGCCTATAACAAACCGAGAACCGTGTAATTGTTTCGACGTCCTCATGGAATTCTCGTTTATCGTCGATTGTCGCCGTTCCCTTGGCTGTCCAACATTTCGCCTTATCTTTTTTTTATAGGTGAGGTTATCTCCTATTTCGGGAATTGTCAACTTTGGTCATCAATTTAGAAATGTTTCACGTAAATATCATTCAAACTTCGGAGAGATCTTAACAATTCCTTGTTATTATGTCGTCTGCATGAACCGTATTATTTGTTACTTCATTTCATTCATTAATTTAAATTATTGCTCGCCTTAATAACCAGGAAATCCGAACTGTTGGCGACAGCCGTCTATCCCGACGTGCGTAGGCGTCGGAAATTGACGGGAAGATCGACGCGTTCCCTTTTGTCGAAGGCATCGGACATTCCTCTGTCTAATTCATCAAAATTTTCGAAGCGTACGACCCAATTTCGCATCGTCCAATCGGTCGGGTTTTTTCGCAACCGGGGCATTGTGAAATTGGGTGCGTACAGTTTTTCCGAGCCCGCGGATTGGTAATTAATATCTCTCTTCCTCGGCTGAAACGTGTTTACGTAGCGGCGGCGGGACGTTCGGAGGTGGGCGTAATTGGTTTTTCCGCGTTCTTTCTGTGTGTTTGCATTCGTTATTTGTAATGATGATTATTAAGTTCGGCTCGGATTACGATGACCGATAATTCACTTGATGGATTCCCTTTTTATCGAATGGGAAACCCGCCAAATATTTATTTCTTGTCTGCAATCATTCACTTTGCAAATGGAAATTTTATGCACATTTACATTTTCTCGAAATTGATTCCTCCCTCACCTTTTTATGTTTCAACAAACATTAGTTGCATGTTAGATGATATAACAACATCAGTTGAGCCAGTAAATTCACATTCGATCGATAAGTTGTTTTTTTTTCTAATTCTTTTTATAGAATTTCAATGATTCGTGTGGAATAAACGAAGCTTTCAAAATTCGAACAACTTATTTCATTGCTCAACCAACATTATTAGTACCAATGATTAGGCCGTTAGGGTAATTGAAGCTGCCGAGTTTTACATTTCCACTTAAAGTGGGTAATGAACACATCGCTCAACTTTCAGCGCATAATTCCCCAGTCATTATATTATTTCAATTAGGAAAAATACATCATAATAACAAAGTGCCTTCATGTATAGACCGGATCGTTCAAATGGTTGTTTGTAAGCCCGAGTATTGACTTGACATTGTAAATATTATTGATACTATAAATATTTATACGCGATTAAATTGAGAAAAACTGATAATTTTCATTCCGGATCTCGTGTTATCGAGGAGAAATTTAAGCGGCCCTAAGGGAGCCATCTCATTTGGTTGATGGCCCACGACACAATCTCAATCGGTTAATAAGGAAATCGAACCTCGGTCTTTTGGAGCATTACTTAATATCGGGTTATTTTCGGTTGTTCCTTGAACGAACAGGTTCGTAACATTGATATCCGTTCCGATAACGCTCGAAGGAATTCTGCATTTGCATAGTTATCAATTACGAGCAGAAAGAAAGGAATTTTGCTCGTGAACACAACATGTAGATGCCAGAAAAATGGGATACAACTACTTAATTTTGTTGGGTCTACTGTTAAAAAAATGGGATTAACAAGAGGACTACAATGTATGGTTTCGGCGAGACGATATTAGGAGAATCCTTAAAATGTCTCTGATGAAAAGATCGATTTCAAAATGGGAAGGAATCTTCTAGTCATTTTGCGTTTCAGTGAGATAAAATTGCGATTCGTTAAAATTAATTAATTTATTATATTGAACGCTGATTCATCAACATCGTCGAATGAATTGACGGCAATAAATCGAATACGCTGTTCATTAAGAATTTGTCGAAACAAACTAGGAATTTTCGGTTCACCCCGGATTAATTGTCTTTGTAAGACGTAGGTTTCAGAAATTATCAGAAAACATTTCGATCATATTTTCTAGAAAACATAATACAAGCCAATGCATCACTCTCCAAGAGCTATCGTGAAAAATCTGAGATTTATACCTTCCTCTTACACCCTTTAAAATAACGTCGATGAGATTTCTCCTGCAAAACATAAAATTGACCGATTTTCAGACTTATTCGAATGATAAAACTGGAGAAGGTTATCAACCCCTGGAGGCGATCTTCCTCCCGACATTGATTTCCCCATGGTGAAAATAACCCTCCGCACAATTCCGGATCTCCTGAATGAAGATGCGATTAATTTTTCATGAGAATCGATAAAAACCTAACCTAAAGGCCGGTCGGGCACGGCTAAAGGGGTTGGCGGGGTGGATCTCTCGAAAAGTACTCACCTTTCGAATAAAAAAATACGTGTAGTCTTCGGTCTTTACGACGTGACACCACTTGTGCGCGATTTTTTCTCGTACCTTGTGCGACTGCCTTAAGCCTCGGCACAAAAACAACTGAATGTTGTTCTGTTCTCTCGCTTGCAGAAAACGCGCGTTGTGTCGGTTCCGGGCTGCCAGTGAACGGCGGCGACGTTGCCGGATCCGCCCGCTACTTTTCTTCAGATATTACGCTGATTTTACTACGCCCGTTTCGTTCATTCAGAAAATTTTTCCCTCATTGGTTCACTCTAAATTTCTTGATGCCAATTTTTTTAATAATGCGAAAACAATTTCGATCAAGTTAGATGTTTAATCTTTGCCACCTCACCATGGGGGTAGTTTAAAAAGTTTTTACCAGAAATATACGTAGGTGATGGAAAATAATTTCACCGATAGACGCTCAACATAGTTATTTGTAATACAAGTGCAAGAGACATTAATATTCTTTTACGAGTTCAAATTCCAAGTAACGAGTATCAGTTTAAGCCTTTTGCACGAGTATTATAGGTACATACATTATTTGTTAATTCACTGAATTTCCATTGAAATCATTGGAATATATTTTCATTAATGAGATTTAGACATTTTTGCTTTGAAAATTCCATCGATCTAATTTTCTTCCTTACTTACACGTATATTAAAAATATATTTCGGATACCACCCGTATCACTGATGAAATTTATTTTTCGATCGACCCTCGTCTACTGGATCAAATACTTTCGGTTCTTTGTACATCCAGTGAATTTTTTTTGATACAACCATCGTATTTCTGGGGAAACCATATTATATTTCTCACCTTCAACGGGTCCTAAAAGTTCGTAATTCGAATATGATCTGGCAACGTTGCAACGTCGCAGGCTCCATGAGGAAGGTCTTCCTATCTCATAGCGGGAACTTGTAGATTCGATCTGCGAATTCACAAGAAACCAAGCTACCCAGATCGGTAGAGAAAAAAAAAACATTTCTTTTTGTTTATTTTTATTAATCGAATATCCTACAAACTAAATACTGAACTGAAGCGGCGGAATGTACATCAGGGCCTTCTGGATGTAACTGTTGTCGGTCTTCAGGTCCTCCAACAGCGTAGAAATCTTCCTTTTCACTTCTGGCTGTTTCGAGTCCTGGTTCGCCAAGATTTTCTCCAGCACGAACTTGAGCTGTTCCGAAGCGGTGCCTGATGATGTCTTCGCCAATTCCACCAACACGTGCTGGTGATATCCCTAGTTCGAAAAAAAATTATTGACTGATCCATTGCTTCAGACATTTTTCTTGAACTTACCTGGAACTTGTTGTACCCTTGACTCTTGGCGTCTTTGCTGAGCTGGTCGTAGAGCGAGAGCAGCGTCACGTAGGCTCTGGTAGGAGGCGCCTTCTTGTTCTTCTCCAGGTAAACCCTGAAGTCGGAATCGTCGTAGTTCTTGGAGAAGAGCTGCACCTGCTCGTCCGGATCGTCGGGCGAGGGCACGTCCTCCGCGTTGACCAGCTTCACCAGAGAGGCGGGACCGACTCCGATGAGGTTCTCCAGGTCCTCCGGCAGCTCTTCCGTCTCCACGTTGAGGTAGGCCTGCAGCTTCGGCAGCGTGAAGAAGGTCTTCGACGATACTCTGAAATCAAGAGGGGGATGAGGATATTATTCGAGATAGGTGGTGGATGTAGACTTGCCGTTCTTCCTGGTGGATTCTGAGCTCTCCCAATTTCTCGTAGCTTTCGGGACCGGGCGGCGTGTCGGGCGCGTAAACGCCCGGGCGGTGAGTTGAGGTGGGCTTGGCATCGACTGAGGGTCTGGAGGTGGTGGTCGTAGAAGACGGTGGCTTCAGGTCGTACTTCATGGACTCTGTCAGATGCGCTATGACCTGCATGGCTGCGGGGATGTACGAGTCCAACAGCATCACTTTGGTGTCCACTTTGGGCGGACCGCCATGGCACTGAGAAAGAGGATTAGAAAAAGTACTCTTGCCGCCAATAAATCTGATCATTCTGTATTTTTTTACGTTCAGGTTTCGTGACTGGGAGCGAAGAATGAAAATTTCATAATCGGGCCCATTCTGTTTGCGTATTGCTATGAATCTTGCTGTTATAGACATATTTCTATCTTCTAATTTATGTTCCTAGCGTGATTGCAATGTTGGTTATGAATTTTGATATAGCAAATTTTGCTATCAAGGTCTTCAAGAATCGGCGATTTAAGATCTGACAAACTGTGTTTTATGCAACGATAGCAATATCTCTATCTTAGCAATATTGTTATGAGCGAACAGAATCGCACTGATTGTCTGATTGCTTAGTTTTAAGTATGTTTCGCTACCAAAATAATTTATCAGGTCTTACTTCATTCTTAAACAATCACAACCTTCCCGATATATTTTCAAGGGGCATATTCTCGAATATTGCGAACTCCGAATGTCCCCAAGCCATAAATTGCGAACCGAACGGCTCCCATCGCCTGAAAGAGCATACCGAACGATCGGAACCATTTGCGAGGCAGAGATGATGAAAACTTGGACAACTTACCAGTCGCAGAAAGGCGAGGAAGAGGACGAGAAGAGCACTGTTCATCTCGGGGCCTCGAGGTAGAGGATCGAACTGCCTCCCTGGCGCGGTGTCGGGGTAAAAAACGAAACAAAGCAACTGGTTTGACGTCGATTTGGACCAGTTCTCATTCAGGGGGGCCCCTGTCGAAAAGCGACCTCTACGTGTCCGAGCGGATCGCGGACACTGACGACGTCTGAATAGAGAATAGAGCAGCGGGTCGCGAAGAAAGTGGCGGCAGCCGCGATGAACTGGCCCACTAACGGACTGTTAGATCAACCTGCTTTTGGTGCGGACGCCCCGGATTCTCGATTTGAATGCAACAAAAGAGCATTCGAAACGACCGGAAAAGACGTATTTTTCGAACTAGGCGACCTAATTGGTCCTTCGAAGACGCGATGTCTACGAGTGGCTTATCGAAATGCGCCCAAAAATCTCAATTCCTGAAAAGATTTCCATTTCCCTTCCCTTTTGATGTTCAAAACGTTTTCTACCCTTTTTTCCAAGTCATCTGACATCAATACAATCATTCAATATAGGTATTCAATAATTCATCAAAATAAACTCTAAGTTCTAATCGATATCAAGCAATATTTCAGTTTTAAATTGCACCTTTCTTAGCTCTATCTCTTTCGTATTCAGTCATAGATCGAAGCGTCGACTGTCATCAGATTACGCATAGAGCGTTGCCATCATTAATTTAAGTCCGTGACTTGTCGATTGTCTATGCCTTGGATTGAGCATAGACATCATTTATTTGTATTTATGGTTTTCAGACAACAAACAAAACAGAATCGCGAAACCGACGCTAATAATGGAGTTCATGTATTGTTTAAAGTTTGATTCGATTATTGTATAAGGTATTTACAGTTTATTATTCAATCTCAACCTCTTGTTTGTTCTAATTTCATTCAACATAGGTAATTTCCGTTTCAGATATCATTGAGGACTGCCAAACTTTCAAACTGTTTATGATCATGGAATGGAGAATAATAAACAACAAAATGGAGGAAAGCTACTTCAGTACTTTTTTGGACTAAAATTGAAATATGGTAAGTTGGAAGCACAAATCGAAGGTGAAAGGTCAAAACGAAGTTTTTTCTCTACGGATGTAGCAACTGCGAAAGGATTTCCCGAGATTAATAAAATCTGAAGTCAATCGAATCTTCACCGATTGAAGGTGGGTTTCTGGGAAAGCTTTCCTGAATTCGAACTAACCGAATCAGTTGTTATTCAATGAATCCTCTCTGTTTCTCTATTAAACTCAACAGTGCTTGTTTGGGAATTGAATTATAACTATCTCAACTGAGATGTATTGTAAGTCAATTCAAAATCAATGACTAAAATATTGAGTAGAATTTATGATCCTCAATTTATCATGATTACCTTCTATTTCAGATCGAAAGGTGAAAGAAATGGTAATCATCTTTTGACGATGGCATTTATACATGCAGAAGGAATTGATTTCAGAATGTTTGGAAGGCAAAAACTGATTCAGCTTTTAAGTCATCAATTATTCTTTGGAAGCGCAACAGATGAAATGAGGAGCACAAAAAAGGTAAGTCTGTGTGATTCTTATTTGTTCGTATTCAGCAGACGTTACTGTTGCAGAATCGTTCGTTGGCACATACAATACAAACTCAACACGTTCTTGAGCGGTGGGCATTTTTGGGAGGGCTTTCAACTTGTGCTAGGTATCGGTAGCGAAAACTAAGAGCAAATTTGAAAAATTAATATCAGACAGATTATCGTTTAAACTTTGAAGAGACATTATTCGGTCCGTACTTGAGGATGGGAATGATTTTCTTTTTTCTAAAAACAAATAATTCACAGAAAACTAATTTGGTAAATCCATATCTTGAAGAATTTCAAAGAGTAAATTTGATTTCTCTCAATTGGAGCAGATGACTGTGGAGATGAGAGACATTTTTTTTCATATAGATATCTTGCCTTGCTAAGACAGCAAGTCGTATTTGCATAAATGAAGTTTCGAGGAATTAAGCAAATTGGGAAATACGATATGCCAATTTGACCATATACAACCAAAATTCACTATTTACATTGCAGTCACGACTTTCAAAGCCTATATGTTGGAGCATGCTTCAAAACACCAGAATAGAGTTAAACCTGTGAAAACCGCAGTTTTGCAGATACGATTTCCTTTTTTAGCAAGGCAGTATTATCTTGCGACATATTTCTCAATTTCACAGATTATTCATGGGTTAATTTATTTGCGTATTTCAATGAACCTTTCCGGTTCAGGTGCAGATACATTTCTTTTTCCTTATGTTCGAGAAGTGTTCCACTTTTTGAAGGCCAATTTTTCAATATTTCAATATCAACATCATTTTCTAAGTCATACAACAATAAATATCATTCAGAAAGAGGAATATACGTCAGTTTTAACCCATTCCTGCATCTTTCTCAGCTGAATCTTTTTTCATTTAATAATATTTAATCATATCCCGGAGCTGTCGACTGTCATCACAGTATGAATAACGCGCATAGAATTAACTAAACATAGACGTCTAATAATGGAATCGATCATAAACCTAAGTCTATGACATAGACAACGTCTAGTCGATCATTAATGAAATGTCTATGATTTGAACATCGATAAATTTGTTTATGGTTTTCAATGAAAACAATCGCGAAACCGACGCTAATATTAATTGTGGTTTGTGTTCATGTTTGTTAAAGTGCGATTTGATTGTTGGATTAGGTATTATTATTGTTAAAACATTTATATACTTAATTTCAACCTATTGTTTGTTCTCATTTCATTTAATATAATGTTTATTTCAGATATGATTGAAGACTGACCAACTTTTAAACGGTTTATGTTCATGGAATGGAGAATAACAAACAACAAAATGGAGGGAAGCTATTTCAGTACTTATTAGGACTTTAGTCGAAATATGGTACATTGGAAGCACAAATCGAATGTGAAAGGTGAATACCAAGTTTTTTATTTACGGATGAGGCAACTGTGAAAGGATTTCTCGAGATTAATAAAATCTGAAGTTATCCGAACCTTCACCGATCAAAGGTGGGTTTCCAGAAATGAATCTTCTCTGTTGCTCGTACAGACTTGTCAGTACTTGATCGGGCAGCATTGAATTATAACCACCTCACCTGAGATATATTCTTAGTGAATTTGTTGATTTGAAATCAATGTTAGAAATATTGAGTCGAATTTTGAATAATTTCAGATCGATCAGTGAAAGAAATTGTTATCTTCTTTTGACGATGGCGTTCGTACCTGCAGAAGGAATTGATTTCAAAGTGTTTGGATGGGAAAAATTGATAAAGCTGTTAATTCAACGATTATTCCTTGGAAGCGCAGCAGTTGAAATGAGCATCACGATAAAAGGTAACTATCGATGCTTTATTGATACATAGTAGTTTTTTCTAGTCCCGGTGAAATTGAAGACTTTTATTTGTGAAATTTTTATCATAAAGTATTTCAGAGAGTAAATTTGATTCCTCTCAATTATCGCAGTTAACTATTTTTGGATTTCACAGCAGATGTATCCATTTATTCTCTTTGTCTAATTTATTGAACATTTTAGGTTCTTCACTTATGGACACTTTCTCATCTCAGCCTTTGAAACTTCTGATTGTCTGCTGTGAGATTGAGCCTCTACAATGTCTGCAGAAGGATCACGATGTAAAACGACGAGGGATTTTGGATTTTTAACTTGAGGTGAGTGTTAATGTTACCATTTGGTATGAAAAGAGTCTTCCGGGCTTATTGGCCGTGGTCCATTAGGAATAATTTCATCTTCACTTTCAGGTGAAATTATTCCTAATGGACCACGGCCAATAAGCCAGGAAGACTCTTTTCATACCAGTATATCCGGTCGTGAAAGCCTTAAACTAATGTTACCATTTGTTCGTTGTGTTTTTTGGATCGTTCGAAGCAAGTTTCACTCGAGAATCGGCAATGTCTGACCTCATTTTATCAAAAAAATGCTCGTATGTATGATTCTGATGCACTTGGAAGGAGATTTTCAACAATTCATTCGCGAAATCAGTTAAAAGACGCCTAAGAGAATGCATAAACTCTTCTTTTTTTTCGTCTGACTAGGATTACTCCTGTTTGTCTGCCTCTCATTCTGTTTCTGTTGTTGTAAGTAAGTTGTCCTCCCATCTTTTCTTTGGTCTTCCTATAGGTCTTTTGCTGTACGGTTTATCCATTCTATCAACATGACTATCTCAGTCTCTTTTTCTTGCTTTCATCCATTTCTTGATGTCATGGATGTTACATTGATTGTGTATGTTCTTATTATTTTTTTTGTCCCCGAGTGTTATACCTGTTATTGTTCTTAGATTCTTCATTTCTATGTTACTCATCAGCTGTTTCGTTCTTTGTGTGTTGGATCGAGTTTCTTGTTTTATAGGTTAGAAAACCTACGAAAAAAACTTTTTAAGTAGTCTAAATGTTGGTTTCACAAAAGTTTGATTGCGCGATCGACAAGCCTTACGTAAATTCGAACCAATCGAATCCGTACATTCGGAATTTCAACGAATCGTTGGCTTCAATCAATTCAACGATGATCGGGCAATTAAAGTTTTGTGAAATCCATCTCGAGTGAAACATAACGTTTATAATCTATACATGTGTATTGTGTGTTAGTGCTTCTTCTAACATTTTTGTGATGTCTTTGTAGGGTTTTCCATAAAATATTTCAATAGATAGCTTCTTTTAACAGTCTCAATTTAAAATTTTCAAATATTTCGCTAATCTTGTGTCTTGCCTTTTCAATTTAGCATTCATGGGTTTTGCCTCTTTTCGAAACTGTTGAAAGAGGTTATTAAAAATTTTTCGAGTAGAATTGAAGTTCAGATTTCTCTCTGAGGAACGAACAAGGTCCAACTTCTGATTTAGGTCGCTTACGAAACTTTTTTATTAACTTCAGCAAGTGGTTCATAGGTGGCGGTATCTTTCCTTGCTAGCCTTGATTTTCATTCTGTCCAGTTATTCAAATTGAAAGTAGTTGGGATGGTTAGATGACAGAGGGCGCAGTTGTTTCAATTTAAATTTCACTACGAAGAATGCCTTCCTCTTGAATCGATCGTCGTTGAGTTGAATAGTACGCCATCTGTTAGCCAATATTCCCAACTAATTTTCATTGGATATCTGGAGATTTATGAACAAGGTCACTAGCTTGTTGAAGATGGCCAAGTGCAGTCAAGAAGATTATATTTTTAGGTTTTTCATTTGCGTTTATTATAAATATTCTTCGCGATGTTTAGGATAACCCTCGAATGATAATCCGAAAACTTCCCGATTCGCGGTACGAACGAAAAATTTGCTGATGCAACATCCGGCATGTCGCAGGTGGCTCTAATAAGGCCATTTAAATGCATGAGACACGGGGGTGGCGACCGCCGATCCTGCCCCCAGCTGTCCCCTGGGAACCGAACGCTACGCTAGGGATTTCGCATGATAACGACGCGAAAACTGGATCGTGGCTCGTTTGGCGGTTTTTGAGGGCAGCTCGGTTCGATCAACCGCAAATTTGACGGCGCAGAGTTCATCGACTAACTTATTTTCGGGCTTGATTTTACCCGATTAAAATGTGTGCTCCCAATAAAATGGGGGCAGGACTTTAAAGTGCCCAGGGAAAAGCTGGAGATCGATTTGAAACGTTGAAAATATATGATATCTGCTAGTTTGTGCTTTTGTAGATCGAAAACGTTCAAATTCTCCAATTTTCTTCAGTTTTCCTTTTATAACCGCTAGTGAAAACCTTACTAGAAGAAAAAACTTAGAGCAACAAATTCCGCCTCGATTTCTCCCATATTAGTAGATTTTTTTAAGGGACCAGGTGGATGCTACACATGACATAATATTAAAAAAAATTGTCATTCAACCAGTCATTGAACTTTATCAATTTGTGCAATATTTAGTAGATTAGTATTGGCAGATGAGTTTGCTTCATTTATATTTGTTGTATCTTAGTGAGGTTTTCGCGAGGGTGCATCGTTCAGCGAAAAACTGAAGTTTTTTTGGGTCATCTAAATTTATGCTCAAGCATTGAAAGGGAAGAAAATGGAAAAACTTGTTCACAAGACGATTTCAAGGTTGATTTCTAGTTTTCGTTAGCTCATTTTGACGTACTCCTCCGTTTTAGGTCTAATTTCATATAAGATCACGAGGATAATCGTATTATCCACTCGCAATGAGTTTTCTCCACACGAAACAACTTGTATCTTTCCTACCTTCGGTGCGGTCGGCTTGTTCAAAGGATAATTGTGACGAATTAGGTTCCGTTCCCCCGGTAGCTCCATCAAGGCAAAGGCGAAGTCCTTTTGTCCCGGTGTCTTCGCATAAAATGATTATTTCGCGGACGTTTGCCGATGTGGCTACCGACCTCCATGCCATCCTACCCGATCGTCAAACTGTGTAATCGACATTTATGCAATACGAACGGAATTACGTTTTACCGGATGCCAATCCGAATTACCTGAAAGTTTCGTCCGTCGATTATCCCGTGCCAAGAAAATTTTCTCTTTTTCTCGCCGTTAAGTTGGAGGACAAAGGAGCCATAAACGTGGCTCGAATAACCGAAACTACTTCATCATTCAATCAACTTTATTATACACAATGAACCTTTATATGTTCATGGTAGAGATACGTTTTTTCTATGTAAGAAAAAAACTATGTTCTTTCAGTGTTAATAGCGCTCGTGATAAAGAAAAATTCACGTTTTCAACTTAACGTTTCTCTTTCAGGCGATTTTCGAGACAGTTCATCAGAAGAAAAGACACAGAGAAGTTCATGGAAAGTTCTCACAGAGTTCGATAACGACCTCTATGCCGGCCACAGACAACACCTTCAGTGGTCGGAATAATTTGACAGATGATCATATCGACGCAAAAAAAAATTAATAGTGAACGAAAACGTTTTGTAAAACGAAAATGTGCATTTTTCGGATGGTGTCCATCGATTTCGGAGAGGCGACGGACGAATTTCTACCCGAGTGATGTTTTTTCCCGGTGTTTCCACAACGGATTTCATCTTGAAGGACTGGGAGGAAGTGGTGGACTCTCATAGGAGATACGGAAAGGAAATGTACGAATAACAGGTTGGTGCGTTGCTTTATCGATTTCAAATGCTTAATTAATTGATGTTTGGAAATGAATATTTCATCGAAAATAATCCATGTACCCGAAATTAACTCGAATTGTTTTAGAATTTCTGGCTGGTTTCGATGTGCGCATGCCTGGAGAGCAGGAAGGTGAATTTGGTCAGGAATTTTCCCGAAGGCGATGGAGAGACGTTCGTCCGAAGGGGGAAACGGTGAGTTCTTCATTTTATTTCATACAGGGTGAGCGATAACGATAGGATCTTGCCACTTCATGGGTTATTTTTAGTTTTCACGAAAAATTAGATCTATCTTAACTTTTTAAATTTCCATTTCAAACTCTTGTTTTTCATAAAGAATTAGGTTTTTTCGAAAAGTCATGTCAGGTTTAAAATAAAATGATTGGTCTGCAACGATATTCTTCTCGAATTAAGTTAATCTTTCATAATTTTCTTCCGCTTCCAGTACCGGCTTATTAAATTTTGTTTTTTTTTCCTCATAAGATCTCAAAAAATATGCAGTTCTCAACTTAGTTCGCGAATCCTGAAAAGGACGGAAAGTTATGAAAGTGACGCTTTAGAGTCCTTTTCAACTACCGATCTTTGTCTACCGAAACGGTCGATAGATAAGATACCTTTCTCGGCATTGAAGCCTTTTCGTGCGCCTCAGAATCCATCTGTGAGACTAGATCGGTTGTTGAAAATGGCCCCATTATCAAAGTTTCGGTACTGAAGGATCGTTATTCCAGTTCCTCCTCACTCACCCTGTATAGGATTTCCTTGGTTTGGGTTTTATTGAGCCTCTATGAAATGAACTATTATGTGTTGGTTTTTCGGATTTTCAAAACTAAATTAGTATATTTTGCACACGGAGGAGGTACAATTTCCAAATTTAATCCGTAGAAAGTGCTGAATCATTTTAAAAGTGTACGATCAATCTAAAATCAAATTTTTCAAATAAAAAAATGTTGTTTTCGGAATAAATAAATAAAAAAATGCTTTTTCGATAATTTTATCATGATTCAACATCATCTTCGGTTAGTTTTTATTTCTCGATGAATTATATCGCTTTCGTTATTGGCCGATAATACGATAGGGCGTAAATTTGACCTAATTTTGCGGAAATTTTAGCAGTTTTTTCAGTGTTTCGCTTATAGTTACGCAATTTTCAGAAAGTTTTACTCCCTTCTTTTCAAAGAAGACCATTAAATTTGATGTCTTATGGCGTTAGAAATGTTGAAATTGATCTAACCGTCCAACCGCAATCGCTCGTTAAAAATAAGAGATGATTACAAGCTTAGTTTAAATTTTAAAAACTCTAAACTTCTGGAGCCTTTACATCGAAAAGGACTTACCGATTGAAAAATGTCATGGAACCAAACCCGTAGGAAATTTAAATGTGAATCAAATGATGAGATATGTACTTTCATACTATTTTTCCGAGCAAAAATTAAAGTAATTAACTGAATTTAAACTCGAGTAATTTTGAATAATCGAGGACAAACTTAACTTTCATTCATCATATAGCATTGCAGTGAACAAATTTCGAAAAGAATCTGATTCACAACTGGATTTCCTACACGTTTGGCCTCGTGACATATTTCGATCCGTGCGATCCTCTTCAACTTACTGGCGTTAAGAATTGAGGGTTGCCAACTTTTAAGATGAGTTTCTAATTATCTCTTTCTTTGACTGGCGATTACGGATGAGCGATTTCGATGTTTAAAACTCCATTTGACAATAAATTTAATGGAATAGAGTCGAATCTCCTAAGTGATGCGTACTTTTCAAGTTATAAACGCAGAACGGCGTACACTGCGAACATAAGTCACCCCCTACGTGTGAAAAATATACCGTTATAATGTGAGTATTTTGTCTACGTCCTTTGGGTATTACCAGTCGCTGGCCATTTGTTGTAGTTCATTTCATAGAGGCCGAATTATGGTTTGCCATAATTATTGTTTTATAACTTCTTACGGCAATCAATCAACATAATCATGTCGAATGTACAGGGTGGGCATATTTCGATGTTTTAGCACTACAACTTTTGAACCAGAGGAGATAGACAAAATCTGATACCCCATTCTGGATCTCTTTTTCGGAGAAACTAACAAGAGTTGTATTCATTTTGGCTACCTTCTTTTGTTTTCGAGTTATAAGCGAAAATTGGAAAAATGGCGATATCGAAAAAAATATATATCTCCGCCAATACCGATGATAGAGCTCTGAAATTAACACATTATGCAGGCACTTTTTTACGAATAATCCAGTGGCATGCTCGTCTTTTCTGCACCATTTTCAATTATGAAGCTATGACCCAAAGTTATGTTTTCTTTAAAATGGAAACACTATATTTCTGTGCCATTTTCTGAAAGCTTAATTTTCACTGATTTCAAAAATATATAACATCGTAAGGTTTGTATCAATATTAGTATAGAAATTGGTCAAAAACCTTTTCTCATGTGAGTCTCAATACTTTCTATGGTTTCGACTGTTGATGAGCACAGAAAAATGTAGCTTCCTATAACAAGAGCATAGAAATGAAAAGACTACTAGAAAAAAATTGTATTAATTATACGATACTAAATTTGTGCTCATCAACAATTGAAACCATAGAAAGTATTGAGACTCACATGAAAATAGGTTCTTGACCAATTTCTATACTCATATTGATTTACTGATACGAACCATACGATGTAATATATTTCAGAAAACAGAAAAAATCAAGGTTTCAGGAAATGGCACAGAAATCTAGTGTTCCTCTTCAAAAAAACATAACTTTGGGTCATAGCTTCGTGATTAAAAATGCTGCAAAAAAGGGGAGCATGGCACTGGATTCTACGTGAAAATGTGCCTGTATAATGTTTTAATTTCAGAGTTTCATCATCAGTATTGGAGGAGATATAAATTTTTTCCGATATCACCATTTTTCCAATTTTCGCTTATAACTCGAAAACAAAAGAAGGTAGCCAAAAATTAATACTACTCTTGTAAGTTTCTCCGAAAAAGAGATCGAGAATGGGGTATCAGATTTTGTCTATCTCCTCTGGTTCAAAAGTTGTAGTGCTGAAACATCGAAATATGCCCACCCTGTACAAGTTATATTTGAGGGGGCAAGTGGAAGAAGGGGTTATGTAACAAATCTGAATTGATCAGAAAAATAGATTGTACATTGTAGTAAAGTTAACTGGCCCTTTTCAATGGGAGGTAGGTTAATAATTCGATCTGTGCAATTGCACAAATTCAATTATCAAACTAGCTTCCATTCAAAATGCCGGTTAACCTTACTACACTCTATTTTTCTCATAAACTCATATTTCTTCCACTTGCTGCTTCAATTGGTATTTGCTAGATATTTATTCCCAGTTCAAACAGCTCAAAAACTCTGCTCTCTCTCTGGAAATTCTGAGAATTTGTGTTGATTGATTGCTTTAGAGGCATGCTAACATTTAAGAACGTCTACTTTCGAAATTGTGATGATGAAGTTTCGGGAAAAAGTCGCCGCACGTCTTCAATTCCTTTTTTTTTTCGGTTTACAGGGTGGATCAAATTGGACACTTTTGAAGCGCCAAGGTTCTCTTTAAACATATTATGTAATTAGACCCGTGAAGACTAATTTCCATGAGAAACTTATTGGCGAAAAACGCATCTCCATAGCCATCGCCATTTCTCATTTCATTTTCAAGATATTGCTGTAGCTTTTCTTCTGTGGACATTTTTGCATTTCTATGAAAACACT
Source organism: Hippodamia convergens (assembly GCA_038502775.1). Taxonomy (NCBI): domain Eukaryota; kingdom Metazoa; phylum Arthropoda; class Insecta; order Coleoptera; family Coccinellidae; genus Hippodamia; species Hippodamia convergens. Next base: position 65,066,449 of record CM076609.1, on the reverse strand, counting down.
CTTACGTGAAATTTCTTTCAACGTTATTGAATTAATTATACTTAAAATAAATTGCTAGAAAATGTTTTTACGGGAAAATTTCAACAGAACAATATTTAATGCAATATTTAGACCAAGAACATTCTCCGAAAAACACAGTCAAACAAGATTAAAAAGATGATGCGGTTTCCTCCAATGGGTTTCTCATGAAAGTTGGTCATCAAACACCGTCATGAGTTTTCGTTCATCTTGAGCAAAAAGTAGTAGAACTTTGCCTCTCGAGAGTTTCTAATTGGACCCTGCCTGTATGTGGGATCCCATTTTATTTTTATAAGAAAGTTTTCCACTTGTTCGTAATTATGCAGTGAGGAATTGCATGGTCTTTTCGGTTTTTTGGATGCAGAGCGTTTATGAACATTTCGTATTTCACAGAAATCTTTCAGTTATCTGATAACTTATTGAAAAATCAAAATTTGTTTTTTCCAAACAAAGTTATGCGTGCAGTGTTAGGGCAAATTGTATAATTCACTTTTATTGATCGTTAGTAGGCTTCTCGAAAAAGGATGAAGATAATATTATATTCAGTGATTCCGGGAAAAGATACATAGTTTCAAATTATAAAGTTTCTCAATAATTTTTTTTATTAGAAAGTCCGATGTTTCCGATGTTTTTTTTTCTTGTAGTCTTGTATTTTCATCATGGCTATACCTAGTATGTTTCTTGACGATGCCATTTTTTTTAATGATGACGTTTTGAAAAGCACTCATTTAAAACTCTTGTTTTTTGCTTGTCCTGATCGAATATTATTTTGGCATTGTTCTTCCGGAGCGGCGATTTGATGAAATATAGGTATCCGACAGCTTTTTTATAAGGTACAGCAGCGGCTGTACTCGACGCAGTAGTTTCGCTATGAATTAAAAGATAGAAAATTAATTTTTCATTTTCCAATGAGTCATCATATAGTTTCTGCGAATGCGACAAGTTAAAAAATGCCATGTATTTCAGAAACAGAAAGGCCATGAAGGTCATTCGGGTGTCATTTTCATTTCTACTAGAGAACTAACCCTGAGTTGCAGCAACGTTCATTAAATTTAAAGCTCCCTTAGTCCTCTTTCAAACGAAGTATCCATGTCTACCGTCTATGGATATTCCATTTAAGGGAGAATCAAGGCAGTATTAAATTTTAATGGACGTTACTGCAACTCAGTGCTAGACACCCAGCGGAAGTGCCTAAAATGGGATACCCTGAAAACGATGTCAGCGGTGAAAACCCCTTTTTTTAATTTTTCCAAGCTAAAAATCATGCATATGATTCGGTTTCAAGATAATCTTCACATCAATAAACGTGCATTTCGAAATTATTTTTCATTCAAAAAAAGTCAATGGCGTACATTTTTTTTTCTTCGAAAAAAGGCATTGAGGACATCGAGGCGACTACCGAAAATATCATTGCAATTTGACAATTGAAAGTAGATATCGAAAAGATTTTTATAGCGCTTTTGATGTAATGCTTGATTCACAATGGGCGTAACTTGAACGTAACGTAACATATACGTGAAAATCAATGTTGAAACTACAAAATTCCTACGAAATGGGTTGAATTTTGTGTTTGAATTAAAGAAGAAATATCGCAACATATTATGAACTCTATTCTTATTAGGTATGCTTTATATTGTTTAAATTTCTGATTTAACTTATGCGTTAAGTTACGTTTAAGTTACGTCCATTGTGAATCAAGCATAAGGGATTAAGGGCATTTTGAAAATTTCGAATTTTCAGAACCTTCTCATATCTGAATTATCTGATCATTTATCTGAAATTGAAGAACCTTTTTCCAGATAAACTTTGAAGTAGAGATTGGAATAGCGATTCCATTCTATACTTCAAAGTAGAACTTTTTTGATACGGCTTGAACCTTCACGGTCGTTTATTTGGAAAATAGTTTTCTACGAATTGGTTGAGGTTATCCTGGTTGTCGTTTATTGTCACCAGCTTTTTCAAGATTTCGTTCGTCGTCGTTTTTTCAATCTCCATGTTTCGCCAGTTCGGGTGTTTGGCATCCTTAGGAGTTGTCCTCTCTGAATCGAGCTGCCGTCATGATCAGGCAGCTCAACTCAGGCAGAATGCTCATTATCGGTCAAGAAAACCATAGGGTCGGTTTCACAAAACTTTAATTATGCGATTAAAAAACCTTACGTAAATTCGAACCAATCGAATCACTCGTTTTGAAATTTCAACGAATCGCGGTGGTTTCAATTAATTTAACGGTACAAACAAAGTTTTGTGAAACCGAACCTTAACCTATTCAGTTAACAGATTGTGAAAGTAACCTGTTCTTTCGAGCATTTCGGCCGTCGTCGTGGATTAGTTCTCGACGTTTCGCCAGTTCGAGTGTCTGGCATCTTCAGGAGTTGTTATATTTCAGAAGATGTTCTCACTGGATTGAACACATCTTCTGAAATATAACAACTCCTGAATATGCCAGACACTCGAACTGGCGAAACGTCGAGAACTAATCCACGACGACGTCCGAAATGCTCAAAAGAACATTGAACGATGGCCGCGAAAGCCTCAACCAATTCAGTAGATTGTGAAAGTTCGAAATTTTCATAAACGCCCCATATCTGAGAAATCTAGTCTGCTTTGAAAAACCTTCCGGTCTAAGAGTAGTGTTAAGCGGCGGTTACACGACGCATGGTTCGCCGAACTTGTACTAACCACGAACCACAAAACGACCGTCTGTGACGTAGGTGATTTATTATTAATCCACCTATGTCGGACGGTCGTGGTTCGTGGTTTGTCTCTAGACAGGTTCGGCGAGCCACTCGCCGTTTAACCGCCGTTTCACACTGCACTTGAACCGGAGGGATTTTGAAAGCACTCTACATTTCTGAGATCTCCCAAGTGCGCTCGGACCGGGTACACATTGGGCGTTTGGAAACGCTACCGAGCGTTTCAAAACACAAGTGCTCCAATGATACCCGTACGCATGCAAACGCACGTTTTAAGTAACGCGCGTTTGCGTATGTGCGGAATCAATGGAGTTCTGTTTTGAAACGCGTGCTAGCAAAACGTTTCCAAACGCCTCTTGTGTGTGCCCGGTATGATAGAGCAGGGGTGGGCGCGGGGTAGGTGTCAAAATCGGTGTTAGCATGTCCCTATTGACTTGGAGCGCCTATATAATGGAAAAATTTGTTTCAGAATCCAGGGTGGTGTGTTTTCACAGAGAACGGGAGAAGATGACTATGTATTTGTGATTAAAAAAATTTTCTGAATAAAATGATAAGGCAACCAACCTTGTGTGTTTCAATATCCCAAATTGTTTTCCTCCCGCAGCGCCCTCTGGTGGCGAAAGCCTGAACTAAAAATTCGAACAGCGCCCTCTAGCGGATTTTCCGTGAACTAATTAGTTCCGGGTTTCGCCACCAGAGGGCCTACGGTGGCGCCATCTAGCGGATTTTCCGTGAACTAATTAGTTCCGGGTTTCGCCACCAGAGGGCCTACGGTGGCGCCATCTAGCGGATTTTTCCTGAACTAATTAGTTCACCAAAATTCCGCTAGATGGCGCCACCGTAGGCCCTCTGGTGGCGAAACCCGGAACTAATTAGTTCACGGAAAATCCGCTAGATGGCGCCACCGTAGGCCCTCTGGTGGCGAAACCCGGAACTAATTAGTTCACGGAAAATCCGCTAGAGGGCGCTGTTCGAATTTTTAGTTCAGGCTTTCGCCACCAGAGGGCGCCACAGGAATTTTTCCGGAAAAAAAAACTAGAATAATTCTTATTTATTATTTATTCAATATATTTTTACAATTTCGATAATTTTCATACCATCACACTTCGATACCCCCCTTCTTTCAGAAATTTCAATGATACCTGCAACAGAGAGAGTCCCTTGGTTAGTTAGTGATCAAGCCGGATTAACCATCGGGCGTTAGGCGATTGCCATGGGCCCCCGGATCAACTTGAAAAGGGGGCCCCTGGCGATAAGATTGCTTAGGGGCCCCGTGCATCAATTTGAAAAGGGGCCCCTAGGCGATTTATTGCCTAGAGGCCCCCTTGCATCAACTTGAAAAGGGGCCCCGACAATTGCACCGCCTAAGGCCCCCCCCCAATGGTTAATCCGGCCTTGCGTCTCTGAAAAGAATTTATTCCTGAGTTCCAAGAACGTCCATTAAAATCTAGCTAACAGGATAGCTTGAGGAACCTTCCTGTTTAGTCGAAGATTAAAATTTCAATGAACCACTTCATTCAAATGGACATTCGCCGTTAAATATCCGTTTAATGGACGTTTCGCCCATTCGAGTGTCTGGCATCTATCTATCTTCAGGAGATTTTCTCGCTGAATTGAGTGAGAACATCTCCTGAAGATGCCAGACACTCCAAGTGGCGAAACGTCCATTAAATGGACGTTGAAAGATGACCGCGATAGCCCCTCAACAAGTCCATTTAATGAATCAATAAAATTTTAATCCTCTTTTAAATAAGGTATCAATGACTGCGGTCATGGGCGCCCACAGATTTTTTCCAACGAGGGAAAAAATAAGAATAATTGAGGTTTTTCATTAAAACAATATATGCAATACTTATGCCTAAATGCACTGTTATGAATTTAACTCTATTGAGACTTAACTGGTCTAAGTAAATCATTTGTCATTGAAAATGATCTTTAACTCACCATTTCCAATTGTAGTTCGGAAATTGTCAATTGACATTAAGAAAACATCACTTGTATTTCAGATTAGTGAGTTGTATTTCAGAAAACATCAAATGATATTCAGAGTTGTCAATTGAATTTCAGAAAATATCAAATGAAATTCAATTGAGTTATCTGAAATTCATCTGATGTTCTCTGAATTTCAATTGACGCTTTCTCCGAAATTAAAGTGACTAATCTGAAAAACGCTTGACAATTTCTGAATTACCTTGGAAATGGTGTAGTTTTGACCTTTCGCTAACGGTGTGAATGCTGTAATTTTTTTTCTGAAATTACTATTGGGTCATATGTGTCCCAGCATGTTTTCGAAAATTCCTATTGTTTACTAAACACAATTTAAATTGATATCCACGTTGTCCAATCGTAACGCGTAATTCTAGTTTGAATACATACACATAGTGCCGCAAATCGCATGATTGACGCGCTTTCGTTTCAAATTATGAATTGATAAAATTAAGTCGTTCGAAGAAAATAAAAAATGTATTTTTCGGACCCAAAATCAACTAGGACGTATATAACCCATTAGTTCCGAAAGGGTAGAGTTTGACGATGCATATAGGCATGAGTGTATTGTGTTGAACAACGAAAAGGGAATAAAAATCTGAGGGGGTCCGTCCCCCCTCAGGTCTACCCTTTGCGGGCGCCCAAAAACCACCGCAGCCATGTAATGGAGCAACTTTTAATGGGCGTACATGAAACTCATCCAAGTGGGAGCGCTCACCAAAGTATCGTGGCACATTCATCCGTGGCAAACACGTTGCATAATTTTTAAAAAATTTTTAGACATCGTTATTTCAGTGTGCGCTGATCCATTCTAATCAAAATATCATGCATGTCGCATGTTGTGTGCCAGATGACGAGCTAAGCCAGCGCCACAGTTTACAATTTCTAAAATGTGGCAGTGCTATTGCTGCGCTACTTTGGTGGGCGCTCCCACTAAAAAAGAAGCCAAGAATATACCACCGCCAATATAAAGGAGTTCCAAATAGAAAAATGAGCGTTTGTAAAGGAAAATGATCGTTATAGGTATATTATGAGAGGGTGAAGTCATGATAGTCCAAGATCCCAGAGCTGTATGACGTAACTTATTTTCACATGGCTGATTTTCACATATGTTTTGTTTGTAGAATATTATTTCTGAAATAGTATCATATGTGTCAGACACTTTTCATGGGCTAAAATTTTTGTCAGACGATTTGAAGCTAAAAAAAAAAATGAATGAACCTATTTTCACATTTCTGATTTTTAAATATGTTATTGAGGTAACTATCAAATTATATTTCATGAGTTGGACAAATTGAAGTGACTAAACATCCCCTGAACACAAATATTATTCAGCTGAATAGTTTTCGTGTTTAGTAGATGTTTAGTCACTACAACTTGTCCAATTCATGAAATATAATTTGATAATTTGTTAGTTACCTCAATAACATATTCAAAAATCAGAAATGTGAAAATAAGTTCATTAATTTTTTTTTGAAGCTTTAAAGCGTCTGACAAAAGTTTCTACCCATAGAAAGTGTCTGACACTTATGATATTATTTTAGAAATAATATTATACAAAACATATATAAAAATCAGCCATGTGAAAATAAGTTACCTCATACAGCACTGGGATCTTGGATTATGAAGTCAGCTGAGAATTAAAATGAATGTTTTCATTCCGATTGAAGGACTTTTATCACTAATCATATCTTCTATTTGTAACTCCTCAAATAACGTCTCAATATTATACATAAAAATGTCCCATTATGGAAAAGAAATATACCTACTAACGAAGAATTGAAAGTGTCCGATGATTCATGAAGGGCAATACACTGATTGATAGACTTGAATAACAAAAAAGGGAATAGAAAGCTAAGTAATAATCAACATTAATGTATTTTCGAAAAAAATGGAAACATCACTTTTCTTGTCCTCAAAAAAAAATCATGACACCTTCAATTGCTCTTTGGATGGCTTTCAAGTTGGGCAAATTATTTAATTTGCCCAACTTGCCTCAAATTTTTGAGTGACTCGATAACTGGAATTAATTTTTTTGAATTTATTCGCAAACGATAACTAGGAGGGATTTTTTTAAAATTTTATAATGATATTACGCATAAAAATTATTTAATGTTTTTTTTAGTGATTCCTAAAAATTAATTAATCAGGTTATACGAGATCACTTTATACTTCAATCAACTATCGCACAATTGGGAGCAAAAAAAATATTGATATTTCAATTTGCTCAACTTCAAAGCAAAAGTGGAAGAAAATATTTCTTTATTGTCATAAAAACAGCATTGGAAAACTAGTATTGGTGATTGCGATAACGAGAAAAAAATTTGGAAAATGAATGTATCTACGTGGGACATTTTTACGTGCACAGAAATTCTCAAAATCACTCACCAAACTCTTGCTTTTCTCGTTGCAGTCCGATGTTCTAGCTCTCACCACTCATGTTGATTCGGAAGACAAGTGGAACTGACTGAAAACGAATTGAACTTTAGTATAGCCGAAGAAGAAGAAATTCAAACTGAGGACAGTGAGACTAGGGGAAGAAATGGATTGAATGCTATTTACGACTTCAATTGTGAATTTTCAGCAAAATAATTTCTGAACTAATAAAATTTCGTGATGTTATACCCTTTGGTAGAACACTCTCATGTGTGACAGATAAGGAGTGAACAGTCTCACTGTTATTGGTTAACTATAACGGTGCAAATGTGCAAACTATGTTGAAACTCACTACTAGATTATCAAAACCCAAACTCGATAGCGGCAAAACTCTCCGTTCTTCCAACAAGGTTCCATGGTGTAATGGTTAGCACTCTGGACTTTGAATCCAGCGATCCGAGTTCAAATCTCGGTGGAACCTGAAATTTTTTTTAATTGTAACATTGGAAATTATACTGAATCATTTTGCAGTTCTTCTAGTTTTCAATTATTTCTTTAAAATTGAAGCTCTTGTAAGTCCAAAACGATCAATTATCGCACGAACGTTATTGTTATTTCGGGCGGTCGCTTGAATGTTTTTTTCGTCGTTTTTTTGTCTGGACGGTATGTTTCGATATGTGGCACCCTGATCCCGGTCGTGGAACGTCCCGAGGCGTTTTCGAGAAGCGGAGGTAACAAACATGCATCAAAATCGTAATTACAAAGTGGGAGGGACCGGGCACGATACCATTACCGAGATCGAGCTTTGAGGTAGGCTGTTATTATGCGGTGGCAGAGCCGAAAGCAGCGCATACCTCTTGCTACCGTGTGCTGGGGGCCTCAGGACGACGCTCGCTCGGACCGTTATCACGATGCCGAAACCTCTTTTCCGTCGATTCATAGCGCACATATTTATATCGGACGCAGATGTTGAAAACCTTTCGCCGGCAATCTCTGCGTCCCAGGGGCCCAGTTGACCGAATGTCGTCGGCACCATGAGCGATCGTTTCTTCGCCCCAGCAGATAACGCCCGAGGGATGACCGTCGACGACGCATCCCGACCCCCTCGGGACCGGGGGCTGAAGAGGCGGAGGCCATATGGTCCTGTTTAAAAATGCGGACATGTGGTGTAAACAGGGGAAGATCGGTTTTCGATGAGGCGGCTCTGAAGGATTCGACCGAACAAGTGTTCAAACAACTCGGGAAAACCTGAACGTTGCACTCGAGCTTTCCAGATTTTTTTTCGCGAATTCACGCCATCAATTCACGCCCTGACCTTATACTGAAGCATACATTCGAAAAATAAGAAAAAAGTTGGAAATTCAGTTGAGGTCAGGACGTATCGAAAGAAATGCAAAAAATAATGGGACATGAAAAAGTTTCCAACAATGGGATTTAGGAAAATGATGAAAAAGGCAATCCTTGAATGGGACTCGGAAAAATGTTCATGTTAAAAGGCCCCAATGAGACAACAATGGGATTTGAAAAAATTGTGAAAGAGAAAGATCTCGAATGGGACTTGGGCAATGATGCATACAATCGGAAAATAAAAAAGGTCTTCAAAATATTGGTCATTCAGTTAAGGTTAGGGCGCATCGAAGTTGAGAAATGCGAAAAATAATGGGACATGAAAAAGTTTTCAGCAACTTTTCGGCTTAGGAAAATGGAGAACCGGGCAATCCTTGAATGGGACTTGGAAAAATGTCACAATGACACAACAATGGGACTTGAAAAAATTGTGAAAAAGGAAGACCTTGAATTTTAATTTTTCACAACAGAATGGGACTTGGAAAAATGATCAACAATGGGACGCAGATTCCCTACGTCTACATGCCATATTCAGAAGATGCAGAGGGGGCGAAAAAACGCGAATCTGAGGAATGTGAACAATTTCGACACCCCAAAATTCCGTGAAGAATTCATGGACATCGGGAGGAGCACCCTCCATCGGCGAATCATAGACGCAAATTGATTCCATCACGGTCGGGCGAGAGCAGCAGCCGAAAATGTTAATAAAGACGAGAAACGACACCAGTCCCCCGCCTAATAAAGCGGCGATTACACGAGGATGATTGCGAGCTCGTGATTCCGCCACTAATTCGCCGGGATTCGATCCGGGGAGCGTGACTTCGTCCCCGTAATCGAGTTAGCCGGGCCGCGGTGCGGAAAAAACAAACGACTGATGGCGACGGGGGAAGACGCCGCGGGGACTTTCGAGAGGGGACAGAACAACACAAATATACATATAATTAGGCGGGGTTCCCGAGGGCGAACAGCCGTTCTCTCCCGAAAAATAACAATGCTCCTTTCGACCTGTGCAGGCTATCCGAAATTGCTTGATATCGGCTGTTTCTGGTACTTCTTGAAACATACTCAAAATTTGATATTTAAACGATTTCGAAGATGTGACATACCTTTTTCTTTTTCGAAGATATCTGAAAACTATTACAACTTTTCAAAAGCACTTGTTCACTGGGACAAAGACACTATTTTTTTTATATGAATTGAAAAAATGCATTGGTAATTAAAATAATTAGGAGAACATAAAAAAAAATGACTACAGTGTCTTATTTCCAGTGGAAACGAGCTTGTAGAAAGTTTAAATCTTTTTCAGGTATTCTCGTAAATGAAAAAGTTACGGCACATTTTCGAAATAGATGAAATATCAAAATTTAGTTGTACATATCTTGAAAAAATCTAACATTCCACTAATGGTGTTTTTACGAAAATATAACGTTTTTACCTTTCTGGTCAAAAAGCACAAGAAACAGTCAAAATCAAGCAATTTGAGATACCCTATAAGGCTTTATGTCCACACACGACCAATAGGAGTTAATTGTGTACAGGGCGTTAAAATTATGAAATAATCGTCCGTACCAGAGTCAGCTCTAGATTGACCAAGTCAAAATGATAATATTTTGTCAGAGTTGAATTTTTGGATATCATATTTTTTAAATCTTAAATCAAACAAAATCTGATTGAAAAAAAAAATTAATTTAAGGGTTAGGCCCAGAGGGTTTTCACAAAATATCATTGCTTTGACTTGCACAATTCACAGCTAATAGGCGTTGATATCCGAAGAAAACATAAACACCCTGTACCAATCAGTACAGGGAAATAAAAATAAAGAAATTTACACAAACTCTTCATAAATCCTTATAACATCATAGTGGGTCATACGCAGATTTTTCATCTTTGAAACTTTACACTCAATGAAATATTTAAAAAAGTATCCTGCAAGAAATAAATCTCCCAACAAAAAACCACAATAGTCAAAAGTTAACTGGGATGTTACAATGATTCATGAAGACCCTGTATTATTAATTTCTGATTCGGAAGTATATAATAAATAAATTGGATATTAAAAAAATCTCAAGATAAAAAAATTATGTGTTTCAAACATGCCTCAATGCTACAATATCTCATCTTTCGATGAAGAAAGTCAACCCCACTCAACAAATAAACCACATTTTTAATAACTGTTTTTTATTCAATTTCGAAAATTTGAAACATTTGATTTTTCCATCACTCAGATGTAAAATAAATTAAAAAAAAAATCTAGATTTTCAAATTATGTGTAATTAAAATTTGTCCACTGAGGCGACTTCTTATCACAATTAAATTCGATATCGATGATTCCGCATTGACTCTATGTTCTCACGAAGGAATAAAAATTTAAGACAAAAAATAATATGAGCCGCAAGAATTTTGAAAGTTTTCAATGATTTCGACTGTTTTACTTCGCACCAGATACCTACAATCAAAAATCCCGAATTTTACAAGTCGAAGATACTGTCGCAAAGAAGCATGAATGATAAAATAGAACACTTTCATACTTTTTGTAAGAATGAATGATTGTAGGCACTCACCATCAAATAATCTTCCTGGTCCAGTCCTGCACACCTCTCCACACATTCCAGTATAAACAAAGCTCCCACACTGAAAAAAAAGATCGAATCATTAGAACCTGAAAACCTACTACCTCAACATCGTTATTCTACCGATAAATCAAAACAAAACATTCCTTCCATTAATGTCTGGAATAAAACGAATACCTTGTGAAGCAGTTGATATATCTAATAATCATTCATTCTAAATTCAACTTTTTCCCCCTCAAATATCAAATTGCACTTGTAAATTCAGAGGTAGAAACGACATAACCTTCACGTCAATTAAAGTCTGTGGACATATAATAGAATTTCGACGGAACATCATCGAATGCTAAACTCTATGAGCCCTCTGATTTCGCGTTGACCCAATTTTCTCGATAACCAAATTAATACAAATTGAGTCAAAAGATTATATGCGGCGTAAGAATTTTGAAAGTTTTCGATAATAATGACTATTTTTACCTACACAAGAAATCCCGAATGTCACAAATCGAATATATTGTCCCAAGGGAGCACGAATGATAAAAAGGAACACTTTCATACTTTTTGTTATCAGAGTAAATGAATATTTTCAAGTACTCACCATCAAATGATGTTCCTGATCCAGTTCTGCACACTTTTCATACATTCCAATATAAAATAGCTCCAACACTGAAAAAAACGATTGATCCATTAGAACCTGAAAACCTACCACCTCAATATCGTAATTCTACCGATAAATCAAAACAAAACATTACTTCCGTTAACGTCTAAAAAAAAACGAATACCTTGTGAATTAGTTGATATATCTAATAATCATTCATTCCTCATTCACCTTTTTTCACATCAAATATCAAATTGCACTTGTAAATTCAGAGGTAGAAACAACATAACCTTTACGTCATAAATTAAACTCTGTGGACATAGAATAGAATTTCGACGGAAAGTCAATACTATGATCTCGGGGACCTACGCAAAATATGGATTCGAGCCACAACATCCTATAAAGCCCAAGAATTTAAATAGTTAGATATGACCCTTTTAATTCCCAAAAGGTACCCCACTCAAAAAATCCCGAATTTTACAAATCATAGGTATTGGCCCTAAGGAACACGAATGAAAAATGGAACATACTTTTTGATATCAAAGTAAATGAATAATTGTAGGTACTCACCATCAATTAATCTTCCTACTCCATTCCTGCACTCATTTCAAGCAGTCCAAGTATAAACAAAGCTCCCACACTGAAAAAAAGTTTGAATCATTAGAACCTGAAAACCTACAACCTCAATATCTACCGATAAATCAAAACGAAAATTTTCTTCCGTTAATATCCGGGAAAAAAGGAATACCTTGAGAAGCAGTTGATATATCTAATAATCATTCATTCCGAATTCACCTTTTTTTAATTCAATTATCAGATTGCACTTGTGAATTTGTAGATCGAAGCGACATAACCTACACGTAATAAATTAAACTCTGTGGACATAGAACAGAATTTCGACGGAAGTCATTGAATGGAAATCATAGAGACCGGGGTGAACATGATTTTTATGGAAACCACCGAACACGGAATTTTATCCATCGCATCGATAGGTTATGTTGATTAAGTATTTTCAATGAACGAAAATGCGAAAGTATCAGTTATTTGATTAATTACATCTACGAATTCAGGAACTGGGCCCCCTGATTTCGATAAGATGACTCAATATGAGAATATTTAGTCAACTCGAAGTCACCAGAGGGAACCAATAAAGTAATTTTAATTTCAGCTAAAAGATAACTAATGAGTGCACAAGAATGTAGGGACTTTTCAATGATCAGGAATATAACAAGTTCGTGATATTCTCGCGAAGGAACAGGAATAATGAAATAGCGCACTTTTATACTTTTTGTTATTATAGAAAATGAATATTTGAAGGTACTCACCATTAAATTATGTTTTGATCCATTTCTGCACACTTTCCACACATTCCATAGTATGTATAAACGGAGCTCCAACACTGAAACAAAGGAATGAATCATTAGAAGCTGAAAACCTACTACCTTAATATGATTATTGTTCTAATACATCGAAATGAAACTTTTCTTCCGTTAATGCCTGAAAAAAAGGAATACCTTGCGAAGCAGTTGATATATCTGATAATCATTCATTCCAAATTCACCCTTTTTTCTTTAAATATCAAATTACACTTGTAATTTTATAGGTAGAAACGACATAACCTTCACGTCATAAATTAAACTTTGTGGACATAGAATTGAGTTTCTTCGGACCGTCATTGAATTTAATTCGAACCACGAAAAATCATAGAGACCGAGGTGAGCATGACTTTCATGGAAACCATCGAGCACGGAATAACATCATAAGTATCGACAGGCTAATTATAAATTTTCAACGAACGAAAATGCAAACATATCAGTTATTCGATTAATAACATGTTCAAATTCATGAACAATGCTCGTTTTGTCCTGACATGACTGCATGAGACATGATTAACTGAATTTGGTGAATTTTCTTCAGTTTTCATCGTCTTTGCCTTCAAATTTAGGTTGATTACACTTTACAGATAGATCTCACAGTAACTTTTTCCTTTCTGTCTATACGACTCTAGAAGGAAGTGAGATCCTGTAGGGTTGTAACATCCAACTATGCCAATTCCAAGAGGAGTCAATCCTTCGGGAGAATACTCCATTCGATTTACTTGGCACAAAAAGCATCGCGGGACCTGGCCTACATTCCTACACTTCATTTAGAAGCCGCAAATGGTAAATTCGAAATAACAGGGCAACGACGATTTGCGGTCGACCGCGATCTCCATCAGGAGACGGCGTGAACCCATCATAATATCTCCTCCCGATCCGAACAACAATCACGCGTTACGTGTCCCGCACGTATCTGCGTTTATGCCGCGTAATACCGCGATACCGCGACGATCCCATAACTAATTTTCTTTGAAATTCAATTTCGCCGATATAAAACACGATTTATCGGAAATTGTAGCCGGCCGGGCAGCGAGCGTTCGTTAATATTTTATAGTTGTAATAAATTATGGGCTTTCGTAATGGCGTTAGAGTTATGTATGCCGGGATTGGGCTCTATCGGCGACTGTGTATGTGCCGGGAATTAATGACGGCTTTCGGTAACTGTTTTTTCCTTCGAACGATTGACTTTTCGACGCCTCTTCACAAGACGGATCTGTCTTATCAAGTAGCACGACAAGAAACTTCTCTTATTTTAGACCTTCAACACCAACAAGTTTCATAATAAATCTGTCGTTAGGCGGTATATTTTCTTCAATCAGAAATAAGAGCAATCTTATGTCATTGACTCAAAGTTTACTTTGCCGGAGCAAACTCAATGAGGTAGGCAGGAAAAAGTTTCTGGAGAAGGAGAAAGTTTCTGGATATGATGGATCCGAACTTAAATTAAGGAAATCCAAGCCCTTCAGAAGTGAACCTTCTGTTTCACAACTTGAGTCACTAGCTGTCTATACCTGCGCTCAAGTGTGCCTTCAAAGGAATCTCAAAGGAGCGCATATATATATTACCACGGACAGTCAGGCCACTTTGGGATCACTGGAATCATACAGCCAGGAATCTCGGCTGACATATGAATGCCGTAATACCATAAAGCAACTGGGCAGAGGCAACAAAGTGACTCTACTATGGATACCAGGACATTGTGGTATTGAGGGAAACGAAACAGCTGACGAACTAGCGAAGAAGGCTTCAAGGCTGAAGCCTGTTGGACCTGAACCTTTCTGTGGGCTTGGAAAAGACCAATACCAGAAAGCGGTCCAACAATGGAAAGCGGCAAACAAAATAACGCTTTGGAGAAATACTTCCAGACTTGCGCAAGCCTAGAGATTTGTGGAATTCTCGCCGACCTACACCAGGAAGCTCATAAAGCTGCCACGAGCTGAGCTTCGAGTAATGGTGGGTCTGCTTACGGGACACTATCGATATAAATATCATTTGTATCGCATGAGAAAGTCAGCAGATGAAACCTGCAGGCTATGTGGATCAGACAAAGAAACGGCTGAACACATGGTATGCAAGTGTCCAGAGCTGGCGGAACTAAGAACCATTCATATGGGGAAGTCGGTTCTGGATCCACATGAAGTAACAGCTAAGGCTCCTAAGGAGGTCGTTGGACTCATCAATGCCATTGATGGCCTCCATGAACGAGTTGGGTAAAGAACAAAAGATCCTTGCGGTCGAAGTTCCCGGAAGGCTGAACGTAGCCACAACGACCCCTGTTCAGAATGATAATAATGATGGATCCGAGCCATCTTCAGGGAACCTCTGGAGATCGGACATTCTTGAAGAGAATAATTTTCATATGACTTCGAAAGTCAACCTAAACTTTTTGTTCCTGTCTTTTGTCAGCTTCACCCCAAAGCTACTCCCTAACCCCGTGGTATCGCGCCAGCAGCAGCCCCGATAGCATCTGCGTTAACGGGCGATTGACGCTGCCGCGTCCTCGGCATATACACGGTGTCCCGTTTTGATTTATACCCAGATCTGCGCCAGATTCGGATTAAGGTATTGTTTGCGCCTCGACGGGCACCACCCCGGCTATATATATGGGCGCAGCCTCTCCAGCGGGTCGCTCTTGATTGATGGTAATTTATGTATCTGGAGGAAGAATCTGGCGTCCAGGGATTTGCGCCGATAAGGAACTGCGACGACGGGGGTGCGTCGAGATCGGATTTTACATAATTACACGGGGTATTGTGGGGTTGGAGTAGGCCGGATGTGATCGCACCCTTCGGAATCTTTCGACCAAGAAAAAAAATTCTTATGAATTAATACTTGTATGAAATTATCAGGTTGCGCTGTTGTCAAACTAAGTCAGGGTTTATATGCTCTTCATTGACACCCTAATTTTTGCATCGTTTGGGAAGCTTCTCCAGAGGTCTATGGATGATAAAAAAAAATGTCTCAAAACATTCAAACATTAGGGACAATTTCAATTACACAATTCGAGGTTTACGTTACAAGCTCCATGTATATAGAGCTCGTAGGATAAACCTTACATTGTGTGTGAGTTTGTCCTAAATGTTTGAATGTTACACAGAAAAAAAATATTGCATCATCCGGACTTCTGAAGAAGCTTCTCAAACGAGGCTGAAGATGAGGTGTCTTTAAAAAACAGATAAACCTTGACATAGTTTGACATCAGCAGAACCTGACAATTTCATACAAGTTTTCATTGGATTCAGTTAATCTTCTGAAGGAAGTCTACGAAATTTCAACAAATGGATAAACTAAAGAGATTCGAGACTTTTTTTGCAAGATGTTCCCTATGATACTATTTCAAAGTCGTCATTCACTCAACCATTCAAGGTTTCATACCGAATGTTCTTCTGATATTCTTCCAGCGAAAAACTTACATAAATATCTCAAAATTCCAACTGCATATGATTCAACAACCTAAAGTCCCTTCTTGCAAGTAACAAAATGACAAGACTAAAAGGGAGAAATATAAGAAAAGCCGGAAAAAAAATACTAAGGACGAGAATCAGATAATCATCATGAAAGATCAAGAGTTTAAAGAGCTGCAATTATTACAATTCCTAGTAGTAGATCGGAAAATTTGAAAAAAAGTATAGATATAGATGATATAATTATATCAGTTTCAATCATTCAAGTTTTCTTGTAGACTCTTGAAAGTAGAACTGAAAGAGGAAAAGCAACTTGGAAGGGAATCCTATTAAACTGCATATTATATTTAAGGATGAAATAGTTTATCTCGATAATATAAAGAATATCGCATGTGATGTATAATTTAAACTCGAAAACTTTGACCTACCCTATGAACAAAATTCCCCCCAAACATTCGAGAAAACCCGAACGGGGAAAATTCGCGAACGTTTCCAGAGGACAGCCGTCAACCCCTTCGACCTGTCCGTCACTTCAGGGTCGTCCCAAGGAGCGTGGAGGTCCCTCCCGGCCGTACGGGGGGTGGTTTTGGGGGGGACCATCGGGGGAAGCCCTGGGCCGGTATTGTTGATAGCTATCCCCGGTTGCCAGGGAAACGCAGATTAACGGGCCGCGCGCCCGATGTCTATTATGTACAGTCAGCGTAGAAACGAGGATTCAATCATAGTACAGTCAGGGAGAGGCGGCGGAGGATTGTGGCCCGTTCACGACCGCTTCTCCCGGCTCGTACGCTGCTTCCTTGGCATGAAATTCAATGGTGAGATTCACGAAGAAATTTCAGAGAAACGATCCAGAGTCGAAATACTTTGGTTCAGTTCTTTTTCTTCAGATATTCAACAAAATCGATCATTAAATGCATGTGTTAATGCATTGTTTCTTTCAGATACAAGATGAAAAGAAATTTAAGGTACCATCCAACATTTCGTTTTATGTTCATCTTTGATCTGTTCGGAAATATAATATCAGACAATGTTAATCCTTCGACATAGATATGCAAAAAAGGCTGTTCCATGGATTTTCGAGAATTTTCCCTTCTAAATCCTTCTTGACTTTGTGCAAAAGTATACTCTACTGAAAGAAGCCGAAAAAATCGTTTTTATACGATGACTGAATGCATGATAAGTATATTGTCTACACCATCTGTCCCTCAAATATTTCTCCTACATATTCCGGGCATCATCCTTCTCTTATCCATTTTATGTCATCACGTACAAAAATAACAAAGCAACAATATAATAAATATATTGCAACTAAGATTCCTGTTTTCTTTACTTATTTTTCTGTTTCATCGAAATATCACTTTCATTGTTTTTAAATTCACTTCTTCTCATGAAAAAATTCGAATTTGCATCGAAAAGTGTTTCTCAACTTCCTGAAATCCATCATCAGGACTGCAAATTCGCAATGAGGCCATGAATCAAGTTTTTTCCGGGTATAGGTAACTCCAAAAGTCCGAGAGCGCCGTCGACATCGGTTGTGAACGGATCACGAGTTGGTCTGGTGCGGGGATGCTCCGCTAGGTGGCCGCCGAGATAGAGCCGTCATGGGGATGCAGGTGGAGGGAGGAACCCCATGAATATAGATTAGCTGTTTTGCCGCTGCAACCGCTTCTGCTCGGGACTTGGGACGTGGGGACAGGTCCCGAGGACTACGCGACCGAATTTAGGCTGCGTCGAAGATGTCGCCCAGAAAAAAAAAACCGCAGACTCTACGCGAGGATTTATCATCACCCCAGTTGAATTTTTCACGAAACATCCCAATCCAAGAATTATGGTCATTCCATATTAATCACTTGTTAAAAATGCACCGTTTTGGGGCAGAAGGTTGGGTTTGATAAGAAAAGATTAGAGTGGAATAGTTTATGAAATTACTCCGAAAAAGAGGCTTGTCAGATCCAGAAATGCCTTTCGATATAAGATATGTTGAGAGTGAAAATCTATAGAACTTGGAAACAGCTAATGATTAGAAAATTCTGAAACAAGTTGCAGAATGGGCTCCTATTCCAACACGAAATTCGAAAACGAGCGACAAAATAGTGAGTTTTCGAAAGCATGAATGTTGGAATTGCTAACTGCAACGAGTATCAGACGATATTTTCTCTATTTCAGTCAAGTTTTGTGGAAAACTCTCGAAATTCAAATAAAAATTCAGATCAGTGACTTTTGTATTGCATATTGGCAGTTGGTGTGACTTACGAAATTTGACAGATTACGGAATTTGAATTGATTTGATTCGAAAATTGAGTGAATCGGAGGTCAGTACTGACAACCACAAAACGAAAAATATTACTGAAAACAATGCTGAAATGAGTATCATTTTAGTACTGTAATGAACTCATTACGATACTGAAATAGAGAAGAAAGTCTTCCAAAACTACCTCGAACAAGGGATTTAAGCAATCAGGGTGTGAAGAAAAATATAACAAGAGAAAACAATTCAACACAAGTTAAGGAGGCTAAACAGAAACCTGAATCAATAAAAATAACATTTTGAAATTTCTCAACAATCTGCAAACTTCCAAAAGCGTCGACCGAATACGTGGGACCAAATTGTGACCCCCAAAATCCGGGGTCCACCTTCCCCCATAACATCCAAAGTCCCGAAATCTCCGGGATCCCGAAACGTTGTCAGGTGTGTCGGCGGTGGCGGCGGCGAGCGACAACATTTTAAGCCGGTAATGTCGTCCCCTGTCAGGACCTGGATATTTATTCAGATTTAATGACCCCCCGGCTCTCCCGGTCGCCTTTAATTCGAATAAATTCCTTTTAATTAGGTTATAAACCGTCCCGTTATCCCGCCGGTGCTCCGAACGGGAGCAGAACTGCCGGTTCCTGCTTTTTATTCCCGACAATAAACTTCGGGACTCGGAAAAACTGAACGGTCGTAAAGGAAAATTTAAGTGTCGCGTCTTTTCATCAAAAATGTAATGTTTGAGGTTTTGACAAGGAAACCACACTCGAGCGGTACGAAAAAATGTAGGATTTTCTAACATAAGAATCATACATATCCGGATATCTTTTCGTATCAGTTTCTATATTTTTTTCTTCAATCTACATTCGACGGTAAAACTTAGAGAGGGAATCATTTTTGGTAAAAGAGATGATGAGTATACTGCCGTATTAATTGAAAAGAACGTATCTGCAAAAAAGGTCTTTTGAGATAGGTATTTGACTACAAAGACATTTATGCCATCAACAATCTTAGTTGAATTAAAATGAAAAAGCAATGCATGATATGCATTGCTTTTTCATTTCAATTCAATTAAGATTGTTATGAAAGTCTTTAAAGTCAAATATCTCAAAAGTTCTTTTTTGCAGATACACCCTTTTCAATTAACACGGCAGTATAGTTTACATTCTTTCGGCGATATGTTGTCTATTTATATTATGTTGAAAACTAAACATTTTCGAAGAAAGGACAAACTACAACAATGATAGAGTAGTTAAGGAAAAACGATCAGTTTTAACTTAAAAAGAATGAAAATACGATAAATTTTAGTACTTTCTATCGACAACATGAATTCGTATGTCACAAAACTCGATATTAATCACAAAGGAATCCTCGAAAAACCCTTTAGAAAACAAATTATCCACGCTACAATAAACACCGATGCTCATGTATTCCCGAAATCGTTCCCGAGGGACTGTTCGCGAAACAAACATCTCCCGACGGACCTCTCCTTGTAAATATGAGGAGTAATTTCCACCACATGTTCAGAAACTCACCCCGCCGAGCCGATAACAATGGGAGCCGAACCGATATTCCCGTATACTTATCCGATGGGATGAATAAAAAAAGAAGTATCTAGATGATGGCACAATAAAGAGGAACATTCTTTAATGTTGGGGCGATTTCGGGGGGGAAGTATACGTGTTTCGGGAGTGATGAAAAAGCCATTTGTCGCCAGAGGACATTACGCGCGTAATGATAATAGTTTGTGGAATTTTTTTCGGCATTCTTAGAATCGATTGTACATATGGGGAGATTGTATGAATGATCATGATGTTGTCGTGGACAAATTCTGCAATTCCAGATTGAAGAATGTGATATAGAAACCTCATCGAGCGTTGGCTTTATGCGCACCGTGTAGGGTTTCGCAAATAACCTAAGCTCGGAACGTACGTATAAAGCGCGAGCTGGTCTATTCAAATATTTAGAAGGTTTCTCCAATTACGGCATTGTTAGATCACATCGCGGCTCCCAAGAGAACCCAGAGAGACGCCTGAGTTGACGCTGTCGACACGTGCGAGGGCGCCTGATCGACGTCGAGCGTCGTTCAGATTTTGTTTGGGTTGCGGAGATGATTCGATGTCAACGGACGGACGTCCGTATCTAACCGATGCAGGTCGAGATGGAAATTAGGGGAACTCGATGGTTTATTCCGTCCTTCTTTAAAAGCTCAGCTTAGATGGTCCTTCATCCGGTATTTGAAAATTTTCACATAGTTTTTTGAAAAACTCAATTTTTTTTTGATAAGATTCTTACCCGCCGCAGCATTCTAATAGTTTCTTTAACTATTACCCTCTTACAGTGTTGGGTAGTACACGTTTTAGAATTGAGTTTGTAAGAGGGCCTCACTCTTGTACTCAAGCGGTACAATGTACCACTTCAAATGAAGCGAGGCATTCCGGGCGTTCATGACGCGAAAGGCAGTCGAGACAAAATTTGTTCTACTACATACTGTGTCATCGATGCAAAAAGGAGATAACGTCGTTAGACGTTAGAGTTGAAGCGCTCATTGTAGTACAAACTTCCTCTATATTCCGTCGGTAACAGCGATCAAAGGAGCAACCTCGCCCCACCAAAGCTTAGTCGCTTAGTGGGACATTCGAAATGAGGTGATACAGTTTTTCGAAATGAGCCGCTCTTACATTACTGCGTTTTGTCCTGGACATATGAACCGCCTCTTACAAGAGTTACCCAAAACTACCCTCTTACTACCCTCTTATTCTATTGATGATTTTCGACTCTACTCTCTCAAACCTTCTTCTAAGCATCTGTGAAGAATCTTGGAGTCCCAGGATGTAAAACAGAAATAGCCTGCTACATTAGGAGTGAGCACTCAAACTTTCTACATTTTGCTTCATGCTTGTTATTCACTATAAAATATTTTCTCTCGACCATGCGATATTGACGTCATCCAGTGCGTCCTACCGCCCCCCTCAGGACGTCGCTGCGTCGCTCGCAACTGGCGGAACTAACGCGGATAATTTAGGAGGCCGCGTGCACGTCAATCAGCCCCCGATCGCAGCGCTATCTCTGCCGCTGACACGCGTTCCGTGCACTATCTGGAAGGACCAGAAGTCCTGCATCGAATGTCGGTGCCAGGACGATAAGCGCCGTATCCGGGGGCGGAGGACCATGCGAGAGGGCTCCCGCCATGCGGAAGAAAATCAACCCGGAGATTACCAGAGGATCGAAACTCCTGCCACTCAAGAATCTGGGACTAGACGTCGGGAAAGGGTCACGTGCGACACGCGTGGCGACAGGCACCGTTTGTCTAGAGGAAATGTCAAACATGATCGCTTGTCGGGCATCGAGTTATTGGACGCGAGGAAGCTACAGAAGTGCCTACCCTCGATGGTCGAGCTGAAAGCACGCATTTTAAACGAGCTCTCGTATTTATCGCGCAATTAAAATAATCCGGGTTTTCGGGCCGGTCATCGAACGACCGCACCTAAATCAGACGCGAACTCGTCAGCCCATTTGTCCGGGATTAAAACGGGAAAACGGGGATAGCTGTGACGTCGACGTGGAATCCGCCGATAATTCAGCAGCGATCCGGACTATTCGAAAAGTATAGTAAACATTTTGTATAACACTCCAACGTTAACGATGTAGAATGTAGATCATCCAGGATCTTAATGCCATTCAGAGAATGATTAACATAGTAAAGTTCCGTACAATCATTTCATTAGTCCATCAAGTTAGATCGAATAAGACCGATGCCAGCAGAATCCTCTAATTCTCAACAGATGCTTTCTGTTTAATTGCATCAAACATGTATACATGTTAATTGAAAAGGGCGTATCTGCAAAAAAGCACTTTTGAGATATTTGACTTTAAAGACAATTTTAGTTGAATTAAAATGAAAAAGCAATGCATGTTATTGCATATCATGCATTACTTCATTGGATACACTTTCTGAGGCGACAATACCTCGTAAGATATTCCAGAAAAGAAGAAACCTTTTGGAGATATCCTTCCTTGATAGATTCCATCAGAGTTTTTCCCTCCTTCTCCAGAAACTCCATTTTACAGGTGCATTTTCCTATACCACAGAGATTTTGACCTACAGTGCATCTTCTTTGGCAAGTGTTTCTTTGATCCCTCAACCCAAATTGAAGAGACCTTATTTCTCCTGCAGTGCCAAACTCTCCCCTGACAACTCCCGATAAGCATCTCCGACTGCACGCCATTCCCATATCTCCCGGCACAGGTCCGAAACACCCATAGGGACCTCTTCCCGCGACGCACCAGAAGAATAACAACGGACGGCTATCGCAGAAAACGGACGTCGGAGTGTGCTGGAGATTAGGAGGCAACAAAAGGCCTATCTCCCGATCGGCGGGCACGTCGTAGTAGGCGATGCCTGCCGACGACAGACGTCGCTGACGTCGGGACGGGGGCGCTTTGTATGGTAATTTCGGGACTCTTGTGTCGGGAGGCCGTTCTTGACGGGTTAATTGAACGGGTTTCGAGCCGCATGGCTACGACAGTTTTATCGCGAAGAATCGATGTAATTCTTCGACTTTAACACGATTCGAACGTGTTGAACACAACTCATGAATTGAAAAAGGATGTGAACTTTGAAAGCAATACTGCTTTTCTTGAAATGTCCAACTTTAATCTCGGGATCGCCATTTAAATATCTAAAGGTGAATGTCTACGACGCGATTGCTCTCTACAACCCCCATAACTTCGAGAAAAGTCCAAGTTTTCCTTCCGTTGGCGCGTTTATCCTCGGCATCTGTCATGCAACAACACACGACGACCGTGGGTACATTTCGGGGAAGGTATCGCAGTCCGAATGGTAACTTAAAACGGCTTTGTGTCCGACCGCTATTATTCCCGCATATCTCTCACCTCCGGAACGAGATTAAAATGAACAGCACAAAGGTCGCATTACACGGTCGGGCGGGCCCCAAGTTGCGGGAATCAAAACATCCTAGTTTTATCTAGGTACACACGATACCTGTTCGGGACCGAGGGGTGGTTGCTGGCATTGTCTTCCTTCCCTTTGTCAGCGGTTAGACGGCGATCCGGGCAACAAGTGTCGAGTTTTCGCACTGTTTTCGGATGGGAACTTCGCAATACAAAGAACTGAACAAGACTCGTGAAAATAACTAAACTGAAATCATAGGAAAAAAAATGAACTGGAAAATATAACTGAACTGGAATAAGGAACTGAACTGGGGTGAGAGAACTGAACTAGAGTGAGAGAACTGAACTGGAATAAGAAACCTGAACTGGAATAAGAAAAATGAACTGGAAAATATAACTGAACTGGGATAAGGAACTGAACTGGAATAAGAGAACTGAACTGGAATAAGAAAACTGAACTGGAATAAGAGAACTGAACTTAAATAATAGAAATAGGGTCGGTTTCACAAAACTATAATTGTACCGTCGAATTAATTGGAGCCACCGCGATTAGTTGAAATTTCAAAAACGAGTTATTCGATTGGTTCGAATTCAGGTAACGTTTTTTACGTTTCGTACATAAAGCTTTGTGAAACCCGCCCCTAAACTGTTACAAAACTGTTAGAAGGGAACTGCACTCGATTAAGGGAACTGAACTGGAATGAGAGAACTGAACTGAAGTTAGAGAACTGAACTGAAGTTAGAGAAGTGAACTGGAGTGACAGAACTGAATTAGAGTAAGTGAACTGAACTGAAATGATAGAACATAACCGATCAACAAGATGAAAAAACCGCCATTTGCGTAATTACCTAACCACAATCATAACCTCATCATCCCCTTTAATGACATTATATGTCACAAAGAAAGAAGCGGTCGCAGCAGTCAAAGTTTACGCATCGTCGAACATGATCGAATCCGACGAGTACGCCACAACCTCATTGTCGCAAAATGTAATTATTCTCCCCCCTTCAGGAAAAAACCGCCCTCAGTAAGCCGGGCTCTGAATAAAAGTATCCATTTCACGGTACCTTGACTACCCCGGGGCCGGCAACAATGGGGCGAGAAAAAGCTTAAGCGTCAAAACAGGCCTGAGCCTCCCATGATACGCGGCCTAATCCCAAAAACACAGGGACAGGTGGTGAGGGGCGATGTACGGCATTCAGATCGGGACAGTTCGCGGTCCGCCTAATCCGACCGGGCTGTCATCCCGGATTCCGGAGTGAATGGCAGATCGCTCATGCGGCTAGGCCGCTAAGAATGGACCACACGCATTTTCTGGACTGCTCGATTCGGGAAACAAGGCGAAAGTGACAAAATATTGGCGGTTTAGGAACTTTCTGCCAAGCTGGTTCTGATTGTGTTCGGATCCACAAACTGAAAACGATATGATGGGTGGGAACTTTGATGTCAACAGTTAAGAAGATTTCATAAAACAAGAACTTTGTACAGGTGTTCCTGAATTGTAGATACAAACAAATGAAAAAGTTAAATCGTCGGGATGATCTTGAGAAAAAATGGTCGTTTCAGAAAAAAGGGCTGTTAAAGTTTCGTTATTTTGCAAGCTTCTATCAGCATCTGCTCTTTAGATTAGGAAAATAAGCGCCAAAACTAACAATGAATTGATTCGCTATTTCGCTTTACCACAGAGGTAAAGTGTGTTAAGTCACAATATCAAAATTAGACAAAAGAGAGATTATTCAGTTCGATCATTGTTTCAAAGAATGTGTACTGCCATTATTTGGCGGTTTCATATACCTAGGGAGTCAAAAATGTGTTCCACTAGCTAGAATTTACTAATGTGAATCCAATATTGTAGATAGTTCGTGTCTGAAAAAATGTGACTTAACACACTCTACCTCTGAGGTGCTGATATTAATTTAGAGTTTTATGAGGATTTCGTGAGAGAAGCATGAAATTTTTTTTTTCCTTAATTGGAAAGAAAATATGTACGACAAAACTACAAACGAGCAAGAAGTAATTGCACCTTTTTTTAGAAACACCTACGTCACAAATAACTTTTGTTATGTTGAAGAGTTGACGTCTATGTGAAGATTTTTTACATCCCTGACATTCGCATTTGACGTTCGAGGTGACGGGTGACATTCCGGACCATAGAGCACGAAAGGCGACGGTACAGGGGCGGGTCGTCGAGTCCGAATTCCGTTTTCGCGTGAATGCGGAATTGGCTCACGCGGCATTAACCCCCCTCAGCCTCCCGATATCAATCTCGCATTCTTTCGGCTCCAGACTTGCAAGAAAGAGCCCGAGGGGGAAGGAAGCCAGACCGCATCAAACGGTTATAAATCAGGCAAGTGCACACACCGCCGTAGAGGGTGGCCGGGAGAATTTCCGGGGAACATTAGTCAAGTAAATGTGTACTTATGCGGCGATACACGGGGGTGAGTTACGGGTCGAAGGACGCGTTCACGCGCGCTCCGGCCACAAGAATTGAATCCTCTAGTTTCGAAACCCGACAAATCCGTTTAGGACGAATGTTTGAAAATCTCAAGAAACTGTTCCGATATGTTTGAATCGCTTTTTTTCCTGAAAAAACGCCGCATTTTTCGAACATTAGGTCTCCCAGTTAAAAAACCACCCTGTATTCGAAAAAAATCAGTGAATGTCGCGAAAAATCAGATAAATAAAATGGAATTGTCGGATTTTGGTTTTGAACTTTGGATTTGTCGGGAAATCTATTTCTTTATCTAACTCATTTTTCACCAGAAATGGAGTTGTCGGATTTTGAAACCAGAAGATTCAATTTTCTCCACTTAAAATTGACCATTTCCGATAATTCAATGTTAGGGGTAGTTTCAGTGAAGAAAAAATCGAAACCATGGCGAAAGACACTCAGTCAGTTCCCAAAATATTCGGAACTACACTAATGGACATTTTACGATATCTTTCCATCATCGGATTACGCATAAACGACGTCCCCTTGCTCCCATTGTTTCCCGCGATATCGGCATCGCCGTCAGGTGGAGCCCCATCCGATCTCGCGTCCACGACCACTGTTTCCAATTATTTACACAATGGAGACACCCCCGCGGCGCCTTTGTCGCTCTTTGGGGGCTTCGCGGGGCTCAGGGCCATCCTGCGGATAACGGACAGGGAAGAACGAGAGTCCTGCGGATTTTTTCAATCGGAAAACCGGGCCTTTTGATGTTTGCCAAAGGAGTGAAAATAAAGTATGGTTTCTGATCAAACAGGAGGTCTGCGCCAGTTTAATTCGATTATTTCGGTTGAGAGACGAAAAAAAGAGGAGGTACATCACGTAATTCACTTTTCTCTTTGGTGAAAACCTTCCAGAACCTTCTACTAATGTTCTACTACATATGAATATCCACCCTTACCATTTAAGATGAAAGGGGTAGACATATGTTTGTTGGAAAGGAAGCAATGAAAGATTTTGAGGAAGAGATTAAAATTCTAGGATGGAAAACACAAGAAAAAAGGTTGCAAAATTACATGGATTCACTGTGAACACTCTGGATGAAACTTTTCAAAAAGTAAAAAGCGTCAAGTGAAGAACAACACCGGAAAAGAAATGGCAGAATGTTGTGACTGAAGATCAACAAAAGAAATGAAGTTCATAAAACAGTACATATTGAAAGAGCCAGAAAAAGGATTGTAGAAGATAGAACAGCTAAACTGCCCTGATAAGATGTCATGATATATTTCGATACACAACTCAACATCCTTTTATACCAAGCTCTGCACTCTTTACAAAAAAACCTCTGTTAACTCAATAATGTATAATCTCGCTAAGTCTCAGCTGTTCCTGTCATCCATAAAATCGTACATGAAATTGTGATTGCAGCAGACCTTCTTCCAGTGGTCGATGAAATACGGAGGTTCCTTCTTCAGATCCGGATCTACGTGATGCACGTCCAGACAGAATCTTTCTGAATCTTTTTCCACGCCTTTGTCCCTGAAAGCTGGGAAGGGATATCCCGAATATTTCTCCGAAGCCAGCATCCCTTTCTCGTAGGGTTTCTCCTCCAACTTCTTGGTGACGACGAAGGGTTTGTGATGGATGCTCTTGGGCATCTTCATGTTGATGCTTTCGAACTTTTCGACCCCTTCTCTGTGATTTCTCTCCCTTATCATGTCTTCGATCCTTCTGGCCCTCTTGTTCTTGAACATGTACTCGAAGTCGGGGGCGTTGTCTTCCTTGTACAACCTCCTGACCTTATCCATGTACTCCCTGCATTCCAGCTTCTTCAAGAACGTCTCCAGAAGGGACAATTCCTTGGAACCGTGCAGGGATAACACGCCCTCGCTCTGGTGCGTCCTGAGCAAATGGTGTTTGTCGAAGAGGAACTTGAGGATTTCCGGGGACTTCTTGGCCATTTTGTGGATGAGACGTTCTTCCTCGCTCATCTCGTCGATCTCCAGGGAAGGTTCCGATTGTCCTGGTTCCCGAGGAAGGAAGATTCTGCTGAAGAACTTCTTCATGGCCGCTTGGGTCTCCTGTTCTTCCTTCCTTTCGACTAAGATGTTGTCGATGTTGAAGCTTTTCCTCACGCAGTACCCTCTCCAAGCAGCTTGGATCTTCGTCGCCAATCTGTTGAAAGTGGCCATGCATTTACGCCTGAAAGCCGCGGCGGCTATCTCGTGCAAATGCAGCCTTAGAAGGTGACCCCTGACGTACTTCTGGATCACGGTGGCTGCTTTGACCATGTTCTTGAACTGACATCTCACCGCGAAACCTCTGAAGGTCCTTTGGATTATCAAGGCTGCGAAGTACCTCCTTTTGTCGAGCTCGAACTTGGCCTCTGTGCTCCAGATTATGTAGTCCGCGATGTCTTTGGCGTCGTCGAAGAGGTAATAGACGGAAGCCATGGCGGTTTTTGTAAGGTTATGCCTCGGAACTGACGGTTGCGATTGACGTTTCGTGAACTACAGAGGAATAATTATGTTTTTCCATCGAAAACGATAAGGTTTTTTTGTTCCAATGCGGAACGCAAACAATTATTTCGTTTTACCATAAAATTTAGCCAATTTCACGGCCCATAAGGAGCACATCTCTTAAATCCGGAGGATGGTACCGGTCGAGATCCATGACGAAACGACCTATCGTCCTACGGCCAACCGGTTAAAAGTACGACGAATGAGAACGGTCGCGATAAGCGGTACCAGATAACGCGGTCGTGGGTGGGTACCCGATGGTACCCACCCACCTGCACCTCCAATCCGGTCCGTGATAGGTGGCATGGTACGAGTACCATCGCGCAATACCATGGTAGACTTTACGATTTATGTTTATCCCTTCTTGCCGAGTACCATCGGGGTGGTACCTCGGTTCTGTTTTCATTTGGTGTTTGATCGGCGAGAATGGTAGATGGAGATACTGATCATGTCTATGATTGAACCGATCATAGGTACTAGTAATAGTTCCGCATTAGATTACCATTTCCAGTCAGCTTCTTAGGTACCACCCGATGAAATGAGACGTTCCTTCGACACGAAAGAGCCTGAAGCGATAGCTCAGATTACATCGTTTCGCCTGTTTATCCATCTGCACTGGCGTTTTTCAATTAAAAAACATGGGAACGTCGCGATCTGCACGATAACTCGTGTCCGATTTGATGTATCTGGTTGCGTGGGCAGCGGTGCCAACGCGAGTGTTGGAGGCCATTATTCAGACGTCGATTTCGGTCCTTGCAACTGGTAGCACTGGTAATTGATGGCTCGGCCTGTCCGAGCCGTTGATTCATTCGGTGCGAATTAGAAATTTTGATGTATCGGTTCCAATCTTTAGATTCTCCCGATTAAGGTAAGAATTGTTCAAAATTCACTAATCAGAATAATCGGGATGAAGATGCAGAGGTCCTCCAGGTCACGACCTCCGACGTTTTACCAGTTCTGGTCCCGGTGGGGAAGTTGCCAGTCTAGATACGAAGAACCCCATCAATCATGCATCAATCTGGGCATTATTGATGGGCTACTATTCCCCCAAGAGAACGCCGGAGGAAGGCGATGTTCTAGATGAAAAATCGGTGTACAGATGGGGGTTAGACGGTATCTCGCTCTCTTTGTTCGTATCGGGCAAGGTCGTCATCAATTTGTGTTTGGAGAGAATACTCGACCGTTCCTTTTCCATTTATCCTTTCCATGTCGCAGCCACCTGAAGTCACGACTTTGGAGCAGCGTCCATTGTGTTTTTAATTGAACCGCGATGATTTTTCGAGGCGATACCTCGGAAGCCATACGTGGTATCTCTCAATCGGCATGACTGGCCCGGGCCGTGACGAATTGACGCAAAGAAAGAAGAGGAGCGCGTTGAAACGAAATCGAATCGCGTGGGAAACTATTAGAATAACGAAAACCGGTCGGCCTATTCGAGGATAGCAAACGAGAAGACTACCAAAAAGAAAAGCCTCGGGACAATTTTTGATTCTAGCTCTTTCTAGCTCTCCTGAAAACCTAAACCATAAATCAAACCAAGAAAAAGAAAGAAAAAAATTACCAACAAGATCCCAAACTGATAAATTTCTAAGCCGTTAAAAAAATCTGTTACATCAGTGAAGTCGACGTTAACCTCATCTAACACGCGTTCGATTCGAGAGTTCACTTCTGAACCGACCCGAGAGCAATAAAATAGGAGAAACTATCGAAATTATACGACCCACCCTTCATTAACCAATCATACACGAATTTCCGAAAGTATAGCCTGGCGATGGGCAATTTGCCCGAAACGTGTTATTTCGAGAATAGTTCGCGAAGTGCGAAATAATAACTAGGACGGAGGTGTAGCGTCGTAAACCTAGCCTAAGGCACCACACGGACGATCGGATTTGAACCAGATAGAACTTGCGAATCGTCATAGCGAAATTAAACATTTTCATCGTTCTAGAATTTAATCACCTAGAGTTTTCGACAATTTGAGGAAAGAAGCAACCTCTTCTATACTCACTATACAAGAGTGGAACCAGTAAAGTCTGGATCTGATGATAATAATGCCTCTTTTTGAAAGATACGAAAGTTCATGACGATTCACATTTTTTAACTTCTCCTTATTTATTAAATTTTGACGGTTATATCGAACTATTTTAGAAAAATTTATTGTGAAAAAACCGAACATTTCATTAGATGATTACATACAGTTATACGATTCTATGATTTATTTCTCATGACAAATTCCAAAATGACATTTTGTTTGACAAGTATCATAGAGTTAAATCGAATATCAATTCTTTGATCTTCTCTATGTTCTAGATGACGGTTTTCGGCGGGGGTGCCGACCTTTAGCCGTACGGAGGAGCGATCGCGTCGGCCTGTAAATACCGGCAATTCCGATAATAGGCGGTTGTCAAAGGTTGGCGTGCCCGCCGATTAGCCGGACGCGCGCGTGCACGCCGGCAGCGGAAGTCGCGTTTCCCCCGCGATTTCTCGGACGTTTTTCCGCGCGCGAGATCGCGTGACCCGCGCGCAGCTCGCGATCGGCGAAGGAAAAGCGAAACGTGCTCGTGCCTTCAATTATTCCGCAGAAGGCGGGAATTAATTCGAGATGGCCGTTTTGATTTCGAAAAGCGACGAGCAGATTACGTCACAACACAATATTAGCTGCACCCTACAACTATGAGATCATTACACCTTTCTCTCTATTACAAGAATGTTCATTTCTGCCCTCTTTAGAGGAATGACTGTAGAACTCAACAAAACTAGAATTGCCAAATCTAAACTTTCCAAAACCATCTGCAACCCCAACTTCGTATCTCCTTTGACCGACAGCTGAAAAGGTGAAATCGCACAAATATCAGGGTGCCATCTGCCTCTGGGCGACTTCCTCATAGGACTGAGCCAACCTAGTTCTTCGAGAATGATTCTGCAGCATGTCTCGCTTTAACGATGAAACAATGATATTCTGAAAAAAAAACCGCCAATTTCACGGTCAGACCCACAACACCGTTTCCTCCAAGACCTGGGGTCGTTTTGCTGTGTCACGGCTTTCGGGGCGTCCTTTTGAGTCTATAGGCCTCGAAGTAGATTCAACAATTTAAAATAACGTCAAAAAAAAATTCGGAAAACCACCTGATGAAATTGAAGAATATTACGAAAGTTAGCAAAGTGGGAAGAAATTTTGACACAAATACCACCCTATACAGTAATTCATCGGTAAAATGTCGAGAAATATCCAACAAAATCACAAAAATAGGGATGTTTATAGCCAGCAAAAATCCAATATACCAAATTGTGAACGGTTTCTCTTTTATTTCGAGTATAAATATATTTTCTCTATTTCAGTATCGTAATGAGTTGTTGTTATTTTCACTATTGTTGTTTTTGTTATTGAATTGAATGCTTCCAAACGTCAATGATTTTATGCCTCGTCCTAAACCTGTTGTTCACGTCATCCCCTCCTAATTCGTACGAAGAAGCAACAGCGGGAGAAACCTCCCGATATCGCTCGATAAAACCCACCCTCGCCTCCCCCTGCCAATTTCCAGGGAAAAATTGAATCAAGTCCTCGCGGCTCCAACCCGTCACGTTTTCCGCCGCCATCTTATTCATAACCGCCCCCCTCCTCCACCCGAAAATATTCATATCGAAAGTGGCGACGCGCTCGTAAAAACCGCGGGGGAGGCGGCAGTAAAGTTTTTATAAAGTCATCGCGGCAATTAATCTAGACACGACGGGAAAACTCCTGCGAGGGAAGTTTTACGGTCGGGAGGCAGGTTGGAGTGACTCCTCCAGAGTTGGAGAGGCGGACGTTGGTTTCGTCTTATGATTTGTGACGATTTTAGCCGGTCAATTCCGATAAACACGTTAATCGAGCTCGAAAAAGTTCGACGAAATGATTGAATTATTGTCCGAATGTCGTACCAGCATCAGCTCTAAATTGAGCAAATCAAAATAATAATATTTTGTCAGATCATCAATTTGAAAGCCCGTTTTTGGAGTATTCACAGATAATTTTTGTTTTGACTTTCTCAATTTACAGATCATGGCAAGTAGTTCATTCAAGGTTAGAAGTAGTATTCAAGTTATATTGGTATTGACAAAATCGTAAAAAATTATGTAATCGAATCCATAACTCGTCGAATATCTGTTAGAAAGAAAACATAAACACCATGTACCAATTAGTACAGGGAAACACAAATAAAGAAATTTACACAAAGTTTTTGTAAATCATTGCAACAACCCAGTTAGCTTTGATGTTTTTTTCAATTTGTCAATTCATGAGCAGATTTTTCATATTTGGAATTTCGAACACAAGAAAATTTTCCACAAAACAACCGGAATGAATGACCTAAATACGTTTAAAAAAGTCTAATAAAGAAGATCAACAATAATTGTCAAATGTCAACTGGGATGTTACAATCATTTACATTATTCTCTGATTCAAAAGTATATCGAAAAAAAAAAATTCCCAATCGCATCATTAAGAATTCATGCTTCAATGCTACAATATCTCATCCTCCGATGAAAGAAGTCAGCAACTCAACAAATAAACAACATTTTCAATAACTGTTTTTTTTTAATTCAATTTCCAAAATTTGAAACTGAGGACTTTTCCTCAGATGTGAAAGTAATTCGGAAAAGAACAACTAATCTAAGTTGTTCAACATCATGTTTTATTTGTCAGCTGTGGCGATTTCTTATCACCCGAAATCGAAAACACGTAATTGAAATTCGACAGTCCGAAGATAAGATCGATCGAGACCGCATCTGCTAAGCAATTTTCGTTCTCGTGAATCCCGAAAAAGATAAATTGTTTTCGCCAGGTGAAGGTAAGATTTTTTCTTATTCGAATCTAAATTGAACACTTTACCGTCATATCTGTGAACGTTCAATATCGATGATTTCACGTTGACTCTATGTTCTCGGGAACCAAAAAGGAAATATAAATTTGAGACAAAAAATAATATGTGGCGCAAAAATTTGGAAAGTTTTCAATAATTTTGACTGTTTCATTTCATACTCCGTACCTACACTTGAAAATACCGAATTCGAAGATACTGTCGCAAAGAAGCATGAATGAAAAAATAGAACACTTTCATACTTTTTGTATGAATGAATATTTGTAGGCACTCACCATCAAATAATCTTCCTGGTCCAGGCCTGCACACTTTTCACGCAGTCCAAGTATGAACAAAGCTCCCACACTGAAAAAAAAAGATCGAATCATTAGAAGCTGAAAACCTACTACCCTGATATCATTATTCTTCCGATAAGACAAAACGAAAATTTGCTTCAGTTAATGTTGGGAAAAAAGGAATAGCTTGTGAAGCAGTTGATATATCTAATAATCAATCATTCTAAATTCACCTTTTTTCACCTCAAAAATCAAATTGCACTTGTAATTTCAGAGGTAGAAACGACATAACCTTTACGTCATAAATTAAACTCTGTGGACATAGAATTGAACTTCGACGGAAAGTCATTGAATACTATGTTCTCGGTGACCAACGAGTCAGAACATGATATAAAGCCCAGGAATTTTGAAATATAAATAATTATGACCCTTTGAATTCCCACTAGGTACCTAAACTGAAAAATCCCGAATTTTACAAGTCAAAGATATTGTCCCTAAGGAGTATGAATGAAAAAATGTAACATTTTCATACTTTTTGGTATCACAGTATATAAATATTAGTAGATACTCACCATCAATTATTCTTCCTGCTCCAGTCCTGCACACCTTTTCACGCAGTCGAATATAAACAAAGCTTCCACACTGAAAAAAAATTTAATCATCAGAACCTGAAAACCTACTACCTCAACATCATTATTCTACCGATAAATCAAAACAAAACATTACTTCCATTAATGTCTGGAATAAAACGAATACCTTGTGAAGCAGTTGATATATCTAATAATCATTCATTCTAAATTCACCTTTTTTCCCCTCAAATATCAAATTGCACTTGTAAATTCAGAGGTAGAAACGACATAACCTTCAAGTCATAAATTAAACTCTGTGGACATAGAATAGAATTTCGACGAGATATCATCGAATGCTAAACTCTGTGAGCCCTATGATTTCGCGTTGATCCAATATTCGCGATAACGAACAGAATAATAAAAATTTGAGTCAAAAGATTATATGCGACGTAAGAATTTCGAAAGGTTTCAATAATAATGACTGTTTTACCTACACCAAAAATCCCGAATGTTACAAATCAAATATATCGTCCCAAGGGAGCACGAATGATGAAATGGAACACTTTCATACTTTTCTTAATCAGAGTAAATGGATATTTTCAAATACTCACCATCAAATGATGTTCCTGATCCAGTTCTGCACACTTTTCATACATTCCAGTATAAAATAGCTCCAACACTGAAACAAACGATTGATCCATTAGAACCTGAAAACCTACCACCTCAATATCGTTATTCTACCGACAAATCAAAACAAAACATTATTTCCGTTAATGTCTTGAAAAAACTAATACCTTATGAAGCAGTCGATATATCAAATAATCATTCATTTTAAATTCACCTTTTTTCACATCAAATATCAAAAAGCACTTGTAAATTCAGAGGTAGAAACGACATAACCTTCATGTCAATTAAAGTCTGTGGACATAGAATAGAATTTCGACAGAACATCATCGAATGCTAAACTCTGATTCCGCTTTGACCCAATTTTCTCGATAACCGACAAAGTAATACAAATTTGAGTCGAAAGATTATAGGTATGCGGCGTAAGAATTTTGAAAGTTTTCAATAATTATGACAGTTTTACCTACACCAAAAATCCCGAATGTTACAAATTGAATATATCAACCCATGATGAAATGAAACACTTTCATACTTTTTGTTATCAGAGTAAATGAATATTTTCAAGTACTCACCATCAAATAATCATCCTGCTCCAGTTCTGCACACTTTTCATACATTCCAATATAAAATAGCCCCAATACTGAAACAAACGATTGATCCATTAGAACCTGTAAACCTCCTACCTCAATATCGTTATTCTACCGATAAATCAAAACAAAACATTTCTTCCGAATGCCTGAAGAAAACGAATACCTTGTGAAGCAGTTGATATATCCAATAATCATTCATTCCGAATTCACCTTTTTTAATTCAAATATCAAATTGCACTTGTGTTTTTATAGATAGAAACGACATAACCTTCACATCACAAATTAAACTCTGTGGACATAGAATAGAATTTCGTCGGAAAGTCATTCAATACTATTCGGACCACGGTGTTCTTAATCATAGAGACCGTGGTGAACATGACATTAGCATCGATAGGTTAGGTTGATCAACAAGATAAACAATCGTATCGTTGTATTTTGAATCAACGTCAGTTATTTGCTTGATGACTTTTTTAAATTCAGGAATACTGGGTCTTTTGATAACGGAAAAGGTGAGAAGGATTTCAGCGTTACTGAATTCTTCGTCAAATATCAGAATATAAGCAGAATTTTCAAGAGTTGCGAGGATAAACGACCCTAATTGAGTTGATTTGACAATCATAAAGACGTATTTTTTCGTGAGGTCATTTGAATAGAGTCATGTTGAATACTACTCTTCTAGAAGGTCTTCAGTTCTCGGAGACCTTGTGAAATGGACCACAAACCACCGTCGGTAGCGTGATAGACCCGGTGCGTTCGATAGATAGGACCATCCTTTCCCACAGTCACAAAGCATCGTATTATAGGTCTCGATTTCTTCCTTATCTAAGTTCTAGCGCTCACGCGGTCGTTTGATCGCAGTAAGCCCTGACGACTTCTTAGCAGCAGGGCGCAACCAATCTTGGCACTCTTGACGTGCAACAAATAGACAGGCATCAATCGGCGAGGGATGACTGATGGCCATCCGTGACCCTTCCGAGAGCCCGTCGTGGGCTTGAACGAAGATCTCGAACGGGGATAAGACAACAATACGCGGCAATATTTCACCGCGAGGGTACGGGGGCGGCGGGAAAATTAGACCGGCCAGTTGGGGCTTTATCTAGAATCTAGATGGCTGTTAAAGGGACCTTGGTTGAGATGTTGAAACTATAAAGTTGTGTGTTTTTTTCTTCTTGGGAAAAAACACAGAAAGCTACTGAAATGCTAGCACAAACAGAAGAGGTGCTTAGTTAAACAAGATGTTTTTTAAATTTGAAAAAAACAAAGAGTATTTGTTGAGGAAATAATGAAGATAAAATGAGAAAAAGACAATTGTCATCATTTCATTATCTGCAATTGTATCTTGTTTTTTCTAATTATGTTTCAAATCCGTTCATTCAGCCACATCTCGTAGAACAAAACAATGTTAGAATATTTCATTCTGAAATTGTTTTCAGAATTATATATATTCATGCCATGTTGGCCTCCTGTCACAGATTTATTCCACATCTGTCAAATTTTATGAGATAGAAAACAGTTCTGCCAATCAATAATTTTGATGCAAAAATCACTAAACAATATTTACGGCAATATTTCATTAATTTCGATAAAAATTCATCGAATTAGAGAAAATAATGTATGATACTCGTGCACAAAGCTCATTCTAACGCTCGTTCATTCCAAAACTCGCCACTTCGTGGCTCTTTTTTGAATTTTGAACTCGTGTAAGAATATTAATGCCTTCTGCACTTGTACCATAAATAACAATTCCAGCACAACCTGTATACCACGCCAGTTGTGCATAATATAGAAGAATTGACGCAAGTTTACACCCCCTGTTTGATTGATCGACAGAGCCACGTCTTCTCGTTATGGATTATCGATACGTGAACGTCGAACAAAACGAAAGCACAGCCTTGGCGCGAAATAACTTGGCCCATCATTAATCAAAAACCTCAGTCCTGATCGTTTTCTGCCCCATGAGTTTTGTTGCTGAACGAAATAAACGTAGAATCTTGTTCTTCTACCATCTTGCTCAATGGAGAGTTGTGACAACCCTTCAGTAACAAACACAGAGCCTTGGGGAACACCCAAATCCCCCTTTCGCGACGTTGGAGGATGGCACGCCTGCCTCTGGCCTTCTTGCCGACCCAACTTTTCAATTCGCATCGAAATTCATGAAGTCCGCACTAC
Organism: Hippodamia convergens; assembly: GCA_038502775.1. Lineage (NCBI taxonomy): Eukaryota > Metazoa > Arthropoda > Insecta > Coleoptera > Coccinellidae > Hippodamia > Hippodamia convergens. The sequence continues at coordinate 65,028,885 of CM076609.1, read as the reverse complement.
GTCTTCTGACTTCGACGTTTTTAGTTCTTAATTCCGACGAGGGCGCGATAAGTGTTGCCGGCCCAGAAATAATTTATCGGCCGCAATAAACAGCGTCTTCCCGGATTTATCGCCCTCCGTTTCGAAACAAAAAGAAGTCGGAGGCGATATTTCACGAATGGGTTTCCAGGTGACGCGGTCACGCCCCCGGCAATTTTCGCCCGAAGAATTATGTATTCATTAATATCGGCCGTCGCGGATGCAAGAGCTTCAAACAACTACTCGCTGGACAAAAATGTCAAATAGCGTTGAATCTGTCAATTGTCATTGTCGTTTTTTTTTTGAATTGTCGACGTTGTATAATTGTATCTTTTGAGATAAGAGTATCTAAAAAGATGTTTCACCTTTCTTCACTGGGTCGTAAATCCAATGAAGTAGCAGTGCAGAATTCAGTAGTTTGTAAGGGTTGGTTTAATTGTAGAGGGTCGTATATCCACTACAATGAGAATTAAACACACGGTGGTGTTTTCAGGTATTTATTTGGAAGTACAGAGTGAAGTTGAACTTGAATTCGAACTTGTTGAGATTACAGCTGTGGGTATATGAAGGAAAAATATTTGCTGATGAAGACTTTCATGATCATCGTATGACTCGTAGTAGATTGCTGCAATTCGTTACTACGAGGTCATTACGAAATGATGAGTGATGAAAAACTAGGTCGTCTGTGGAAATTCCGTATAAGTGGGTCATACATGTTTGATGCAATTAAACAATAAGTCAGAAGTAGAGTGTTAACTTGACGTCTCATCAAGATGAGCAAAAACGTTAATTTATGTGACAGCCTCTGTCGAAGAAACCACTGAGATGAACTTCTTGAAACAAAGTCATAAGTGTCAACAAAAAGTGGAGGATTGTTTCTGTGACATAAAGTATTTTAATAAGAATTTTTTAAATCGAATTTCAGTTAAAACTGATTTCTGATATTAAAATTCTTGATGCTATTATGAACATTATAACACTCGTAATTATATGAGAGAACTCTAGAGTTTACATAACCTTAGTTATTCATGGATAGTAGTTGAGGGAGTTAGATGATAGAGGGCATTTAAGTTCAAGATGCCCATTTAATGAATTTGATTAAAATTCGGGTTAGTCTAGACAAATATGAGATTGTAATACGACAAAGATACATACGACAAGATGACTAAAACGCCCTCTGTCAACCAACTCCCCCAACATCTAGAGATTTAAAAACAAGCTCAAATGAACATGACGCCTTCTCCGAAGGAAAATACCAAACCAGACAATTTTTTTTTCAACATTTTTCCTACCCCAGTTCCCTGTGGGGACTCCAACTCCCCCCTCCCACGCCTCCCAAAATTTAATTTCCCGCTTTACATACTCCGGCGTCTTGACGCGATCCCCGTTTAGCGTCGTTAGCGAAAAGAGTGCTGCGGGAGCGTTTTCTTCATGAGGTCCCAGATGATTCCCCCCGCCCCCTCCCTCCCGGCATAAATAAAAGAGAGCTCGCCATCTCGACTGTGCCGATTTCTTTCGCGCCGCGTAGCGCCATTGGAGGAACCGGAGCCGACGACGGGGGAAAATTGATTTTCGTGACGTCAGGCGTCGCGGCGGCGATGCTAACGTGTGTGGGGGGCGGGGGCGGACGCCGAAAACGAAGGTCGGAAGTCACAGGTAGGCACCGAAGAAGTCCGCAACGAAAAGATCAAAATACAAATAAAAATTTCATGAAAACACAAATAACGATAAAAGTAACATTATTTCACAAAATAAAAAATTTCATCGACAATCCCTGATGAACACCTCGCAAGAACGTCGAAATCTCACGCATCTCTTAGCACACACTCATTCCCTCTTTCTCCTTCCTCCGTTCTCGCGTCCGAAAGATCCATTAATTTTTTTATCGACGATCATCCCTTAGCTTGTTTATGGGAATTTTTATATGTATGGGACGTGGAAAAAATGTAAAAAAATTAATAACATCGGGTTCGGCGAGCATCATCATTCATGGGGGGACCGGACACGCCCACGGTACCGGAGGATTTCAGCGTTCATCTGTTTTCTAGGCGTGCTTCAGCTCGGCGGCCAACGAGGTAGAAATCTCGGAGACTCCGCGGATCCGGCCCGAAGGACCAAAACGTTCCGAACGCCGTTATTTCCGAATCGAAGAATACCACGAGAATTATTTCTTTCAGATTAACAATAAAAATCTCAGCCCTGTCTTGATCCCGTCGAAGAATTTCTGGAGGATTTCTAACGTCGATGATCTGCGGTGGCGATTTTCAGATGTTCTCTCTGGATGGCATCTCGGAATGATGGCCAGGCCACGCAGGCAGCTCCTCCGGCCGAGGCGGTACCGCCCCTGCTTCTTTATAATAGACGGTTGGATGGCAGGCCTGTAATTAGTAGGCCATGAATATTTTCGTGGTTATTAGATTACCTTCCGAGGCCTTCTCCGATCGGCGTGGGCGTCTTCGCCTGATCGTTACGGTTTCCCGGACGGCAACGACTTGATTACACGTCCTTCTGGAGATGGTGAAGTCGATCGACCTGCCAGAAATTGCGATTCGACGTCGATGTACTAAATTTTCGAATTTGGACTCTTAAGTTTCGGTCATACCACATCTCCGTTGCTCTTGATTCGTGACAGAGCCTTGGGGAAGGTTCTTGCTCGAAGCTTCATGGTTTTCAGTCATTTCACTCATTAGACTCTTCGTCTGTAAGTGCCATCAAAGCCTAGGATGGAGTCCATCGAAATAAGATTGCGGAGAAGCAACTTTTTTTCTGGAATTCTTCAAGCCTCAAGGATCTCGGCTGTTTCATGCATGTTCATGATCTTCTAGATGACTCCTTTCATCTCGCCCACCTGTCCTTACCCGAAGACTCAACAATCGCAGGAAATGGCTCTCGTAAGGGGCCAACGTCGCGAACTATCTCCTCTATCTGATGACCGACGCAGCGGTCCAAGCCGTTGTTGGGCCTTAAACCTCGAGAGATCCGGCTCGAAGCATCCTCTGGTCCGCTGTCACCTCTCGACGGGACTCGAATGCAGTAGCCCGGGAGATTTGAATAATTTAGGATTATTTATGTGACACTGAACACGTGGAGTGTGTGGACCGTCGACTGTCGTCTTTTTCTACACTTCGTTTTGGGCGGATTGAGTCGTCCGAGACGTGTGGGTTTCATTCAGGCCGTCTCGGAATGAGTTAAGATGTAAATGCGACCAACGAGGGACAAAGGAAGAAGGAGATGGGATCGATCCATTCGGTCAGGAATGCGACGGCTGAGATCAGATTGACAAGAAGGAATAGTTTACCTCCACACTAGCAGTCTGCAATATCGACAAAATAAGTCTGGAGTCTCAAATAATCAGTCAAAAATTCATTGCAACCTGCGGTTTCATCAGGAGATATCGATAGTTCAAACTGTATTAGTTAAAAATGACTCAACTAGTTTAGAACATCGAGATCCTGATTTTAGAATATTCATATGAACCACCAAGATTTCATAAAAAGAAACTATGTTTGAAATCCCCCAGTCACAACAAAAAAGACTCCAAGACAACGAGGACAATTACCATAATTTTTCTTGCCGAGTATTAGACTTTTTTCTGCCGGTCATCGGATTACTCCCGCTTTGTCCCCCATTGACTTACGAACAGAAGTCGAAGCCTCTTAGTTAACACGGCATTATCATTGTAATGTCTTCTTCGAACAGATCAGGCGTCCCATTGTGGCCTTAATGCCGTGACATTCGAACGGTTCTACCTGAGCGACATAGGTGGCATTGAAAGACCACGGGGGCACACGTGACACCAAAGGGCTGTTCTAATCCGGGGTGCGTTCCGTCTTCTCTCGGGGATTAGGGCGAAGGGTTAACGACGCAACAAGCGAAAGATCGTCATCTTGCTAGGTGCGACGTTTTATCGATTCGCCGTCGGCGAATCGGAAAAATCAAAGCGACGTCAGAGGGAAAAACGATCATTGGATGCCGGCAGACACATGTCATTGCCTCGGCAGCGACGCTCGACGTCGCCTAGCGATGGCGGCGCGTTTCACGACGGCGGCGCGTTTCACGACGGCGGCGGCGTCGTCATGGATACCGCGAGGCCGCATCGGAAGGAATGCCCCAAATATGACTGTTTTTCGCGCAACGATGCGAGATGGTGGATCCGGATAAACAAGATGTCGATGGCAGATTTGGCAAGACCTGGAGAATCTCATTTCTCATAGAATGTCTTTTTACTCGAATTTTTCTGCTTTTATCTCAGACTTTCAAATAATACTGAATTATATAAACTCTCAATAATGCGAGAAAATTTCGAAAGTTACTTGAACTGAATATTTCCCTCCTGTCAAAAACTTCATGTAAATAGAATGCAATTATCGAAAATTACAGCGATAATTGCATTGTAGGAAGCGAAAGATCCCTGCGATAATTGCACTGCTCTTATCCATAGCAATTTCGGGAAATATTCACCCGAATTACACTCGTGCGTCAAAATGACCTGATAATTCTGCATTCCAGCGTGTTGTCTTTGAAAAACTGAATTCGTTCATTTTAATTTTTGGAAAAAATGAAAATGAACTCATGCAGTTTTTAGACAACAGACAACAAGTTGTCATGCAAAATTATCGGTATTCTTTCAATCAAAAGGCTGTGGAATGCAGCAACTACTAAAGAGATTGTAAACACAGATGAATTTACGTAGAAAAGTACAAACAATCATGAACATCAAAGTAGTAATCTAAGAAAGTCTTCAATTTTTGAATATTTTTCATTCTGTCCTGAAAATTTTGGAAGAAATCTCTCCTTGTCGAAGACTCAAGTATTTGAAGTTCTGGTCAATTGTTCTTGGCGAAAGTTCTAAATTCGATTGACCTCTTTCTCGGCAATTCAAAAAAGTAGCTCGAAAGAGTTCACGGGTACTTTTTTCGGCGCAGAATCGAAAGCAGGGTCGGGTCAGGGCGTCGAATCCCTGCGCGTATCCAAATCACGTACTGCGGCTACTAGAGAAAAAAAACAACACCCGTATTGGCAATCGAATCGCCGCGGCCAAATTGCGTAATTTCAATAACACAATGGTCGAGCGAAAGGTCGGCCGATATCGGAAAAAACGTGATATCTAACCTGTACGGCCGTCCGGAGCACAGAGAGCGGAGGCAATAAGTAATTCCTAATCTTTTCCCTCGATCTCCATTACGGAACCGCGGATCGTAATGTGGATTCAGTTTCGTAATGACAGGTCGGGGAAAAATGAACAGTTAGCTCGATTAAGTTCCGGGTTGCGTTATGGCGCACCGTGTAATCGGCCCGAGCGCTCCAAAAAGGCCCGGCAATACCCCCAGGACCGAACCAGAAACTCCGCATGATTTTTTGGTGAACAAATTCGTCGAAAGTAGAAATCGATGATTGGCCACCAAGATTACCGGATTTAACGACTCTAGATTTTTTCGTATCGAGGCATCCCAAACCTTGCTATTTGAAGAAATTTTCATTACTGGGAGTAGAGTGTCAAGAATTTTCATTACTGCTTGAATGAATTATCGAAAAATGAATGAGATTAAAAACTCTTCATGTATTGTTGCAAAACCCTCTATGAATTTTTCGACAGTATCCTTGTCGTTTCTCGAAAAGTATTGGTGAAAAAACGTATATGATCAAGTCAAATATAATTGAATTTTCTCATTCAAATCCATAAATTCACGTTCAATAAGATAATAATATATTCAAAACGTACTGGTTCACGTAATTTCATCCAAAGTCTGACTCAGCCAGCCGTCCTGCAACAAAATCGCTGCAGTCGATCATTCGACATGAAGCGTACGCCTTTTTTTTTGCAATACCTCGGTGAGACATAAAACACTTTTCGCCGTGTGTCAACCGGTCAATAACGTTCACGCGAGAATTCAAATGTCCAGAGAGCGGAGGAATTTTTTTAACGCTGATGTCATAGCGAACACAAGTACGCTCCGTTTACGCCGACCCTTTTCGAGATAGCGTAAAACACTTGGGTTTCCAAAACTTTGAAGAAAAAACAAACCAATGGAAGTTTCATGATAAAAAAGTTAGTTCATTTTCCCGAGTTCCTCAGGCATCATTTCCAGTTTTACAAGCGCACTAATTCAACTTCATATTAATCTCGAAAGGCTGATCGTGAACGCGGCCACCGTTACGTATATGCATAAATATAACATATACATACATAAACATATTCCGAACTACCGAACGACACATTCTTCATGGATAAGCCGACTCAGACCACTAGCTGTAAATCAAGTCTACGATCTTTAATGTCACAATATCCGAGAAGGTCCCGGGAATAAGTTTTACAAATTGACGGGCCTCAGTGTTTGCCCGATGGGCGAATCGCTACGACCTCCTTTTCTCGACTATTCCATCTCGATTCTGCGACGGAAATGCCCAGGGTTCATTCTCGGGTCGACAATTATTCTGGAGAAATAAATATTCCTCGCTACTTGGGAGAAAATTCATGCTGACATTCTTCTGGATTCTCACAAACTAATCAAACATGATTCTGACTCAACACTGGCTTTCCCCAAGGTTCTGTTCTTGGCCCAAACAGTCCCTTTCGACACTAATGACCCTCATCTCCTGAAATTGGGTCATTTCTGAATCTCATGAGGTCACATCCCCATAAAAAACGAATGGGTTCCTGGATCCCAGATTTTCCGGGAGATCCCTGGAATTTCCCCTTATTCAAATGCGGAATACGTCTAGGTATATCACTTAGGGGCGGTTTCTGGAGGCGCGTCGGTTATCCTCGTTACGTACAAGGGGTATAGAGTTTACAAAGTTCGGTTTATATCCGGCTTAAGTTAAAACCATTAGGCCACGCGAGGACGCATACTAATCGGCCCCTTTTCCGGATCGAGAGGTGACTCGAGATTGTCGCCCTCGATGGAAATGCAGAAACGGTTAACAGTTTCTTTATACGTTTTTTATCTCGCAGTATGGGGTGGATTGGATGATGTGAAAAAATTCATGGATTGGAATTTCAACGATTCATTTAAATGGTGAGCCCATATCGAAAGGTGACTGGTTTATTGAATAACAATCTAGGATTGATTTGAAACCTGGGTTGAAAAGTTTGAGCCTGGATCAAAATTTGAATGAACCATTGGAATTTTGAGGTAGGTTCTTATTTGAAATTAATCCTAGATCAAAATTAATTCTGGATTACACCTAAATTTCAAAGAACCATTAAAATAAGAATGTAGGAAAATATTAAGCGATCCTAGATTAAAATTCTATCCCAGATTAAAACGTAAACGGTTCATTAAAATCGAAATTAAGGATTTCCATGAATCCTGAATTAAAATATTAATCCTAGATTAAAATTCTATCCCAGATTAAAACGTAAACGGTTCATTGAAATCAAAATTCAGGATTTCCATGAATCCTGAATTAAAATATTAATCCTAGATTAAAATTCTATCCCAGATTAAAACGTAAACGGTTCATTAAAATCAAAATTCAGGATTCCCATGAATCCTGAATTAAAATATTAATCCTAGATTAAAATTCTATCCCAGATTAAAACGTAAACGGTTCATTGAAATCAAAATTCGGAATTTCCATGAATCCTGAATTAAAATATTAATCCTAGATTAAAATTTTATCCCAGATCAAAACGTAAACGTTTCATTAAAATCATAATTCAGGATTTCCATGATTCCTGAATTAAAATACTAATCCTTGATTAAAATTCTACCCCACCTTAAAACGTAAACGGTTCATTAAAATCGAAACTCAGGATTTCCATGAATCCTGAATTAAAATATTAATCCTAGATTAAAATTGATCCTAAATTAAAGTAACGCTTATTTCGTGAATAAACTGTGCCAAAGTCGAACGCGACAAGCCCAAATAAGCGCGAATAAATCAAATTCTATCTCGATCAAGCCCTGCGACTCGAACGAAGCAGGGGTGGAAATGCACCACTACGATATCTGCCCCTGTCACATGTCCCTCGGGGGAGGTAAACGTCCGCATCTCACCCCCAGACCGCTAATTCCGCCGAACTCTATTTCTCGACCCGCTGCCCACCCTCTTCTCTCTCTTACCGGGTGGATTTTTCGATTTCATTTCGGTCAGATTAGCGGGCGAGATCCCCGAAGGGTGGGGGGAAGAGACGCCGCCGTCTTTTGAATACCCGACGTCGCTTTCTATAGGGATTCGCGAAAAAGACGAGATAGATTCGGGAAAAATTTATATCTACACTCCCCGTCAATAAATTCCGGACAGGCAGAATTTTTATCAAACTCAATACCCTGTATCTTTTTTCTTGGTTCTGTTAAAATTTTCACCAGGTATAGTATCGGGTTACACGCTATTAATTTTCAGATGTTTGTTTATGTTTAATAGTCGATAAGGTATTGTAATGTTTTAAATTGTTATGAAAAATGAAAAATGCAACACTTTCTTTGAAAATGTGTATCTTTTTTTTTGAAGCAGATACTGACGTGAATCAAAGAACATTTTGTTGAGAAAGGGTCACTCTTCAAATTAAAACTGAATGATATCAAATTTTGCGCCTCAAATTCACCACAGGGTGTTTAGAAATGAAGGGTATAAAACAAGGTTTTGTTTCACCCTGTATAACGGATGAACTACAGGTATTTTCGCAGAGTTAATTTCAGGTTGATATAACAAGACCCAATACTATACCTGGTGCAGATTTCAACAAAATCGGAGAACCACGAAAAAAGATACAGGGTGTTGAATTTGACAAAAATTTTGCCTGTCCGGAATTTATTCACGGGGAGTATGTTTGCGGCGGATTTGAGATTGAAGAGTTCTTCGATAGATGGCGTCGACTATTCAAGCAGATATGGAATCAGAAAGAAAATCAAATAAAAAACTTTAAATAATGCATAAATTTTGGCACTTGTCAAGAAGAAATAAGTTAAAAAAAATTGTTGCCTAATCCAATAAAATTTAATTTTTCTCACTTCTCAACTTTTCCAAATGTCAATTAGCTACGAATTGTGTAAGGTGAACCTCTAAATGAACATTACTAAAATTTCGTAAATTATTCGATCGGCATTTTTCGAATTATCGTGAAACGCCGATCAAACCTAAATTGTAATAACCATCAAGGGAACACCTCTATACTTCGAATTCACTTTCGGAAAAGTCTCGTTTTCACCGGAAACTTCCCTTAATTGGAAGCCGAATTTCCGCCAGCAGACGTCGGAAAATCCGAGAGAAATTCCTCCGAACAAGTTCGACAATTTCAGATGAATTACTTTCTGTTTGAGCAACTTCAAAGGGACCGCCCCTCAAAGGGGGGCTTTGATCTGGAGCGCTCGGGGAAATACCGAAAAATGAAAAAGTTCTCGCAAAAATGATCTTGAACCATCTCGCGAAAGCGAACAAAGGCGTCGGTAAGGGGGGGACCCTCGACCGAGGGGGTGCCATTAACCCTGCGGGGGGGCCCTTTCGAAGACGCCCCGTCTGGCGTTGCCCGGGGGGCACCTGGGACGGTGCGCCGCTGTCGAGGCCTTTTTTCGATGTGTCATTGCCAGGATGACTCGATGAAAGGGCCCTTGTAATTCGGTTATTGTTGCTTTTGTGATTCGAGGGCGGAGGGACCAACTGGGGCAACAACGAGAGGTTAGCAGATACGATGAAACTACGAGAGACAAGAAATTTCGGTGGCAGATGAAAGTTTCTTACACTGGTGCACGAAAAAATAAGATGTTCTAGAAGAATAAGAAGCCTCACTTCCAAAAAAATTCATCACCCTGTGGATTTGCTGTCTAAATTGTCACGTCAAGTGAAGTAACATCATTTGTTTTGAAGATAAAACAAAATTTTGAGATTTTTTGGATCTAGAAGATAAGCCATAACTTTTTCATTTTCCTAAATATCTGAGAAAGAACTTTGAACAAGGACTTTCATTGGTATTAAGACATTAGTTTGAATATCTTTTAATTTTGAATTTTTCTTCGGTAATAAGATGAAAAAAATGCGTTCGTATTCAAAATAAAAAAAATGGTTGTTTATTCCACGAGAAAACAAAATTTGATATAGATTCTTATTTCCGGTGAAAAGGCGCTTGTAGAAAGTTTTAATCGTTTTCAGATATTTTCGTGAATAAAAAAAGTTATGGCACATTTTCGTAATCGATACCTAATGTTTTCACGAAAATCGAGCCCAGGACACCTTTCGAAGTTTTTACCTATCTGGTCAAAAAGGATCTACCTAAAACAGTCAAAATCAAGCAATTTGGAATACCCTACTGGAAATCAATAAAACTTTAACACCTTGTCTTTGGTAAACCGATCTATCCCTTTTTGCGAATCACGAAATTTTTTCATTGGCAATCGACGTTTGCCTTTTTTTTCGAATCCCGCCAACTCGTAAAACCGCTGACATAATTCTTCTCGCCCTTCCCGGAACACCCATAAAAACGGGGGCAGCCATGAGATTCCTCCGAAACCATATATCGCCCCGAGGCCCTAAGACGTCGAGATTGGCGGCATTCCTGAGGTGGCCCGACGTCGTAAACGCGAAACGTCGGACAGGGCCACCTATAAAATCTCGCAACACAGGAGTTCCCAACTTTTCAGAGCAAAAATACCATTTTTTCGAAAATTAAACCTTCTTCGTAAATTATAAGTATCGTTATCAAAATGACTATTGCATAAACCGGAATTAATTTTTGAAGAAGAATGGCAACAATTGTTTTTTCTTTGTGAATTGTTAAAGTTCAACTATTGAAGAAAGAAGGTTTCATATCTTCGAAAATAGTCAAGAGCCAAAATTTGTTGTGATTAAAAAAACTCACCTAGAAAAGTCGTTGGATCTTTCTCTACCACACTATCAATGCTGCTCAAACTATAATTTCTCGAGAAATTGCAGACGCAGATCAAAAAAATCCTCAAAATCCCATCTGGACAGAAAACTCTGGATCTCCATCCTGAAAAAACGATAACATTGAGTAAGATCCGCGCTCAATCGAAAGACATCGATCAACAGCTTCGATTTCTCGATGACCAGATGTAGCTCCGCGCCGGATTCGGCGATCAGAGAGGGCCTTTCTTCCCGGGCAACATGTGCGGAGACGCACTAAAACCGTTATTTACCGGCAACTTAATGCTTCCAAACAAATATTCGGTTTTACCGCCTCCCGCTTAATTACCAATAACTCGACTTAACGTTTTTGTAGAAAGAAAACCCGCATTTACGCGGCTATTTCCGATTGTTTATTATTCGTGCGCGATGGGGAAAAAAACGGCCGTGAGAGCGAAATCGGTACGTGTGCGAGCGGCCCGTGCCGCTCTACAGCGCTCTACAGCGGCACTACAGTGCTCCTTTTGTTCGGTTTAATCAACTGGAACAGAACTCTAGAAAAGACAATTTCGGGATTGCATACGGGATCTGTAGCCGAAAAACGAAGGTTGCTTAGTTCGAATGTGGGCAAAATTGGTGATACATGAACTACAACTTTTTAACCAACGAGATAGAGAAAAATGAATGACACGTTACGGTGGTCTTTTTTAGAGAAACTGAAAATGCCATCAACTGCATTCCTCTATCTTCTTTTGTTTTCGAGTTACAGGCCAAAATTGAAATTTGGGCGATTTCAACTTTGGTCATTATCTCCGTTCCTGTTTGTGCTAGTATATTTAAATAAAAACATTATACAGACACATTTTTCATAGCAATCCAGAAGGGTACTTTGTTTTTTCCAAGAGGTTTCCTTGCTGAGCTATAACATACAGTAGTGTTTTTTCTTATGGCGATTCTTCCTAAGCCACTTGAAACTATTGTTTCCATAAGAAAAAACACAACTTTATGTTGTAGTTCAGCAAGGAAACCTCTTGAGAAAAAACAAAGTACGCTTCTGGATTGCTATGAGAAAAGTGCCTGTATAATGTTTTCATTTCAACATCCTAGCACAAACAGGAACGGAGATAATGACAAAAGTTGAAATCTCCCGAATTTCAATTTTGGCCTATAACTCGAAAACAAAAAAAGATAGAGGAATGCAGTTGATGGCATTATCAATTTCTCTAAAAAAGACCATCGTAACGTGCCATTCATTCTTCTCTATCTCGTTCGGTTAAAAAGTTGTACTTCATGTAATTTTGCCCACCCTGTACTGTGATGTACCCAGCTAGGGTTGGTTCGGTCAATCGTCATACAGCAGAGGAATAGTAAATTGTAGATTGGAGAATCATCAAGGGTGTTTATTTCTTAAGCCATGTTGCACAGAAACACGATGAATGAATAATTCAATCAATGACTTCAGTTCAACTCTGCTTGTTGTTTTGATGGAATGATATTATATTATATTTACATTGTTTACTTCTTTAAAACAGCATCACGAATTGATAAATATACTGACCATGGATATAAACAATGTGTATAGATCTTCATCACGTTTTTAAGATGATGTAAGGTTACTCGAAACGTTGAGACCTTATTGTCTCAAGTATGAAAAACATACAGGATGTTCCTATTGATACATGCTATAGTTACATTTCGCTAAATAGCTCAAACGAGTGATTTTCTCTGAATAAAACCTCGATTACTGGAACTTCTGCCTCTTTTCAGTGAATTGATTTAAAAACTATCGATTCGACATCTTCGAGTGTGCAGCTTCCGAGATCACCAGTCGGAACTAATCCTGAATGATTATACAGCAATTTGACGGCGGGTGCATCGATTCGAGCCGTACGAAACGCCATGTAACTAATATAATATTAATGGGGGGGTGCCGTGGGGGAGCGTACCGCTAGGGGTTGTCGACTCGTTTTGTAATAACAGTTGTTTTGTGTTATGACAGGGTTAGTTAACGTCCCCGAAGAGCCCGAGAACGATTCATTACGGCGTCAGGACCAGCGGGAGGACTTGCGACAAGTGCCACGCCGAACACGCGGCCCATTAATAAAATTTACAAGGGTTCGGATTAGCACAGATTTATTGGAGAATAATTGCGATATCGCGCTATGTTTTCATTTTTTCTTTAAAAATCGTGTTGGATTCTGACGGAAGAAAGTTAAAATTTGACAACTGGGTCGAGGAATTCAAGAAAAACATTAACAGGTATCAAGAAAAAGAATTACATACACGGAAGAAATAAGAAACATCTTCGTTCGAACATAAATTTTACAGCAATATCTAGGTTATCTCTTGTTTAAGAAAAACCAAAAGCTAGTTGTCTGAAAAAAAATTAAATGGTTGATGCTTGCACAGGGTTCAATTATTTCCCTTTCAATCTGTATAATTTAACAGGATAGTATTGTTCATACTTTGTTTCTGAGCGTTTTAGAAATCCTTTCATTAACAGAAACATATCTTATTTCAACTATCCAGGTTTACTTTTGGAAAGGAAAGCTTTTTTCGAAATGAGAATTCTATGCCGTCTTTAGACACTTTAGAACCAGTCAACTGTGAAATTTGCAAAAGTTATCGCTCCCGAAATTCTGTAATTCCAATGGGACACCCTATATATTTTATAATATTTTGATATTATAGGTACCGTAATAAATACAGGGTATCCCAAATTGTTTGATTTTGACTGTTTTGGGTACTTCTGGACTAGATAGGTAAAAACTTTGAAAGGTGTCCTGGGCTCGATTTTCTTGAAAACACCATTAGTGAGAACCGATTCACGATATCTTAATTTTTTTAATTTTGATATATTATCGATTTTAAAAATGTGCCATAACTTTTGTTATTGACGAAAATATCTGAAAGGTTTAAAACTTCTTAAAAGCGCTTTTTAACCGGAAATATGAAACTATATAAAATTGTTTTTCTCGTGGAAAAAATCCACTTTTTTCAACTTATATCATAAAAAAATTCAAAGATGAAAAAAAATTTGAAATAATTTCTTATTTCCAGTGAAAAAGTTCTTGTTGAAAGTTTTCATCTTTTCAGATATTTCCGAAAATGAAAAAGTTATGGCATATCTTCTGAATCGAAAAAATTTCAAAATTTTATTAAATCTTCAAAAAAAAAAATTAATATATCGTCAAACGGTTTTCACTATAAGGGTTTTCACGAAAATCGAGCCCAGGACTCCTCTCAACGTATTTATCTATCTAGTCTAGAAGTACCAGAAACAGCCAAAATCAAGAAATTTGGGATACCCTGTACACTACTATGATAAAAATATGAAAAAACTATGTATATATAATTGTTTGGCGCGTTAAGATTCTGAATTCAACTGATTACAAATGAGAGGATTTTTTTAAATTTTATTTTGAATCAAACTTTTATAAATGACCGAATGAAATGTATTCATTTTTGGGGAGACCACAAAACGACTAATAAAAATATAATAAAATATATATAGAGGGTATCCCCTTACAAAAAAGTCCGATAACGTTCTGAACTAAACTCCCTGCGAAAATTTATTTGAAATAGAATTTTTCATTTTTCGAAATTCACTGGCGAACCCAAAAATTTTTCATTGTTTTTGAGTTATACCTAATTCAAAATCTAAAAATACTATCGATAATTAAAATTCGAACTCAATAATTTTAAGACTACTGATTTATCAATAAAAAAAAACTCCTTCAAGTATTTCAATAAGTACATTGACAGGAGTCAGTTATCTCAGGTATTTTCACTTGTGAAACACTTCAATTTAAATAGATGAAAGAAAAACAATAAGTTTGATTTATAACTCGAGAACGATGATAAGTACATCTCTTATATGAGATTTTTTTGAACCCAGTCATGAAATTGTCGACATTATCTTCTTTGAATAAACAAAAAAAATCACGACTGCCTCTCGGAACGCCGCAAATGACCGGCGAAAACTCGTCGGCACCTCTCCAAGGCCCCCACGATCCATAAAATTTTTCACAGATCACCCTGGAATGCCGGAGTCCATACATCAAAAAAACCGGGGCCCGATCACGAGACCCGCGCGGGGGGCTCCGGTAATGATCTCGAGACGCCCGAGATCGCCTTTGTTCTCCGTCCTGGAACACTGAAAGGGGGCGCTGGGGGTGCGCGGCCCGAGGGTTCCGTACCTGTGTTTCAGCATATTAAACACGGGACCAACACCGCTTTTGTCGGCCCAACCGGCGCCCCCCGCCGAGATGTTGATAGATTGATTTGTTTTTTATTTTATTAGGGGTCAATACCGTCGTCCTAACGTTCGTTTATTTACGCTCCGAAGCTCCGAGTGAAATATTCCCGTATTTTACGATTCCAGGTTCGGACAAATAGCCTCGGAGATGCAGACAGTCAGGTGTTCACGAGAATTTACGAATTTGGCTCGATATCACAGATTCCGAACGAAGTCCCAAACAGAAATGGAATAATAATCGAGAAACATTCGCGATAACGCAAAAATGATGAATAGATCTCAAATCCAGAAGAAATGAATAAATACTCACCCTTCACTTCGTTTTTCCTCGAATTCCAACCATGAAAACTCCTTAATTTCTTAATTTAGCTTCGAGAGAACAACAATGGCGGATTGACAGCCCCTGGCACCTGCAAAAAGAACATATCGTTAATGAATACAGAAGTTTGTTCACATCTCACATCCGAGGTAACGAACATCTTGAATAATACAACCATTCGCGATTACATCCATTCTACATACCTATTCGCATCGTTATTTTCGAAAACTGAGCATAACAATATCTTTAACAATTGGAAATGTGTGCTTCGTCGAGAATTCGATAAACAATGACATAATCGTAGCCACAGATCGAGGGTCATAGACAATAGGTAAGTCTATGACAGGCGGGTATAGAATCGCGTTAAATTCACGGTGTCAAACAAATGTGTCATTTCCTGTATTACTGACACCGAAGGAGGATTCACGGAATGTGATGAGATACGTCAAGTTCAACAATTAATCACTATTCCAATGTCGAAAATAACGCTTTTCGAAGTAACGACGTTTTGTTGGGAGAATAATTACGATTAAAATGGAATTTCAATTTACTTTTTGATGTGGCAATAGTTTTGATTGGCTCGAAAACTTGGAATAGAATTCCATATGATAATTGGATGAGAAAACTGATTTAATATGAGTAGGTACTCATAAGCGTCGGCAGTATCGGGTACAGGGGTGCATTTTTCTTAATTTGGACTCTTGAATCTGAGTTTTGAAGGAGATTTTGGATGGGTGACATTAATTTTCACAATACGAATAATAAATATTGCCACTGCGGGTGGTATTTGTATTCAAAGATAAGTATACTCGAGGAAAAACATTCTAAAACAAGATTTTAAATTATTCGGAGCCTTCCACGAAATAAATGAGGCCGGTTGAAAAGCCTTTCGTGTCTTTCCTGAGCGAAATAGGTATGCAATCGCCTCGGGCTTCTGGCAAATTGGCTGGACAGTTCTCAGTATTAATTTACCATTCTGAGATCTGAGAAATCTTCTGGATGTTGGGATGACAAGGTCATTCGTCGACCTGCCTCACCCTAATGGCTCTGCACAAGAATACCGAACCAAACTTTTTCAATTAAACAAAAAACAAATTTAACGGCTCACCAATCTCAATTACGAAATTTTTCTTCGTCATTCTAGATCACCGTGACGAAACAAAAGATGCAATACTCCTGCAGCAACAGTAAACCATCCTAATAATTACTCCGAGCATTAATGGTCCATTATTTATATAATCCTTGCACCTCTCAGCTCTTCTCGATATCTTAATAATTGCGATTCTGTTTGGCAACAACTCGGCGAAGATCCTTTCTATTATCCACAGGGCCGAATCGGGCCCAAATGGATAATCTTCCGTCAACTTCAAAACAGGTCGTATATCGTAATGAGATGAAAAAATTCCATGTCAAAAATACTTCCCTTGTCATCTTAACTCAGGAAAGAATCTGTGGTCACTTTCATAAGCTCTTCTGCCTCACTGACTACTAGCTTTTTACACGTCGCTGACTCGAATGACAAGAACAAGGAAGTCAAAGCGGTCACTTCAAACCAGATTATTTCAGTCTTTAATCCCGGGTTGTTTAAATTTTTCCTGCATTGTGTGAAAAAATCTCTTGAAGAAGAATTATCCGTATTTGTATCGAGACAGCGAAATCTTCTTACCTCGTTAGGAAGGTAAGACGCTGTGGGGCTTAAAATGTAAAGATAAGGAGATTCGACAGCTACCGGGTGAAAGCAAAAACAACTCGAAAAAAGTTGCATGTTGAAAATTTTCGAATCGAATTCCTCCTGGTTCATCTCTGGACTGTTCGGCGCCGTAATGAAGACGTGGTGCAGCGTCGTCGACAATTAATAACTCTTTTATACCGCTCGCCATTATTCCCTGCGCGATCCGTTACAGCGCTGATGAAATTCCTCGTGGGCCATTTGCAGCGATTGCAATTGACGTCGGAGAATAGAGGATGGTCGGAGTCCATCAGGTCCTTAACGGGAAGTTGCCGGTCTAATGATGCACCGAAGAACGCTCTTATATTTTTTTTTTGCTGGGTTTCAGAATTCCTATGGAAGTTGTTGTTTTCTTTGTCGCCCGATGAAAGAAGAAAGATCATACGTTTCTGAAAGATTTCCTGGGCACCTTTTCTTGCTGGTCGAGCTCAACTAGTTGTGATTAATCCTGAGAACCAAGGATGACCAGAGCACCTCTTCCTATGTCTCCTTAACAGCATAGGTTAAGTACCAAGAAGCTACGAAAAAAGACTCTAGGTCAGGAGATTCTAGGAATAGCTGCAGATCGAGCAAGCAAGCAGAGGCTTCGAGTGATGAGCAATTGAGAAGAGGACGTGGTGACTATGATCCCATTGACCCTCGAGTCCTAAGACACGAAGCAGATTCGAAGAATACTGTTAACTGACTTTGCTTCCTCCCTGAGACTGAAAAAATCCATCCAGAGTCTTTATTGAATCATTTAATGGGATGACCTTTTGAACAATATTAGAACCTTCAAACATCCTAGGGCAGGAGTAAGCTTAACTAGGCATGTAAAGCTAAAGAATACCATAGTAATTGGTGTCCCAACAGCCGAAAAAGGTTGCCTGGAAAATATCGGTATCCTTGGAGTTCCAGCTAAGCATCTGATAAGGGTTTTTTAGTTCGTTTGCTAGTCGGTGCCTTCTTCATACCAAGGCCACAAAAAAGGATTTCCTGGGCAAAAGTTGATTTTTCCCAAAAATTCGAAGAGCATTTCTCGATTTTCCTCTCTAATTGCGTTCTTTGTTGGCCGATTTGCTTCAACCCGAGTTTGGGGCGCGAAAAAACATCGCATCAAGGGCTGCCGACCTATTGGGGCCCTGAGGCGATATCCCTGCTCTCCCCTGATATCATCGGAGCTTTCGTATCGTAATCGAACACGGTAATTCCCGGATTTTCCGGAAATGAACGCGTGGACGTGTCCGGCTGTCAAAACAACCCTACACAGGAACGTACTTAAAAAATCGCATAAAAACCCGATTTTTAAATTTCGACCTTGACGGTGCGAGGTCACCCCAAGGTCGCTTCAAGGTCACCTCGATCTCGACCGTTTTCCGAGTTATCTTTCGTGCCGGCCCTGCGCGGCCCGTTCAAATAATCGAATGTCAATAATGTAATTGTACGGGCTAGAACTCAAACAATCCGGAGAGCGGCGGCGACAAACCCACTCGAAACTGTCAACAGTCCGGGATGCAATTGGAAAAGTCCACAGGGCGGAATTTTCCCGCTGGAGCGAGGGGCGGAGGGGTTGTTTTTCTTGCCGATGGGTTGATTGCGGTTTAATTCGACGCGAATCGAAAGTGATGCTCGATCGCGCAAATATTTACGAGATGTGTAAGGGTGAGATGCTGTACGTTGTCACGGTTACTAATTCTTACGGTATTTGCGGAATGTAGGGAACTTTAAGGATTGAGTTTGAAGCAAGGTTCGTCTTCAAGTATTTTTTTTAAGGAATACGATAAAAAATGAGAGTGTCAGTAGCTAAATAGTATATTCTAAAATAAGTTGCAGAATGAGCTCCTATTCCAACACAAATGCGAAATTTGAAAACGAGCGACGAAGGAGCGAGTTTTCGAAAGCATGAGTGTTGGAATTGCTAACTGCAACGAGTATTAGACGATATTTTCTCTATTTCAGTCAAATTTTGTGAAATGCTCTCGAAATTCAAATTAAAATTCAGATTAGTGACTTTTGCATTGTACAGGGTATCCTAAATTGCTTGATTTTGACTGTTTTAGGTACTTTTGGACTAGATAGGTAAAAACTTCGTAAGGTGTCCTGGGCTCGATTTTCGTAAAAACGCCATTAGTGAAAACCGTTTCACGATATCTTAATTTTTTTTTTAATTTCGATTTCGAAAATGTGCCATAACTTTTTAATTCACGAAAATATCTGAAAACGATTAAAATTTTCTAGGAACGCTTTTTTCCCGGAAATGAGAAACTATATTAAATTTTTTCTCTCGTGGAAAAAAAAACACTTTTTTTTATCAAATACTAGTTCATTTTTTCTCAACTTTTAAAAAACAAAATTGAGAGATAAAAAAAATTTCAAATAATGTCTTATTCCCAGTGAAAAAGGGCTTGTTGAAAGTTTTTATCTTTCTCAGATATTTTCGAAAATGAAAAAGTTATGGCACATTTTCTGTATCGAAAAAATTTCAAAATGTTGTTATATCTTCAAAACAAATGAAGATATCGTGAAACGGTTTTCACTATTGTTGTTTTCACAAAAAATCGAGTCCAGGACTCCTCTCAACGTTTTTACCTATCTAGTCTAGAAGTACTAGAAACAGCCAAAATCAAGCAATTTGGGATACCCTGTATATTGGCAGATTTGATTTGAAAATCGAGAGGATCGGAGGTCAGTACTGACAACCACAAAACGAAAAATATAACTGTAAACAATGCTGTAATGAGTTTCATTACAGCACTACTTTGAGTACAGTAATGAAATCATTACGACACTGAAATGGAGAAACTGATTTTCTCTATTTCAGTATCGTAATAAGTTCATTACAGTACTAAAAGTAGCAAGAAGGACTTGATAATCACTTCATCTCAGAGTTGTCTTTGGATCAAAATAAGACCCATCAACTACAGAATCCAGTTTGAAGTAGTTGATAGGTGGAGATTTCATTCTTGGTTTTGTGTTGGACTCAAGTCACCAAGAACTTTTTAAAAGTTCTTCAAGGTACAATGGTCATTTTCCTTTCAATTTTTAAGATATTGTTGTTGCTGCTGTCTGGAAGATTGTCCCCTAGATGAGGTAACAAGAGTAGTAAGAGTTTTCCGCCGAATAACTCTCAATTCCAACGTCTTCCTTCCTCATCAATCAATCGAACGTTCTTCTCATTTTCGGCAGATAATTAAAACGTCCTACCAATGGCCCGGTGTGGAAGCGCCAGATGACCCTCCCCCCACCCCTCCAACCTCCCAGAGGCGCAGGCAACGGTCCGACACGTCGCGAACAACAAAAACACGCTGTACAAATGTCCGACACACTCTTGATTAATGACGGGACAGTGAAGCAGCAGCCCATTTTGCTGGATGTAATCTGGCCAGTTTTTGTGGTCGCTTTGTATACCCGCTCGCCGACTTTCGCCAGGGAGGGCTCAAGGGGGGGGCACTATACTCCTTCGATTCAAACATCAAAAAGTCTCGAACATGTCATGATACCCCGTTCTTTTTTACCTCAGCTCAGGTACTTTTTGTTTCAACATTTATTGTATTATTTTATCTCTCTTTTTCATAAGAATATATATTATTCTTATGAAAAAGAGAGCTAAAATAATACAATAAAAGTTTAAACAAAAAATACCTAAGCTGAGGTGAAAAAAGAACGGGGTATCATAACATTCTTCGTATGATACTATAGAATCATACGATACCATCATCACTAGTATCATGCGATACTATACAGCCAGATGAAAAAACCTCAGCCGAAAAAACCTGTCTCCCCGAAAAAAAAATAACATAAAATATCAAATATCAGGAAAATCTTGAAAGACATCAGTGTGATAATCTTCATGTTATCCGTCGATGGGCTCGGATAAACAGATTCTTCCCAAAACGACTCTTAATCTGAAGTGAAAAAAGAGAAAAGCAGAAAGAATGACAATTCTCGGAATATGTCGTAATTTTTGGTCATGAAAAATATTCTGTTTTCTTGTGTTATAAAATGTTTGGTTTATCTATGGGAGATGATTGCCTTCCATTGGGGTCCCGTAGCGGTCTTCAAACATCTGAAGTACCGAAAAATCATCACCGGGAAGGTCGTATCCGGTTTGAAAAACCCTCACGACCAGAGAGCAAGAATTTGTGGATTTTGAATTTGAATATCGAAGGAATTTCGAAAGGCAAGTGTGGTTACGTCTCCAAATCAGCTGATGAACATGGTATCGAAGTGATTCTTCTGCAAGAAACCCACACGGCAACAGAAAAAAATCCTCGTGAAAGAGGACAGTTGAAAGTTATGTATTAATTGATTTTTTACAAGTTTAGCTTGTTATGTTAAAAAATTATTAGTTCTTAATTTTCAACAGATTCGGAAAGGGGAAATTGATGGAGTTTTTTTCATTTCTTTCTAATTTTGTGACATTTCTGTCATAAATATTTATAAACCTCCGAACATCATTTGGCCAAGAAATCTGAATGTTGATGTTTTTTAAAGTAGCAATTCTAAAATGCATTTGATTTATTCTGAATGTTTTTAATGAATTACACACACAATATCCTTACAGTACTAATAAAAAAACTATCAAGTGATCGTAACTTTTATGTTGGTTCCCCAAGGCTTCACTGGAGGTTTTGGACCTTTCGGCCACTCCCATCTTTGTATGAGAGACCGGGAGTATTCATCGCAGTACAACCGAGATTCCACGTATTTCCTCTTGTCCTTCGGCTCCGGATAGTACGTGGCCTTGCCTTTGGCATAGGCGTCCTCCAATATCCTCGTGGCTATCTGAATGGAGCACTCCTTGATATGTTGAAGAGGGGGAAAAAGACATGCTTCCTCCAGGTCTTTCTTCGAGACGTTATCTGCGACAGTCTGAGCCGCCAGCAAGAAGTACTCTTCAGGGATGTGGTGTATCTGACCCAGCACCACCCCCAAAGCTACTCCTGGAAAAATGTAGGAGTTATTACCCTGTCCAGTCTTGTAAGTTTTCCCTCCGTGTTTTACCTCCGGGAAAGGAGAACCAGAGCAGAAGATCACTCGGCCGTCGGTGTGGTCGTAGGCGTCTTGAGCGGTGCATTCGGCGCTGGACGTCGGGTTGCTCAAGGCGAAGACGATAGGACGCTGGTTGTTCGTCGCCATAGCCCTCAAGACTTCAGGGGTGAAAGCACCACCTTTCGTTGATACCCCAATTAAGATCGTAGGTTTCAACTCTTGCACCAACTGCAAGAGATCCTTTACTGGTTTTCGCCTTTTCGCGTAGTACTTCTGGTGACCCTGCAGGTTCTTTCGATCTTGAGTGACCAAACCTTCGATGTCCATCATGTATATCTTCATCCTGGCTTCAACGACGTCTATACCTTCTCTCATCATAGCCTCAACGCAAAGATCTGCAACTCCTAAGGCTGCAGTACCAGCACCATAAAACAAGAACGTGTGGTCGTTGAAACTCTTGTTAACAATCCTGTTGGACGCTATGATGCCTGCCAAAGACACTGCGGCTGTACCTTGGATGTCATCGTTGAAAGTACAATATTTATCCCTGTATTTCTTGAGGAGTCTAGCAGCGTTAAGGTTTCCAAAATCCTCGAACTGTATCAGGGTGTCTTGTCCGTATCTCTTCACGACGGCTGCCATGAACTCGTCGATGAAGTCGTCGTACAACTGTCCTCTCACCCTCTTTTGTCTCAAGCCAACGTACGCAGGGTCCTCCAGAAGCTCTTTGTTCTCGGTGCCCACATCCAGACAAATCGGAAGACAATGGTAAGGCTTTATCCCAGCTAGGGCTGTGTAAAGGGAGAGTTTCCCGATTGGGATGCCCATTCCATAGGCTCCAAGATCCCCCAAGCCTAAGATCCTCTCGCCGTCTGTGACGACAATAGCGTGGATGTTGGGTTCAGGCCAATTTTGAAGGATGTCGTATATATGACCTTTATCGTTGATGGTGATGAAGAGACCGTGAGGTCTTCTGTAGATCAAACCGAACCTCTGACAGGCGAGGCCTACTGTAGGGGTGTAGACTATCGGAAGGAGTTCTTCGATGTTCTCGCTGATCAAACGAAAAAACAACTTTTCGTTCCTATCCTTGAGTTCGGTTAAATAGATGTATTTGTTTAAAGGTTCCTTGTAGTTGTTGACCGCAGCTCTGCAGAGGCTCAGTTGTTCTTCCTGCGTCCTCTGAGAAGGAGGTTGTAGACCGTGGATGCCTAAAGCCTGTCGTTCTTCGATGGTGAAAGCAAGACCTTTGTTCAAACGTGGATTCCTCAAATGTTCTATGCCTGTTATCTGGGACAGACTGATGACGTCCCCTATTTGATCGCTACAGATCCTTCTTACTTGGTTGAAGTTCTTCAGGCAGTTTGAAATTCGGTAAATTTTGACTAACATACTTCATGCGAGGGAATGAAGGTTATGACATTTATTGACAGATCAGGGAACATAGAGAGACCAATT
Source organism: Hippodamia convergens (assembly GCA_038502775.1). Lineage (NCBI taxonomy): Eukaryota > Metazoa > Arthropoda > Insecta > Coleoptera > Coccinellidae > Hippodamia > Hippodamia convergens. Next base: position 65,005,329 of record CM076609.1, on the reverse strand, counting down.
CAGCCTAAGCCCTTCCTGGCTCTCACCTCCGTACCAACGGCAGGACTCTTAATTACGATTTTTTTCCGAAATGCGTATGTGCCACCATTTTTATCCGGACTGGATTTCATTTGCGCACAATGGCCGCCAGGAGTTTTTCGATTACGCCGTCGTCGAACGAGGCTAATGAGTGTGGATTTCGCCCAGTCATCATTGGCTCCATACACATGATTATTTGGTGTGAAATTAGTTTTTTCCTTTTGTCGACTCGAACGCGGCGGTTGCGTAAGAAAAAAACTTTTTTTTCGCGCCACCGTTCTAACTGGAGCGGTACATGTGGTGCATGCGGCGTGAAATTTTTAGGGCTCCGGTCGTGACTTGTACATTTCGGAATTCCATCTACAGGGGGGTCGAAAAAGAAACACAGAATTGATGAGAATGAATCCTCTAGTTAGTGTGTCTTCCAACACCTCGACTAAAGGGTGAAACACTAAGTATCTCCAAGCCATCACATTTAATATTCCGCAATTTTCATTGGCGAAAAACCGTGAAATTTTCATAAGGGAAATGACAGCGTTGGGACTCGGGGAAAGCCGAAGAAAAACGCTTACCCGTTTAATATTCATTGGCCTTGGGTTGCGTTGAATATTTTTCATAGTCTTTGCTCTCGCTAAAGACGGCTCATGAATTCGGAATGTGGCCAACTTTGAACTTCCGAAAGATTGAATTACACGAGGTCTCTGATGAGCTCTTCGAGGGAGAAAGAAGTACTTGGTAGACGATGAATTTAGAAAAAATTACGTTATTGATTGTAATGACGATGATGACTTCACAAAAGTCTTCCGGGCTTATTGCCTACATCTACGATAAGCCTCTCCAGAGGATTCTTGCAGTGCTACCGTCCTATCTGTTGTAAGCGAAACGTTAGGTAAAATAAGTGGAAGGTTATCATCCATTATATTCAAATAAATAAACAAAATATTGGGAAATTGGACAATTTATTGATCTTATTTTTCTCACAAAGCCGATGTTGTTTGGTTGGTTTTCCTCTTTCTCAAGGCTAAAATAAAAACAATCAACTATGTATAAGATAGAAATATGGTTTCAGAAAAGTGTGCATCTCTTACTTATTGATTTTGTATATTTTGACGAAAACCTTTATTTACTAACTAGTAAAAAAAGTTCACACTTTTGTGAAACCATATTTCTATGTTATTGTTGATTGTTTTTATTTTAGCCTTGAAAAAGGGGAAAACCTACCACGAAACATCGGCTTTGTGAGAAAAATAAGGTCAATAAATTGTCCAATTTCCCAATATTTTGTTTATTTATTTGTTAGGTAAAATAGCCTGGAAGAATCTTGTATTTGGTCGTGAAATCATCAACTTGTTCATCAAATGAAATAATGTAATTCGCTTATTTTAAGTATGGCAAGACGTTAGTGCGATCGGGATGAATGCATTGTTGCCAGACTTTCCAAAAATCCTGTAACTGCTCATAAAACACTCGAGTTTGATGAAATGAAAAATTAATGATTTTGAAAAGGAGAATTACTAAAATTTACTCTTACACCTTTTCTGTTTTTCGGAATATTTCAACATCGAGAGCGTCAAAACCGAATTTATCGGCGCATATTGCAAAAAAGAGATTAACGAGCTTGAATTTCCCAAGCTTTTCCGCATTTTCTTCCGAGCCATCTGCGGCGCATTTCTCACCGCCCGCTACGTTTTCGATTTAACGCGAGCCGCGGGCGATAAATCACGCGGAGGAAGAAGGGCGACGCGGGCGTCGGTTCCGGCCTTGTGTTTCTGACGCTCCGCCGGGTCATCATAACGACGCCGGGGGCCGTGGGCGCCGAGATGTGAAATGAGATGGGAGGAAGCCGACGCTGCACTTTTCGAATTTTTTTTCTCTTTTCTTTTTCCAAGGCGGTATCGTATAGCTTTTTCGAGTATACCTCTCGTCTTCATATTATTTGAAATAGAGGAATTCTTTCAATCTATTAATGACGTAGGTAAACCCCCCTTGATCAGAAGAAGTAAAAAAAAATTAGTTAACAATTTGAAAAAAAAAAAATTATAAGAATTTCTTCACAGGTTGGTTTTAACCTCAACCATGACTCAACTTTGGTTACGCCAATGCATAGAGAAAATTATGAGATCCAGATTAATCAAGAATCTTGAGGGGCCAATTTCAAAATAATTCGGTACAAAAAACTTCAACAAGAAAACTTATCTTGAATACATTAGTTAATTCAGAATCTATACGACACGATTTAGAAAAAAAAAGAGGAAATGTATGTAGATATGATATAAATAAAATAACTCAGCCTAACCCAACCTAACCTTACCTAACCTACTCAAGAAAAAAAGCAAAGAAGAAACAAAGTATTCATCAAAATTATCAACAGAATACCTTACATTTTCAAGTTTCTTGCCAGAAGAGTGATTTGTTGGTTTATTTTGATTCTCAAACAGTCCCAATCAAAATGAAACACCCATCATCTTCAGAAACACCCAAATTCGCTTCGCTCTCTGCAATAATTCTCCCAGCCAACCGAGAATCTCGTAACTCACCTCTCTGTTTGCATTCGGCTGACGTTCGCGTAAACACGGAAACACATGTTCAATTTTACACCGTGATCGCGCGACTCCCGAACTGTCAACGCGTTCATAGAATCGCCGCCGCTATCTACTTACACGGTCCGTCGCTTTCGCCTCCAATTAGTCCTGAAAAATCGCCGCTAATCCGTCTGGTGCCAAAAAGGCCCGGGCGCTAGACAACTGGGCCAAGAATTCTCCCTTAATTTTGAAACAAGTTTCTTTCCATTCATCTGAAGCTGTTAGTAATTCATGGAAAAGTCCGAGGAAATTCTCGAGCCACAGAAACGAGATACGTCAGATGACAGTTGTCAGAAATATCCTAACCTACAAGATTATTTACATAGAAGCTTTCAGTTATTTTGAGGCATATTATGTAAAAGTTTAGGGGTAGTTTTGCACAATTTCGCGACGATCAGGCTTAAATTTTCCTGCGTTGACCAACCTTATCCAATTATTCACGTAAATTCTCTCTTATTGTGCCCAGTTGCCGGCTGCCCAGGCACAGAAATTTGTCGTTTCGAGCGCCAACATGTGTTCCCGACACGGTATAAGACAGAGGACGTGTTGACACATGCCTTGTTTGGAACTTCCGCGTTGATTTACAACCTCGCTTTTTAATTAACGCCAACAGTAGGAATTTCGACAAAATCACGCATGAGCGATCGAGGTATGTAAGCGGTTTCTTGGGGTGTTGAATTGGCGTTATGTTAATTGAAATGATGTGTGGAGAAGGCGCTGAAAGATTTTGAGGAATGGGGATGGAAAAGAATGGTCTTGTGTTTGGAAGTTGCATATGGGGACCTAATGAGCTGTTTTGATCATAAAACAGGCTTAATGGTATGAAATTACAGATTTACGTAACAGTATATTCGTGAACAAGTTGCAACATGAATGCGAAATCCGAGTTTTGTTAAATACTGTCGAACTTCAATAAAAACAGCAGATAATACCTACATCCTAGCGATATAACTGCAAACAATGCTGCAATGAGCTCATTAAAGCACTACTTTTAGTACATTAATGAACTCATTACGATACCAAAATAGAAAATTCTGCATCACATCGATAAATTCGAGCCGACCCGTTCCTACCTATTAATACCCGCTCTCGCGTCACGTGATCCGATGTCCAGAGGCAGAGAACGACACCTGAATAAACGAAACCCGACGCCTCGTTACAGATCCAGACGGCCGGTCCGATTTTATAGGTGAGAACGTGTGACGATATCGAATCGATGCGATTTAGTTCCGGCAGTTAAAGCGGCCACGTCGCCCACGGCCGCGATCGCCGACGCGCGTGAAATGGGGCCGAGGGAGGAAGGGGGATGGTTATTGTTAGACGGGCAGTTCTAATTTAGCGCCCGTGTTTACGAGCAATCATTAAAATCGAACTGGGGAATCGAGGGGGCAGAAACACGCGGATAATTGCGGATTCATGGGAATGTGAACCCATGAGAATGGGTTTCCATCGAGTGGTCGAAGCTTTGGGTGATCTAGATACTTGAAAAATCAAGAGTAGAAGGGAACAACAATGAAAATTTTTTGGATCGTCAATATTGTCTGAAAAAATTGGAAACATCACCCTTTAAAAACGATCGGAGGTTCGAAGGAAAAGGGAATGTTTGAGGGATAATTGTGAGAAACTAAGATTCAACAAACAAAAAAACCAAAATACAAAAGGAACAAAACAACTGCACGAATGTAGGAAAGAAAAATTTCTGGACCAGCTTCCAAATCCATCCAGGAAATTCCATCGAGTGGTCAAAGCTTTGGGTGATCTACACTGGGCAAAAAAATTAACGCACATTAGGGAAATCTAAAATTTATTCTACAACTGAAGGTGTTCTCCAATGATAATTATTTTTATCAGAATTATGCATGCATATGTTATCCACTCTCAACGTTTATCTTCAATACAGATGTTTTTTCTCAGCAGGAATAAAAAAAGATGATATTATCAGATTTTGAATGTATTGGCTCCATTCAAAAATCATTTGTTCTCGATCAATTCTAGTGATCAATAGTTTTTCTTTCGTTTGATTTTCTACACTCGATCGCTATGGAATGCAATTTGACCCAAGAGGAATGTGCCCAAGCGGTGGTTTTGCGAGAAGAAGGGTGGACATACACAAGAATTGCAGAAAGGTTTGGAGTTTCCCATACAAGTGTGTCCAGAATGTTGCAGCGATTCAGGGAGACAGGTATGAATGTCCGAAGACCAGGACAGGGTAGACCACGGGTATCAACTGCCTTTCAAGAATTTGAATTTTTCTTCCATTTAATGTGTCTTGTTTCGTCCAAAACCTTCCCGAGAGAACATAAAAAATAAGTTATAAAGTCAATGTAGAGTTAACTTTCATTAAAATTGAGATTTTCAGAATGTGCGTTAATTTTTTTTTGCGCAGTGTATATCTTTTTCAGCTCTTATCAAAATAAGATTGAAATTCAAATTGAACTTGCAACAAAACGAAACTATGAAAACAAAAAGATGATGGATAAATATAGCAACACACGACATCGAATTCGAGAACTATAGATCTGGATAATGAGCACAAAGCGACCCGAAAACTAGAAACCTTTGTTGGGGACCCTCCCAACGGCATCCCTCCTCCTTATCTCTGGCGTCGGCAAAAAAGGGAGATAAGCAAATCCCTTTTTTGCAGCCTCCGTCGTCCGTCAAGACGGTTAAAGCAACACCGCCTGGGGACTCGGGGGGGTTAAATCATTAATCCCGTGCACAATAGATCCTCCACCTCCTATTCGCATGTGTGTCCCGACGCCGGGGCCCTGTGTTCCCGGCTCCCGAGGGACTGCGTCGTTCGGATGAACCGCTGGCGTAGGGGGGAAAGGAAAACGAACGGGAAGGGAATTTGTCGTTTTCAGGACGTCTGAGTTCATTCTTTCCTTTCCTATTCGTCGCTCGTTGCAAGAACTTTCTGGATGGAGCTGGTCCAGACAAAGTTCTTTTCCAATTTTCATTGATCTTTTATTTCTTCGACTCTCTTGTCTATTTTGTCCTGTTTTCTGCACATTCGTGAAGTTGTTTTGTTCTCTTCGTATTTTGTTTTTTTCCTTGTTGAATCTTAGCTTCTCATCTATTAGGTATTAACCCTCAAATATTCCTCTTCCATATTTTATTCGAACCTTCGATCCAATTTTTTCAGACAATATTGACGATCCAAAAAAGCTTCATTGATGTTCCCTTCAACTCTTGATTTTTTAAGTATCTACACTGCGCAAAAAATTAACACACATTCTGAAAATCTCAATTTTCATGAAAGTTAACTCTACAGTGACTTTATAACTTATTTTTTATGTTCTCTCGGGAAGGTTTTGAACGTAAAAAGATACATTAAATGGAAGAAAAATTCAGGATTTCACCGAATCTCATGTGAAAGAAGAGAAATAAACAATTTTCAAAATACTGAAATGCTGATAAGTGATTTAATACTTGGTATTTCCACCCCTTGCGTTAATCACAGCTCGGCAACGACGGTTCATACTCAAAATGAGTGATCTTAAAATGTTCTGATCTAATCCTTCCCAGATTTCTCCGAGTTGGATTCCTAAGTCATTAAGAATAGCTGGATGATTTTCTGAACTTCTCGGCCTTCTATTGAGGTTGTCCGAAATCTGCTCAATCGGATTGAGATCTGGACTTCTTGCTGGCCATTCCATTCGAGAGACTTCAACCTCTTCTGATAGTTCCCGACCGGTTTAAAAACCTCCATATCCAAAAAGGCCCATAGAGTCAGGCGATTTCCTTAGAGAATGCAAAATATAGCGTTTTTGGGGGGGTCTACCCCTTTGGATTTTTTCGGCCAAAATTTCGAAATTTTCGATTGCGATTTTTTGTGCTAGGGAGAAAGTGTCCTCATCGCTGATCACCAGTCTGCAAACCCCATCTCAATCCGGAGCCTATTAGTCGAGATATGCAGAATCGAAATTTCCAAAATTTCAAAAATTCTCATTTTGCAGGTGAAAAATTTTAAAATCCAGAAAACTGCGAATTTTTTCTTCTTAACCAATCAAGCGACTTCGAAAACCTACAATTTCCTATAAAACTCGAGAATATCTGCCCTAGTTTTCGAGAGAAACGACGATGAATTTTTTGCATTATTCATTTTCGAGTTCACTTTGAAACGCTCTGGTGACAAAGAAATGACTATAAGTGATACACTCGGTGTTTTTTCTGATAGTTCCCGACCGGTTTAAAAACCTCCATATCCAAAAAGGCCCATAGAGTCAGGCGATTTCCTTAGAGAATGCAAAATATAGCGTTTTTGGGGGGGTCTACCCCTTTGGATTTTTTCGGCCAAAATTTCGAAATTTTCGATTGCGATTTTTTGTGCTAGGGAGAAAGTGTCCTCATCGCTGATCACCAGTCTGCAAACCCCATCTCAATCCGGAGCCTATTAGTCGAGATATGCAGAATCGAAATTTCCAAAATTTCAAAAATTCTCATTTTGCAGGTGAAAAATTTTAAAATCCAGAGAACTGCGAATTTTTTCTTCTTAACCAATCAAGCGACTTCGAAAACCTACATTTTCATATAAAACTCGAGAATATCTGCCCTAGTTTTCGAGAGAAACGACGATGAATTTTTTGCATTTTTCATTTTCGAGTTCACTTTGAAACGCTCTGGTGACAAGGAAATGACTATAAGTGATACACTCGGTGTTTTTTCTGATAGTTCCCGACCGGTTTAAAAACCTCCATATCCAAAAAGGCCCATAGAGTCAGGCGATTTCCTTAGAGAATGCAAAATATAGCGTTTTTGGGGGGGTCTACCCCTTTGGATTTTTTCGGCCAAAATTTCGAAATTTTTGATTGCGATTTTTTGTGCTAGGGAGAAAGTGTTCTCATCGCTGATCACCAGTCTGCAAACCCCATCTCAATCCGGAGCCTATTAGTCGAGATATGCAGAATCGAAATTTCCAAAATTTCAAAAATTCTCATTTTGCAGGTGAAAATTTTTAAAATCCGGAAAACTGCGACTTTTTTCTTCTTATCCAATCAAGCGACTTCGAAAACGTACATTTTCATATAAAACTCAAAAATATATGCCCTAGTTTTCGAAAGAAACGACGATGAATTTTTTGCATTTTTCATTTTCGAGTTCACTTTGAAACGCTCTGGTGACAAGGAAATGACTATAAGTGATACACTCGGTGTTTTTTCTGATAGTTCCCGACCGGTTTAAAAACCTCCATATTCAAAAAGGCCCATAGAGTCAGGCGATTTCCTTAGAGAATGCAAAATATAGCGTTTTTGGGGGGGTCTACCCCTTTGGATTTTTTCGGCAAAAATTTCGAAATTTTCGATTGCGATTTTTTGTGCTAGGGAGAAAGTGTCCTCATCGCTGATCACCAGTCTGCAAACCCCATCTCAATCCGGAGCCAATTAGTCGAGATATGCAGAATCGAAATTTCCAAAATTTCAAAAATTCTCATTTTGCAGGTGAAAATTTTTAAAATCCGGAAAACTGCGACTTTTTTCTTCTTATCCAATCAAGCGACTTCGAAAACGTACATTTTCATATAAAACTCAAAAATATTTGCCCTAGTTTTCGAAAGAAACGACGATGAATTTTTTGCATTTTTCATTTTCGAGTTCACTTTGAAACGCTCTGGTGACAAGGAAATGACTATAAGTGATACACTCGGTGTTTTTTCTGATAGTTCCCGACCGGTTTAAAAACCTCCATATCCAAAAAGGCCCATAGAGTCAGGCGATTTCCTTAGAGAATGCAAAATATAGCGTTTTTGGGGGGGTCTACCCCTTTGGATTTTTTCGGCCAAAATTTCGAAATTTTCGATTGCGATTTTTTGTGCTAGGGAGAAAGTGTTCTCATCGCTGATCACCAGTCTGCAAACCCCATCTCAATCCGGAGCCTATTAGTCGAGATATGCAGAATCGAAATTTCCAAAATTTCAAAAATTCTCATTTTGCGGGTGAAAAATTTTAAAATCCAGAAAACTGCGAATTTTTTCTTCTTAACCAATCAAGCGACTTCGAAAACCTACATTCTCATATAAAACTCGAGAATATCTGCCCTAGTTTTCGAGAGAAACGACGATAAATTTTTTGCATTTTTCATTTTCGAGTTCACTTTGAAACGCTCTGGTGACAAGGAAATGACTATAAGTGATACACTCGGTGTTTTTTCTGATAGTTCCCGACCAGTTTGAAAACCTCCATATCCAAAAAGGCCCATAGAGTCAGGCGATTTCCTTAGAGAATGCAAAATATAGCGTTTTTGGGGGGGTCTACCCCTTTGGATTTTTTCGGCCAAAATTTCGAAATTTTCGATCGCGATTTTTTGTGCTAGGGAGAAAGTGTCCTCATCGCTGATCACCAGTCTGCAAACCCCATCTCAATCCGGAGCCTATTAGTCGAGATATGCAGAATCGAAATTTCCAAAATTTCAAAAATTCCCATTTTGCAGGTGAAAAATTTTAAAATCCAGAAAACTGCGAATTTTTTCTTCTTAACCAATCAAGCGACTTCGAAAACCTACATTTTCATATAAAACTCGAGAATATCTGCCCTAGTTTTCGAGAGAAACGACGATGAATTTTTTGCATTTTTCATTTTCGAGTTCACTTTGAAACGCTCTGGTGACAAGGAAATGACTATAAGTGATACACTCGGTGTTTTTTCTGATAGTTCCCGACCAGTTTAAAAACCTCCATATCCAAAAAGGCCCATAGAGTCAGGCGATTTCCTTAGAGAATGCAAAATATAGCGTTTTTGGGGGGGTCTACCCCTTTGGATTTTTTCGGCCAAAATTTCGAAATTTTCGATTGCGATTTTTTGTGCTAGGGAGAAAGTGTCCTCATCGCTGATCACCAGTCTGCAAACCCCATCTCAATCCGGAGCCAATTAGTCGAGATATGCAGAATCGAAATGTCCAAAATTTCAAAAATTTTCATTTTGCAGGTGAAAAATTTTAAAATCCAGAAAACTGCGAATTTTTTTTTCTTAACCAATCAAGCGACTTCGAAAACCTACATTTTCATATAAAACTCGAGAATATCTGCCCTAGTTTTCGAGAGAAACGACGATGAATTTTTTGCATTTTTCATTTTCGAGTTCACTTTGAAACACTCTGGTGACAAGGAAATGACTATAAGTGATACACTCGGTGTTTTTTCTGATAGTTCCCGACCGGTTTAAAAACCTCCATATATAAAAAGGCCCATAGAGTCATGCGATTTCCTTAGAGAATGCAAAATATAGCGTTTTTGGGGGGGTCTACCCCTTTGGATTTTTTCGGCCAAAATTTCGAAATTTTCGATTGCGATTTTTTGTGCTAGGGAGAAAGTGTCCTCATCGCTGATCACCAGTCTGCAAACCCCATCTCAATCCGGAGCCAATTAGTCGAGATATGCAGAATCGAAATTTCCAAAATTTCAAAAATTCTCATTTTGCAGGTGAAAAATTTTAAAATCCAGAAAACTACGAATTTTTTCCTCTTAACCAATCAAGCGACTTCGAAAACCTACATTTTCATATAAAACTCGATAATATCTGCCCTAGTTTTCGAGAGAAACGACGATGAATTTTTTGCATTTTTCATTTTCGAGTTCACTTTGAAACGCTCTGGTGACAAGGAAATGACTATAAGTGATACACTCGGTGTTTTTTCTGATAGTTCCCGACCGGTTTAAAAACCTCCATATCCAAAAAGGCCCATAGAGTCAGGCGATTTCCTTAGAGAAAGCAAAATATAGCGTTTTTGGGGGGGTCTACCCCTTTGGATTTTTTCGGCCAAAATTTCGAAATTTTCGATTGCGATTTTTTGTGCTAGGGAGAAAGTGTCCTCATCGCTGATCACCAGTCTGCAAACCCCATCTCAATCCGGAGCCAATTAGTCGAGATATGCAGAATCGAAATTTCCAAAATTTCAAAAATTCTCATTTTGCAGGTGAAAAATTTTAAATCCAGAAAACTGCGAACTTTTTCTTCTTAACCAATCAAGCGACTTCGAAAACCTACATTTTCATATAAAACTCGAGAATATCTGCCCTAGTTTTCGAGAGAAACGACGATGAATTTTTTGCATTTTTCATTTTCGAGTTCACTTTGAAACGCTCTGGTGACAAGGAAATGACTATAAGTGATACACTCGGTGTTTTTTCTGATAGTTCCCGACCGGTTTAAAAACCTCCATATCCAAAAAGGCCCATAGAGTCAGGCGATTTCCTTAGAGAATTCTGAGGCGTTGGCGAAATTTACAACCTAACAGGGATTTTCATTTATGAGAAGAATGCTGCATCTTCCATCGTTTTCGTTCTGCCAATATTACTCTTTTATTGGTTTAATTGCATTTTTATCTGGCTATTTGTGTACATGTGTGATATATTTGGTTGACCAGGCTCAAAAAGCCGCCCCTGAGTTTGGTCGTGTTTTCGCTTTCACTTTCAATAAAAGGCGGGTTTTCGATTTCAAAGAAAAAAAAAATCTATTATGACGAAACTGATATTGCCGCCCCTAGAATTTGCCGCCCGGGCAGACTGCCCGGTTTGCCGGTCCTGGCGGCGGCCCTATAGCGATCGAGTGTAGAAAATCAAACGAAAGAAAAACTATTGATCACTAGAATTGATCGAGAACAACTGATTTCAGAATGGAGCCAATACATTGAAAATCTGATAATACCATCTTTTCTTATTCCTGCTGGGAAAAAACATCTGTATTGAAGAAAAACGTTGAAAGTGGATAACATATGCATGCATAATTCTGATAAAAATAATTATCATTGAGAACGCCTTCAGTTGTAGAATAAATTTGAGATTTCCATAATGTGCGTTAATTTCTTCGCGCAGTGTATTTCGAGTTCAAGAATTATTGTACTAGCAAAGAACGTACATATTCCTTTGAAACCTGATGGTCAAAAAGACATAACATACCCTGGTCAGTGGGGATTGTAGAAGTGTTATTCAATATTTCTAGAATATCATTGTCAATTTCAAGTGTTATTTTCCGTCATCTTCGATCATGAAGCTAAATAGTTAAGTTCTCTTCCGAATTTGCTATTTTTTGGATTTGTTTTTCAATATTCCTCAACAGTCGAACTTCTTCTGGACGTACCTACGTCCGCCGGTCTAATTGCCGCGCAAGAAACCAAATGATTTACTGCTCCATCGGTCGGTCGAACAATGTTATCTTAATGGGAACGGACCCAGGACCATTGTTCCGTAGTTTTCTTATCGCGACGTGTCATGCCCACTTGCACGTCCAACTTTGAGGCGCAGGCGCGCGTCCACCGGCCAATTGACCGGAAAATTCCGCGTTTTCACGTGGATTGGCTTCATTTTCGATGGGTGGTTTTAGTGCCGCGCTTCACGCCCGAATGACGACTCAGAATTGGATCTCTGCGCTCAATTTGTCGTCCTCGGGCCGTGAGATGATGATGACGGACGCACGAAAATAGCGAGATCTTTCTTCGATTTCGCGACGAAATCAGAAAGGCGATCTGGACGTCGTTTCAGGGTTCGTTCCATCATCATTCATGAAAAACACGTCCGCGAAGAAGAAACATAGCCGGAGATCCACGCCCCTCGTAAAATTATCCACGCTGGCCACGAAAGAGGTATACCTGGCTTAGAAATGAGCGAAATCACCTTTCTAATTACCATACTGATTAAAGTCTGCCCCTAAAAAAAGCCATAAACCGAGAGACCAACATTTTGACTACCGCATCCGAGGCTGGGCCGAGAGGATGTGAGGTTTCGTATTTACCGAACGGAGGCAGGTCACAGTCTGAGGTCCGCTTGGACCCAACGTCATTTTTCATCCTGTCCAAGAGCTCGTAATGTATTACGGTTGTTTTGCCGACATTTCATATGTTGAGGTGTCGGTTGTTCCTTTTGGAATGAAAATTAGGAATTCGGCTCATAAGTCATTAGGCCCGTGTCTCGTTCCCGAAATAGATGAGGCCCATCTAACAGATGCGGCTCTTGGAATGCACCACTCTTCGTCCTAGACGATGACATGAAAAAAATCGATTTTTCTTCCGGAGCAATGGAGAATCTCGCTTCAGAAATCTCAAGAGCAAATTTCAACCTTCAGAAAGATAGAAAAAGGATTCATAATGAAAAAAAGGAGAAAGATTCTATAAAATAAAGAAAGAAGTCTCAATCATAAGTGAATTGGTACGAAAACTAATCAAAACTAATGAAATTATGCCAGTTTTTACCCAAATTTAGGAATGAGATCAGCATGAATAACAGTTACAGAAGACAAAGAAGAAATACTAGAGCAACCTAAAAAAAGAGCAAAGTTCACTCTCCACAAAGATAGGAAAAAGTTTCATAAGGAAAAAAGGAGAAAGATTCTAAGAAATCAAGAATGTTAACTCAACACAAACTAATCAAACTACAATGAAACTATGCCGAATTTCACACTAAGTTACAACTAGGATCAGCATGAATAACAGAAGTTACAGAAGACGAAAAGAACTACCTACAAAAACTACAAATCAAAATCCAAAAATCCCATCCTACAATCTCAACTTTGAGTTAGATCAACACTTATATACTTCAACACGTTTCCTCTTCAACCTAGCAGTTTATTGCGTGTTATAATTCTGGCCCAACTAGCCGGGAAAAAGGATCGTTCTCGCTCGGTCCGCTCGCAACCCCGCTGTTTTATTCTTTCGCGAGCCCGTTCTGGGGGCCGCCTTAACGCGACTTTGAGCGATCGCCGAAAACGAAACAAATGACCGTCATCAAAAAACCATAACATCTAAGTTTACATAGAAATCGGGGCCGACTCGCATCCTCCCAGCGTGCTACGTGTAGTTCGTGAGGCCCCCGCGGAGAGGCGGCGTCGTCACCACGTTTCGGATTTTTTACCGACCCGCCAGCAGTTGAAACTCTTGATAAACTTTGGGCAAGATGACACATGCACCAATTAATAGATATTCAATCGATTAATCCATCAAAATCAAGGATTAATAGTTCGAGACCATTAATCGTTGTATTAATGAACGAATTGCTCACGACAGTATGAATTATTGCAGAATGACAATTCTCGGAATATGTCGTAGTTTTTGGTCCTGAAAAATATTCTGTTTTCTTGTGTTATAACATGTTTGGTTTATCTATGGGAGATGATTTCCTTTCATTGGGGTCCCGTAGCGGTCTTCAAACATCTGAAGTGCCGAAAAATCATCACCTGGAAGGTCGTATCCGGTTTGAAAAACTCTCACGACCAGAGAGCAAGAATTTGTGGATTTTGAATTTGAATATCGAAGGAATTTCGAAAGGAAAGTGTGATTATGTCTCCAAATTAGCTGATGAACATGGTATCGAAGTGATTCTTCTGCAAGAAACCCACACGGCAACAGAAAAAAAATCCTCGTGAAAGAGGATAGTTGAAAGGTTATATATTAATCGATTTTTTACAAGTTCAGTTTGTTATGTTATAAAATTATCAGTTCGTAATTTTCAACAGATTCGGAAAGGGGAAATTGATGGAGTTTTTTTCATTTCTTTCAAATTTTGTGACATTTCTGTCATAAATATTTATAAACCTCCGAACATTATTTGGCCAAGAAATCTGAATGTTGATGTTTTTTGAAGTAGCAAATGCATTTCTGAAATGCATTTGATTTATTCTGACTAATCTGTTTCTTTTCTGCTTTTGTCTTTTTTCATTTCAGATTAAGAATTGCGAGTCGTTTTGGGAAGAATCTGTTTATCCGAGCCCATCGACGGATAACATGAATATGATCACAAGATTTTCCTGATATTTAATATTTTATGTTATTTTTTTACGGGGAAACAGGTTTTTTCGGCTGAGGTTTTCTCCCCTGGCTGTATAGTATCGTATGATACTAGTGATGATAGTATCGTATGATTCTATAGTATCATACGAAAAATTTTCATTTTTTTACCACAGCTTAGGTACTTTTTGTTTCAACATTTATTGTATTATTTTAGCTCTCTTTTTCATGAGAATATATTATATAATGTACATATTTGAAAATGAAGTTGCAGTAGAGTTGTAACATTATTCGTATTGCTCCTGAATTCTTTGTCCTGTTGCCCATCACAATCATACATTAAAATGGGTTATTATTGATCAATTTCGTGTACGTTAAACTGAGCTTTTCTCGAAGTCGACGGAAATATAAACTTTTGTCGTGTTCTGACATTTTATTTTACGAGAAGAAGAAATTTTGTAATTCTTTTCCTGGACCGCTTAAGAATCATTACTACCAACTCATTTTTTTTAAGAATGCGCAGCGATCGCCATAATTCAGACTTCTTAACGTAGGACGTTAATCCTTACCATCAATAACAAACCAGTTTCAATTATACGAAAACGTACAATCGGATCCCACCGAAAAACTGCTGCCTCCCCCGCGCTCCCTGAAGACGTCGACATAAATTGACGAAACGTCCCCGTTCAACCCGGAACACGTGCTGCGTCCTCTGATATGTTTATAGTGTGAAATATCGGGCGGACCCACGGGGGCGCGAGTTGTAAGTAACAGTTGGCCGTGAAGGGTTCACGGGCCCCCCGGGGCTCCCGCGGGGGGCCCTATTAGTGACACTAAACAAGCAAGGACTCGAGTTTAACACTCTAATAAGATTTATGCCCGATTGTCGGGGGAAGGGCGATTCGTACGAATGTTTGACCGGGCATATGTCGACTCAGAGATTCATCCGATCGACTCTGCGAGATCAAAACAAATACGAGTTTCGGGGGGTGTAATCTCGTTTCCTGAAGAGATGGGATTCTAATGCGATCTGCGAAGGCACGATTGTCTCTCGAAATCGGGCTGGAACGTGCACATGATGCTCCGTTAGGAGAACTTTTATTCATTTATTCGTTGGAATTCAGGATACAACCAGGAAATCCCGAGAACAAGATCCAGAAATACCTCAAACTAAACGTATTATTAGAATGAAAAAGAATAATAGTTATTTATAAAACAAAATACAAAAGCAAAAGGAACTAATATTCTTCCAAGAGTTCAAAATTCAAAAACGAGCCACGAAGTGGCTCGTTTTTAAATAAACGAGTGTTAAAATAGACCTTCAGTACGAGTATTGTTAGTTATTCTTTCTAATTCATTGAACTTTTATTGCAACTAATGGAGTATTTTCATAAATATCGTTTAGTGATTTTCGCGTTTATTTATTTACTAGCTGGCCCGGCGAACTTTATTTCGCCTCAGAGGTTCATAAAGTTGTATCAACAAAACTTTTAATTTTTCAAGTAGGAGGTAAATAAGACAAAATTAAAGTACAAAATATACAAAAAATTTAATTACATTGAAATAGGTAGGTATGTACATTTTTATTTACATGAATAGACTTCACTTCATTTAAGCGGTACCTTATTATTATTTAAAAATTGTCTCATTGTTGTATCTTATGATGAACCACATTTTTAGTTTTTTCGTCATAAAATTTTCCGTAGTGTTCGGAAGAAAGAAAGGTGTGATAACACATGGACTCAGATGCGTTAATATTATTATTAAATGTAGTTCACTGAATTCATATCAAATAAAATACGAAAACGCCATCAACCTTAGCGACATCTACTGGCGTTATTCGCAATAAATTTCCCACTTTTTTTCTATTTCATCAAATTTTTCATTATTTTAATGTATTTTAAACCCCACCGTAGAAGAATCCAACAAAAAAACTTTCATAACAAATAGTTCATCCAATCTTGAGTTATAAATGGTGTAACAAAAAATATGGCCGACTGAGTTTTATATATTAAGAAGATTTATTGTTTGACATTGAAGAATATTTATTGGTATAACTGTTTTCTTTCTCATGAACTTGACAAATAATAAATGAGATGAGGCCAACATGAAGTAATTGGATATAATCATGAAAAAACTGCGTTAGAATGAAATATTCTTACGCACGATTTTCTTCTACAAGAGACTAAAAAATTTTACACAAAATAAGACAAAACAGAATTTTTTCTCGAAGAAAAAGTGAAAAAATATTCAAAAAACCCTCCCGACCCTAAAGGGGCAAAGACAAGCCACCCCAAAACTTCGGGGACGTCGAGCGACGCCAGCGTCGTCTTGGAGGTGTCACACGCACGCCTCCCGGCCTTCAATCGGCGTGGGCGAGGAATATTGCGAAATCGGGGGTTGCTTACGCGGGGGGCGGCTTTGGAGGCGCTTGAAAAGCGCGTACGTCAACGTCACGACGCTGGGGAAAATCCACTGAAAAAACAACGGATATCGGGGGCGAAAATTGACAGGTGTCAGCGGGGGTTGAAAGACCTTTAGGAAATTTACGTAAACTGAGGAGATTTTATGAGGGATTCGAAAAAAATTGATTGGTTGCAGGGGTTGTGACGCCAAAGAAGCTCAGCGCGTATTTTTTAAGCCTGGATCCAACAATATGAAATCTATCACACTGTTAAATAGTTGAACTTTGAACCCGATTTTTTTTCATAAATATCTTCTCACAGTTGTGTTAATCGATTATATAAAATTTAAGAATGTCAATAATCGTTCAATTAATCATTTATTATCCCACTGTTTTTCCAGTCCTCATCGCAATTTGTCCGATATAAGCATGAATCAATCCTCAAACTGAACCGTCATTCAGGAACAGAAAAATTACCCTACCCCAATTAGCCACAATGACTATTTTTCCGCAGAGAGTAATTCATCAAACGCGCATTATGCCGAATAGCATCGGCGTCTGCCCGTTTTGCAGTGCAACCCTCCGGTTAAAACGTCAACCAGAGGGTAGTTTGTGGAAACCGGTCAAACAATACGCGATATTTCACCTCTCAGAGGGTGGAAAATGCGTTTCATCACGTTTTTAACGAGAATGCAACAGTTATGAGGGATGAAGTGAGGAATTATGGCGCCAACACTCATGAGATATGTCGCCAACAAATTCATGTTATATCGGCAATTGAGTTAGTTGGACACTTCAAGAATGGCTTGCTATGGCTGGAAGAATGAGAGTTAGTGAATGGTTATCTTCTTAAGATAGTATCATGGGATACTATACAGCCAGGGGAAAAAACCTCAGCCGAAAAAACCTGTCTCCCCGAAAAAAAAATAACATAAAATATCAAATATCAGGAAAATCTTGAAAGACATCAATGTGATCATCTTCATGTTATCCGTCGATGGGCTCGGATAAACAGATTCTTGCCGTGTGGGTTTCTTGTCGAAGAATCACTTAACCCAGATATGCCTATTGTCCTTTAAAAAGGACAGTCGATAGTTCCCTGTAAATCGTGTGGCTATGGAATTTTGAACACTCCTCCATAGGTGTCTTCACTGTAGGAACTCTGCCTAGAGTATTCTTTAAAGTTATGAAGCCGTTGTAGCCAATTAAATTGTGTTGTTTACTTGTGAGAGATTGTTTCAGGAATGTCTTCTGATGATATGCAGTATGCGCAATGCTTGAAATTAGCAAAGTGATTTTTATTTCATATTTGACAATAATATTTATCAGATAGAGGTTAAACTGCATTAACAAAGCCCTGAGAGTTACAATCGAATCAACTTGAAAACATTATTACCTATAAGGATTTCAAAATTCATGTTTGAACATGGCTGTCCTTTTAAAAGGACGATAGGAATATGAGTATTGAATTTCGACTTCTCGGATTTCCAGGGGCGTAACACTTCATGCGGTTTTGTCTTCTCTGGAAGATGATGCCGATGGAAAAATTTTGCAGGAATCTCAAATTACCATACTTTTACCTCTGAACTGCAATAATGACCTCACCGATGAAGATTCTGGCGAAGAAAATGAAGTTTCAATTGACAACCTTCCAGGTAGTCAACTTGTGACAGAAGCGGAATTTGAGTCGATACATTAGTTCATATAGAACCAACATCCGCGGCAAAAAGTGGTATTTCACCATTATTTGCTATTGTTTGGACATCATGGCACAAAATGCATGGCAACTACATGGGTTGCCGAATGGTGAATTGGAACAACTGGCCTTTCGCAGAAGGATTGTACTGGCACTTCTGGAATCTAACTCTGAATCCAGAAAACGTGTCAGGCCATCCAGTCTTAAGAACGTCGATTCACGATTTGATAGGATTGATCACCTCGTGAGTTCCCAAGAGAAGCAGACACGATGCCGTGTGTGTCATAAAAAAGTCAAAACAAAATGTGTCAAATGTGGTGTGGCACTCCATATTGAATGTTTTATAAGATATCACAAGCAACAATCATAAACATATTCATTATAAAATGTTTTATGTTATTTTTTCGAAATATATTTTATTTTGGTTTCAATGAAAATTTTGCAATATGTGTTCATATTTATATCGCATTTTCCTATTGTCCTTTTAAAAGGACACCCTATCTAATCTATATTTTGCTATTTTTTAAGAAAGTTGCAGCACTAATTCATCAGACTGATGCATTTAAAACATGTTTCCTTGAAAAAATTTCCCGATTTCGAAAAAAAAAAAATTCAGGCATATCTGGGTTAATTACCATGTTCATCAGCTAATTTGGAGACGTAATCACACTTGTCTTTCGAAATTCCTTCGATATTCAAATTCAAAATCCACAAATTCTTGCTCTCTGGTCGTGAGGGTTTTTCAAACCGGATACGACCTTCCAGGTGATGATTTTTCGGCACTTCAGATGTTTGAAGACCGCTACGGGACCCCAATGAAAGGCAATCATCTCCCATAGATAAACCAAACATGTTATAACACAAGAAAACAGAATATTTCCGAGAATTTAATTAATGCCTGGCAATGTTAAGAATGTTTTCGAAAAATTTGTCGAAATTCTGCCAAATTAAGATAGTAAATTTAACGCCAGTTTTGTTTGTCGTTTAGATATCGATAATGAACAGCCTTAACAGCAATTGCAGCTTCAAAATGAGATAGATAGTTTACATCGCCTACTGAAATATGTTAGCCGGAGCAGATCCTGAAGCTCACCTCTTCTGCTGTTGGCGCTCGTCTCCCCAGAAGCCGAAGTCGACCGCGCTTTTTGCCAAAGATTTCCCTTTCGCGCGTTAATGGCCCGCGACGAAAAAACTAATGGAACTGCCGATTCCGCACATTCCATCGAGGCCGTAAACGCAGAACTATCCGCTCTCGCCTCTGCCCGTTTTACGATACACCTCGTAAACCGAAATAAGAACCCAACACGTAAAGGTCTTCTCTTTTTCGAGGCCCTCGGATCGCTAGCTCGGCCCGAGGTGAGACTCGGAGGCAGAAAAAAAAAGACTCTCTCTCTTACGACATCCATCAAGACGTCCGTGTTTAACGAGCTCTTTGCGCGAGGGTACGATTGGAAAAATGCCGCGTTGGGAAACTCTCCTTTTGGTCATCATTTCAATTGTCGGAATGACAATTCTCGGAATATGTCGTAGTTTTTGGTCCTGAAAAATATTCTGTTTTCTTGTGTTGTAGCATGTTTGGTTTATCTATGGGAGATGATTGCCTTTCATTGGGGTCCCGTAGCGGTCTTCAAATATCTGAAGTGCCGAAAAATCATCACCTGGAAGGTCGTATCCAGTTTGAAGAAACCCTCACGATCAGAAAGCAAGAATTTGTGGATTTTGAATTTGAATATCGAAGGAATTTCGAAAGACAAGTGTGATTACGTCTCCAAATTAGCTGATGAACATGGTAATTAAGTGATTCTTCGACAAGAAACCCACACGGCGACAGAAAAAAAATCCTCGTGAAAGAGGACAGTTGAAAGTTATATATCAATATATTTTTTACAAGTTTAGCTTGTTTTGTTAAAAAATTATCAGTTCTTAATTTCCAACAGATTCGGAAAGGGGAAATTGATCGAGTTTTTTTCGTTTCTTTCAAATTTTGTGACATTTCTGTCATAAATATTTATAAACCTCCGAATATTATTTGGCCAAGAAATCTGAATGTTGATGTTTTTTGAAGTAGCAAATGCATTTCTAAAATGCATTTGATTTATTCTGAATAATCGGTTTCTTTTCTGCTCTTGTCTTTTTTCATTTCAGATTAAGAATTGCGAGTCGTTTTGGGAAGAATCTGTTTATCCGAGCTCATCGACGGATAACAGGAAGATGATCACACTGATGTCTTTCAAGATTTACCTGATATTTAATCTTTTATGTTTTTTTTTTTACGGCTGAGGTTTTTTCCCCTGGCTGTATGATTTTATAGTATCATACGAAGAATGTTATGATACCCCGTTCTTTTTTTACCTCAGCTTAGGTACTTTTTGTTTCAACATTTATTGTATTATTTTAGCTCTCTTTTTCATACGAAAGTTGCGTTTCCATTTAATTCCCTGAAGATCTGAAGAGTGTTGATCCGGGTCGAACAGCCAAAAACGAGTGCCAAACTGATTGGTCGTGCACGTTAACGAGTCAACGAATGCGTTCCGGTAATTAACGACCGAAAAACGGGCGTGCACAATTCGGGTAACGAGTCGCTGATGGATTTTCGATGGCGTACTCGGATAATCTTTTTTTTTCGACGTTTTGGGCATGTTGGAATGTCCGGTTTTTCGCGCGGAATCGTTAGAATGAGATAATTTAACGGTTGGACCGAAATTTGGCATGTTAGAAGGATAGAGCTGCGCCTTCTCGGCAGTTCGGATCCGGCTCGGAGGACCAACCACGCTCTCTCGAGCGCCGAAATCCAATTTCATAATTTCATTCCCCGGCGAAATGGGATTGTAACGAAGTTTCAGACGCGGCCTACTGCGACCCCGACGCTCTCTCCTATCTGTCGCTGCAGAGGGTCCCGGGGGACGCGAGGCGGGAACCGAGGATACGTCGCCGGGATCGAATTTGCGGGCGACGTGCAGGTGGAAATCGAGTGTTCCTGGGGACGATTCCGGAAAAGCCGCGGCAATCGGCACGTAACCTTGTTTCGAGCAGATGTATAATCTGAATTTTCATTCGATTTTCGACAGTATTTGATGTAATTTGACTGACATAGAGAAAATACGCGTTCGATTTTCACATTCGTGTGCAGGAGACGCTGAGATTCTTCCAAAAGTTCTAACGTTTTCCTTTGTTTCTGCTCCTGTGGGAAGAAATCCGGTGTGGAGCTCGGAAATGGTCATCACCAAATTCTTCATAAAATGCATTGGGAAAGATGTATATATCGACTAGCGCGAAAGATGGGTTAAAAAGAAGAAAAAGTATCCCTTTCGTAGTACGTTTTGGCACGAAATTCTAAGGACCAGCCGCCGCCAGCCGCCTACGATCACGTCTCCCCCTCTGCCTCCTCACCGTTCCTTCCTTTCGCCATCGTGAGAACCTAATAAAAATCTAATTCAATACGCAATCGTCTTGAGGCACGGTTCGCACGCTTACCACGGTAGCGGCCGTAGCCATCGATCTCGCCTAAATAATACCCTCCATTTCAATTTGCCATCAATTTTCTCGCCGTCGCCTCAGTTTTGCGTGCATCCACTCGAATTGCCCGCGGGATCTTTTTTTCTAAGGCGCGGGCCCCGCTCTCCGTCCCGCCCGACGCGGAGGCAAACCCGACGGGGGGCCGCGCCTTTAAGCCGACACGATGTCGAAAACTAAACATCCTCAGTTCGACGACGAAAAAAAACAAACGGATCTCTCTCCGTTTCGCAATCGTAAGATGGAAACATGTGCGTGTGGTGAAAAGAGGTCTTTCTTCCTCGGCGATTAGGCCTTAATTGGCGGGAAAGGGAAGTGCTAATGGAGCGCGAGCTCTGACTCTGAAAAAAATTGGTTCGCGAACTTTGACTGATAGCGGGATGCCTGTTAAATGTTGCGAAAACTTTGGATGCTGTTTTTTATGCTCTAGATGATCCGATTAAGAACCAGTCTCCTCGGATCATTTTCGTTCCCAAACACAACAAAATTTTTCTCGTAACTTTAACAAGAATAAATCAAACTGGAAACATTTCATGGGTTCCCTTCATTCCTTCCAACAGGAAATCAAGAAAATACCAGTAAAATAATGCTATTGGAAAGAATTATTCAGAAAAAAACAAAGAAACCTCGCACAAAACTTTGAATTTTACGAAATGTAATTCTTGAAAAGAAAATATCAGAAATACTTCATATGGTTTGGATTAGTGCTACTCGGTTTCATATTTCAAGAACAAGTACCTGAGAGAGGAATATCCATGAATTGTTGTCATATTTTACAAATTTCCCATTTCTTCTTTCCTCTTTTTTAACTTAATTTCATACCAATTTTCGAAGTAAATATGTTCTCATCGGAATCTTTTTCTTTTAATTCTCTGAATGCATCTTTTCTGTTTCATTCTGTCTTTTGAGGAGTTTGTCACACTTTTTTGCTGTTATAAAGTTCACGATTTTTCTTCTACTAATACAATTGAATTAAATTGAATTTCCAAGTTTGTGGTGGAACCAAGAGAAGTCGATGCACTCGGCGCACAAATAAACATACTGTTAGAATCAATTTCCTCCGTGCATGGGAATTTTTCAATTTTCCGTGATCCCATTACAAACGCGCAACAACACAACAAAGATATATATGAATCTTCGAAATTGTTTCGACCGCAGCACTCTCGGATCGTGCTCGCTCTTGTCGTGTGAACGCGAAAATACGATATCGATCTAGAGAACCGCGACAATTTTTTTCATCAGATCGTTTCGTTCCGCCACAACGCGCAATCGGTGGTGAATCGGGGTGTACGGGAGGACACAGCACGTTTATACGAAATTTCTCTTCAAGAGTGACAATAAACCAGCGGCGTCCAACTACTGGGACGCAATAAAGGCCCGTTTAATTTTTTCCAACGCATCACGCGGTAGGCTATTTCACGCATATCCAGAGGTCCGAAGATGCTTCATTACCAGAACCAATCCCAGTCGACGATTCCATCCGACGAGATGGGTTTTGCATGCGCCGCGGCTGATTGCACCGACGTTTTTGCCTTTTTGGAACGTCCTCACGACGTTTATTGCTGGCTCTTCTTCGGAAAAATCGATTGGGCGATGGCAGCTCCAAAAACATCCCAGCTTTTTGCGGGTCGTATTACCACTGCAATTGTAGTTATTCTACCACTCGCAGAACCCATCTATGTACAGGGTGTGGCATTTAACTCCATACAATAAATTATTTCAAAAGATCCACTTTTCCTTTTGAAAGTGCAAGTAATAAGTTGATAAAAACTCTTCTGATCGTAAGGACGCCAGTGAAGACGTGTATAGTTGGATCTAACTAAGATCCAGATACCTTTTGGATTTTGTAGTTTCAAACTTTTTGAAGTGATCCATCCTAAGCAGATTCTGTTAGTGTTTTCCTTTTAGCTTTCCTGATCTGGTGAAAGTTGATCACGAAAGATCGCCTCTCTTGGTCCTCCGAGCGCGGATCTCGACGGGAAACCTCACGACGAGCGTCTTTTTCTCGCCGACACCTCGTAACTCACCGCTCGTACGCGATTCAAAATATTAATCGCGTTTATTCGAAAAATACCCCGTGATTTACGACGCCGCTGGACCGACGCGAGCGTTGATTAAATTGTCAAAACGCGCCGCGAGAGCCTCCGACCTTCCTGGATTTATGGTTTTTTCCAACGGGTTCGGATCGGGTCGGTAAGGCGAGCCGAGAGAGCGATCCGCGAATCGCGTGATTTATCTGAGATAGAATTGTTCAGATCAGATGGTTAAAGTGAAAGGGGAAATGCAAATGATTACATTAATAACAAGGATAATGGAAGAAATTGAATGTATAGGTCAATTGTATCGAAAAATAATTGAGTAGAGTAAAAAAACTATTGAAGAATATAAACTTTTTGTCCAAGTTTTCGCGACTATATTTCAATTTTCTCAGGGCTAAGTACAGGGTATCATCCCAAATTGCTTGATTTTGACTGTTTTAGGTACTTCTTACTTCTGGACTAGATAGTTAAAAACTTCGTAAGGTGTCCTGGGCTCGATTTTTGTGAAAACACCATTAGTGAAAACCGTTTCACGATATCTTCAATTTTTTTTATTTCGATTTCGAAAATGTGCCATAACTTTTTCATTCACGAAAATATCTGAAAACGATTAAAACTTTCTAGAAGCGCTGTTTTCCCGGAAATAAGAATATGTATTAAATTTTCTTCTCGTGGAAAAAAATTTTGAGATAAAAAAAAATTTGAAATAATGTCTTATTCCCAGTGAAAGAGTGCTTGTTGAAAGTTTTTATCATTTTCAGATATTTTCGAAAATGAAAAAGTTATAGCACATCTTCTGAATCTAAAAAATTTCAAAATGTTGTTATATCTTCAAAACAAATGAAGATATCGTGAAACGGTTTTCACTATTGGAGTTTTCACGAAAATCGAGCCCAGGATTCCTTTCAAGGTTTTTACCTATCTAGTGTAGAAGTACCAGAAACAGCCAAACTCAAGCAATTCGGGATACCCTGTACATTGGAAAACAATTTGTTGACACGCTATGATATTTTCTATTTCAAAACTTTCAACTTTTCAATTAATTGACTCTCGAAAAAAATATTCACGATAAAAACTTACGAAACTGATCAAAACTGACCTAAAATTATTCACAACATCTATAGGTAAACCTACTTAAAATTCTGAGCCGATAATTTCAATATCCACAATGTTAAAAATATGAAAGACTGTTGATAATTTCACGAATATCTTCGAAAATTGAAAGGTTTTCAATTCAAACTCTTCTAAAAACTCGAATTAAAATGAAAAATTTAGAATTTTTTCGACTCACCACTTGAAAACGGCTCTCTAAAATCTTCCTCCAAGCTCCCCCCTCCATGGCAGCGCCTCCTTTCCAATTAAAGCGC
The DNA here is from genome assembly GCA_038502775.1 of Hippodamia convergens. Lineage (NCBI taxonomy): Eukaryota > Metazoa > Arthropoda > Insecta > Coleoptera > Coccinellidae > Hippodamia > Hippodamia convergens. The sequence continues at coordinate 64,979,998 of CM076609.1, read as the reverse complement.
GCCATCGACGGCCCAGCGTCGTCCAGCACGGGCAATTTGTCGAGTCACAATCGCCTGCCAATCGAGAGACCAATTTAGCGCGAAACAATAGGTACTCAAAGGTGATAATAAAATAGTAAAATATATAACGAAACGATATTGGACCGTTTAGGAGGGAAATAACAACGTCGTTCGACGTTTTAGAGCCTTTCAGCCGGTGCCAGTTTCAATCTGCCAGACGGGCGACAATAGGTCGACGACGAGAAAAAACTACCGCATTCGCATCGTCCGATCGCGTGGGCCATCCGTACCGCCTTGGGAAACTCAGGGGTGACAAGTGAAGGGGTTAAGTCTGAGGATGGACGTTGGATTCCATCGTGTCGCAGGTGAGTTTGAAACGAAGAAGAGAAACTCACTAATATATTTGAAACATAGACAAAACCGAAATACACTGCGCAAAAGAATTAACGCACATTCTGAAAATCTCAATTTTAATCAAAGTAAACTCTACATTGACTTTGTAACTTATTTTCCATGTTCTCTCGGGAACGTTTTGAACGAAACAAGACACATTAAATGGAGGAAAAATTCAAGATTTCACCGAATCTTATGTGAAAGAAGAGAAATGAACAATTTTCAAAATACTGAAATGCTGATAAGTGATTTAATACTTGATATTTCCACCCCTTGAATTAATAATAGCTCGGCAACGACGGTTCATACTCAAAATTAGTGATCTTAAAATGTTCTGATCCAATCCTTCCCAGATTTCTCCGAGTTGGATTCCTAAGTCATTAAGAGTAGCTGGATGATTTTCAGAACTTCTCAGACTTCTATTGAGGTTGTCCCAAACCTGCTCAATCGGATTGGGATCTGGACTTCTTGCTGGCCATTCAATTCGAGAGACTTCAACCTCTTCAAGGTACTCCTGAACGATGCGCGCACGATGGGGTCTGGCATTATCGTCCATAAAAATGAAATTTTCACCAAAGTATGGGGCAAATGGCACTACATGCTCTTCAAGAATGTTCCTTATATACTTATCAGCATTCATAGCTCCATTATCAACGACCACTAGGTCTGTGCGAGCAGTCAAAGATATTTCACCCAATACCATAATCGATCCTCCCCCGAAACCAGTAGTATTCAGGAAATTGCACTGGGCATATCTTTCATATGGACGTCTGTATACAAGGGAACGTTGATCACAATGGTGGAGGCAGAATCTAGACTCATCTGTGAAGAGAACTCTTTCCCAATTTGAATACTTCTAATCAAGTTTATTGGTGACTCTGTGAAATTTTTTGGCATTTTAAACCATCAATTTTCTACCCGCACTTTGAAGAATTTCATACAGGAATTCAGGAATTTCATAAAGACTGATGAAAGTTGAAATATAATATAAATTTGCGAAAAAATTCCAGCTCGTATAACAGATTGCAAAAAAGCTGGAGAACATTCTGAAAAAAGACCATATATGTCACATTACGGATTCATTCATAACAGGTGATCATCTAATGAACAAAGAAGTGAAGTTAGAGTAGTCCTAAAGTATCGATGCCCAAGATTTTTTTAACCTTTTGATATGTAACATTCTGTATGAGCTGTAAATGTTCTATATTTATGAGTCCTTTCTTTAAGAAAAGCTTCACCCATTATTATGATTAATTAAGCGAGTCTTTATGAACTTGTCCAATTTCGAAGCGTTCACTTTCATGGATTGAACTTTATCATAATCTGCATATTGCGAAAGCACCAGGTTCCTCGTGTGGCGCAGAATCTAGCCGCCTATCGAATCCAATTATCAAACGCCGTAAATAACCCCAAATCGTAAAACTCAACATTTCGCGACTACGTTCTCAAAACAAACGCACGTCGATACACCGATTAATAATGGCGCAGCACAAGAACGGGATACGATCGTAAAAAGCGTTCGCGTCGCGTTACCTGCGACAACGACACCTACGGCGTCCCGCGCGTCCCTGTTCCTCCGACGCCCACGACAAACGGACGCACGTGACCTTTCGACACGTGTCCGATCGAGAGAAAACAAAATATCGGCTCATTTTCGCCGGGAAAGCTCCCGGAAACGAAAGCAGGCAACGCGCGGTATATCGCGGCGGTCAGCCGAGCGGTCTACGGTTTAAAGAGTGTTGAAGCAGCACCAGAAAAGTTCTGAATGAGTGCCAATAATGTATCTCCTGATAAGTGTTAAATATCGCTGCTTTTCCCCGTAGTGCAAAGTTATAACTTAAAAGCTGCGTCTCTTCTGCAACTTTGAACTATCTCCACAAGTTTCTCCTTGTTGCTGACCATGTGGAGCGACTTCTCCAGATCTTTCTTGAGAAACCAGTGCAGAGTTTCCTACAACAACGGCTTTCTGGTATCCTACATCAGCGACAAGAAGATAAGGCAGGATTTTTACAGGATAGGTCCCAGCGGTGAGCTTGAGTGTTGGTAGCGTTTGTTTCTTCGAACCCTTTCGAGAGGAATGCAATAAAATGCGACCTTTGTTGATGAAGCTTAGCTGGGTGTAAATTATGTCGGGGCATTGTAAGCCGATTCAACGATATTATGATTCTCACGGTCGGTTTGACACTGTGAATGAACGCGAAGTTATCGACCAAACATTCATGAATGCGATATTGAAAGTGTCGCTCTTCGATCGACCCGTAATTCAATCGATTAGAGTTGTTCAAGAGTCACAACTCTATAACTTTATTGGAAAAATAGAGAATCAGGAATTGGAAGCTGCTCATTCAAACAGTATCGAATGGACGAAAGAATTTTGTATTTTTTTATCTTCAACTGGACCACTCATATTTGGATTATATTTCAGAAAAAATTTACAACGACAACTAGCATTTTTATAAAAACACTTCAGTATTGACACAGTTGTTACCTATTTATAAATTCGAAAGATAATTTGGAATATAACGAAGAATAGACATTAGGTAGTTTATAAAATTTTAAAATATTTACAGAAGGGTGAACAATCACAGAATAAAATGAACAAGAGCAGTCAGTATTGATTGTTTAAGTTGAAAACACCCCTTTTAACTATATCGGCATCCATTATCTAATGCAAGATGATGTTCATTGAGGAATTGTAACAATTATTCATTAATTCATTCGAGAAATAATTTCTACCACAGTACCTATCACAGATGTATTTTATCTTCAAGTTAATTTTTTTAAATGTATTTTTGATAAGAATCAACAACTGATGTTGTATGTAGTCTGCATTTCTCAGTGCAAGATAATAAGTCCAAGATCTCAGAGATGTCTGACGTAACTTTATTTCACATGTCTAATTTTTATATGTTTTGTAGATTATTATTTTTAAAATAGTATCATAAGTGTCAGACACTCTCCATGATTCAAAACTTTTGTCAGACGCTTTAAAGCTCCAAAAAACTCATTTTCACATTTCTGATTTTTAAATATGTTATTGAGGTAGGTAACTATCAAATTACATTTCATTAGTTGGATAAATTGTTCAGCTGAATGATATTTGTGTTTAGAGGATGTTTGGTCACGACAATTTGTCCAACTAATGAAATATAATTTAATAGTTACCTCAATAACATATTTAAAAATCAGAAATGTGAAAATAATTTCACATTTGCGTCTGGCAAAAGTTTTGATCCATGGAAATTGTCTGACACGATACTATTTTAAAAATAATATTCTACAAAACATATATAAAAATCAGCCATGTGAGAATAAGTTACGTCAGACAGCTCTGGGATCTTAGATATAACCTTCCGTAGGTATTTAAGAAATCACCTACACCAGTTTTGAATTTAATTATTTTCATCAAATCTTTTCCAATTTCGAAATAAATTCACATCTTCAAAAATACGTAATTAATGAAATTTGTGTGTAGATTCCACAAGATTTTTCTTTTTAATAACTGATTTTCTTTCTATACAGATTGAAATGTGTAGAATTTCCGACTGTTCTTGAAAAATTTTATGCTAAACCCTTGGCAGAGAAAAAATTTCACTCCGAAAATATCGATGCTGGATTATACTTAAGTAGAAACCTATTGCTTTTGTCACTTAGATAATACTCAAAGTTTTATCCATAAGTTTCTAGCCAATTATCTACAACCCTCTGCGTAGAGCCTTTTATTTTGAGATAACGTCTTTTCTTAGAGATCTTCCTTAACAACACTCTTCTTTTGTCATCATCTTCTTCTAGCCACCTTTATACCTATTGACGTCATTTAAACCTTTACTCAGATTAAGTTCTTGACTTTTCTTGCAAAGCAACATGTATTCTATCTGATCTGCGTTATCATTTCTGTAGTTCATCTTTTTTTGTAAGCATTGCTCTTCTTGGTTTTGACTTCCAAATTTTTCTCACGACATTCATTTTGATTCTTCTGTATACAGAAGCTCTCCTTTAACTTTTCAGATCTCTTTTTAACAAAAAATTATGGCTTTTCAGATTTCGAACTTCCGAAAATCGAATAAATTATGTCGATTCATGTTTTGCAGAAACATTTCAACGCCTCATTTCAAACTTATCATCCGAATTCGTCATTTTTATGCAGAAAAAAACATCTTTTTCACTTTCGAAATTTCGAATTAAAAACGAAATTTTTGTTCCAGGTGAGATCACATTCTTCTTCTTGGACTATTTGGTGAAAGTTAACGGTGAGTACACCCAACATTTCGAAATGAAACAGCAATTCGGAAAATGAAAATCCTATGCCAACAAAAAAATATGTCATCGTGAAATAACCCAGGAGCTCGTAACTCCGCACCTGAAACCAGGAAACAACCCCCATAAACCCGGGTACAAAGTGCCCCATCCGGGCATTATCACCCGAAAAAACTCCAATCCACGGCCTCCTCGACCAGGTAACATAAATACGAGTTACAAAACATCAGAAGAACGCGTTCATTCCGCATCAGCCTCAGCCAAAACTAATATGAAAAAACTGTAGAGCGGTAGCGAAACAGAATACGAAATGAAGCGAAAGATCGCGTCCGCGCGATACTCGCCCTTACGTCGCGACGCGATAAGGTCGCGCGAGCGGTCCGCGGCAGCGATAAGATCCTAAGCTGATGGCTACCAGGTACAGGAGGAGCTTGAAAGAAGGGCGTAACAGCGCATTTTTATTGGCTCGAGCACGCAGCTTCGGCGGTGGGGGGACCGATCGATGGGGGTGGGGGACAGGCAAAGCTCCCGCTCCCGCTCGGCCTGCCACGATCAGTTGTTGCCTAGTTGTCAAGTCGTAGCGAGCGTCGCGTTGTATCCCGAGCTTTAGCAAGTCGACCAAGTCGCGTGCTTTCGTGAACGGGGCTTAACTCTGCGATATCTATGTGCCGCCGGTGAAGGGCTAGCCTAAGCAGCAGTTCTGTGTCCCGAAAAGTTCGTTGTTCCGTATACAGGGTGTATAGTGTCAGTGTAAAAGTCAACCTGGCGGCCTACCTTGAAGGAGGCCCCGCTTGTGCTTCTGTGGGGGCCCTTACGCTCAGGGCCGGGTTGGCCCATGTACCCTCCGGGGCCAATACCAATTATTTGCAACATTCTACGCACGACATAGGTCAGTTTCGCTTTTTAACAAACAATTTTTTTCCATTATTCAGTCTCGAACTTTTTATTCGCCTCGACTCGTGAGTTAAAGGTGTTTCAAACTTTTCTCGATCCGAAAAACATGATATTCTAACATTTTCCCAATCACTACTCGAAAGAGTTCTAGAATCTTGTATCAGAACTGCCTGAAGAAAAGAAAGAGCCAGAATTCAAGACAGATATCTTGATTCCTTCATGTGAAATAATTTCTTTGTAGTTCTTCGAAAAAGAATTTTGCTTTTTTGAAATATACTCGTTCAAAGAAATCAAAACCGATCCAAAAATTTCTTTTCTCCAATTCTTTGCCAAATCTGTTCATTCTGCCAAATCTTGTCAAACTAAATCGTTCAAAAGTATCTTAATTTCACTCAGTTTTCATCGTTAAAATGATTTATTTATTTATAATTTATAATTTTGACTTCTGCACTTGTACCTATCATAAATAACTATTATTCTTGTATTGTTATGTTGTGAAAGATCTCTCAGAAATCAAAGACAATCACTGAAAAGGCATCTCCAAAACCCTTTCAAGAAAACAACAATTTTTAAAGGAGCATTCCAAAGTCCCATTATCAGTAAAATGTTCACAGATAGTTCATTCAGAAGATAACAACATTTGAAGAGGCCCAAACTGAGTAACCGGATGAAAAAAACGCAAACATCATCAAATTCGCATTGTACACCTGAAGATAAGTTTCTGGGAATATTAACACAACTCATTATACGATTGAACTAGAGATTAAAAACTAGTTATGATTAGTTTCTACCATTCATGCCTAAACCTCTTTAAAAAGGAAGTTAAGCATCGTTCAGTATTGCATAGAAGAAACTTAGTCAAAGAAAATTACCTGATGATATAAAAAAGAGAAGAAGTGAAAATATTTCACTATGTTGTTGACACCAACAATTAATCATTCAAATACAGGAATGTCATTCGCATCATTAACAACAATAAAGTGGATACATGCAAATATCAATAAAAGTAATTTAGACTTGTCAGGATTTGTCACTTATTAATATCGCGTAATTAATTATATTCATCCAAGTTTGTTTGACCTTTTCTGAACCTTTGAATTAACATTCAAACAATTACCTAACACAGTAAATTGAATATTGTCGAATTGATTATTGTTTGCTATCGCAATCTTATGTTCGTCGCTCAGATTTACCACGCGCTCTGCCGTCGGACAATGAACAATCATCGTGAATATCGCAGAAGAGTTTTCGAATTTTTTTAAACGTTTAATCTCGATTTCATAGTTTTGTTGATTTATCATTCCTGCATTCGTGAAATTTTTTAGTCGATCTAACTGAGGAACTGTCACATTTTTTGAAATGAATTTTCAATTCTTGTGCGATATATGGGTGAAGTTGATTTACATTCGGCAATCAATGTAACATTATGCCATAAATCAAGTCCATCTCACTATGGTCGTACATAATTCTACGTTTATCCCTCTTAAATTACCAACAACAGCTTCTGTCCGCAATATTAAAAACATTATACTGAAACCCTGTAATTTTATCTCGTACCTTAATGTTTTTATTATTCAAAGGAGTGTTTTGTTGAAGTTTTTCAATGAAACTGTTATTTAGTGAGATCATTTTCACATATATTCAGTTTCTTTTTGAAAATATTTTTATTAATTTATCCTTGTTGAATTTTTGTGATCATCCCGAACTGCAGCTGATAAATTTCAAAAACATGTCATGTATTTTCATTGATGACAAAATAGAATTTTCTTAGAGAACTCGTAAACTTCATAAAACGAAAGATTAATAGCATATAATTAGCTTCGAGAATAGGATCTTGATTTATTGGACGGATAAATTTAAAAAGTTGTTGAAATATTGAAAAGAACTTGAACCGTTGAGGTAAACATCTGATGATTCTGATAGTTACTTAGTAAGTGAAGTCAGATGCAATACTCGAAGAAGTTTTTTCGAGCAAAGTCAGAATCATTGAAATTTGAAGGCCTAAAAACTAAATTTAACATACTTCTTCATTTTTTCAAACTCTCATCGAAGTAATCTGTTCCAATTTATGTTTTGTCTAATTCTGTATTAGTTGTTTCAAAGATTTTTATGTTTGAAAATTGGAAGATTTCATGATTAGGTACGTAATTGGAGTAAGGCTCGGATGAATATTATTATTATAAATATTCGAATTAGATATTTATACCATTAAATGTGTGATAGCACCCTGTACCTTTATCAGGGCCATAACGAATGATTTAATTTCGTCAGCTATAAAATTTTTATCGGCGCAATTTCAATGGGAGCCATTATTCTTGATGGCCGACCTATAAAATCTTTTTGAATTTACAACTTCGAATGGGTCGAAATATTTTTATTTTTTCCCATTCTGCTCGGAAGGATTCGCAACTGCCAATTGTTCTGGATGCTCGAAAGGAATAATGTGATCCGCTTGAGCGCGCATTCCGACTTGTTGATAATAATTTTCACACAAAACGTTCGGGCGAAGATTAAAAAAGATACCACCGGCAGATAACGATGAGATTAACAAAAATTACATTTCCGGATTTTCAGCGATGAGAAAAAAGATATTAGGGAATTAATGAGATTTCCACAATCTCACCTGCATTAATCGCAGACGTAATTGCGGTTAATTGATCTAATATATATTATCACGAGGTCTTGAACAGACCGAACGATCTATCATTAACATTGCACACACAGTAATTGGATAATATCTTGCTGTCCACGCTGATGTCTTTGTCAATTACCAACGATTCGTTGTTTTAACAGCAAAGTGGAAATTACCGATGTGTGGAGCGTAAAGTATTGAAATTCCGGAATAATAGCCCTTCGGCTTGCTGTATTATTATATTGTCAGGGAAAGAAATGACTGATTACCTAGATTCTGGGATTTACTCTCTTGATATTTCATTTTTAGTCGCAGTGGCACTAATTAGTCAAAAAGTCCGTATAGGATTGTAGAAACAAAAAAAATACACGAAATATTCAGAGACTCAAACTGTATAGTTACCAATATTAGCTACAAATTAGTGCCAGAGAACAATGAAATAAGTAAGAATACATTTGGACGAAATAAAGATCAAAAATTCAGACAATTCCAAGAAATGAAATGATTTGAGTATAAAAGGAGATTAAAAAAAATTGTACGAAACAGCAACTTTGACAAGTAATTAGAAAAGTTATTAGAAAAAGAAATTTATAAGAGAGTGAAGACACACAAAGCAGAAACTAAACTGGAAATGGAAGAGTTGAAGAAGACAAAGGGAAATATTTCTTTCTTAGAAAAGTGACTATGCAGAAAAAAGCGTCTTTCCCAGGAAACGCTCATTGTTCCCTCCGCACCATCAGAGTCGCCTCTTCGCGCCATTAACGCCGTTTCCGCGGGCGTATCGGAAGATCGTAAACGTTTACCTGGCGATTAAATGTTTATGTTACAATTTCAAAACCTTAAACCTATCGGTAATTGGAACACCCACGAAGGCGACACGTTATTAACTCCCGGAGCACGGACCGCGGACCGAGTCGGGGACGCGATCGTGGATCGGGACACGGGAACTGACTCCGAGACGAACGGCAATTTTTTTTTCTTCTTTTTCGAGTGAACAATCGCGAAAACGCAAGGCTAAGTGGTTGAGACGTCGTTCACGATTGATCAGAGGCCGTCGACGATGTTTCGCGGTTGGTTTGGATGATGCTTCGGGCATTCGTGGATAATGCTCGAGCATTATCCGCGAATAATGCTTCTTCTTAAGTTGCCATCTCTTTACGGAGGTTAGATATCATCATGGCAATTCTTATTTTGGAAAGTTGCCCTAAAAAGCTGTGACGATGAGCAGCTTTAGCATTATCCGTGGATAATGGTTAAGCATTGTCCGTGGATAATTCTTAATCATTCTTCTTCTTCAGGAGGTTGGCTATCATGATGGCAATTCTTATTTTGGATAGATGCAATAAAAAGCTGTGAAGGAGAGCAGCTTTAGCATTATCTCTGGATAATGCTCAAGCATTATCCGTAGATAATCCTTAAGCATTCTTCTTCTTAAGGTACCATCTCTCTTCGGAGGTTGGCTATCAATTCTCATTTTGGACAGATGCCCTAAAGAGCTGTGAAGAAAAGCAACTTTAGCACATTATCCATGGATAATGCTCAAGCAGTATCCATTAACATATTAACCGCAACAAAGCTCAGACCCGAATTTTTCATATTTAACTGGCTGTAGCTCAAAATCTGCTCATTATTTAGCTTTTTGGCTATTACATCTTCAGTGTACTAAGTCATAAGCTACAACATATTGAAATATTACTCGATTTCAATAAGATCCAATTTTCCCATAGAATCAGATCTCTAGTTTTTCTACGTGCTTCTAGAACTTCAATCCATACGAGATTTCCTTGGCCTATACGTATTTTTCTATTCTTCATTCTTGATAATGCTGTTTTGTTTGGTAAACAATGACACCTGTATGTCAAAACGAATAATTGACATGCTCCAAAAGAATACTCGAGCTTCACTACTCCGTGGATAATGCTTAAGCATTCTTCTTTTAAAGGTGCCATCTCCCTACGGAGGTTGGCTAATATCCTCATGGCAATTCTTATTTTGGACAGATCCCCTAGAAACCTGTGAAGAAGAGCAGCTTCAGCATTATACGTGGATAATGCTTAAGCAGTATCCATAAAGATATTGACCAGATCAATGCTCGGACCCGAATTTTTCATATAACTGGCTGTAGCTCAAAATCTGCTCATTATTTACCATTTTGGCTATTACATCTTCAGTTTACTAGGTCATAAGCTACAACATATTGAAATATCACCCGATTTCAATAAGATCTAATTTTCCCATAGAATTAGTTCTCTAGTTTTTCTACGTGCTTCTAAAACTTCAATCCATACGAGATTTCTTTGGCCTATACGTATTTTTCTATTCTCCATTCTTGATAATGCAGTTTTGTATGGTAACCAATTTTACCACGATGTCAGAACATTTAATTGTCATTCTACAAAAGAATACTCGAGCTTCACTTCTCCTTGGATAATGCTTAAGCATTCTTCTTTTTACAGTGCCATCTCCCTACGGAGGTTCACAATCATCCTGGCAATTCTTATTCTGTCCTAGAAAACTGTGAAGAAGAGCAGCATAATCCGTGGATGATGCTTAAGCATTATCAATTGGCATGCTCCAAAAGAATACGAATTCGTGTTTTCCAAAACGATTATAGAATTGCCCACAATTTCGTCTGCTTAATACTTCACCGAACGCTAACTTTAACACCGGATCCTTGATCATCGCGCCAAATTTACCATGACAAAGGATCCATCCGTGACCGTCAAACCAAGACCAAATCGTGCCGCGAAACCGACCAGAAAAAATCGCCACGGCGTTTGAACCCGCCTGCGGTCGCAAACCGACCTTTTTGCGCGGTTTCTCGCCCGTTGCCCGACACCGTCTAACGTTCTCGACGGTTTTTGTGACTCGACGTCGTTTCGCGTCGGCGAACCGGCCATGGAAAACGCCAAGGCGCTGGGTTATTTAACCACGCAGTTCAGAAAGCAGAATCATGAGGAATTTGAGGACAGGCCGAAGTTAACAACCAGGAGTTGGATTGATGGACTCATTCTTGAGCGTTTTTAGTCGAAAAGGTGGAAGAATTACATGGTGTGGGACTTTTAGAAGAAGAAACTCATGGTTTCTCATTCTTTTACTCGAAAACACCGTCGAAAGGATCCTAGATACATCGATTAAACGTTCCTCCGCCTCTCTCTCCATTTACAGAGCCGTGGAACGTCGACAATGCCCAAGAGGTCAACCTTTCACCATCGCAACGCGACTTCTTCACATACCGCGGAGGAACACAGGTGGCCTACAATGCCGCCTTTCGAAAAAACCACCCCGATCTCGTCGTTCCCATGAAAATAAACGCAGCGAACGCAGAAACCTATAATTTCGCCAATTCGCGCAAAAAAGACGAAACAAAGGACGTTTCGGCAAGGTCTGAACGCCGCCTTAGATCAGCCGTTGTTCTATGGGCGTGAATCGCCGTTTCGCTCTGTGATCGCGATGCGGGTCACGAGGACCGAACCAGTGTTCGTCTTTTTATTGCTTTATTTTTATAGATGATGAAATTCCCTACTTATCAACTGCTGGTTTATGACCATTTCGTGGTTGCATTTCCGCGTGGCGAATTCACAATCTATATATATCTATATATATAAGGCGGTGTGAGGCTGTTTTTTCACAGTTGATAGATAACATCTAAATAAGTCATTATCCAAGAAAAATTCGAAACCAAACTCAACAAATTCCACGAAGTGTTGAAGATATCAAGTGAAACTACTTCCTCTACTATAAACTCTTGAGGAGATCAATATTATCAACGATCGAACCTTCCTAACGCTCCCATATGCAAATCCTTCTTTTTCCCCGTTTTTTCCAAAGTGAAACACATGAACAATGCATTGTTACGTGCGCCTAGCACGAATGCGTTACTTTTCCAGTCCCTAATTTGAATAAAACATTGTTAGCGCCATGCACCATTGTTCTGGTCCTTCGAGCCGGATTTTTCTCCGGTTCTGCCCATTCGTACCCGCGGATTTCGGCCGCGTTGCTACACATCGCATTGTGCTCTCGCGATTGTCTCGATCGCATTCGCCAATAACCTTTTTTTTCGGTTCCAATGATGAAATTGAGTCTCATGTTGCTGAATCTTAAACTAATGTTACTAGCTTTGTTTCTGACCCGTTTTTTCTTGTTTTCAGGTCGTTGCGAACCGGCGGCCGGGATGTTGATAGCCTGCGCAGGTTGCGACAAGCCCATCCTGGACAAGTTCCTCCTCAACGTCTTGGAGCGGCCTTGGCACGCCAGCTGCGTGCGGTGTTTCGATTGCCACGCACCGCTCACAGACAAATGTTTTTCCAGGGAGTCCAAGCTGTTTTGCCGGAGTGATTTTTTTAGGTGAGTACGACCCTAACCTAGGTATCCTTCATTAAGATGCGTAGATCGGCGTTTGGGTGGTCGATGCTTCAAAGGCGGCCGATGAAACAGTTCCGATTTCCTCGTAAACCAGGCTTAATGTGACACAAATTGCTCCACTAAGCCTCGATTCGACTACTTCCTATGAAGCGGCATATCATATAAGCAGTTTTATGGTCCTTCTCAGTAATTCAAATCAGTTCTTCGAGTACTCATCAGGGTATTGGGATTTTGCTTTAAACCGCCGCTACTGAGGCGTCTTAGAGTTACGAGGCACAATACATCTTCACGGGCATCACTCGTGCTTGCATCGATTCGAAACAGCGAAGAAGTAAAGAGCGTAGAAGTGAAAATGTGGCCAGTTCTTTGTTTCCCATTCGGCACGGTCCACGGCGAGAGAAACACAAGAAAGCGAGTCTAATGTTACGAGCCTCCAGGAATGTTGCGTCAGTCGCAGATTGATTCCAACGTCCTTCTCGCCAAACAAGAAGAAGAAAAGTAGTTCGAACGTCCAACGATCTGACGTCCGCTGTCACTCTGACAGATGGATAATTCGAATTCATAGAAATTCATGAACGTCGCGAATTCCCATGCATAAAATCATAGAGCCGTCGAGGGGTGATGCGTTCCGAAAGCTAACCCTCGGATATCATTTTTCATGAGGCCGATTGGCCCCCAACAAATTGCGAGTCGTCCGTTATCTCGAGCGGGGTGGGTTGACTGTGTTATCGCGGGCAATAAAGTCGTCGCGTCAAACTTAATTTTTATCAAACGGCGGCAGTTAGCTGCTGATAATGGCCCCAGATAGGAGAATGAAAGACCTCGTCTGGAGATGAGGGAGTTATAACCACAGGGATGGACTAGAAGAGAAAGTGTTGGCCGAATTATTGTATTTCATAATGAAGAAAGTAAAAGTACTTTTATCGAGTTAGAAACTGCAAATTTGACACCAAAGAGTGTTTCAATCAAGCAAGATTCATTATTTTCAAGACATATGTGGATCCTTTGTGTTGAAATCCAATGAAGAATCTAGCACAATAGAAAAGTCTGCATTATATGCACAGTCCAACAACAAAACCCAATGAGGTTTGCAGAGAATGGTTAGATTCAAAATGGATTCCAGATTTTTTACAAAGTACTCCCGCCTCAAGAGCTTCTTCATAGGTTGTTGTTGTCTTGAAAATGAGCTAGTGGAGGTTCACTTTGATCTTCTACATAGCCGACCCTGTGAATATTTTCACTACCATACTTTTTTTCAACTCTTTTCAAATTTTTTGAATTTAGGAAAAAGATGAACTGTTTCTCTCTTTGTCGGTGTTAGATCCACTCTTCTCACACAACATTTAATCCCCACGTCGACTTCCTGCATTTCCTTTGTCACCCCGTATCGCGAAAACATCACAAAGACAGACGTGGAGCACGGATCCGCAAGATAAGGAGATAAGAGAGCTCGGCTCTCCTCCCAGAAGATAAATATTTATCTTGAATTAAACAGACACCGATCTCCCCACCCCCGACCATTAAAACCCTGGAAACGACGCGGAGGGCGAAAGAGATACCGTCCACCCCTGCTTTATTATTATTCATCCCCTCCGACGTCCCTCAGAAGGCAACAACCACTTGATTCGGCCAGTTATGAAGTAGATAAAGTGCACTCTCATTTATTTATGGTAATCGTAGGCAGTTTAAGGCGCCCCAACAAAAAAGGACCTATTTACATGCGAGGAGACAGGGATGGACTGGCCCGACAAGCTACAATTCCCTTTTGAATATGTCGATAACAGAAGATTTCCTCAGTAGTTTGTTTGAAAAGGATGATCCGGCTCGAAGGACCAAAAAAGATTCATGTGCTGATCCTACAGTATTGCGTAGGGGATGGAGGCAAAAGTATATTTCGTTCGAAAATGATGGAGGTAGGGTCCAATTCTTCCTTCAGCACTCTAAAGTGTTGTCATGACCTCCTGTCAAAACTGGATGCTCCATTTGAAGGTTGCGTTCCAACAGCTGCTGAAAAACGGGTCTCGGGTCGCGCACCGACGGCGCAATCTAGCAGCCGTCAAAAGCGCAAAGGCGTCGACGTCGCGACGCCGTGTAGCGTCACGTAATTTTCCAATTAGCGGGGACTAACTTTAGGTCCGGTAATAAAGGAGATTTAAAGTGGAATAATCGCCGGGGCAAACGTTCCGTGACCCGGTTGAAAGGTGGGCGTCAGGACGCGCGAAAAAATCGCGACGCTCCAGCGCCGCGACGCCATCGGGAACGCGCGCGCGACGGCCTATTTCGGGATTTCCATTTCGCGATCGGCCGAGCGGGTGATTGCTGTTTCTGATCCAGAACTCCTCAAGATGTTTCAATAAACTAAAGAATTATTCACATATTTGTTGCTGAAGAATGTTTCGATTTATTGATTGTCAGAGTCAAAAGAATATTTTTGGCTCTTGCATATTATCTGAAAAAACATTGAAGTACCTAGATCAAATCGAAAACGAAATTATTTAGGTAGAAGATCTTCATGAGAAAACCTTGAAAAAATCAAATTCAGATCCCAAAAAATTTTTCAAGAAGAGAACGAAAAACTATGTAGTGAGTTCATATTTATAACCCTTTAAAAATCACCTTAAAATTCAGAAAAAACGAGTGCTCAAAAGGGAAAAGTCAATGACAACATCTATTCTTTTCTTTTCATAACCTATACGTTTCAACAGCGAATTTTCTAGACAAAATCTATTCTTTTCTTTTCACAATCTGTACGTTTTAACAGCGAATCATCTGAGTATGAAAAAAGAATCTCTTCAGCCCTTCATTTCCAAATTTCACAGAAGTTTACCACATATTTTCTTGAAAAATTCCGTTTTTAATTCTGGAAATAGAAAATTTTTTAATTTCTATATATTTCGTTGTTTTTTTATTTTTCATCTTTTTTTTGTTGCAGGCGGTACGGTACCAAGTGCGGAGGATGCGGGCAGGGCATATCGCCGAGTGACCTGGTGCGGAAGGGTAGGGACAAAGTGTTTCACATAAACTGTTTCACGTGTTTGGTGTGTCGGAAACAGCCCTCCACGGGCGAAGAACTCTACGTGATCGACGACAGCAAGTTTCTGTGCAAGGACGATTATTTAAACGGCAACAAGACGGCGGTGATACCATCCGGACCTCCACACCACCAAGGTAAGTCCCGTTCGACCCATAACTTCCGATAATTCCAACGTATTCCCTAAAAGTTCCCCCCCTCCCGCCCAACTTCCCCTGAAAAAACCGAAGTCGCCGGCGACATCTTCCTTCCCTCCAAACGTCGAAGATCGAAGACGTATAAATAATCCCGATAGGTCCCGACGTGCTGCCGAACGTTCGGTGCCCCCTCCGGTCCCTTAGGCTAGGGAACGCTTCGGATTGGCCGACGGGGAGTCGGAGGCGGGGCGTCCCATTCATTTCGCGGCGGCAAGGTAACCGAACGGCCCGAGCAGAACGCAGGAATGTCGTGCAGTGTCGTCGCGCCTGCGCGGCCTGTCTCAGGGGTTATCGATGGGTACAGCTGATAGGGTCGACCGCATCTTTTGTTGGTTTCATATTTATAGATGATAAACAGCCAGGAATCGTTTGGTGCAGCGTATCTCGCAATTTTTAATTGGAGTTCCACATGGTTCCGTCTTTGTTCCCATCCGATTCCCCTTGTACGTTTAAATTGTGGACCTTCTTGGATTTGTCTTCAAAATTGATGAAGGACCCAGTTAGATGTCTGCTTTTTCTCGAAGGAATTGGATTTTTGGTTAGATAAGTGATGGCTTGGCGACCTTAAGGTCCATTGTGTCCACACTATCTGATTTGGCTAAGAAGAGGTCGAGTTCAGCCTTGGCTAACAAAGGAATTAAGTCTTAAAGTTGAGGTGTTCACCTTGCTAAGACTTGCTGATTCTCAGACCTGGCAGTTTTGAAGTTTAGGTATAACTTTTTGAGGAGGTCCTCTTTCTCAGAGATCAGAGGTTGGACAGACATTTTTATTCTTGACATTACTAGATCAACTCTACAGTTGGCATCTTCAGAGGATTCTTGGTCTAAGATTGAAACTGCAGATGTTTTTTAAAGTACCAAATGCATTTCTAAAATTCGTTTGGTTTATTCTGAATAATCGGTTTCTTCTCTGCTCTTGTCTTTTTTCATTTCAGATTAAGAATTGCGAGTCGTTTTGGGAAGAATCTGTTTATCCGAGCCCATCGACGGATAACATGAAGATGATCACACTGATGTCTTTCAAGATTTTCCTGATATTTAATATTTTATGTTATTTTTTTACGGGGAGACAGGTTTTTTCGGCTGAGGTTTTTTCCCCTGGCTGAATAGTATCGTATGATACTAGTGATGATAGTATCGTATGATTCTATCATACGAAGAATGTTATGATACCCCGTACTTCTTTTACCTCAGCTTAGGTACTTTTTGTTTCAACATTTATTGTATTATTTTAGCTCTTTTTCATAAGAATATATATACTTATCTATGTATGGAAAGAGAATTGATCACTCTCTCACTCCTTATCTTTGTGATTTTGCCCCTCATTTTCGAACTAAATTTTCTCACGCCGCTCCGCACGCGGAGAATCTGACTTCTCGCTGGCAAACACGTTTCGTCGAGAACGTCGTAAACGTACGGTCGTGTCTAGCGCCTCCGTCGCGAAACAATGGAACCTCGCGTCCTCGGCGCCTATAAATCAAGACGGCCGATGGACAAAAGAAGAGCGCTGCGGCGTGACCGATCGTCAATGGGATTCGGGTCCGCGAGACGCGAAGACCGCGTCCAATCGATTCGCGGGTTCTTCGATGATCAAACGAATAGGCGCCCTTTACTTTTTTTGACTTTAAATCATCTATTTCACAATTAAAACTTGATACGCCCCTGTCTATCATCCCTTTGACCAATTCGGGCTGAGTTATTCAAACTCCGCACCGTCGGATTAACCGAACTCGCCAAAATCCGACGTCAATCGATACGTAAAGCGTATATTTCGAAGCCGAAAAAAAAAACAGAGCCGTTCGACATGAAAGGGACCGACAACAATCACGGCGGCAGGGGAGGGGGTTGAAAGAGGCCGCGAATCGATACGTTTAGTTCCAGGCCGTCGCTTCTGGGCGCAGAAGTTAAAGCTCGCATCCGCAGCTCTTCGGGGAGGCTGTAAAAACATATCGCTTTGTCCCTAGCTGTTATACCGTGCGGGCAAATATTATTTTAAGGGGGATTTTTCGGTGCGGGAACGCAGGCGGCCGCGGGCAAAAGAAGAGCACCATGATGTACCGCTTTGTTCTGCTGCTTGACGTCTGGTGAGAACCGAGAAGACTACAGGTTGAATTCAGGCCCACCCTGTATTTCTCCTCTCTACTTGAGAATGAATACCCCAGAAATACCAATGTTAACAGACGTTGCGATTTTTAAGTTTGCTTCCTTTGTCGCAGCCTGCCCAATGTCCAGACCCAACGCCCACACATTTTTTCCCGTTTTTTCGACCCAAACGTCTTCTCTGCACATCCTACCATTCTCCGACGCCACGAAGATGTCGCAACTCTGTAACACTCTGAAATCTTTGCAGTACAAAAAAAGAAAATTAGACTGCTACCTAACTTTTGGATAACCAGCTGCTCTTCAATCGGAGAGTGAGTGTGGGTGAAATACAGTTGAAATTTTTGAGCGCCACGATAGTTTGATTTTCCACCGGTTACCTCGTTCGTCGAATTACTCAGTAAACCACGAAATCCAAGTAATGATACAAATGATATATGGAAGATAGTAGGTAGAAGAAAAGTTTTCGGAGTGAACTTTCTGTCCAAAATTTACTGAAGTGGCTCAGAGGGTTTAACAAAGTTAAATGCAAAACTCTGACGGCAAATATATGATGGTAATGAGGTTAATATTTAGAAAAACAATATGAAAAGTCGACGTAAATAACGCTATATGCGCTCTACAGTTAACAGTACAGAATTATATTGTAAGAATTAAATGTGATTAAAATGAAAAAAGAAATGGGCAAAAATCCTTGGAATGTTTCAAGCTGTCCAATTCAAATCAAGAAAGTAACTTAAATTGTCTGGATCTGACCAGAATATATCTCCGGGAATAGGAAATAGGTATACGCCAGTTCTATAAGATTCCACTGTCCTCGAAATTAGACTTGTCTGCATTGGAAGTACTCAGGGTATGTTTGACAATCTCAGGAAGGTAAATCCAGGTAATGTTCGAATAACGAAAGGTAAAATATAGAACAAACGATGTAGAAGTAAAAGAAAAAGGCCTCCTGCAAGCATCATTGTCGATAAGGCATTGTTGAGTGAATATTTGAATTATCTACTCACTGGATGTTATGCGGCCTTTTGAAGAGTTTTCCAATGCTCTAATCCGAATAAATCGAATATGATAGGCAAAATAGGTAATTCACAAACGTAGATTTGCACTTCCAATAATATTTGGCAACTTTACGTAGCTTGAATCCACTAAATGCGACAAGAAATATCCCGCTTATCGTAAAGGGAAAATCATAATGATCGGTCTACAAAGAAGCCAGCAGGAAAAACCAAAAAAAAGTTTTCAGGACATATGCGGCCGATCGAGCCCGATACGCATTATTTCGAACCGTGAAATGAATGAAAATAAATCGCTGCAATTTCGTCGGGAACCAGTGGCGATACGAAGATTCACCCATAATAATTTTTCGCTCTCTGAATTTTTTCTTCAATGACAAAATGACGCCGTCACAACTCTCTCAACGGGTCCAATCAAGCGTATCTTCGGACCGCAAAAAAAGGTGGAAGCGTCCAAGCGATGCAATCTTGGATCGCCAAGGTCCTCCCAATTAGAGGCATCTCAACGCCGCCATCTTTCGAGAAAAAAAAATCGAGCGACGTGTTGTTTTCAAGACGGCGTTGAAGCTGCGGATGATCGATGACCGGCTTTGGGTTTCTCGCTTAACGCGCTGTTGGGGTCTCCGCGACAGACGTTGATGCATCTATGGTCGGGAGAATGATGGAGGGATTCGGAAGGGATCACTCCCAGCCGAGGTTCTTGGAGAACAAGAACAAAAAAGTTTACGTTCTTGGTTGAACACCAGTAAAATTACGAAATTTTTTTCTACGCGATATCCTGACCAAGTTTCCCAACCAATAAATCTAAAAAATGTCCTCTCACGCCCTCTACGGGGCAAATCCATCAAGTCACGCCACGCGGATGTAAATGAAATGCAAATTCGAACATTATTCAAGCAACGCACACCGTGGGAGGCCATTAGAAGAGGTTATTAATGATTTCAACGACACGAAATAAATTTTTTTTAGGATCGCTTCTTCCAGTCTAATCAACCAGGTGACAAATCACCGGAGCGTTTATTCGAAAAAAAGTTGTAACGTTCAGAGGTGAATTTTTTAGGTCAACCAACGTTTGAGACCACAATTTTTTTTTTATTGGTATAGTTATTCTTTCTCGAGTTCAAAAACGAGCCACGAAGTGGCGGGTTTTTGAATGAACGAGTGTTAGAACAAGCCTTTTGAAGTTTTTTTCTTCTAATCATTGAATTTTTTTGAAATTAATGGAATATTGCCATAAATATCGTTAAGTCATTCAAGCTCATTATAAAATATTGGTTTGGCAAAACTATTTTCTTCCTTTGTGTAAATTTTAAGTTTTTCTCTGTTGAAGAGTGTGAAAAAGTTTTTGGAAGCGAACAAAGATTGGATATGAAAAAATCTTCCAACAGAAAAGGGAAAGAAAGAAAAAACATACCTTTACTTAATCAAATCTACCCAAATGAGTATCTTGGGCAAAGATTGTCTGTAAGAACTTTGAGGGAAAGCAAGTTTAAAAAAGAACCAAGGAAAACAGTTATAGGTGGTCTAAATTAGAAGATCTTTGGTTCAAAATAAGAAACCAATATTGGACTGATCATTATATGATTTATTTGAATTTTCGTCCCAAAAATTATCCAATATATTGCTGGTTTTTTTGGGTTAGGGAACGTAAGAGAATTAAGAAACCACTTTATGTGAAGACCAACGTTTGGAAACTTTATTTTTGCATCATCAGGGCTCTAGAAAAAACATACTTTGTCAGGAGATGAAAAAAGGTACAGATTCACACTTAAATGTAAAAGTTATTTGAATAAATAAAAAGTTTTCATGAATAAAAACTGTAAATAAAAACCCAAAAACTAGCATTATATTTGATCATTTTATTTCGAAGTTTATTCATTATCAATGATTCTAGTTTGTTCTGCAAGATTTTTTCACTTGAATAATGTTGAATGATTCTTCGTATTTTCTCCTACATCTGGTAATGAAATTTTCATTAATCTTCCTTTTATGAGTTCTTCTGAACAGACGGTCGAGTACAATCTGGTCTCGCCCATCCTCAGACGGGTCTTCACCGGGCAGATTTCTTCTGGGCCCGGTAGAGGGCTCCATCACTTACGTCCGCCCACGCCAACTCGAAAACGCGCTCGCCGCGAGAGCCCAATCGTAAATAATCACGTGTGAATATTCAATAGCGGTTACATTATTAATACGTAATGTTAAATGGTACGTTCTCGATTTATAGGCTTATTGTGATCTATTGTCTGACTTCTAATTGCCTTTCCTCGATGCGCATTTCTCTTCTTCTTTTTTCGATGTTTGTTTAGCCGGGCCGTGGTAATGGATTCGTCTGCGGTCCAAGGAGGCGTCGAGCATCCTTTGTTGCGTTTTTACGTCTTTATTCGGAGGTGTTGCATTGTTCGATTTGGGTGCCCTTTTGCGACGAAAGGTATCTGTTATTTCATGCGGTCGGAAAAAAGATTATTTCTTAACACTCCAATAACTTTGACTTCAAATTGTGCCGAGGCAAATTCAGCTGGACCAAAACGACTCGAGAACAATTTTTTGCTACATGAATTCATGTAAGATCAAAAGAAGAATTGGAAGAAATTGTTGTTACCTACACTATTATTCAGGTATAAGACAGAAACATTGGAAAATTATCAAAATAAAAAAGTTCTGCAGGTGGAAGAAAGAAAATAATAATAAGTTTTTGACACATTTCTCTGATAATGATTTGTGAGAATTATCACTTGATGAACAACTGTTCCATTTAATCAGACTCGCTGATTTACCAGTGAAAACATTGTTTGCAATTTTGAATGAAAAAAACAAGCATATCTACAGACGAGTTGCGAGAACAGAGAACAACATAGAAGGAGAGGCTGATAAAGCTGAAAGGGAAACACTCTGGAGGAATCTACCAGGGATGGATCACACCAAAAAGTTCCTTAGGAACTTAGAAACTACAAGATCCATAACCTCATAAACTAACTCTTATAGTGTGCTATCATTCTTAAGATTCGACTTTCTGCTGTTGAAATTTGAAACGAAGTTCTTCGAAATTCAAGGGTTCTTCGATTGTCTCCTGTCCCCTGAAGGTTTTTCTTTCATCAATTTCCTTTAAACAGAAAAATTCCAACGCCACCTATCGTCCTAACTCCTCCGACATGACTCAGTAGCAAAAATTATGCAAATCCCGGACCGCATGCCGGCAAAACACGAATTCTCATTCCCAGATCGATCCAACAATGCGAGAACCGACGTCCATAAGTCAGATCTTCGCTTCGCGGGCGACCCCCGCCGGCACTGGCCGTAAATCCAGTGCCGTCCAGCTCGTTTTTGCCGCCCACGCCAGTCCCGAACGTAAACAACGCCAAAAACCGAAAACGGCTGTTTGTTTGTCGCTTCGCTCTTTTGTTTTTGCGTATTTACGAGCGCGTAAATCCGTCGCAACGAGGAGGGGGGGTTTCCATAGAGTTGTGCTTCTTCTTCTTATGGACGAGGACGTTTGTCTTCGTTAAGGGGACGTGGTTTGTGCCATGGGCGTGTTGAGGATCGTAAAGATGCGAGTGGACTTTATCCCGACTGTTTGGGCTAAATTGATTCGTGCTTGGCCATAAAGGCTAATTGAGTTGTCTGGGGGAATTTAAGTGAATGTTTTTTTTTTAATTTTATTGAACCAAAGCTCCCAAGAATCCTTGGAGCTTCTCAAGATTCACTATCTAACCTAAACTTCTCTCGTCTTATGCTCTTATGCAGAAATGTAAGAGCGGCTCACTTTGAAAAACTGTATCACCTCATTTCGATCGTTAAGAACCGAAAGACGCGAGACTTATCTAGGAAGTCGGAGATCTCGACTGAAGACTTATCTATGAACGCCCGGAATGCCTCGCCTCATTGGAAGTGGTACACTGTACCGCTCATGTACAAAAGTGAGGCTAGTCTTACAAACTCAATTATAAAACGTGTACTATCCAAAATTATAGACGGGAAACATGGAAAATCTGATATACTCTTCTTCCTTGCTGTGTGGAGAAAAAATCCGCATTCGAAGATCGCAGAGGTCGAGAAACTGGCCTAAAAAAAAGACACCGTGTCGAACAAACAACTCGGAGGATTATGTAAACAAGAAAATTATAGTCCGAGAGCAGCTCGGGGGGGTTCCCTAAGTATAGTGGTTGCCGCTGCGCCTTGGGTAAGGAGGGGTGTGCACCGAGGCCATTAGAGGTGAAAATGATACGAATTTGCCTGCCGACTCCAACGCCACCTTATAATTTCCTCCTGCATCGCGTCCCGCGAGATTTGGGCAGGTAGAAGGCGACTTTAAACACCGGTGTACGGTCATAGAAATGAGCGGTCTCGATGGCAATTACCGGGGTAAATGACATTCGTAACGTCATCATTCGCGCCGGCACAGAGAACGAGGCGGACCATAGAACATCGACGTAAGTACGGTTTTATACTTCATGTGAGATTCTTCACCTGCTGTTCGTACGGACAGTTGAAGGACGGCAATCAATGCCAAATAAAGTGTCTCGGCCACCCAAGGCGATGCGCGATTTTTTTAGGCGCAGATCGACGTTGCCTCGTACATAACGTAGAGATCGCTTCCGCTGTCTTTTTTTTTCAAGATACACTCGATGGACGCTAATGATGATAATCCTTTTTAATATTCAAGTCGAGGATGGTACTGGAGGAGTTCTTAATGTGTCGTTAAATGCGGTTTTATCGTAAGCGATGACATTTCTTGGAGAGCTCTTGATCCTTCTCACAGTTTTTCACTCTTTTCTGTAATTTTCATTTTTTTAGTTTTGTATTTTTTCTAATCTCTCTGATTTCTCTGATTCTTCTTTCGGAGTTTTTGTTAACTCCAGTTTCGGCGTTAATATTCTGTCCAAAACTCAGTGATTTTCTTCACTTATGAAGAATCATGAATTCGAGAACTCAACAAATTCTTCAAGAAAAAGTTTGAAATATTGAATTTCATACTCCAAAAACTGTTGAAATAAAGGGACTGCAGAAAGGGCTTCGATAAAAGCCAGAGATACGAAGTTCATATTGAGCCGCTTCAGGTGATATGAAAGTCAAGTTTTCACAATCTTTTTTTCTTTTTAACCCTTGAAGGTCCATTTTTATGAAATTCCATAATTTCCCACTTTCGAATTTGATGAAACTTGGAAGCCAATAAACACTTGACTCCAGTCTCCCGTTTTACCTCAAATATCGACAGATCAAAATTTAAAGAGAAGAAATTCTTCATTTCAATAAGAAAAGTTCACATCGAATTCACCACACATCGTCACCTTTCTCCACACGTGAACGAACCTTCCTCGACTAGACGAACCATTTTTTCCCAACTCGGCCGATAATTACTCCGCGGGCGCATAGAAGGACGGCCGTAAAATTAACATTTCAGTGGTTCGCCGCCTCCTCGAAGTGCCTCGTTAAATATTAATGAGCGCAAGATTCCCCCTTCACGAATGTTATGAAAAATGATCGTTCCCACCGTACCCCGCGCCATTGCGTCGAACTCGCACCAGAAAATCTATCGGTGTCGAATCGGACGATCCCGGCGGCCGAGCAAATGTTTGGACGCGCTTTCGCCTTCCGTCAGTCGGGAAACCCTTGTCATTCTGCTTGTCAACGTCGACGTAGGCCCTGAATCGCTGTTTTGATGTTTGTCAGTCTTGCTTGCGCCGGTGCCGCTATAAATTCTCGTAATCCAAGAGTCGCCGTTGGCTTCCAGTCGGCCAGCAGAATTGTGGCGAGGAAGCGAAGCTGACCACCTAGAGATTCGTTCGGACCTCTAGTAGAGCCCCAGGTACCCCGGGCAGGTCTGACTGACGTTGTCACACCGCCGTGGTCCACGGAAGACTTTCTGTTTCGGACGTGGGTCTGAGGTCGAGACCTTCTGGCGATGCCATTCTTGACGCCCAGACACCCCAGAGTTCAGACGGCCTTTCGCACTCCGAGAAGTTGTAACTCTTTCATAATTTTCTGGTAACGATTCGTCATTTTTTTTCATTCTTTACCACAAATAGATTCTGCGAGAGATCTCTTCTCCCCAACACTTGTGGCGTGCCCGAAAGCCGATCTGATGCCCGGATCAAACTCGCATTTAGTCCTCCGGCCCCCCTCGGGCACGTACCTACGCCCCGGTTTCAATTTCGACGGGTAAACATCGGGCCAAAGCCGCGAGCTTAGGAAAACAGATGACTGTCGAACGATCCCCGCCGCGGCGCGTCCTGAGGATTTGTACGGGGGCCGAAACGCGTGTCGCGGCATTAGTTGCCAATTAAAATCTGGGCGCGGTGTTTGATTCCGTGCTTTCGCTCTGCAAATAGTTCGTGCGGATGTTGTTTTATTAAGTGGATACCTATCCAGGAGCCTGCGAGAATGTATCATTCTGTATGAACTATTTTAACCCAAAGTCATTAGCAAGGTTGTCGATAAATTAAACTTTTCAAAATCTCTTTTCTATTACATGACTTTCAACATTGGTAATCGAGACGTTTGTCGTACAACCAAAATATAAAAATGGCTAAAAAAGATATGCTGAAGAGTATATATGTTATGGACCAAGTGATTAATTGGGCATTATGAAAAATGCCCGGGCAGTATGAATAATGCCCAATATGAGAGGACAATGTGATAATAAGTATTGAAATAATCAAATTGCCCGGGCATTATTAATAATGCATATTTAATATCGGGCAGAGTGATTCAACCCAGGTTCTAATCCTCATAATTTTATTTCAAACATACCTATGTGTAACAACAAAGATAACATTAATCACAAAAATAGATATTATTTTCTTTTTCTGGATGATATAATTTTTAGAATCTTCAAACTTAAATAGTATATTCCAAAACGAATGCGAAATTCGAAAGCATGAGTGTTGGAATTGCCTTCTGCAACGAGTGTTAGACGATATTTTCTCTATTTCAGTCAAGTTTCATGAAATATTGTCGAAATTCAATGAACAATTGAGATTTTACATCCTATTGACTTTTGTATTGTATGTTGGTGGTTGGTGTGATTTAAATTTGATTCGCACATATTCTAACATAAATTCAAATTATGTCATATTGACAATCGACTTTTGTCGGAATCTGATTGGATCGAATGTCAATTTGGACAACCAAAAAACCAAAAATATAACTGAAAACAATGCTGTTATGGAGTTCATCACAGCACTGTTTTTAGAAGTGTAATGAACTCATTCTGAAGTAGACAAATGAATTTCACTTTGAACAAATAGTAAAACTTAGAGAAAAACCGAGAGAAGAACTCAAATGATTGACATAATTTTATTGGAAAAATAATTGTAACAAAAGATACAACAAAAAATAAACATATTCTTTCTTTTTCTAAGTGATATAATTCTTAGAGATTTCAAACTCAAAATGAATTTTACTTTTAACAAATAGAAGAACTCAGAGGAAAATTCAAATAATTTACACAAAATAAGTCCCAATTATTTATTGAAACAATTTCTGCTTTGATGGACTGACAGCCACCTTTGCAACTATAACGACTGTATCCTTGTCCGCCACATTTAGATGACTATCTCACAACCTCTCTCAGTGAAATCTCCTTCTCCGGATGATCAATTTTTTCACACCATATTTTGTTCCGCTAGTCTTTATAGACTAGCGGTTGTCATTTATATTACTTTCTGTGTTTGTCTGTGATTATGTGTGTTAGTATATCATTTAAATGTTTATATTTCGAAATTTATGATTGTTTTATTGTTATGCTATATATCTGTATATAATTGTATCCTTGCTTGACATTCCCTGTAATTATTTGAGGGTAATTAATAAATTATTATTGTTATTATTATGGCGTATCCCCCCGCGTTCTTCTTCGCCCATAGAGAAGTATATTATCACATTGCCCAAACACGACTGGGCAATATTCATAATGTCAGGGCAATGTGATAAATAAGAAACTTCAAACCATAATTAATCACTTTGCCCTAAATAGTTTTTCATTATTCATAATGCCCGGGCATTATGAAAAATGCCCGGATTTATCACTTGGTCCACAACATATATACTCTAGCGGAATCTCCAGGAATGGATCACTCCAAAAAGATCCAGAAGGTATTTGGATCTTAGTGAAGACCAAGTACACCTCTTCAACGGATTCCGACTCGAATTTTCGTTAGATAGTCGTTTCAATCGTCGGTATCGCGCCTGTGGAAGTCTGCCGGGCCGAGGACGGGGCCCTGGGGGTCTCCGCGCGGGGGGAACCGTGCTCAGGTGCTTCGCGACGGGAAGCCCGCTAATTGGGGTCTGTTTTAACGTGGACCCCATGCGGTCGGCGTAGAGCACGTCGGGATAATTGGCGAGTACCTCGAGGTCGGTGCCGAAGATCGCATTTTACGGTTCGACGTATGGCGACGACGGCTTGTCTGGTCTCCACGGTGTTGAGTCTTTTTCATGGTCTTGCCGAGAAAGAGAGAAAGAGGAAACATTATTTTTTTCTCCAGCCGAAAGGAAGATCCTTTCCTTCGAAACGACCATAAAACATGAATAACGCAGTAAAAATCAAACGACGCATCTTCCAATGACATCGGAATTATTCCCTATCGCCATTAAAAGCGGCAGAATAGGTGGACACGGCGGGAATAACGGCAGTTCGCTATTGGAACGGGATACTTCGAAATTTTTGGCAGTAAACGCTTGAGTCATGTAGATTCTGTATTGATCCGCTGTCTAAATGCTAAGGATTATAACGGCTTAGCATCGTGATTTTTTCGCTTTTATCGTCTTTTGAATTTCACCATATGGCTCTGGCGTGAGGGTCTTCATAAATGATTGTAAATATCGAATTAATGTTCACTCTCATCTCCAAACAGTAATTTATCAAAAGAAGTTTCCTGTTCATTGATGAGTTTTCAAAATAGGCATTCATAATAAAACTGTTCATTTCCCTGATTTAAATTTCCTGTAAACGTCTTTTTTTGCGATGAACGCATAAGAGTAAATCGAATCGTTTTCATCTGGAGCATGAACAAATCGTACGCAATTAACTAATCACCGAGAATGTTAACATAAAAACGCTGTTAGCGTGAGACGTGTTCTTTATCTCCAGCAGGCATCTAGCGTGCCGTGACTGTATGTCATAAACGTCAGTTAGTACCCGATATGACCTAATCATAATGTTTGTACAAGCAATCCTGAGACCCAAGGTTGTGGAATAGAAGAGTTGTGTTGGATAACTCTGGTAAGAGGCCGTTCATGTGTCCCGGACAAGACGCAGAAATGCGTGAAAAACTGTGTTACCTCATTTCGAATGTCCCACTAAGCGACTACGCTTAAGCCGAACACCCCAACCGAAGTAATAAAAATACAGTGACTCTATAGTTAATTGCTTTCATCTTTCATGTTGATAGAAGGTACTCCCATCTTTAATTTTCACCAGTGTGTCTTGTCATAAATCACCGGATTTGTAGTTACTCCTCATAACAAAATTAGGGTTGTTTTTTAAAAGGATGCTCCTTTGACCGCTCTTATCGACAGAATATACCAAGAGCGCTTTAACTTTAACGTCTAACGACGTTATCCCCTTTTTGCATCAGTGACACAATATGTAGTAAAACAAATTTTGTCTCGACTGCCTATCGCGTCATTAACGTCCGGAATTCCTCGTCTCATTTGAAGTGGTACGCTGTACCGCTTAGGTACAAAAGTGAGGCTCCTCTTACAAACTCTATTTTAAAACGTGTAGCACCCAACACTAGTCGGAATTAGGAGATTCGAGGGGTCAATTGGTCAACTCTCTTCGCCTTGAGCAAGAGCACCTCGCGTTGAGCTGTAAATGTCTTGTACTACCTGTTCGATCCATTGAAAGAAAGGTGCTCGACCTACATTTCTGTTACTTGTTTTCTTTTATCTACTATGAAGGCTACCTCTCTCAACGTCACAATCAATCTTAGACTCAGGGAGGAAGCTGCATCTGTTAACTCCTTTCCAAGGAAACTAGGATTCTTCGGGTATGAAAAACAACCAACAGCTTCGTCTTAAAATCATATCCTATCGATCCATCACTGCTCGGACGCCTCTCTCGGTATCGTTAACGCCGATGAAGAAACAAACATCTCCGGCATTAATAATGATGATGGCCCGGTGGTACCATGACAAATGACAGCCAGTATATTCGGCCATTTCTCAAGCACCTGACACCCGAGGCGGCCTCCTTTGTGAGCGAGACTTGCGTCTTTTCTATTATTGCGGGATAAAGGAAAACGCATTGTTGATGAAGCGGCGTGACAAATTGATTTTTTTTTTCACATCGGAAGATTTGGAGAAACTCCAGATTTTTCCATGGGGGTTAAACTTTTATTCTTCAGGTGATAAATTGATCCGATTGGGAGGTACCAGTGTTATTACCACCATTAGGTTAGTTGAGGGTTACAACTCGTAATTACACTATTTTAACCCCTGCATTTCCTCACTTCAGGGACTCGGCGAGTCAGTCTTTTTGTGTGAAATTATAGGTATTATCGCCACGACACCGTAAACCCTATTACGTCCCCTCTGAAGCATAACAACTACCTTATTCGTTTCGAGGTTTTACCAAGGAACGATTTGTCCGTTTTTTTCATTAAAGGATGGGCTGCACTAGCGGATTTCTTCCGACGGCTAACAGAGACGGACCATTACGCAACGAGCTTTAATTGCGGTGCCTGGCATGACGAATCGCGAACAATGGTTCGTTTACAATTAGAATGGGCATTGTAATTAATTGATTCGGATCTGTGGAAGGAACTATATATTTAGTTTACGTCTTGCTCACTTCGACACCCTTTCGACGATTCGTCATCGTCAGGGGGCCCGGGGCAAAGGGGGTTACCGAAGCAGCCGCGCGGTTCCCACTCGATGCAACTTCGATAAACAGGACAACAATTTAATTGGAAGAAAAAAAACGAGAGTATGCTTCGAAAGTAGTCTCCTCTACTACGAGTCGTTGTGCAACTCCACATGCTGGTTCCTCAACATTCACAGTTCATTTGAATCAAGTATGACATAACTCGAAAGGAAACATGTTGCCAGATTGAAATGTTTCAAATTTAAAAAGCCGAGAAAACTTTATCTAAGTTGTCAACACTGATTCTACAACGCCATTCCATTGCTTACATTACAAATCGTCTCTCTTTTTTTATATGTCCTCAAGAAGTCTTCTCGTTGAGTTTAAACTAATGTTTAATATTTTTTTTTGCAGATTCTTTGATGGGATCGGCGTCGGAAGACGAAGACGACGATGACAACAGCACAGCCTCCTCGATCATGAAACACCACACGTCTATCCACGGTTCTTTACCTCCAGCACCTGGGGAGACCAACAACAACTCCTTGCCACACTCTGACATAAGCGGATCCATTGGCCAGGTAAGAAATTTTTTGTCTTTAGCAGAATTAAAAAAAATGCTAGAAGTTGCGATCCCAATTTCGAAAAACTTGAAAACAAATTAGTTCCAGATTTTGGAACGGCCTTTTTCCGAACCATTCTGAAATTTCTTCTTCAATTTGCCTTTTTTTCTATTATATTATCTTTTCCGTTCTTTACTTCACAACCTAATGTCAGCATTTTATTCTCGGCTACTTTGATCTTGCTTATTATTGTACCCTTTCATATTTGCCATGTTTTGTTATTATCATATCTGGATATAATTGTGCATCAGAATCGAGTGCTTCATTTGCAATTTCAATAGTTTTTGCTGAAATTACTTTCGAACTTGAAATCAAATTTCTTCCATATTTTAAAACGGCCTTTTTCCGGAAAATTTTGAAATTTCTTCTTCAATCTGCCTTCTCTTCTATTTATCTTTTCCTTTCTTTACTTCACGACCAAATGTCACCATTTTATATTCTAGGTCAATTTGATCTTGTTTATTTTCATACCCTTTCATATTCGCCAAGTTTCTGCTATAAAATCACATTTCGATATAATTGTGCATCAGAATCGATAGCTTGATTCGCAATTTTTGAATGGTTTTTGTTGAAATTACTTTCAAACATTTCTGCTCTTCCCTCTTCTGTTTTTATTCATTATTCATGACATAAAATTTTTCATTCAATGCATAATTTCATCCAATTTGAGTCCTTTGAACTTCCTTGTTCTTCTGACATTTCCACGGTTAGTCGATTTCTTTGATTCAAAGTCCCAAATGCGTCTGCCAGACGATAGAAGAAACTAGACACCCTTCTCGTTCCACCGCAAGACTCCTAAAGCCCCAGCCTGCACCCGAGCATAAATCAAAAAAACTTTGACAGAAACCCGATCGGTCCGCACAAAACCCAGACCGCGATCCCTTCGAAAAAAAACAGAAACGCGGCCGATCCGAACGTAAAACGAAATCCCCGGGGCGGATCCGAGTCGAAGGACCATCCATCAAATTTTACGAGTTTCTCTTTTCGCAGGACTCTAAAACGGGTCAGGACGACTCCGAGGACCAAAACTCCCTGGACGGCGATCCAGAGACCAGGGATTCCCAGACGGAGAACAAGAGCCCCGACGACAGTGGCGCCGGGTCCAAGAGAAGGGGGCCTAGGACGACGATAAAGGCTAAACAGCTGGAAATTTTGAAGACGGCCTTCTCCCAGACCCCCAAACCGACGAGGCACATCCGGGAGCAGCTCGCGAAGGAGACGGGGCTGCCCATGAGGGTCATACAGGTGAGTGTCGCCTCCAACTCTTCAATATTCGAGAAATGAATCCTCTAGATTCAAAACCCGACAAATCCGAAATTGATTCCTCGCTCAACACTTGGTGAAACATCTTTGGTCAATTGAAAAATAAAAGAACACAAGACTACGTTCACAATATTTAATAAATTAAACATCTAACAAGTCGACATGTTTCGGGTTTTAGAATGAGTCTTGAGAATGGGATAAAACCCGAAACATGTCGACTTGTTAGATGTTTAATTTATTAAATATTGTGAACGTAGTCTTGTGTTCTTTTATTTTTCAATTGACCGACAAATCCGTTTAGGACAAATGTTGGAAAATCTCAAAAAACTGTTCCAATATATTTAAATAGCCTTTTCCTGAAAAAATGCCTCATTTGTTTGAACATTAGGTCTCTCAGTTAAAAAACCACCCTGTATTTGAAAAAAATCAGTAAATGTCGCGATAAATCAGATAAATAAAATGGAATTGTCGGATTTTGGTTTTGAATTTTGGATTTGTCGGGAATTGAAACTTAATTGCATGGGCAGAAGTTTGAAATTTCTCATTAGAGATCATGATGATGGGTACAATTATATTCAGTTATCGGTATCGCATTTTTATTGCTCCATTTTTAATATAAACGAAATATTCAAACAATTTAGACTATTAAAAAATCTGATAGTTCTTCGGCTGCCTCGCATAGGTTTGCCGGTTCGGAAGTACTGACATTTTCTGAGGCATTAGAGTATTTTTCCAGGACCTCAGAGAAATACCGTAGTTCATCCAGTGTACGCCAATCTTCACCCCAATGTTGGATTTGTCGGGTTTTGAAACCAACCTCATATTTCAAAGCCAATTTCTGCCGGATTTATTGTGTTCTGAATTATAATATTTTACTGGATTGTGCACGAGGAGAAAACTTATACATTTCTGTATCTAAATCATTTTTCACCAAAAATGGAGTTGTCGGGTTTTGAAACCCAGAGGATTCAAACAAGAGTGTAGTGCAGTCTGAGGTCGACAGATGGCGCTGCCAGTTAAACGTCGCTCGTCGTTCTCGAAGAGGTTCTCCTCCGTGGGGTGCCACACCGTGCGTCGGCACCACAAAGCCCCCCGGGGGGTCCCGTACGGTCTCGTATAAACACGCTGCTCGGGAAATAATGGGGAACAACTTGTAATTCGTCCGGTTAGAATTCGTGGATCCTTTGTCCGCGGAAAGTCCATTAAGGGGGTGTTTATGGGGCGAGTTGAGACAGTTTATGGACGGTTTTTATGCCCGTTCTTTGTGGTCCGCTGCGATCTTGAGGACTAAATCAAGAAAGGAGGAAAGTTTATTGAAAACGATAGACTTGACAGGTTTGACTAAATGACTACGAGAATTTATGTAGAAAGAAAACATTAACGGGAAGCATGAATAAGAATCTTCTTTAGATTTTCATTTGCCAATGACGCAAATTGACTCTGCCACTGGTAGAAACGAGTATCTTTATATTGTCGCCGAACTTTCAAGACAAATGTACGAAAAGTGCAAAATACTTGAACAATACCATTCTGCAGAATCCCGTTTGTTGAGCTCTAATTTTTTCTAAGTTCTCGCCTACGTCAGCGATCTTCTGACTGGCTATTAAAAAAATTCAATCATTTCCCTTCAGTCCGCTCAGAAAGTTTCTTTGGCAATCTGGATGGCAGGAATTCTTTCTGGATTGGTAATTAACTTCGGAATGTTGGAATGACGCTTCAGAGGGGGACCTTCGTCTGGAATTGTGACGCCTCATGATGAGCATTCTTCGAGATGACAAATTGACGCTGCAATCTTTCCAAATTCCAAACTTTCCCGAGAATCTTCCAGTGGTTTGTTCTTATGCAAATTCGGTAATAACTTTCGACTTCGTGGACAAGTTGAAGGTCGCCTCCTCTTCATGTTTTCCTAATTGAGCCATCTCGGTGTGCGGTTGGACGCAAGCCCCTCAATTCGGACGCTGTGAGGTCCCATTTGTCCGAGGACGACGCCGACGCCTAGGCGTCGGTTACGAAGATGACGGATTCGTTAATTAAGGGAGCCACTCTCCCTATTAGAAAAGAATTTCACATAATCTGTTCCAGAAGTAAGTAAAATTAAAAATAATCAACCTTCATTCACTCTAGATCGTTCTGGCAACAAATCAGAATTAAAATTCTTCTGTTGCAAGAAATAGTTTCGTATCTTAAGACGAACTCTTCGTTTGGTTCATGATCGTAAAACGAAATAACGTGTGTTCCATTAATCGCGACAAAACCGCCTCAAAACGTGACACCGCGTCTTAGAAAGTGCGGTCCCGAGCAAAACCTGCGAAAAAAAAAACAGAGGTCGCTGCAAGACCGCATAAACTGAAGGACGTGGACGTTTAGATCAAAAAAAAATTTACCTAAGCGGAAACGTGGAAACTTTCGCCTTGAGATCGAGGGTGATGCGCAATTGAACTTCTTTCTTCCGACGTAATGACGGCTAATTACAAGGCAGATTTCAATAGCTCCGACTTAATTGTCGTTATTAGCACGGTTATTCTTGATGAAGAATGTAAGCCGTACGGAACGAATCGGCTTCCACGAAGGAATGAATCATGGATCAGTCTCGAGTCCGTTTTTCTTCAGACTCTATCGATTATGCACGTTTTGGTCTGGGAAAACCAGAATCTGCATGGAATGAATTCAGGAGAAGAGAAATACAATTATCTAAGAATCTATGAATTAAACTAAAAATCAAGATGGTCAGACAATACAAAGAATAACTGCAGCTTGTATGGTAAATCGGAAAAGTTTACAAAACATTTAGAATCTTGCAAAAATAAAAGTAAAAAAGTGGTAGGTAAAAAAGCAGAAAAAATGCAGACGACATAATCGTGTGAAATTGAATGAGATGAAATTTAAAAAAGTGTGTAGTCTGAACCAAAAAAAAACCGCAGTGTTGCAATCTGACCCAGATCACGTGGCAGCGGAGCCTCGTCTCATTTAGGACGCGTTATCGTCCCGTATTTCAAGTGAAATAACGCGCATCCTCTGGGTGTGGTCCCGTCCCGATATACGGACTGCTTCTCTCTCGAAAATAACGCTGAAATATCCGGCGTTTAATAGCCCGAAACTAACTGTTGACGTGATTAGGAAAAGTGGGATGGAAACCTCACGACGGCGACTTCGGACCTACCGGGGGCGACCGAAAGAATTCAGATTCACGAACAGTGATTTAATCACTGTGATACCTAAAATTGACAGGTGGTCACCTGTTAACCTTTTTTTATTGACATAAATGATTGGAACGTCAACTATTTCATCCAGCATTGAAAATTTGAGACACTTCAATCCTTGAGAGTAAATATATCAGGTATAATTGAAAACTCGTGATTACGTCACGCTTTAAAATCACTGAAATCGAAAAATGACAGTCACGTTTCAAAACGTGATTTGAAAATCACGGTGACACTCATCACTATTCACGTCTATCGAGGTTTTTTTAAGATTCAGGTGAGAAATATGTTCAAAAGAATGTTCTTCCAGCTTCCTGGCATTTAATAATCACGTTTCAACGGTCGAGATATTCGAAATTTAACGCCAAACCTCCAACGATTTGTTCACTCCCATAATTCTACGTTATCTCTTTCATTTAGCGCCTCATCCATCCTCACAACCCCTTATTTGAGACACGCAAGTGCCTCGGGGCTCCGAATAAGTGAAACATTAAGAAAAATCACAGTGTTCTCGCTTCATTAGCGTCCGGCTCGAAGAAAACCTTCAAACAATTAATCAGGAGAGACCTCGGGGCGGCAAACCCGTAATTATAAAAAAATTCGCGGATCTAGGGCAGAAGAAGTTGGTTTCCTAGGAATTCGAGGGTCCTAAAGAATTGTGGGAGTCGAAGATGACGAAGGTTCGGTGATTAATTGAGGGAAAGTAGGCGTGGTTGCTCGATTCTCTTCGGTTCGAGTTCCAACGCACCAGCTGGTGTTTTTCTTGTCGATTAGGCCGCAGCAGGTCGATGGATTTCTCCCAGGTTATATCCACTCCTAATTACGAGTGAAAGAATCGAACAGCGGAATTTCTGGGTCCTCCTTTGGTCCAACAACCTAACACCAAAGAAGTTGACCATTTTACTTTTTTTTTTCATTCGAGGTTATTATTGCTGAAGTTGGTAAAACAAGAGTTGGATTGGAGATTGATCATGAAATAGTGGAACAGTTTAGAGAAGAAGTATTGTTAAGCCCAAAGAG
This sequence comes from Hippodamia convergens, assembly GCA_038502775.1. Lineage (NCBI taxonomy): Eukaryota > Metazoa > Arthropoda > Insecta > Coleoptera > Coccinellidae > Hippodamia > Hippodamia convergens. The sequence continues at coordinate 64,944,207 of CM076609.1, read as the reverse complement.
AACGCTTTTTATACAGATTTTTCCTCATATAAGCTTTCCAATTGTCCATCAATCAGTCTTGGTTTATCTGGAATATTCCACGTATTTTCATGGAATTCAGCGCAACACTCTTTTCTTTCATCTATCCGTTAATTTACATATTTTCAATCACCTATGGAAGCGGCATTGAAATAGTTGAGATTAAAGAGGTTCTTCGCGTAAATTCCGTAACTCGATAACTTCGCATTTCTGTTGTCAGATAAGCTGAAAAACGCCTAGACTAACTTAAGTTATGGTCGATGATGGTCCACTTTTAATCTTGCCCAATGATGAAAAAAGAAACAAAACTTGGAACTTTGTTTATTCTTCCATTATTAAATATTTTTTCCCGATTGATTTTTGTGTCAGGGACTGGGAGAAAAAACCCTAAAAAACCTTCATAAAAAGTCAACAACCTCCCTGTGTTCGTAGAAGATTGACCACATCATTAAAAAGAAGACTCATCCTGTACATCAACCATGAGATAATTTGGCTAAATTTGAATTTAAAATTGAATGAATTGTAGTAAATTGTGGCGAGGCCAAGTCCCCTTTGAACCGCCACTGTAGTAAGCGATACCTTCAGCGAAAACGAATGAAAAGAAACGATAGGAGAAAAATACCAGATAAAACCAAAAATATCCCACTTCTCACGAAAAAAATAAAAAGAAAAAAAACGAAAAAAATTCTCGGGCGATTCCTTCGAGGAAAAAATCGCCGTGGCCGACGTTTATATCGACGCATAAACGCCATAAGGTCCCCCGACACCCGAGCGTATAAAATGCCTATAAAGTCGTAAAACAGATATTAAAAATGATATTTAAAGGACCCGCCGCTCCGCTTAACGGGCGTAGGTGACTTGTTTATTGCGACCGCCGCCGTTCCGAAAAGCTCGGGAGGCCATGAATCGGGCCGTAATCCGTGCGCGCCCGGCTTCAGCGCCCAGCTCGTAAAAGCGGGCCGTAAATCCCGCGGGAATGGACCCAGAGGCCGTTTTCCCCAAAAATATCGCCGATAAATTTTTCGGACTGCCGACGTCGTCTCGGGGCCGTTTGACGGTCGCGCCGCCGACCGAAGGCGCCTGCGGTACTCTACATATCGTCCGATGATCTATATGCGCTTTTTCTCTCACTTGAATGACTCTTCGACTTCATTCGAGGACGCCCTGTATAAATTATTTCCATCGACGATATTTCATCACAGTGACCTTATTGAATATGATAAAAGAAGTCATTCGGCTTCTAAAAAAGGAATAGTACCGTAAGAAAAACATGAAAAATGCCATTAATTTTGGATCAAAATTTTGAAAAAAAAAACAAAATGAATTTTAATTCACTATCTGATGGTATGAAAAATTTCTATTCAGAGGTAAAATTTCAAAGTGATTTCGAGAGTTGGAATAATAAGTTTAGGGTTTAGATCATTCTATCAAATATCTTTCGAATATGTCTGTAATTCCCAATTTTAATTTTTATTTAACCTATTCTTTTTATGTCAGCTGAAGACTTATTTTTTAAAATTCATAGAGGATTTAACAAACTGATTTAGATGGTGATCACGTGTCGAAAATTATGAAATTAAAGTTACATGAAAAAGTGAGCTTACAGAAATTCAGTTACAAGCTTTTAAAAATAAGAAAATTTAATTTCAATCTGCTGAAAAGTTGAAGAAATGGGATTTTGCGATCAGATTCTACCATTTACAAGGTACCCATGACTTTTTTTCAAATTATGTTATGATCTTAAAGAATGCAGTATCGAACTCATCTATTAAAATTAATTCTTAATTTGTAAAGATCAAATAAGTAGAGAGGAGAGGAGTAGAAAAATCAATATCTTCTTGAACATAATAAAATAACCCAATTTCAAAATAGATAATCTATATCAGCACCCCAGAGGTAAAGTGTGTTAAGTTACAAAATCAAAATTAGACGAAAGAGAGATTTTTCAGTTCGATTATTGTTTCAAAGAATGTTTACTGCTATTATTTGGCGACTCGATATACCTTGGAAGTCAAAAATGTGTTCCACAAGCTAAAATTTACTAATGTGAATCCAATATTGTAGATACTTCGTGTCTGAAAAAATGTGACTCAACACACTTTACCTCTGAGGTGCTGATATGTTGAAAGAGCGACTTAATGCAGAATTTTCCTTTGTATTTCCTGTAATTTCCCATAGGAAAGTTTAAGAGCTTTTTCACTTTGAAGGCTCTCTCAAGTTCTCGAAAAGGAATCACATCCACATCATAAAATCATGCAAGGATAATCAAGTACATAATTTACTTTCATATTTCGTTACGTAATAGTTTTCGCGATGAAACCGAAACTTCATTATCGAAAATCCTAAACCACAATCCGATAATCAACTCTCCGACAAAAGTCGCCCCATCAAACATGCGACAATTCAACGACGACAATAACGTGAAGGAGGAACCCCTCGAAATCGACTTCTGACCTAACAAGCCAATATATTTATACGGCCGAAGCGAGGGGGGAGCGGGCTAACCGACTAATTTTCCAATTCCGTGTACAGATGGCACATAAAATCATAATTCGCCGTAATAACAGGGAACGGAGAAGTGGGATTTCCGCGATCAGACCACTGACTGCGACCACTCTTTGTGTCACCGCTCGTTACAATAGAACCATTGTTACCGTATCCACCCTCCTAGAGGGTGCGTTGGTTACAGCATGTTGCAAGAATCTCGAAATATTCCATTCGAAATCGATTTTTAAACATTCCTCATTCAAGGAGTCCCACAAGGTTCCAAAGATTCCATTCCAAATCGATTTTCATACTTTTAAGGGTTCCCACAAGGTTCCAATCTAGGCTCGATAATATTCTTTTCCTTCTGTTTCAGGTGTGGTTTCAAAACAAGAGGTCGAAGGAGCGACGTCTAAAACAGCTAACATCCATGGGAAGGGGACCCTTCTTCGGAGGATCACGCAAGATGCGAGGATTCCCCATGAACCTCTCTCCTGGGGGCCTCGAAGATGGTCCCCCTTTCCCCTACTTCGACGGCAAGTTCGAGTTTGGCTACGGAGGACCTCCTTTTCACCCTCACGACGCCCCTTTCTTTCCTGGACACCACCCTGGTAACGGGGGACCTGGACAAGGCATGCCTTTTGGGCAGGGAGGTAAGATTTCACCTGGTGCACCTCTGAAGATGACGTCCACCACTTTATTTTTTATTTTTCTGAACGCTCTTTCTGCTTACAGGAGGACCGATGGACCATGGACCGATGCCCATGGGCGGAGATTTCGGGGGGATACCAGGGGAACAAGGACAATTCATGCAGCAAGGTCCTCCAGATCAGATGATGCAAAGCAACGGAGGGAGAGGGGGAAGTCCAGAGTTCATGACCTCCGGAGGATTCGCAGACAACCAACAGCAGCTGAACGAGGGTCTCGTTTGGTAGCTGGCAAAGGCTCTAGCGAAGAGAGCTAGAGAATGAAAACCGACAAAATGTACATAACATAGATGACTATTTGTAAAAAGTGCTGCGGACTCACCCAAAACTCTACAGGGTAACTTAAGACCTCCCTCTTTTCCTTAGCTACGTGACCTCTCACGAAAGTGTTGTATTTATTTGTTAAGTTTTCAAAATCTCTCTTCCCCTTATGTTTGACTTTCACATCCCTGAGTTGCAAAAATGTCCATTAAAATTTAAAGCTGCCTCAAAGTTTAATCCTTAAACGGAGTATCCATGGCTACCGCCTATGGAATATCCGATTTAATGAAAGATTCGAATTTTAATAAAGCATTAAATTTTAATGGACGTTGCTGCAACTCAGGATATAACCCTTACATGTGCAATGTTATTTAAGTTACTGGGTTTCTTTCGAATCAGGATCGTCGGGGGATCCAAATGCTCGATAAAAAAAAAAATTAGGAGAACCCCGACCGTCCTAAATCCAAACCTTAATGTACATAAAGCCCCGATTGCATTGAACTTTAGGCGCATTTTTATAAAACGATGATTGGATGTAAATAAGGACGGGGAAAATGAAGTTGTTGTTTTATAAGATGTGAAATGTTGTAAATGTAAATTTACCGCAAGCCACGTATTGTACATTTGTTTTACGAAAAGTGCCAATAACAGTACAGCGTTTTTGTATGTATCTTCTTAGGTGCGAGAGGGAAAGGTACTTGCTTCTGTTTTTATCCGATCGAGGATTGTTTCGTTTTAGGAATAACAGGAATAGGATGAAAAGGAATTATCTGTACAAATTTTGCCTGTAAAAAAGCTGCAACCCCCTATATTATAAATGTATATTGTTAATTATAGGTGTACTTAATATCAATAAATGCAATTCTATACGAAGTTTTCGTTTCAATCGTACAACCCGAAACAACAAAGAATAAGCCGAAAAAATAACAATAAAAAGGAGTAGAAATTAAAGACTTACATTGATGTTGAATATCAAATCACACTCCATTTCTACGAAGACCATAGCCATTGTAATAAATCTTTTTTTGTATCGATATGGTTGATAAGTGTTCAATGGGATGGTACTCTAATCTGCTATTAAAGAATAAATAAATTAATGAAATGAATAACCAAAGTTTTTATTGAAGAGACAACTTAAAATTATCAATTTCGTAAGAAGTAATGCAATTCACAACATTTTCCAAAGAAATACTACACGAATCTGAAAACCGAAAACTTTTAACATATCAGAAAGTCTCTAAAAATGTTTTGAATTTTGAAAATTTTTAACTTTTTTAAAACAATAAACCCAAAGTATTGAGGAAACTGTGATATTCTCACACGATTTGACCTACAAGATGGGCAGAATGAACGGATTTGATACAGAATAAGAGGAATTAATATTACGACATGATATAAAGAAAATATTCAAGATCAAGGACCAAATTCGATACATAGACTATAAAAAGAGAAAGGTGAATTAATTAATTGCACTAAAATTGAGAAATTTGTTCAACAGTTTATGGCAGGCTCCCATAAAACTATAACTCATTATTTTATGAGGAATAAAAGAAGAAACGAATTGAGATAATAGTTCAAACTATCAAAAAATTGAGTTTACTGGTGGTCTCAAGTATTATTCGAGACCAATACAAATTGTGATTTTAATAATTTACGTATTGCAGCTTCTATACCTGAAATATAGAATCAGAGAGAACTGCTATTAGCGCATTTAACTGGCATAAAAGGGCCAACTTGCAAATTAGCGAAAATTACGGCAGAATCGTTAAAAGCGCAACCTTCAGGGGCGGTCGGTAAGTCGCGAATAACATTCCGGGGCCCGGTAAACCTCGCTTCGACACCGTTAAACGCCGTAATTAGCCGGTGCCGGTCCGACCTACCTTAAAAACTGTTATTTGCCGATATTCTAAAGAACGCAAAAGGGGTCTTTTAGGCCGTTATCCTACGTAATTTCGCCGGAATCACGTATTTGAGATAAATGTTTAATTGACAGCATTATGCCCATTATAATAATCTGGCCCACTTTCGGCGGTCCCCGTTTAAACGGTCCAGAGATGATGGATGTCGTCTGATGATAAGGCCGTGGCCTTCCGACGACGCCGGCTTCGGCGTCAGATTGGCCAATTGCCGAATTTGCGAACTAGGTAAGAAATTCTAGGGAAGAACCTTCCGACAAAACTAAATTTTCCCGAGAAACTGGGACACAAAAGAAATAATTTCTGAGTTGAAAAGGATTCAATTCTTGGCCTTTCGTTGTAGACAGATATGTAAGTATGGGAGCTATAAACTCTACAGAATCTTTTTTCAACGAGATACAGAAACAACCTTATGCAACTGTGATAATTATCACAAGAGAAAGAATTATACATCAGGGTTTATCCCAATTAAGTCGTGTATTGCGAATAACTATAGATAGAAGACTCAGAGATTTCTCAGATCATTTTTTGCCGGGATAGGAGAAAAGTCTCATTCCATAACAAATCGATGAAAGGAAGTAAAATTTCCATCAAAGAATTGGTCAATAATTTTGATCGATGCTCCCGTCCCGTGATCCAACACCGAAATCCTCCTCGAGATGACCAGATAAGATCCACGTTATAGAGGTGTAGTTCACGCGAACTCCGAGTGTTACCTGAACGCGTCATTAGAATAATCTGATTCGACGTCCCGCTTTGGGGTTGATAATTATCGTCGTTATTGTCCTATTTGACGTATCCGTGAGTGATCGACCCGCGTGTTTACGGTTTAAGCCCTCTAGGTGAGACAGAGGGTAAAATCGTGTAGAATGACAAAGCCAGGGAAGCTGAAAATATGCAACATCCTTCGAAGAAACGTCTCCATCCTCTTGATTCCAACTGACGTTGACGTATGTCACCAGTCAACCGGTAAACGTCAGGTAGACGGGTGCGAAATCGGCGAAGCACGCCTTTTTCTATGACTCGGTAGGACCCCGATGCGGTCACGTCAATCCAGACGTTGTCCCGTCATTATCTCGTCAAATCAGACGAGGAGACAGGTGTCTTCATTAGTCATTCATCTCTGTGTTTCCGCAGAACACGCAAAGGTCGCCCGATCACGCGATTACCCATCTGGTAGAATTTTTTCCAGGATCGGGTGTAAACTCGCACGAAGGGGCCGACATTTCATTCTTGTCGTCATTTGTACCCGTTGCCGGTGGGGCACAATGGACCAGGAGGTCGCAGTGGCTTCAAAACTAAGTATCCGGAGCTAAGAATTGTAACGGTTCGATTTACTGAATTCAAATCTCGGGAGTTTCTGGATCGTCTCGGATCGGGAACACGACGTCGGGTAGTACGCTTGTTCACGAGGACAGTTGAGGACGTACCACCTCAGACGCGAGACGAAAGATCCCCTCTTTGATATTCCGCTGCACCGGAAAAGGCAATTATTTATTCTCTTATTCTGGAGTGAAAAAGTTTAACTTAGGCAATTGTTAAGATTGCCTTTTTTGGAGAGAGATAAGTCTCCGGCATCTTTTAGAGGGAGCTAAGTTTCCGGCAACTATCTTTTGAAGAGAGCTAAGCCTCCGACACCTTTTTGAAGAGAGCTAAGCCTTCGACACCTCTTTGGAGGGATCTAGACCTCTGAAACCTCTTGGGAGGGAGCGGTATTTTCTCTATTTCAGTCGAGTTTTGTGAAATACTGTCGAACTTCAATAAAAACATCAGCTTATATGTAACCAATTATCCGGAGCTAAGAATCTTCCTCAATTTTTCCAAGAGCCGTCAATTCGAAATGCCTCCTAAGTGCGATCTTTCGCCGTGACCCCGTCGATCTTAAGGACGAAAAAACGCCGCCGCCGTTCGGTACGAGACCCGCGTTCGCCGCGCCATGTCATTAAGGCAGCGACCACGGCCGGTAATTACGGAGTGGCGTACACGGCAGGCCATGAAACGTGCTCCCGAAGACGTGACGGCGGAACGCGCTCCCTCTATGGTCCGGTCTCGGTTTTCTGTGGCCCGACGGTATCGGGAAGATCGATCGGGAGATACGATCGCGCCGGTACGAACAGTGGGAATTTCGAAAAGTGGGAGGAGGAACGTTCTCCTCTGGGAGAATCTCGCAATATGCCGAGAGCGCAGCGGCGATTTTTATCTTTACTCCTGACAAGAGCGGCGTTTCGACAAAGAATTGTCATCCAAATGACGATTTCCCGAAACTTCAGGGCTGGAGGAAAACTCTCTGAAACCTTGAAACAATCAATAAAGGTTCTAGAAAGAGCATTCGAACAAGCCAATACAAAACGTTCATTAACACACCGTAAATCACAGGGACAAAGAGAAGACAATAACTCCACGCACTGTTGAGTTTGAGTTAAGCTTAATAATAATTATTATCCGGAAAACTGCGACTTTTTTCTTCTTATCCAATCAAGCGACTTCGAAAACCTACATTTTCGAGTTTACTTTGAAACGCTCTGGTGATCCGGAAATGACTATAAGTGATACACTCAGTGTTTTTTCTGATAGTTCCCGACCGGTTTAAAAACCTCCATATCCAAAAAGGCCCATAGTCTACCCCTTTGGATTTTTTCGGCCAAAATTTCGAAATTTTCGATTGCGTTTTTATGTGCTAGGGAGAAAGTGTCCTCAACGCTGATCACCACTCTGCAAACCCCACCTCAATCCGGAGCCAATTAGTCGAGATATGCGAAATCGAAATTTCCAAAATTTCAAAAATTCTCATTTTGCAGGTGAAAATTTTTAAAATCCGGAAAACTGCGAATTTTTTCTTCCTATCCAATCAAGCGACTTCGAAAACCTACATTTTCATATAAAACTCGACAATATCTACCCTAGTTTTCGAGAGAAACGATGATGAATTTTTTGCATTTTTCATTTTCGAGTTTTCTTTGAAACGCTCTGGTGACAAGGAAATGGCTCTAAGTGATACACTCAGTGTTTTTTCTGATAGTTCCCGACCGGTTTAAAAACCTCCATATCCAAAAAGGCCCATAGAGTCAGGCGATTTCCTTAGAGAATGCAAAATATAGCGTTTTTGGGGGGGTCTACCCCTTTGGATTTTTTCGGCCAAAATTTCGAAATTTTCGATTGCGATTTTTTGTGCTAGGGAGAAAGTGTCCTCAACGCTGATAACCACTCTGCAAACCCCATCTCAATCCGGAGCCAATTAGTCGAGATATGCGAAATCGAAATTTCCAAAATTTCAAAAATTCTCATTTTGCAGGTGAAAATTTTTAAAATCCGGAAAACTGCGAATTTTTTCTTCATATCCAATCAAGCGACTTCGAAAACCTACATTTTCATATAAAACTCGACAATATCTACCCTAGTTTTCGAGAGAAACGATGATGAATTTTTTGCATTTTTCATTTTCGAGTTTTCTTTGAAACGCTCTGGTGACAAGGAAATGGCTCTAAGTGATACACTCAGTGTTTTTTCTGATAGTTCCCGACCGGTTTAAAAACCTCCATATCCAAAAAGGCCCATAGAGTCAGGCGATTTCCTTAGAGAATGCAAAATATAGCGTTTTTGGGGGGGTCTACTCCTTTGGATTTTTTCGGCCAAAATTTCGAAATTTTCGATTGCGATTTTTTGTGCTAGGGAGAAAGTGTCCTCAACGCTGATCACCACTCTGCAAACCCCACCTCAATCCGGAGCCAATTAGTCGAGATATGCGAAATCGAAATTTCCAAAATTTCAAAAATTCTCATTTTGCAGGTGAAAATTTTTAAAATCCGGAAAACTGCGAATTTTTTCTTCATATCCAATCAAGCGACTTCGAAAACCTACATTTTCATATAAAACTCGACAATATCTACCCTAGTTTTCGAGAGAAACGATGATGAATTTTTTGCATTTTTCATTTTCGAGTTTTCTTTGAAACGCTCTGGTGACAAGGAAATGGCTCTAAGTGATACACTCAGTGTTTTTTCTGATAGTTCCCGACCGCTTTAAAAACCTCCATATCCAAAAAGGCCCATAGAGTCAGGCGATTTCCTTAGAGAATGCAAAATATAGCGTTTTTGGGGGGGTCTACTCCTTTGGATTTTTTCGGCCAAAATTTCGAAATTTTCGATTGCGATTTTTTGTGCTAGGGAGAAAGTGTCCTCAACGCTGATCACCACTCTGCAAACCCCATCTCAATCCGGAGCCAATTAGTCGAGATATGCGAAATCGAAATTTCCAAAATTTCAAAAATTCTCATTTTGCAGGTGAAAATTTTTAAAATCCCGAAAACTGCGAATTTTTTCTTCATATCCAATCAAGCGACTTCGAAAACCTACATTTTCATATAAAACTCGACAATATCTACCCTAGTTTTCGAGAGAAACGATGATGAATTTTTTGCATTTTTCATTTTCGAGTTTTCTTTGAAACGCTCTGGTGACAAGGAAATGGCTCTAAGTGATACACTCAGTGTTTTTTCTGATAGTTCCCGACCGGTTTAAAAACCTCCATATCCAAAAAGGCCCATAGAGTCAGGCGATTTTCTTAGAGAATGCAAAATATAGCGTTTTTGGGGGGGTCTACCCCTTTGGATTTTTTCGGCCAAAATTTCGAAATTTTCGATTGCGATTTTTTGTGCTAGGGAGAAAGTGTCCTCAACGCTGATCACCACTCTGCAAACCCCATCTCAATCCGGAGCCAATTAGTCGAGATATGCGAAATCGAAATTTCCAAAATTTCAAAAATTCTCATTTTGCAGGTGAAAATTTTTAAAATCCGGAAAACTGCGAATTTTTTCTTCATATCCAATCAAGCGACTTCGAAAACCTACATTTTCATATAAAACTCGACAATATCTACCCTAGTTTTCGAGAGAAACGATGATGAATTTTTTGCATTTTTCATTTTCGAGTTTACTTTGAAACGCTCTGGTGACAAGGAAATGGCTATAAGTGATACACTCAGTGTTTTTACTGATAGTTCCCGACCGGTTTAAAAACCTCCATATCCAAAAAGGCCCATAGAGTCAGGCGATTTCCTTAGAGAATGCAAAATATAGCGTTTTTGGGGGGTCTACCCCTTTGGATTTTTTCGGCCAAAATTTCGAAATTTTCGATTGCGATTTTTTGTGCTAGGGAGAAAGTGTCCTCAACGCTGATCACCACTCTGCAAACCCCAGCTCAATCCGGAGCCAATTAGTCGAGATATGCGAAATCGAAATTTCCAAAATTTCAAAAATTCTCATTTTGCAGGTGAAAATTTTTAAAATCCGGAAAACTGCGAATTTTTTCTTCCTATCCAATCAAGCGACTTCGAAAACCTACATTTTCATATAAAACTCGACAATATCTACCCTAGTTTTCGAGAGAAACGATGATGAATTTTTTGCATTTTTCATTTTCGAGTTTACTTTGAAACGCTCTGGTGACAAGGAAATGGCTATAAGTGATACACTCAGTGTTTTTTCTGATAGTTCCTGACCGGTTTAAAAACCTCCATATCCAAAAAGGCCCATAGAGTCAGGCGATTTTCTTAGAGAATGCAAAATATAGCGTTTTTGGGGGGGTCTACCCCTTTGGATTTTTTCGGCCAAAATTTCGAAATTTTCGATTGCGATTTTTTGTGCTAGGGAGAAAGTGTCCTCATCGCTGATCACCAGTCTGCAAACCCCATCTCAATCCGGAGCCAATTAGTCGAGATATGCGAAATCGAAATTTCCAAAATTTCAAAAATTCTCATTTTGCAGGTGAAAATTTTTAAAATCCGGAAAACTGCGAATTTTTTCTTCCTATCCAATCAAGCGACTTCGAAAACCTACATTTTCATATAAAACTCGACAATATCTACCCTAGTTTTCGAGAGAAACGATGATGAATTTTTTGCATTTTTCATTTTCGAGTTTTCTTTGAAACGCTCTGGTGACAAGGAAATGGCTCTAAGTGATACACTCAGTGTTTTTTCTGATAGTTCCCGACCGGTTTAAAAACCTCCATATCCAAAAAGGCCCATAGAGTCAGGCGATTTCCTTAGAGAATGCAAAATATAGCGTTTTTGGGGGGGTCTACCCCTTTGGATTTTTTCGGCCAAAATTTCGAAATTTTCGATTGCGATTTTTTGTGCTAGGGAGAAAGTGTCCTCAACGCTGATCACCACTCTGCAAACCCCATCTCAATCCGGAGCCAATTAGTCGAGATATGCGAAATCGAAATTTCCAAAATTTCAAAAATTCTCATTTTGCAGGTGAAAATTTTTAAAATCCGGAAAACTGCTGATTTTTTCTTCATATCCAATCAAGCGACTTCGAAAACCTACATTTTCATATAAAACTCGACAATATCTACCCTAGTTTTCGAGAGAAACGATGATGAATTTTTTGCATTTTTCATTTTCGAGTTTACTTTGAAACGCTCTGGTGACAAGGAAATGGCTATAAGTGATACACTCAGTGTTTTTTCTGATAGTTCCCGACCGGTTTAAAAACCTCCATATCCAAAAAGGCCCATAGAGTCAGGCGATTTTCTTAGAGAATGCAAAATATAGCATTTTTGGGGGGGTCTACCCCTTTGGATTTTTTCGGCCAAAATTTCGAAATTTTCGATTGCGATTTTTTGTGCTAGGGAGAAAGTGTCCTCAACACTGATCACCACTCTGCAAACCCCATCTCAATCCGGAGCCAATTAGTCGAGATATGCGAAATCGAAATTTCCAAAATTTCAAAAATTCTCATTTTGCAGGTGAAAATTTTTAAAATCCGGAAAACTGCGAATTTTTTCTTCCTATCCAATCAAGCGACTTCGAAAACCTACATTTTCATATAAAACTCGACAATATCTACCCTAGTTTTCGAGAGAAACGATGATGAATTTTTTGCATTTTTCATTTTCGAGTTTACTTTGAAACGCTCTGGTGACAAGGAAATGGCTATAAGTGATACACTCAGTGTTTTTTCTGATAGTTCCTGACCGGTTTAAAAACCTCCATATCCAAAAAGGCCCATAGAGTCAGGCGATTTTCTTAGAGAATGCAAAATATAGCGTTTTTGGGGGGGTCTACCCCTTTGGATTTTTTCGGCCAAAATTTCGAAATTTTCGATTGCGATTTTTTGTGCTAGGAAGAAAGTGTCCTCAACGCTGATCACCACTCTGCAAACCCCATCTCAATCCGGAGCCAATTAGTCGAGATATGCGAAATCGAAATTTCCAAAATTTCAAAAATTCTCATTTTGCAGGTGAAAATTTTTAAAATCCGGAAAACTGCGAATTTTTTCTTCATATCCAATCAAGCGACTTCGAAAACCTACATTTTCATATAAAACTCGACAATATCTACCCTAGTTTTCGAGAGAAACGACGATGAAATTTTTGCATTTTTCATTTTCGAGTTTACTTTGAAACGCTCTGGTGACAAGGAAATGGCTATAAGTGATACACTCAGTGTTTTTACTGATAGTTCCTGACCGGTTTAAAAACCTCCATATCCAAAAAGGCCCATAGAGTCAGGCCATTTCCTTAGAGAATGCAAAATATAGCGTTTTTGGGGGGTCTACCCCTTTGGATTTTTTCGGCCAAAATTTCGAAATTTTCGATTGCGATTTTTTGAGCTAGGGAGAAAGTGTCCTCAACGCTGATCACCACTCTGCAAACCCCATCTCAATCCGGAGCCAATTAGTCGAGATATGCGAAATCGAAATTTCCAAAATTTCTAAAATTCTCATTTTGCAGGTGAAAATTTTTAAAATCCGGAAAACTGCGAATTTTTTCTTCATATCCAATCAAGCGACTTCGAAAACCTACATTTTCATATAAAACTCGACAATATCTACCCTAGTTTTCGAGAGAAACGATGATGAATTTTTTGCATTTTTCATTTTCGAGTTTACTTTGAAACGCTCTGGTGACAAGGAAATGGCTATAAGTGATACACTCAGTGTTTTTTCTGATAGTTCCTGACCGGTTTAAAAACCTCCATATCCAAAAAGGCCCATAGAGTCAGGCGATTTCCTTAGATAATGCAAAATATAGCGTTTTTGGGGGGGTCTACTCCTTTGGATTTTTTCGGCCAAAATTTCGAAATTTTCGATTGCGATTTTTTGTGCTAGGGAGAAAGTGTCCTCAACGCTGATCACCACTCTGCAAACCCCACCTCAATCCGGAGCCAATTAGCCGAGATATGCGAAATCGAAATTTCCAAAATTTCAAAAATTCTCATTTTGCAGGTGAAAATTTTTAAAATCCGGAAAACTGCGAATTTTTTCTTCATATCCAATCAAGCGACTTCGAAAACCTACATTTTCATATAAAACTCGACAATATCTACCCTAGTTTTCGAGAGAAACGATGATGAATTTTTTGCATTTTTCATTTTCGAGTTTTCTTTGAAACGCTCTGGTGACAAGGAAATGGCTCTAAGTGATACACTCAGTGTTTTTTCTGATAGTTCCCGACCGCTTTAAAAACCTCCATATCCAAAAAGGCCCATAGAGTCAGGCGATTTCCTTAGAGAATGCAAAATATAGCGTTTTTGGGGGGTCTACTCCTTTGGATTTTTTCGGCCAAAATTTCGAAATTTTCGATTGCGATTTTTTGTGCTAGGGAGAAAGTGTCCTCAACGCTGATCACCACTCTGCAAACCCCATCTCAATCCGGAGCCAATTAGTCGAGATATGCGAAATCGAAATTTCCAAAATTTCAAAAATTCTCATTTTGCAGGTGAAAATTTTTAAAATCCGGAAAACTGCGAATTTTTTCTTCCTATCCAATCAAGCGACTTCGAAAACCTACATTTTCATATAAAACTCGACAATATCTACCCTAGTTTTCGAGAGAAACGATGATGAATTTTTTGCATTTTTCATTTTCGAGTTTACTTTGAAACGCTCTGGTGACAAGGAAATGGCTATAAGTGATACACTCAGTGTTTTTTCTGATAGTTCCTGACCGGTTTAAAAACCTCCATATCCAAAAAGGCCCATAGAGTCAGGCGATTTTCTTAGAGAATGCAAAATATAGCGTTTTTGGGGGGGTCTACCCCTTTGGATTTTTTCGGCCAAAATTTCGAAATTTTCGATTGCGATTTTTTGTGCTAGGGAGAAAGTGTCCTCAACGCTGATCACCACTCTGCAAACCCCATCTCAATCCGGAGCCAATTAGTCGAGATATGCGAAATCGAAATTTCCAAAATTTCAAAAATTCTCATTTTGCAGGTGAAAATTTTTAAAATCCGGAAAACTGCGAATTTTTTCTTCATATCCAATCAAGCGACTTCGAAAACCTACATTTTCATATAAAACTCGACAATATCTACCCTAGTTTTCGAGAGAAACGATGATGAATTTTTTGCATTTTTCATTTTCGAGTTTACTTTGAAACGCTCTGGTGACAAGGAAATGGCTATAAGTGATACACTCAGTGTTTTTTCTGATAGTTCCCGACCGGTTTAAAAACCTCCATATCCAAAAAGGCCCATAGAGTCAGGCGATTTTCTTAGAGAATGCAAAATATAGCGTTTTTGGGGGGGTCTACCCCTTTGGATTTTTTCGGCCAAAATTTCGAAATTTTCGATTGCGATTTTTTGTGCTAGGGAGAAAGTGTCCTCAACGCTGATCACCACTCTGCAAACCCCATCTCAATCCGGAGCCAATTAGTCGAGATATGCGAAATCGAAATTTCCAAAATTTCAAAAATTCTCATTTTGCAGGTGAAAATTTTTAAAATCCGGAAAACTGCGAATTTTTTCTTCCTATCCAATCAAGCGACTTCGAAAACCTACATTTTCATATAAAACTCGACAATATCTACCCTAGTTTTCGAGAGAAACGATGATGAATTTTTTGCATTTTTCATTTTCGAGTTTACTTTGAAACGCTCTGGTGACAAGGAAATGGCTATAAGTGATACACTCAGTGTTTTTTCTGATAGTTCCTGACCGGTTTAAAAACCTCCATATCCAAAAAGGCCCATAGAGTCAGGCGATTTTCTTAGAGAATGCAAAATATAGCGTTTTTGGGGGGGTCTACCCCTTTGGATTTTTTCGGCCAAAATTTCGAAATTTTCGATTGCGATTTTTTGTGCTAGGGAGAAAGTGTCCTCAACGCTGATCACCACTCTGCAAACCCCATCTCAATCCGGAGCCAATTAGTCGAGATATGCGAAATCGAAATTTCCAAAATTTCAAAAATTCTCATTTTGCAGGTGAAAATTTTTAAAATCCGGAAAACTGCGAATTTTTTCTTCATATCCAATCAAGCGACTTCGAAAACCTACATTTTCATATAAAACTCGACAATATCTACCCTAGTTTTCGAGAGAAACGACGATGAAATTTTTGCATTTTTCATTTTCGAGTTTACTTTGAAACGCTCTGGTGACAAGGAAATGGCTATAAGTGATACACTCAGTGTTTTTACTGATAGTTCCTGACCGGTTTAAAAACCTCCATATCCAAAAAGGCCCATAGAGTCAGGCCATTTCCTTAGAGAATGCAAAATATAGCGTTTTTGGGGGGGTCTACCCCTTTGGATTTTTTCGGCCAAAATTTCGAAATTTTCGATTGCGATTTTTTGAGCTAGGGAGAAAGTGTCCTCAACGCTGATCACCACTCTGCAAACCCCATCTCAATCCGGAGCCAATTAGTCGAGATATGCGAAATCGAAATTTCCAAAATTTCTAAAATTCTCATTTTGCAGGTGAAAATTTTTAAAATCCGGAAAACTGCGAATTTTTTCTTCATATCCAATCAAGCGACTTCGAAAACCTACATTTTCATATAAAACTCGACAATATCTACCCTAGTTTTCGAGAGAAACGATGATGAATTTTTTGCATTTTTCATTTTCGAGTTTACTTTGAAACGCTCTGGTGACAAGGAAATGGCTCTAAGTGATACACTCAGTGTTTTTTCTGATAGTTCCCGACCGGTTTAAAAACCTCCATATCCAAAAAGGCCCATAGAGTCAGGCCATTTCCTTAGAGAATGCAAAATATAGCGTTTTTGGGGGGGTCTACCCCTTTGGATTTTTTCGGCCAAAATTTCGAAATTTTCGATTGCGATTTTTTGAGCTAGGGAGAAAGTGTCCTCAACGCTGATCACCACTCTGCAAACCCCATCTCAATCCGGAGCCAATTAGTCGAGATATGCGAAATCGAAATTTCCAAAATTTCTAAAATTCTCATTTTGCAGGTGAAAATTTTTAAAATCCGGAAAACTGCGAATTTTTTCTTCATATCCAATCAAGCGACTTCGAAAATCTACATTTTCATATAAAACTCGAAAATATCTACCCTAGTTTTCGAGAGAAACGATGATGAATTTTTTGCATTTTTCATTTTCGAGTTTACTTTGAAACGCTCTGGTGACAAGGAAATGGCTATAAGTGATACACTCAGTGTTTTTACTGATAGTTCCTGACCGGTTTAAAAACCTCCATATCCAAAAAGGCCCATAGAGTCAGGCCATTTCCTTAGAGAATGCAAAATATAGCGTTTTTGGGGGGGTCTACCCCTTTGGATTTTTTCGGCCAAAATTTCGAAATTTTCGATTGCGATTTTTTGTGCTAGGGAGAAAGTGTCCTCATCGCTGATCACCAGTCTGCAAACCCCATCTCAATCCGGAGCCAATTAGTCGAGATATGCAGAATCGAAATTTCCAAAATTTCAAAAATTCTCATTTTGCAGGTGAAAATTTTTAAAATCCGGAAAACTGCGACTTTTTTCTTCTTATCCAATCGAGCAAAATGAATGCGCGAAACGCCAAAAGAAACTTCGAATATTACAACTAGAACTTCGAATTTCCTATGAGAATCTTCATCGGTTTGAAAGTACACTCCCCGGTGGAAGAGTAGCCAAATTTGAAATGGAATTTTAGGCGAAAATCTTACATTTGAAACAATAATAGTGAGCCTGGGTCAGAATCTTGTGGTACCCCACTTTTAATGACTCAAATTTCACGTTTTGCTTCGTTTTGCAACTAATTAAGGCAGTTGGCGCTTTTGATAAATCACCTGGGCAAACAGGAGGTCGATAAGTTGGCCGAAATCCGTCGTAGGAACCAGATCCTGGGCCCGCAGCTGCCCCCGATGAATATTCACGCGTCCGAGACGACAGCAAAAACTCGAATCTTTCTTCTTCTCTCGATGCCAGTCAATCAACAATCATCCTCGGGACCTCTGTTTATGGTAATTTCCGTCCGATCCCAAAAAACGCAGTGGGCCGATCGAGGTAGCGCAAATTGCCGGTTGCCGGTACCAATCCGGTCGATAAATTACCGAGATCTGTCCGGAGGGCCCAAAAATCCATCTACTCAATGAAATTGGCCCGGACGTAAACGGATTCTCGCCAAGGAAAGATGAATGGAACGAGGAGGTAAGAAGGGGGTGTGGGAACCGGTGGTAGTCGGGGGTGTTCCGAAGGCAGGTCGTGGGAACAAGGGGGATGGAGGAAGAATTCAAGAAGTGGAGGCGTGGAGATGTGGAGATGGCCGAAACGACTCATGAGAAGAAATACCTGGTCTAAGATTACAAATATAAGAGGAAAAGTTGAGGAACGATAAAAAGTTTGTCGGAGATACGTCTGGGACGTATGGTAGCCCCTTTTCCAATAATCTGGTTGAATTTTCTCCCTCAAACATCACAAAATTGATTAACTTAAACAATGCTCAACTCAAACAGAGCTTAAATTAATCCAAGCTTAACTTAAGCCTAACTTAAGTTAATCCGATATTAACTCAAGCTGAGCTTAAGTTAATCAGAGGTTGAGTTGATCGGAGCTTAAGTTAATCCAAACTCAAGTTAAACAGAGCTTAAATTGAGCCGAGCTTAAGTTAATCAGAGCTCAAGTTGATTCGAGCATGAGTTAATCCAAGCTTAACTTGAGTCGAACTCAAGTTCATCCTCGCTTAACTCAATCCGACCTTAATTTAATCGGAGCTTAGCTTATGCCATGCTTAACTCAACCAGGGCTTAACAGAAAAGGAGATAATGACCAAAGTTGAAATCGCATAAATTTCAATTTTTGAATACAAATCGAGAACAAAAGAAGATAGTGGAATGCAATTGTTAGCATTATCAGTTTCAATAAAACAGACGACCGTAATGTGTCATTCATTTTCCTCTTTCGGTTAAAAAAGTTGTAGTTCAGGTATCACCAATTTTGCCTGCAATCAAATAGTATCCAGAGAAGAACGAAATAACACAAAACTTTTTCAATTTGAACTCAATTAACCTTTTTTAAAGTACCTCATTAATTAATTATTGACAAAACTGTAATGTACAAAAGAAAGACTTTTAAAGAGATCCCAAGCTTAGTCTTAAATTGTTCTGAATTTAAGAAAAAATAACTCAAAAAAAACGAATCTACGACACCCTTAGTTGGGACGAAAAAAATTCGATTGTAATTATAAGTGAGCATCGCCTTAATCTCTCAATCGCAGTCGTAGGTGGCCAATTTTTTTCATTTCCGCCGACAGGAAGGCCCGATCTCGCGCTCTTCCGCTCGGGGTGGCAAATTACAACCCTTGAACATCCTCCCAGAAAACCACCCCGCCGCGGCAGGAAACAATATCGGCCGCCGCCGTCATTAAAACCCATAAAAATCCTGCGCCAATTTCGTGGGCAACCGCAGCAATTTCATAGTCTATTAGAAATTCAGCTGTCGCCTTCGGTAAATTACACATTGTCGATTATTTATTGCCCGCCGATTATTGCCCTATCGTCTTTTGGAAGTGGTCCCTAAACGCTCAAATTGTTTAATTTTGTTTAATTTCGTAAACGTTTCCGGGTACGGAGGGGCGTTGTACCAGAGGTACCATCATGGGCAATTTCGGCGATTATAGCGATCGAAACCGGGGAACAAAGGACGTTGTACCTGCAGAAAAACGGTCCGGCGATTTTTTTAAACGTATCGATGTTTAATTTTTCAGTTCATGTCGCAGGGACTTTACGAAACTTCGATAATATTCATATCCGAATTGGCTGACACGAATATTGTCAGAATTCAATTCACGACGAATTTAGAAAAATAAATATGATTCACACCCTCTGTTTCATTCGATTATCGGTGTGTGTTCTTCTTTGTTCTTTTTTTGTTTACATGACGATGCGAGTGATACAACAGCATCTGTATGCTGTATTAAGATAATAATCCAGGAACCAACAGGTACATCTGCCCCGCATCCAAAACAACTATTAATTTCACGTCCGAAGTAAATCGAAATAATCATGAATTGTTTTGTTAGTGAAAACGTCCGTTTTAATTACTGCTTCCGAAACTTTAAGTTCATATTGAGGACTTCAGTGAATTAGTTACCAGTGACGTGCATTACAAAAATTACTTCATAGGGTAAGTGTTTTTCATTCCACTATCAGCAGCATTACAATTTATGAAAGGAAAAATAGTTGTCAATCACTAAACGAGATTTCTGTAAATATTTCATTAGTTTCGATGAAAATTCAACGCATTTGTGAAAATAATGCGAAATTCTCTTATAGAAGGCTCATTCTCACATTGCTTCATTCAAAAACTCCAACTCGTAAAAAAATATCAGTGCCTTCTGCACTGATACACTACACTGCATAAAAAGAATATTTTGGTATATCATTCAAATTTCACCGATCTTTCATGAAATTGTCATTTTCAGAATATCATTACTAAAATTAACCCATACACATTTCTCAGACGCTATTACTCATGATATATTCTCAATTGGAAGACTCTGCTATCACTCAGATTAATTCTTCGAATTTTATTCAAGTGTACGTAAAATAATGAGGTTCTACCAAAAAATTATTCAACCTCCTCTTCAGGAAATGACGCCGAGATGATATTTTAATGCGAATCGCTTTCAATTCCGGATTAAACGAAACATACATGAACTGTTCCATTCCAAACCCGGACAAACAACGTATATATTTCTCCCGCAGGGCAGCGAACTGACCACTCGAAACGTTAATGCCCAATTCGGGACAGCTTGCAGGTTTCCATAATAAATTATTCGGGGGTCCCGGTGCAGCATCAACGCTGCAACAACCCCAAATCCCGTTTATTAGCTCGGTTTCAGAAGTTGGACCGCACCCCTACGCTCTCGATGATCGATGCCTTCGTGGGACGATCTCTAACGATCGCCGTTAGAGCATGATGGGAACATTTTCGACGTGAAGATCTGCAGTGTAGAGTCCCGGTAATCCAAACAACCAAAAAACAACCCCTATTCGGACTAACAAAAAAATAATGCAGTTGAAACACAAATGTTCGTAACTGAAATCAACACTTATAAGGGCAATCGGATTATAGAGACGTCCGGATCATCCTGGATACGGATTAACGAGATTCTGCTGTATTCGAGATCCAAATGAGGCTTTAGGAACAGCAATCTTAATGAGAATCCTTAAGGAACCGACCAATCAGGTGGAATACTTGAGGATCAAGGGTATCATCTTCGACGGCCTAACAACGGCCACGTCCTCCCGCGTCAGTGGCGTACGTGACCCGTGACGGTAGCGTTCCGGGAAAAATGGCAGCTACGTCGATGTCACGCTCCGTAACGACGCGGTAGCGCCGGTGTGTCATTAGGCGGCGATCTGCGGTCGACCCGTGGTCATCAACGTCTTCGGGGACGTGCCGGCATCCGGAGGATAGCAGCGGTTAGGGGGCAGAGAAATGGCGGCGACAAGTGAACGCGAGGCGAACTTTTTGACCTCCGCACCATCATCTGTTGAAGAAGGTGCTGATGATGCTTGGTCTGTCTTCCTACCCAAGAAGTCTCATTCAGCTCCAAGAAATGTTTTTTTAACTGTGTTAATGAAGTCCAGAGCAACATGAGAATCTTCAACAAGACTTTACCGTCAAAAACATCATCGCAGTCATGATTCAAATGTACAATATTTCTGCTCGTGAATTCAACATTCATGAAAAAAACATCCTTCAGAAATTAACTAAGACATCTTGAAAGCTCATTTTCTAGACAATCAAAAAACTTTTCTTCCTCGATTTTTAGCTCTTCAATCCGCGTTCTATCAGAACAAGAGCTTCGTGTCTCAACCACGGCGGTCTCATCGAAAAACGGAGGTCAATAATATCGGCAATTTGTCCGCGATCTCGATTATTATAATGGCATAATTTGTACCTTGCGACTCAACTTGCTCCGCGAATTTCCAGGGTACCTGAATTTTTTTTCGTATTTTTAGAAGCGCGTTCGGACCCTTATAGTAGAAATATTGAAGCAGGATTCTATTTTGGAAGGATTGAATGGGTGAAATAATCAAATTAAAGGGTACTAGGAAGGTATAATTCATTATCTCGGGTAGAGAATTTTTCATGGGATTTAAAATTTCATTTCAGGATTAAAATCTGAAGAGAATTTTTGCTAGATGGCCGAAATTGGTGAATAGCATAGACTCAATAAGTAATATCGATTAAAAAAAGGTTTTAAAGGTTTTTTCCTGATAACTTCAGTTCTACACTTGAAAAAAAATTTTTCGAACCAGATTCGAAGTCAGATCGGTGTTTTTTCCCAATCGACGATTCAGAGGTACAAACTGTCCGCTCCACGGCCTACCGCTATCCGCAAAGGTCGCGTCAAATTCGTGTCATCGAGATATTATCGCCCACTTCCGTGTCGGTCGACAATGTCGATATAATTCACAAGCCAGATATGTTTCATGTCTCTGCCCGGCATAATTCTCCGCAATTTTCTCCAGTTTCACATCTGTTTTCCCGAGGAAGGCACGAAAATTTACCGGCGCGTCGGCACCACGTTCACGCGCACCCCACAAGCATTTACCACTGCTATTTTCCCTTTCGAGAGTGGAGACATCAAACTAAATCCAAATCAATATGCTTCGACAATCATTCACTGGGAATTCAAATTTATGAAAAAATGAAGAATTATCGCTGACAAAAGAAGATAAAGAATTCCATAACATCGAAATAATATATGTTTCTCCCTTCCCTAAAGTCAATTAACTGCGCATTCTCCATGTATATGTTCTGAATCACAAAGTGTCATCATAACCTCCCTGACATTTCAAACCATAGAGCTCCGTCAAAACATCTGTCACGTCCATAGAACTTTCTCAAATATCCTTTGACGTTTGACGTTTTTTCAACCATAGAATTTCCTTGACATTTCGAAACACTCATAGCCTTCTCCAGAGTTGTCGGTTTCCCATCTCGACGTCGAAAGTAAACGCGGTCGACGTCTCGACGCGGCCCGGCCACGCTCTCACATACACACACGGGCTTCCGCACGCACGAACATGTCAGCGTCGGACGACAGGTTGACGGGCGTCAGGAGCATCCGTCTGCTTCCCACAGAACTTATTTGGGCGCTGACGTGTCCTGGCCACATTTATTACCCGGGCCATTTGTTATCGCGGACGTCGATGGTGTTCGCTCGCCCGCGACGCCCGTTCGGACGCGTGGAAGACGCTCGGCCAGAAGAGAATCAATTATAAGAAGGTCGTTTTTCCTATTCTCCCTTTTTCAATTCACAGATAGGGGTATAAGTAAAAATGTTTAAGACTCAGCATGAAATTATGAAAAAGAAACACAAAATTCTCATGATGGAATCATCGAAAAGATGAAAACAGCAAAAGATAATACAATCATCTGCAATCTTTGAGAGAAAATACAATTCCAGAGAGAGAAAAACAAAACTGAGCCAGGGAGTCTCCAATATAAACCACCTTATCTGAAAAGCTCCCGAGATTCCTATCTGATAAAAACCAAGAAATGGCCCCTTTCGAGTTTGGCAGTATCCCAAGTCGCCGATGATGTCCTCCTGTCGAAGACAACCTTCACGTTCGATTAATATAGAAGAAACAAGAGGAGGGAAAAAGGACGTTTAACTGTTTATCGAGCCAGAAAAAAATCCTATGCGAGGCTTCGACATCGCGGCTCTATGCAAGCACGCCCCCATCAGGGTAGATAGTAAAAGTTAATTTCCGGTTCGGGATAAGAAGACGGTGGCCATGTGTGATGGAAGGGTCTCGATGGTCGCGCGGAGATCGGGCCACGTTGTCGGATCTACCTGAGGAAGATTAACACAGAGTTCCAAGTATTGTTCCAAGAATTATTGTACTCTTTCTTAGGTCTCTCCTATGGTTTCTTTGCCACAGTCACACGATATCGATCAGACTCACTTCAAAGGGAAGTAGCGCAATCATGAAAACTTCAACTTTGAGTCAGCTGGGAGAAAATTTTAATAACATAAAAATGATTATAATCTTTTCTTTTTTGAATTGATCCAGATTCAAAACAATTTACTTCTTCATATTCCGATGAGGAAAATTAAGGAAATGTGAGAAAGTTAAAAAAAGTATCAGGAAAATAATTCGGCAGGGGTTGGACGCTTAACTCAATCCAAGCTTAACTTAATCCGAGATTTACCTAAGCCGAACTTAATTTCAACCGAGGTTAACTTAATCCGAGCTTAACTCTTTCCGAGCCTAACTTGAGCCGAGCTTAACAGAATCCGAACTAAACTTGAGCCGAACTCAATTTGAGCCAAGCTCAACTTGAGCAGAGGTTAAATTGACCCGATCTTAACTTAAGTTGAGATTAACTTGAGCCGAGATCAACTTAAGCCGATATTAACTGAAGCAGAGATGAACCTTATACGAGATCAACCTAATCCAAGATCCACCTAATCCAAAATCTACCTAATCCAAGATCAACTTAATCCGAGGTTAATTTAATCCGACCTCAACTTAATCCGACCTTAACTTAAGCCGAGATTAACTTAATCCGAGCTCAATTTAAGCCGAGCTTAATTTAATCCGAGCTTAACTTAATCCGAGCTTAACTTAATCCGAGCTCAATTTAAGCCGAGCTCAAGTTAAGCCGAGCATAACTTAACCCGAGTTTAACTTGAGCCGAGCATAACTCAAGCCGAGATTAACTTAAGCCAAGATTAACTCAAGCCTTGATTAACTTAATCTGAGCTTAACTCAAGCTCACATTAACTCAATCCGAGCTCAACTCAAGCCTAACTCAAGTTAAGCCGAGATTAAGTTAGGTCGAGATTCACTTAGGCCAAGCTTAACCCAAGCCGAGATCAACTCAATCCGAGCTTAACTTGAGCGGAGCTTAGCTTAATTCGAGCTTGGGCCGAACTTAACTCAGGACAGATAATAAATAAATCCGTGACAGGAGGCCAACATATAATATCTATAAAAACTGTGATTTTCTCCTACAAAATGAGGCAGAATGAACGGATTCGACGCGTAATCCGAGAAAAGAAGCATTTAGGAAGTCCGGCAACGTCTCCCCGAGCTCCGCCGCCATCTTGCGAGCTTCGGAACCCGTTCATTATCGGCGATCGGCGTTTAGCCCCCTTCGATATTTCATAATCGTTAATATTCCAACCTATATGTTTAATAACCTGTCGAGTAATGCCCGGCCGGTCCGGCTCTAATTTACGGCCGCGTCCTCTAACGCCGTCGTCGCGAGACCACAGAGCGCTGCCCGCCGATCGCCGTTCTCTGTGCGTTCACGCCCTACCGTTCCGTAATTAAGAAGAAGATCGGACGGGCTCTATGCATACAGAGTGGACCTAAAAAGGGGCTAATTACGGGTTGCGCGCCGACCGGGGACGCTGTCAATCAATCATACGCGGCGGTTTTAATTTTAATCGATCGGCCAGATATCTCGACCGGACACCTTCGATCAAACCAATAACCGAACTCGGTCGTTAAACGAAAATATCCGAGAAATTCTGGGAAAAACGCCGGGAGACCATTTAAAACAGCAGCGAAGCTGAAAATAGACTTCGACTAATGACGAAATATTCATGAAATAATGATAAAAGAATTCAAAAATTAAGAAAAAAGTTTTATAAAAAAAGGAAATTAATAAATATTCAAAAGCATTGAGGCAGAAATTAAAGGAGGATGCTCAAACTTGTTGAAAATTTTAGAAATATAAAGAAGAAAAATTGAATGGAAAAAAATTTAAAAAAAAATTTCAGTACAAATTCCTTCGAAGCGCGTCCCTGACCCGACCCGAAAACAAACAGATCGTCGCCCACGACCGCGTTCGCCCGAAAACCCTATCAATCAACCCGTTCGACGTTCCAATTTTCCCGTCCGCCCGACTCCCCGGACCCGAACCCGCTAGCTCATCTGCATAGGCGCATAATCCGCCCATAAGTCAGCGTCGGGCGCGCCCGCGGCGACGTCCGCGTACAGAAGCCGGATCGTCCGCGCGTAATTGCGGGTTCCGCGCCACGAAATGCGCCGGATGAAGATAGCGCTCGGTAATTTTCGGATCGTTAATGAACGTCCGTCATTCGCGACGCGGACGTCTGACGTCCCACGAGTTATTTACGATCGGTCGATTAATCCTGGCAATTTCGATACGAATTGTAATTTTTCCCGAGAGCTAGGATGAAACGGGAAGCGCGGCAACAGCGCCACGATCGGCTCCCATTTGGCTGTGAAAGCTTTTGGTTGTCAACTTGGGGTTCCTCATGGGTCGAAAAGAATCCCAGTTATCTTATTAACAAGAGGACAATTAAGGAGTCTTCTGGATCTCTATCTGAATATCGAATTTTCGTTCGAATGACAATTTAATCCGAGCTCAACTTAAGCAAAGATCTCAACTTAAATCGATATTATTTAAAGCCGAGATCAACCTTATCCAGGATCAACCTAATTTGAGATTAACTTAATCCGAGCTGAACTTAATCCGAGGTCAACTTAAGCCGAGGTTAAATAATGCGAGCTCAACTTTTGCCGAGCCTTACTTAAGCCGAGCTCAACTTGAGGCAAGCTTAATTTAATCCAAGCTCAACCAGAGAGCTCAACTTAAGCCGATATTAACTAAAGCCGAAATCAACCTAATCCAAGATCAACCTAACTCGAGTTTAACTTGATTCGAGCTTAATTAAATCCGAGCTTAACTTAATACGAGCCCAATTTAAGCCGAGCTTAATTTAAGCCGAGGTTAAATTAATCCGAGCTTAACTTTTGCCGAGCCTAACTCAAGCCGAGCTTAACTTAATCCGAGTTCAACTTGAGTCTTGCTTAACTTGAGCCGAGCTCAATTCAATCTGAGCTTCACTTGAGTATAGGTTAACTTAACCCAAGCTGAACTCAAGCCGAGATTAACCTAAGCCGAGTTCAACTAGAGCCGATATTAACTAAAGCCGAGATCAACCTAATCCAAGATCAACCTAATTCGAGATTAACTTAATCCGAGCTTAATTTAATCCCAACTTCGAATGACAATTAAATATAAAGATTGTTATCTAATTTACTTCCAGCGAAATTAAAAAAAAAATTACTAATCAACCAAATATAAAAAGAAGAATGCCATAAAAAATTAAAATTCCTCCAACGATAAAGCTGAAAACAGACACGAAAACCTACACCAAAAATTCAAATAACCTAGAAGAAATACAGATAAAGAAACGGAGACAAGATGAGGACTAAAGATAAGGAAAATGTGTGAATAAGTTTGATAAATTCGTGAAAAGCATCAGGAAAGTGTTGAAACAATCTGAAAATATCCCACATAGAAGATTCTGAATCGTTCAAAGAGATCAATCGACATTTTGAAAGCAATTAATAAAAGAAAATTTTTAAAGTTAAAAATTCAAGAAAAAGGAAAAAACTCATAATTAAAAAGACAGAATCTACTAATCCAATGATAAACTTTGATTTTCCTATCAGAAATATTTTTTTTCGAGTCCGAGTGGTCGACGTCCTCATCGTAGACGGCGTAGGAGTACCCAGGACCTGGGGCCGAATCGGAAGCCGGCCACTCTGCCTCTCGGGCCCGTCCGGAGGTGTAATTAGCCCTGACAGGCGGGCAGATATATCGGTACCAGCACCGATCATTATCGTCCATTATAGATCTTGGAAATCTATACTCTAATTACGCTCTTCCACCACTCGGACGTTAATTGCGTCGGAGACGGGCCCGATCGACAGGTCGTCTCCGACGTCAAAACAATCCCGAGGGGGCGAAACGTCGCCTTCCGACCCGGTCCGAGGCACGCCACTGGCGGAAATCGCCAAGGAAGAATTTTAGAGGATCCCATACGACCAAATTTCAAACTTGTATTCATGAAAACTCCGGAAAAACGCGAATAATCAAGGAAAATTATAATTAAAATCAATATGAAGAAACGAAATCATTAACATTGCCATAGTACCATAGAATTCGCATGTCCGTTAGAAAATTAATATTCTATGTTCTGTCACTCACCATTTTGCATCAACTGGAGAAAATACAATTGTTGAATAATTTTCCAGAAGGTTTAACAGCAACTTCCAATGGAACAAAAACAAAATTCAGACGTTATATTCTCCACATCCATTTTAATATCTCCTTCAGAGTTTACCTAAAATTTAAATACATATGAACATTCGAAACACCATAACCTAAATACTACTCTTTGAAAGAAGATGTGAATAATATTCAACATAAAACATTCAATCTCGTTAGATATTAGATACCTCGAAATCTAGATATTTATGGCAACAATAAAATAGAAAATACTTTGGAAGCAACACTAAAAACCAAATTCAATTACGAAAATTCTTTCTAGGTTATCGTTTCCTGAAGACGCTTCGAGATATCCAACTTTTTCCTCTCGAAAACAGTACCATCATTCCCTCAAATATGTAAAAAAATTCAGTTCTTACTTGAAACATATCCTCCATACACTTATTTTTTCATCAATCATATTATTTTCCGATCAAATATTCAAAAATCACTCAACTTCTGAAGTTGTCCTGCATCAAACCACAATTAACAAATGAACCCCTAAGAAAGATCATACCAACTGACGAACCACGGAAAAGTAGTTATCGTAATTAGACCGTTGACATTTTAACAGGAATAGTGTTCTATGGTTTCAGCGATCTGATAACTGGATAATTATGAAGATATAAACGAATTAAATTTCATCAATTTCAACATAACGAGCCCCTTTAAAAAAGTAATATTGAAAAAAAATGATTTACCTGGTTATCCCAAAATAATAAACCACTTATCCCAAAATAATCCACCGAAGCCCTAAGTTCTCAAAAATACTTCTGACTGTTATGAAAAAAGAGGGAAAAATCATCAATTCACCGACCGCTCATCGCTGAAAGAATTCTTTGATACCATTTTTTCATATATTTCCTAATAGAATATTAACAAATCACTCATTTACAATCACTCGTTCCTTCACCATTTTGAACCACCACCATAGTCAAAACAAATCCAAAGTGTCCTACGAGAATTTGATAACTCATATTCATAAAAATTTAGAAAAATCTGACATGATCAATGGAAATTATAGATGAAATTAAAATGATGAACTAACGAGAATGTATTTTAAATCATTAACCGAGCATATAAAATCAAAAGCTACCAGAGAATTCGCAAAGTTTGAGTCAATGTTCTGTCACTCACCATTTTGTATCACCTGAAGAAAATTCCAATGTTGAATAATTTTCCAGGAGGTATAACGAAGACTTGCCAGAAGATCAAAAACACTATCCAGAAGTTTTAAATTCTTCACATCCACTTTAACATCTCTTTCAGGTTGTACCTACAATTTAAATACATCTTAAATGCTCGAAATACTACGATCTGATAGAGACGCTTTGAAACAATATACCTATGAATAGTATTAAACATCGCATGAAACATTAAATCTCGTTAGATACCTCGAAATCGATATATTTATTGCGAACATACTTGCTTTGAAGGCAAAACTAAAGGCTGAATTCAATTACGAAAATTCTTTCGAGTTTGTTTTCTGGAGACGCTTCGAGATATCCAACTCTTTCCCCTCGGAAACAATACCATCATCCACTCAAATACATCAAAAAATTCAATTCTTACGTGAAACAGATGCTCGATACACTTATTTTTTCATTTATCATGTTATTCACCCATCAAATATTCACAAATCATTTAACTACGCAGTTTGTCCTGCATCGCCATTTCGAAAAACAATTAACGAATGAATTCTAAAGGAAAATCATAGAAACGTATAAACCACGGAATAGTAGAGATCGTGATTCGACCATTGACATAGGAATAGGAAATAGGGTTCTATGGATTTAGCGATCTGACATCTAGATAATTATGAAGATATAAACGAATTTGATGAAATCAAGATATTATGAAGGAAATAAGTCTAATTTATTCTTCCTACCCTTTACAAAACTCAAAAAACCATTCATTTCCAATAAGAATACCTATACAAGTCTAGATTAAATCGAATTTAAAGTAAGAACACGTAAATTAAGTACCTTGATATTGATGAAATCAATTTGTATCCAAATTTCCAAAAAGGTTTCGACAGAATAGTGCATAATATCAATAAAATTTATTCACCTGTTATCCCAAAATGATTCACCGGAATTCAAAGCAGGAAGTTAAGGAACATCGAAGTGTTATACAAAAATTAGATATCTCAATTTATCGACCTAGACCTCACGTGAAAGACATTTTCTAATTAAATATTAACAAATCACTCACCTACGAGTACTTGTTCCTGCACCATTTTGTATCACAACAATGACCAAAACAAATCCTGCATGAAATCATAGAAACTGATGAAATACATCAGAATATTCTAGACAGAATGAGAAATCACTCGTTCAATTCAGTGAATCTTCTAATTAAAAGCTTTCAATAATAATATCAAAATACCGACTTAACCTAGGTTTCATCTCGATTCCAAGAAATACGTGAATATCCAGTCATGTTGAATGATATCATGGTTCTATTATTGAAGATCACTTGATGTCATCCTCACATCCAAAAGCTCCTCCAATAACCATTCTCAGATATTTATTGCATTTCCTCATTGAACACCAACGAAATCACTCCCAACAAAATTGTTTACCGGCAATAACAACAACAAACTTGTTACTTGAGAAGGGGGGGGGGTCATAGAAATAGATTTATAAGCATAGATTATCATTATGCATTTTAATCTCTCTTTGACACCAGCTAAACGGGGTTTAACCTTCGATGCGCGAGTTAACCTACAACTCATTCCAAATTAGACCGATGTGAGCATCAATCATTTGAACTAGTTTCTGCATTTTCCCTTCGAATATGCGAATGCCTATTTCAATCATGGATAATCCAGGATAAATAAAAAGATTCGGGAAAGAGATTAATTAGTCTGCTCGCAATATTCGTCCTCCTGCGACATCTAACGGATAAAAGAGGAAGGACTATTCGGTTCTACGATCAGACAAAGATTACTTCACCTCTTAACCTTGCTTATTTATTCAATGGAATGGATGCCAGAGCGCTTTGTTTCAGAGGGATAAAATAGAAGTCTATCTCATGATAGAGATTCCTACAATTAAACGATTTGGAAGGAGCCTGAAAGAAAAATGCCTTGTCGATAAAACACGAATCTATACACCGTCTTGTCAATTTCAAAATACACCACCACTTTTATGAAAACCAGGGTCTAAACTTCAAAATAATATATGAAATCCATGAGAAATACTTCGTTTTATTAATATATTTCAATTTTTCTATAATTATGTAAGTAATAATGTAGAATCTGCTTTCAATCTCTCGTATGTTCTTTTTATTCAAAAGCACTGGATAAACAGCCTACAAAATTAAGTTTCATTCCAATCTTCTTCAATTTTGAAGGCTCAATCGATAAGGACAAATATTTCCACTGTATATTAAAAGTCACAGCCAAAGAACAATCATCGTAGAGTCCCCAAATTCAAGTGAACCCTACGACAGGATACTTCCCAACGATCTTCTCAAGTACTGCCGGCAATAAACACAAGAACTTGAACCGTTCTCCCATCTGTCCCTTTTCCATCATCATGCTGTAGCTCATGCGGAGAGCCTCCAACTGATCCTTCGAGGCCACCTCCTCCAGAGCCTTGTACCTATGCTCGATCCCCATCTTGGTCAAGAAATCCCGTTGGGTCACCGTTCCGAAAGCTATAACTTTCTCTCCTTCCAAAGCGGCCTCGAAAATAAAGCAAAATTAAATCTTAATCTTTCGAGATGGTCGAAATAGATTTAATACCTCTTTTAAGCGACCAAAGTCGACGTCAGCTGTTAGATCCGCAGTCCCGGGCTGCACTAAGGGATCGTGCAGTTTGTGGTTTTTGAATGCTCGAAAAGTATCTGTACCTTCTCCATTGTGACCGTAATCTGCGATTAAAGCCAAACCTCCGAATGATTCAAGCTTATTCGACATAGTCTTGACAGTAACCAAACTTTCAGGAGAAACCTCCAAATGCTCCCTCTGTTCCGACTGTTTAATATAGGCCTTCACTGCTGGGGTTTCGTTCCTCGAAATTACAAACCTAAAATAGCCCTGCATCAAAATTCATCCCGCTCCTACCATCAAAAATCAATCAGATACCTGAATTTTCCATCTATTTCATCGTTATCTATCAAGACTTCCCTATAACCACCTTCGGTCCTCTGAAACTTGTGGATCGGCAGAGCGTCAAAGAACTCGTGTGCTATAAAGATTGAAAAAACATCGGGTACATCTTCCAGTCTTTTAAACCACCTAACGGGGACCCCTTCTCTGGCTATGCCTTCCTTGTAAAAGGGAGATGATGGAATCAATACGTTTTTCGATTGGGAGCACAACATCTGCCCTTGCAGGTTGCTCAAATAGGGACTCACTTCGACCAAAGATAAACTGCAGCTGTTCAAGCTCTAAAATCACATTTCTACTTTGAATTAATCAAAAACCGTCATTTGACAGTCACCTTAAAGTGGCCGAAAACCCGTAGAATATCCGAAGACAAACTACCTTTTCCAGGTCCTAATTCGACTATTTGAAAAGGTTTCGGGCAGCCTATCTTGGACCATTCGTTCAAACACCAAATAGCCACCATCTCCCCGAACATTTGGCTCAATTCTGGGGACGTAATGAAGTCCCCGCTACTCCCAAACACATCCTTGTGCATGTAATAGCCTCCAGTCGGGTTTATCAGTATTTCTTTCATGTAATCTGCTACCGTTATGGGTCCAGTCGCTTTGATTCTGCTGGACAGCTGTTTCGCCATGAAATTATCGTCTTTGGCAACATTATGGTTATTTACTTTGTAGTATCCACGCGTTAAATGTTTCAATCTTGAAAATACCCTTTGTCGAAACATTATCCTCTTTTAAATTTAATATTATCCTAGTTCGCAAAATTTGAGGTTAGTATCTAGAACCATAGACTCTCATCATGAAGTGGACACAGACATTGGTTTAGTAAAGCCATAGATAACCGAGAGCTTAAGTCACAGAATAACCCAAGATTGGTTAATCTGTGCTTCTGAGCTACTTAACGTCTATGGTCTTAGAGCATAACCTTAGATTTTTCGATTCGCTTGTAGGGGGCTTATTCGAAGAAAATTGATAAAATAACAACGCAAATCGGTATATTGCCCAAAATTGACGAAGATTTAAATTTAAGGCGTTCAAATTGAACTTCCCAAATGAAGGGGAACGAAAAGGACTGGACAGGAACCAAACTAGGATTGAAAGGACTTACTACAGGTCGAAAAGAACCCAGATCCATCAGTTCATCGTAATTTATTATGGTACAATCGAAAATTACATGTAGCAAACAACAGAATACTGCACCGAAATCGTTTCTTCCTAAAAAAACTTCCATTAACAAAAAAAACGAGGTTAAAAACGAAACAGAAGGCTGTGGGTGAGATTGAGATAAACCGCAGACTGAACCGTTTCTCCTTTCTAAAGAAAGAACTATGAATTAAAACCTTAAGATCTAGATCTGAGTATTAGCGTATACATGAAGTCACAGAAGCGAATCCTATGTCTCTTCCCAAAAAAAAAAGATCAGTTGCCCCTGATATAAGTAGAGTTTGATAAAACGAATCCTCTTCTAGGAAATGAAAAGTGAGGATCAGGGGCAGCCAAAAGTGAACTGTAGGGCTTGAATTTCTACTCGTCTAATGCTTCATTAACCTCGCCTTAGAGCAAATATTGAGTATCACAGACCAATTAGCAAATCAAAGAATTAATATCGATAAAGAGTTCTCGGGAAAAACTGCTTCATACTTAGAAATGATTATACATTTTGCTTGAATAATTTCTAATCATTCAGAACGTAGAAATGGTTGAAAATAGAATAAATAAAAAAACGTAAACGACGGTATTGCACTCAAATAGTTCATATAGAATTTTCGCAAGAAATAATTTCAACACAAGACTAATAATAAATATTTATAAAAATATAGATCTGAAGTTTATCATAATGAAGCAGTTTTCCCGCTGAAATATCACAAAATATACAAAAAAAATTAAAATAGCACTGCAGCATCTAATAAAAATGCTTTACGCTTTAAATTTGTCCCGATCTTACGTATACATGGTTGAATGTAAAAATACATCGACACTGGAATCTTACCGTATACAAAAATTCGAATAGAAACAATTGGTTCTACACGTTAACACATGAAACACAAACTTAGATATGGCATCATCGTCGATTGACGTTCCCGAAAAGGAAATTATTGAAAAAAGTTCTGTAAATACATCGAAAACGATAAAGGTTGAAAATGTTCAATATACATTTTTCCTCTTCAACAATTTGATTATAATATGAAATTGGATGGCAATTTTATGATACTTATTCCTATTATTGTAAAGTTTACGTATATATGTTTCAAATTGGTATACTTTCCATCAAGAACTACCAGAAAAAACTCGGTTTCACCTGCGAATCCCTATTGCGGAAATTCTCAATTTTTTTTCTGGCAGTCTCGATATTTAAATCTTAAATCTAATACTGCACAATGAAAACATATTCGTCTCGAATATCGCTTCAGGGTAAATCGAATCAAAGTGGAACTAATTACATTAACAATTACGGATTCCATTCAACATTGATAAAGAGCATTTACAATTGTAAATTTACAGAAATATAAAATCAAACTTTATATTCAATATAATACTGAAGTGAGCTTGCTCTTTACTCCACGATGCGTATACTTTGAAATAAAAACACTTTTCATCAAATAACAAACACAGTAAAGATTGAAGTGTGTTGGGGTCATTTTTATACACAATTTATTGATTTCGCATCTGTGAAATTATGAAATATTTCAGGGATGCCTAGCGTGTTTGCCATTTGATTTAGGTGTATTTCTGAGGTATATTTTACGTATACAGGTTTCATTATCAACAAATAATCGAATTAATACCTAAGAATCTAAAAAATCAGCCTTATAATGCACTTTTCGATTTGTTATTTGACTTTATTCCTTCCTGGAATCGGTAAAGTACATACTGAACTACTTTGATAATTACTTGAAACTGTGTAGAATAGCAAAGGTATAGTTTTAGCAGAAAATAAAGTCAAATTTGTGTGGTGGTGTCTTTTGTCCTTTTCTAGAAAGCATTGTTCAACCTACAAAATACGAAATGTTATTTCGAAAACGAAGAGAAAAACATCAAGGACAAAGGAAGGCGGAAACACCAAAACAAGGACAAAGGGAGGTAAAATGCGAAAGGCGACAACATGGAAAACAAGTAGGAAAAAATAACAATAATCACCTCATGGTATTTTCTGGCGCTCTTAAGCCAAGCTTAATTCGAGGTTAAGTTAATCCGAGCTTAATTTAAGCCGAACTTAAGTTAATCAGAGCTTAACTAAAGCCGAGATTAAGTTAATCCAAGATCAAGTTAAAAAAAGCTCAAGTTGATCCGAGCTTAACTTGAGCCGAGCTTGAGTTAATCCAAGCTTAACTTGAGTCGAGCTTAAATTAATCTGAGCTTGACTCAATCCGACCTTAACTTAAGCCGAGCTTAATTTGATCGGAGCTTAACTTAAGCCATGCTTAACTCAACCAGTGCTCAACTTAAGCTGAGCTTAAGTTATTCTGAGGATAAGTCCAGCTGAGCTTAACGAAATCCGAGCTTAATGAGGACAAAGGAAGGCGAAGACACCGGAACAAGGACGAAGGAAGGTAAAATGCTAAGGGCGAGCGAGACAACATGGAAAATAGGTGGGAAAAAATATCAATATTCACCTCATGGTTCCTACGGGCCCTCCGCCTCTGTACCATTCGTGTAAGCCAAAGGTTCTACAGGGTGGTTGTTGGGAACCGCAACCTGCTGTTCCGAATTCTGAACATTCGCATCTATGACCAAACTCCCCTCCCCGTCACTGCTGTAAGAATCCCCTTCGTCGTCCGAACTGGACAACATACCTGCAAAAAACACGAATTCAACAAAACATCCACCGAGAGAGCTACAAACTCTCACCGCTGGCAAGCTGTGGCTGCATGTTCGAGAAATCGTGAGACCAGAACCTCCTGTTGTTGTTGTGGCTCTTTTTCTTCCTGTGGCTGGGGGAGGTGGCGCCCCCGTTGCTTTCGTTGGGCGCGCTGGCGTCCAGCATCGGCTGCAAGATCCTCCTCCTCGCGTTTATGAACCAGTTGTTGACCTGTAGGAGCGTCAGGTTCGTCTGGGCCGCTATGTGTCTTTTCTCGTCTTCCGTCGGGTAAGGATGCTGCGAAAAGCAGGAAGAATTCAAAACCCACTCTTAGTTAGTTTAAAAAGATTTCTGGGACAATATTGGAGCCATGGGGTACCCCGAAACTCACCACCAAGTGCTGGAACAGCCACGATCTCATAACGCTGGTCGCTTGTTTGGGCAAAACTCCCCTCTTCTGCTTCCTGCCTCCTCTGGAGGTGAAATCGCTGTCGCAATCGTCCGCTGAGCCCCCTGGGGTCGTGGGAGCTGGAGACAAGGGGCCAGAACTCTCGCTGGGAGGCACCGAACCTATGTTCACCCCAATTTGAGAGAGCGGTGTGGATCCATGCACAACCAGGTTATCACAGGACGATTGCTGTTGTTGTGGTTGGAGTGTTGGAGGAGTGGGGCCCCCGTAATGGTGAGGAGGCATGTTGTAGTTCTGGCTCTCCATGTGTCTGTCTAGGGGATTGGGTTGCGGGGTCATGGTCTGGAAAACACTCTTAATGAGGAATATGATTCGATTAAGTGAATGGTGAGACTCACTTGTTGTTGTGAAGGACTTATTGAATACTGTACAGGACTGTTGGAAGCTGAACCGCTTTCCGAGTTTCCATGCGACATCATGCTGTTGTTGTTACTTTCCATTCCGCCCAGCATCGACGCACCTGACATATCTTGAAGAAACGCCAGAAACAGTTAAAACATACAACGAAGATATCCAAGACCTACTAACCTATCCTCTCACCTTGGGGATAATCAGACCTCAGGAGGTTCTCGGACTGCATCTTCCCCTTCAGGCAAGTTATGTACCGGTTGCAGAAATCCTTACACAACTCCTGCACCTTCTCCAGCTCCAACAGGTGTATCCTGAGGACCTGGATAGCCTTGATCATCTAAAAAAATGGGAGTTTTCAAGCAAACCGATATTCTCTTTCGAAAGAAAACTCACCAAACCGTCTATCTCCGGTTCGTTGGCCAGGAAAGGCTTCCTGTCTCTCTCCTGGTGCTGAACGAAGGCTTGTATGTCCAGGTTGAAGGCTTCGCTGGACTGGGCGTCCGAGGACTGGGTGGCCAACTCGCATCTTTCGAAGAGCAACGCTAGCAGAGGGAAGAGAGGGTGTCTGGAACGCAATAATATAAGTCAACTAAAGTTTTGGTGAGAAATTGAGGACGCTCACTTGTACACAGAGCGTTTGTCGGCTTCGAACTGCGCCTGGTCGACGTCTGGTGGCGCGAAGACAGACGTGGTCAAAGCAGGCTGTGGTCCAGGGTCTACGCCAGGCGTCACGCTGAGAATTGCGCTCTGGATACCGCAATCCATCTCATTTCACCTGCAACAACCGGAGACAGTTCAGGTTAACTGTCAGACACTGACAATTGACGTTTGAGGTTAGTTCTAACTGTCACTTTTTGAATTTACTAGGATGTTATTATATTTTAAGCTTCTATTTCACCAAATATCACATATAAATGATAGTAGAAAATATGCAATACTAAAAAGCGTATGTTTAAAGATTACTCTATTTCAGGTCCCAAGCTTCTAGAAGAGAACAGGGTGAAAATAGCAGATCTATTATGATTTGATCCTGATTTTTTCTGTGTCAAGGCATTGACTTGATTCCTGATATTTCTTCGTTAATGGATCTCTGTTACTTCTATAAATAAACCGAACTACTCAATACTGAAACCGCTAAGAGTCCACTCAACATCGCTGAATTTATTTTTGATCGTAAACGTTTTTAGCACGATCTATTTTTCGAACAACTGGCATGAAAATCGTTCTCTTCTTTCTAACCGTTGGATTATTCGGTTGTTTTACATTTATACACCCTTCTATCTGAAGAAATTGAGTGCCTTCTTGACATATTGTGCAAAAATTCCACTAGTTGTTGCCGTAGATCGATCCAGACAACCCTGCCGCTATAAAATTCAAATTCCCGCCAGCTCCGCAAAAAAAACGAATTTCCACAACCGTCGACAGATGCCGCTAACGTCTCCATAGCCAACCCCCGATACAAAGAGGCGGCGTCGGAAGCAAACCCTCCCGCCCCCTCCCAGAAAGGGAAGAACACAATAATTGTAGTTTGGAATCTCTCCCAGGGCGACACTTGTTTCTAATGACCCCCTCCGACGCGCAGTCGATATAGTAGGAATCGTCTAATATGCAGAACCGGCTGCGGTTTATTCGGCGATATTAATGCTCCTTCCGGATGATATCGATCAGCTTTATCTTTTTCCGTTGACGCGGCGGGACCTTTCGACGTCGGGACGCCGTCGTTCCCGGCCTTATCTGCCGTCGCCAGGGTCGGACCGCCGAATCGATCTTAGTCCACGAGAAGAAAACTCTGGAAAGGGAATTTCCTGATGCCGTCTCTGCTCCCAGACTGTTTCAGCTCCGGAAAGATGACTTGGCAGAATCGGAAACATTAGAATTCGTTGAAATAAGACCACCTTTTAGGTAAAGAAACACTCTGGTGGAATCTATCCTTGGATAGATCACGCCAAAAAGTTCTTTCGGAACTTTGAAACTGCAAGATCCAAAAGATATCTGGATCTTTCCTTCCCAGATATTGGACATCATTAGATCTCTGGAGCTATAAAGGCTCTGTTGATAAGAGCTCTGTCAGGACACAATAGACGATAAGATAGCAGTGGACTGTAACCCATCTTCAAACTAAACTAAAATAGCTCAAGGAGTGACCACTTCAGTGAGTCTCTTGCCTTAGAAAAACTGCCATAAGCAACTGGCCAGAGGCAACAAAATGACTCTACTATGGATACCAGGACATTGTGGTATTGAGGGAAACGAAACAGCCGACGAACTAGCTAAGAAGGCTTCAAGCCTGAAGCCTGTTAGACCTGAACCCTTCTGTGGGCTTGGAAAAGACCAATACCAGAAAGCCGGCCAACATTGGGAAGCGGCAAACAAAATAACCCTTTGGAGAAATACTTTCAGACTTGCGCAAGCCAAGAGATTTGTGGAATTCTCGTTGACCTACACCAGGAAGCTCATAAAGCTGCCACGAGCTGGGCTTCGAGTAATGGTGGGTCTGCTGACGGGACACTGTCGATATAAATATCATTCGTATCGCATGGGAAAATCAGCAGATGAAACCTGCAGGCTATGTGGATCAGAGAAAGAAACGGCTGAACACGTGGTATGCAATTGTCCAGAGCTGGCGGAACTAAGAACCATTCACATGGGGAAGTCGGTTCTGGATCCACATGAAATAACCGCCAAGGCTCCTAAGGAGGTCGTTGGATTCATCAATACCATTGATGGCCTCCTTGGGATTAAAATGAACGAGTTGGGTAAAGAACAAAAGATCCTTGCGGTCGAAGTTCCGAGCTCAACTTGAACCGAGCTTAACTAAACCGGGATTAATTTACCCCGAAATTAACTAACCCGCGGTAAAGAAACCCTTGATTAACTAACCCGCGGTTAACTGACCCGATATCCGAGATGAATTGATTAATTCAGCTCGGATTCGAGCTTAATTGAGTCGAGATTAAATAATCCGAGCTCAACTAATCTAGATTAATTTATCCGAGATTAAGTAACCCTGGATGAACGAACCAGCGATTGACAAACCGTCGGTGAAATAACCCTCAGTTAACTAACCGTCGGTTAACCAACCCTCGGTCAACTAACCCTCAGTTAACCAACCCTCGGTTAACTAACCGTCGGTTAACCAACCCTCGGTTAACTAACCGTCGGTTAGCTGACCGTCGGTTAATTAACCCTCGGCTAACTAACCGTCGGTTAACTTACCCTCAGTTAACTAACCTTCGAAGTTCCCGGAAGGCTGAACGAAGCCACAACGACCCCTGTTAATGATAATAATAATAGAAAAACCTAGATAGAGGCTGAAAAGTCGAACTTCTTCTCAAAATTATCTATAATCCACTGAGAACAATTTAAAAATCTGTCGATTCAAGAAAACGTCGAAAAGTTTGGCTTGAAAAGAGGGTAAACCTACGTTTACTCAATTCTCAAAATTACTTTCGAGCAGGATCCTGGATAAAACAAAGCCACCAGCCCTCTCAAGCTACCCTTGATCGCGTAGAATCGAGGGGTATGCCGCAGGGATCAGTGAACGGTCCCCTTTAATCCCATTACGAGAATATCGCCGGAAGAGAGAAGGTCGAAGGGTTCCCGCCCACCTAAAAAAACATGTATTCCCTTACAGGATCTGCGAAGCCGGGGGCGAAATAATTCAGGACGAGATCCCTTAACGCGCGTCCTTTTATGCAGCCCGCGATCCGATCCGGGGGACCAGAGGAGGAGGGCGGGCGTCGGGACGCCCGGCCGAGTCGAAAAGGGGAAAGAACGGGAATGAATTAAACATATTGCAGTTCTCCGTCCCCCGTACACGTTTGCATAGGGGCTGATCTTGCATCTCGCCCGGTATGAAATTACGACATCTGACGCCCGGGCGGGCGTGGAGCGGATCCGGGAATTGGCCGATCCGGTTAATCCGCGGATTATGTTCGGCGGGATTATGCCGGGTTGAGTTACAACGACCGCTGCTCGGAATTGATTCGAAAGAGATTAGAATGAATAGGTCAGGCGAATCTGCTTAAATAACTTCTGAAATTCGACGCCGGCAGTTTCGACGTTCAGGTAGGCGCGCGTCGAGTTACGAATTTGAGAACTCAACTGAACCGATTGAATATTTGCGTGATTATGTAGGTACAGTCACTGTTGAGGATCCTCAATCAACTGTGCCACAGAAACCCCAATTAATCACTTGTACTTTCGCCTTCCATGAATGAGTGTCTGAAATTTTACTATGAAGCCGTGTGCACTACTTCGATGAAATCTCAATTGAGAATGTCATGGAAGACTTGGAAGAACCGAAAGGGGAGATTCTGAAATGGATCCAATGGCCAGGGACCGAGTTCATGAGATAATTGACAAACGCTCGCGTTTATTCCTCAATTGATGTCGGCTTCAATCAATTTGGTCGCAGATAGTCATGCTGTCACGCTTAAAATAAAAACGATTGAAATGAGTTCAATCATTAATGCCATCATATGATTTTATTTCTGCTTCTATCTGAAGAAACTGACGAGGTTCTCTGAAAATAAAAAGTACAGACAATAGTTGATACTGGATTATCTAATCCATAATTGATTTCAACCTAGGCTGGTGTGGGGTTAATTTTAATCGACATATCCGTCATTCCGATCCTGAATTAGTTTATCGTGGATTGAGATCCGAGAGACTTAATTCGAGCACCACCTGAGCTGAGATTAACAAACCGGGGATTAATTGACCCCGAAATTAACTAACCCGCGGTAAAGTATCCCTCGATTAACTAACCCGCGGTTAACTGACCCGATATCCGAGATGAATTGATTAATTCAGCTCGGATTCGAGCTTAACTGAGTCGAGACTAAATAATCCGAGATTAAGTAACCCTGGATCAACTAACCAACGATTGACAAACACTCGGTAAGATAACCCTCAGTTAACTAACCGTCAGTTAACCAACCCTCGGTTAACTAACCGTCAGTTAACCGACCCTCGGTTAACTAACCGTCAGTTAACCGACCCTCGGTTAACTAACCGTCAGTTAATCAACCGTCGGTTAACTAACCGTCGATTAACCAACCCTCGGTTAACTAACCGTCGGTTAACCAACCGTCGATTAACCAACCCTCGGTTAACTAACCGTCGGTTAACTAACCCTCGGTTGACTAACCCTCGGTTAAATAACCGTCGGTTACACAACCCTCGGTTAACTAACCGTCGGTTAACCAACCCTCGGTTAACTAACCGTCGGTTAACTAACCCTCGGTTAACTAACCGTCGGTTACCCAACCCTCGGTTAACTAACCGTCGGTTAACTAACCCTCGGTTAACTAACCGTCGGTTACCCAACCCTCGGTTAACTAACCGTCGGTTAACCAACCCTCGGTTAACTAACCGTCGGTTAACTAACCCTCGGTTAACTAACCGTCGGTTACCCAACCCTCGGTTAACTAACCGTCGGTTAACTAACCCTCGGTTAACTAACCGTCGGTTACCCAACCCTCGGTTAACTAACCGTCGGTTAACCAACCCTCGGTTAACTAACCGTCGGTTAACCAACCCTCGGTTAACTAACCGTCGGTTAACTAACCCTCGGTTAACTAACCGTCGGTTACCCAACCCTCGGTTAACTAACCGTCGGTTAACTAACCCTCGGTTAACTAACCGTCGGTTACCCAACCCTCGGTTAACTAACCGTCGGTTAACCAACCCTCGGTTAACTAACCGTCGGTTAACTAACCCTCGGTTAACTAACCCCCGGTTAACTAACCGTCGGTTAACCAACCCTCGGTTAACTAACCGTCGGTTAACCAACCCTCGGTTAACTAACCGTCGGTTAACTAACCCTCGGTTACCCAACCCTCGGTTAACTAACCGTCGGTTAACTAACCCTCGGTTAACTAACCGTCGGTTAACTAACCCCCGGTTAGCCAACCCTCGGTTAACTAACCGTCGGTTAACTAACCCTCGGTTACCCAACCCTCGGTTAACTAACCGTCGGTTAACTAACCCTTGGTTAACGTTAACGGAGTTAATCCGAGCTTAAGTAAGCCGTGGTTCAGTCAATCCGAGCTAAATTAACCCGAGTTCAGTTAATCCGATCTTGAATTAATCCCGTCCTAAGTTAAGCCGAGCTTAACTCAAGCCGGGTTTTATCAAACCAGGCTCAACTCAATCCAAGCTCAACTTTGGCCGAGATTAACTCAATTCGAGATTTAATCACCCGAGGTTAACTTAGTGAAGCAAATCCTGGACGTTAATCCAGGATTAACATTAGTTAATCTCGATTCGGGGTAAT
The DNA here is from genome assembly GCA_038502775.1 of Hippodamia convergens. Taxonomy (NCBI): domain Eukaryota; kingdom Metazoa; phylum Arthropoda; class Insecta; order Coleoptera; family Coccinellidae; genus Hippodamia; species Hippodamia convergens. Next base: position 64,901,526 of record CM076609.1, on the reverse strand, counting down.
CCCTGAATGGTTGAGCCATCTTCGCGATCTTTTTAGGCCCAAGTCGGCAATTGAAATAAAAAGCCTTCCCTGATGCGGTCCTGTCGAGCTAACCGACGTGTTCCGGCAATTTTTTCGGGATCAACGAAATTCCCTCATAGAAAACTAATTTCCCTCGTAGCTGAAGTGAAGACTTAATCGATACTCCTTGATGTTTTAATGGTCTTTTTCCCCGTGGATCGGAAGAATGGGGGCCGTAAAAAACAGCCGGCATCTGATATTTGGTTTTCCGCCTTGGAAAACGCGCAGCATCCACCTGATTTATATTGGCGAGGCGAAACGGAACGACCCCGCAATTTTAATATCGGCTAATGACGATCCCGCTAATCCCGAATTTTCCAAGACAGAAATTCAATTTCGTCTCCCCAGAAGGTTGTATTATCCGAAAAATCTGGTTAATTCATTGCATACAAGGATACTCTATGGAAAAAAATCGACTCCGTCTATGCTTCCGTTCGTTAATATGCTATTTTCTATGAAAAGAAGAAAATGACAAGTAACCTTGAACTGGTCGCTGTTCCATCAGTTTTCTATGATCGAACCATGGAAAACAAATAGTCTGTGATCATAGAAAAATAAACGGTTTCGGAACTTCGAAGTGAAGCATCAATGTTTCTTCTATGAACCGTGCATGGACAAAGAAACATTATCGCGATTCTCTTCGATGGATCGCTGAGAGAAAATAGTACGAAAGCATGGATGGATTGAAGTTTGCCGGTTTTATTCCAAACTACGAGGTTTGCTAGATTCCGCTCATCCGAGCGGAAGAGACCAATAACTCAGGCGGTTTTTCCGGCGACTCGGAAAGCGGAAAATCCGCTGCAGCCGTCGTAAGTTTCGAAATTACGCGCTACACGGGATCTTGGGGACATTAAGGCGAAAGTTGTACACTCGTCGCGTTGCGTTCCCGGTTATTTACAGGATTCTCACAAACTGAATACGGAATTCGCCGTATTTACCGATCTACAGTGTGGTCACGTAGCGGATCCTAGAAATGGATACCGGCAAATCAGAGCGCCCCAGATTTCGCGAAATGAACCCATCTCCGATAGAAAATCCGCAAAAATACTGTCAAATAAAAATCACATAACCTAATATAACACGAACTTTTTCTGTGTTTCATAAAAGTTTTCTTACCATTTAAATTTCACTGTCTAATGTCGCAGACCTTTCTAAAATTTCCCATTCACGAAATGATGCTATCCTTAATAAGGACCATATTTCTGATGCACCCGTACATTTGTCAGTTTTATTTACAAGCATTAAAGATCAAAGCGTCCCTTTTTTCTCCAAACCCATCGTTCGCCGAAGCAATTAATCAAACTTCTCCACTTAAAACGAAATCGATAAAACGTATCAAGAAATTCAAGAAAACCTCATCAATAATTCACTAATAGTTGTTACTGAATCTTGATTACCGCAATAAATAAAAAATATCACATCAATCCTCTTGACCGAGCAAGAAGGGAAAATTTAACTCTGAACTAATTTAAGTGGCATCAAAACACGTGAATTTTCAATATGAACCACGATTCTACAATTTTAATCAATGCAATCTAGAAATAATTAATCCAAGACTGGCTCGAAATGAAAGGAGAAAAAGGAAGATAATCGTCTAAACATTAATAAAACGAGGGGTTGAAAAGAAATTACGAAACAGGATAGCAATCATAACGTCGTTAGGGGGAAACATCTCCTCCCCTTTCTTAAAATTGGTCAAATTTAATCGAGAGCACGGCGTCAGAAATCAGAACATATCGATTTAAAAGCAGGAAGATTGCAAAAAAATGAGCGGAACATCGAACAGCTTGTCGAAATCACAATCTGAAAATTGATGATTTTGTCTTCCGTCGGAAAAGTTTTATGAGTATTTTCACGGAATTCCTTCGAGAAGAAAATCTACAATGTCTCAAGAGAATTTCCGCAACAAAATTCAACAAAACTAATAGAATATCTAACAAAAATATCTTCACCAGACTCAAGCCTCTGGAAGTTCCCAATTTCTGGTTTTCAACCGTCCACTTTTTGTTTGTTCGATCAATTTTGAATCGGATTTGACCAACTCAGACTACCCGATAATAGATTCGGCAAACTTTCGATGTTCCATCGTGGTGCCACTCGAAAAAAAAAACCGGAAAGCTCGAAAAAATGTACTCACATCATTCAGAACGCTGGGAATTCCTGAAAGTCCCTGTCCAAATTCAGGAACATGTCGAAATTCCGGGATAGCACCGGTTCTCACAAGGTTATACGGACACTTGAAAAAATAAATCACACTGCTGCAACTGCATCAGACCAAAATTCAAATAATCATCTCGAAACTTCATGGATTACTTCGATCCGCAGTCGGGAATATCTGAAACATGTTAAGGTCCCGTCAAAACATGTGACTAGTTTAATTTTGTACGCGAATTTTTCGGTGAAGTGTTTACATGTCACACGAGAAAACAAATGACCGCCTGTCTAGACTTGCGAGACGTATGTCAATATTCGTCAAAATCAAAATGGCTACGCCTTTTCCCTACTAGCTACGACTTGCATCCTTCATCTTTCTCTACGCCGCCTCGATCCAACCTAATCTCTACGCTTCGGAACGTAGGTCGAGACTAGAAAATCTTAAAACACGCCCTAAAGTGTCAGTAATTGCATGTAATTTGAAATTTTAACGCTTTGGAAGTGTAATATTCTCACACATGGTTAATCCTGTCAGTATTGGCGGTATTTGCGCATTTTCGCTTCGAAAAAACAGGAAAATTGATGGGAATAATGTATTTTCTGGATTCTCTCGAAGCATGCGCTATATAATTTTTATTTTTATAGAATTACAAGTTATCCCATTCGTCGGTCTTTCGAGGAAGGAAACCTAGATGTACAAGAGCCGAAGAAACAGCTTTTCGACCGTATCAAGCCATAATATGATTAAATTTTGAGTGGAAATTCGAAAAATAATAATGTGGAACATTTGCGGCACCTAGCGGAGATACTGATACACCAACGCATTTTTTTAAGGTCCCATCATAATTCTCTTCTTTCATAAAATAAAAAACTCAACAAAAAACGCATTTAGAAAACTTTTGAATGTTCCTCTACCATATATTTATCCTCTCAATCCAAGAATAACATCAAATAATAATAAATTATTCAAAATTGTATGTTGCGACAACTATCGATGTGATGGCCTACTTGAAATTTTCGATTACAGGATACTTCTTGTGAAGATAGAGCCCTACTTACTCAATAAAAGTAATTGGGGGAGTTAGATTATAGAGGGCGCTTTAGTTTGAGATGCTCGTTTAATGAACTCAATTAAAATTAGACTCTGATTCCAATTTTTCAGAATCAAATGAGACATATTTCGTAGATTAGAGTAGACAAATATGAAATTTTATCACGAAAAAAGTAATAATAGTGTGGTTAACTAAAGCGCCCTCTGTCAGTCAACTCCCCCAACTACTCTTCATTGAATAGAGATTTATTAACAAGGATGACAGCAATTCTTAACCTCTAGTTAGGATGTAAATTTAAACTGAACTACTGAGATTTTCATTTTCCAGTAAAATGTACGAAATAAAACGCAATGGCAAAATTTTTAAGACTGAGAGGAGGAAGACTTTATGCTAAACTGTTATATTTGAGCAGCATATGTTTGGTTTCATTGATAATCTTCTATATTTTCGAGGTTGAAGAGCTGATATATTTTTCGAGCATTCGTTTAGATTTTTTTTTATTGCAGGCCTTTCTTCATGTATTTTTTCCCTCCCAAAAACCTTGCTCAGAAAATGAACCTATCGATGTTGTTTATACTTGGGTCAACGGTTCAGATCCTACCTTCTTGAGGGAACTGAGGAATTTTTTAAAAACACGAAACATATCAGCTGATGAAAAATACTTAAGCCAAAGATTTATTGATAAAAATGAACTGCAATTCTCACTACGGTAAAACCAGCGCTACAAAAATTATTTCTTTTTCTCATTTTACATTGTAGATCTCTTGAAAAGTTTGCACCGTGGATCAACCATGTGTACATAGTAACCAACGGGCAAATTCCTTATTGGTTGAATTTAGACTGCGACAAATTAACTGTAGTTACTCACGAGGAGATATTCCTCGATCAGAATGATTTACCAACCTTTTCTAGTCCAGCAATCGAATCTCACTTACATAGGTACATAAGAAAATCAAGTTTTAAATTTTTTAATAACTTAAAATTTCAGGATACCAGGGTTGTCTAAGAAATTTTTATACTTCAACGATGACGTTTTCCTAGCACAACCAATTTATAAAGAAGACTTTGTATCCGAAAACGAAGGTAAAGATAAAAGAAACGGAAAGAAACAACACTGAACAAAAATTTCAGGTTACAAGCTGTATTTCTCCTACTCGTTGGGGATGTGCGCCCCCCAATGCTTCTGGGCGTACGTTGCAGACGAGCAATGCGACTCAGCCTGCAATAACTTCTACTGCCAATACGACGGAGGCGATTGCGAAAACACCACTCCGCAAGAAGACTTAAATTCACCTGATAAAGCAAATAAAGAAGACAAAGAAATTGATCGTAAGATAGTCTCGAAATTCAAGTTATCCAAGGAATTTAATTGGGTAAAAAAAAACTATTCTACAGTTGTCGAAGAATATAGTAATAAAGTGATAGAAAACGAAAGGATTAAAAAGAAGAGGTATAAGAGGAGACAGAGGAAGTTAAGGGTGATGAAGATGGTTCGGAATAACAGCAGCAATGTCAGTTTTTCCAACAGGACCATGTTTGCTTACGGAGATTCTCTCCAACATACCAACAGGTATTTGTTGATCTTTAATTATGTTTCTTCCTTCTAAATTCGTTTATTTCCTTCGCAGACTGTTCAATTTGAAATACGGCTTTCTGCCGAGATTCGTCCCGTCTCACTCTCCCGTCATGGTAGATCGAGACCTGATCAAAAGTTTACAAAAGAAATTCTTCAAGGAGGTCATAGTGACCTCTAGGAACCGATTCAGGAACCACGACGACCTCCAGTTCACCTTCTTGTACTACTATTTCATTTACCACGAAAGGAGCCAATTCAACGTGGAAGAGATCTTCAATATGTTCGACACAGACAAATCTGGGTGAGGTTTGGTGAGTTTGAGAGAGAGAACAGCTTTTAAGAGCCTCCAGTTTTCAGAACGTGGTCTGACAGGGAAATAAGAACGCTCCTGACTAGAGTTTATCGGCTACCGTTGAGTTATGCCATCGTTGAACATTTCGAATCGATGCTTTTGAACTGTTCAGAGAAGGAAAAAGTCCAGGAGATTCAGACTCCAAAGTACGAGAGATATTTGGACTCCCGTTTGGTAAAAAAACTTTGTCGTTTGTGTAAAATACTTTCAGAACTTCTACTTTGCTTCACTTCACAGTTAATATTCATTTCGATGTTTTAAAACAAATATCGAAAGAATAAAACAAGAAATATTCTCGAAAATTTTATTTCCAGCCTGTCATTTCCAAAGAACTAGTGCTCCACTGCCAAGAACTGGTCAAAATGCTAGAATCAACCTTCGGAAACAAGAGGAAATACAAATACAAGATCGTCAGAAACTCGGAATCCCAATACATACATTTTAAACAACTAAATTCAAACTTAACAGACGTCGTTGGACAATTAGATGAAATAAGGAGTGAACCAAGGTAATACTTCCACTTTTAGACTCTAATTAATACTCATAGCACCCTTTCTAGGAAATTCGTGTGCCTCAACGATAATTTGGACTACACCAAGACGGGAGACAATGAGTTCATCAACTCCCTCCTCTTCGACTTCTACCTGTCTTTCTTTCCCTTTCCCAGCAAATACGAACTGCCCAGAGAATATAGAAACAAGTTTTTGCACATGAAAGAACTAGAAGAATGGAAGAATCATCATTTCAGGATTAAAGTGTTGGTGTATATCGCAGCGTTGTTCGTTTTGTATATAATAGGTTTCAAATCGTGCATCAGAAAGATTTGCGTGATGATCAACAGATTCTTCTAATAAAATATGTTAAGATGGAGTTATTTTTATTAATGCAAAGTTAAGAGAACTAATAGCGCGTCCTATAACCGTTGAATGAATTTATATCAAGTTTTGAAAACAATTCACGCTGAATTTAAACCAAAATTAATACGGAATTGCATATTATAGTTGTAGCACTAAATAGACGCCAACGCAGTTTCTGGTAAAAAAACGCAAAGTGAATTCTACAAACGCTTCCTATGATTATTTGAGAAATATGAACTTACTTGATGTGATTTCTATCAAGTCAAATTGTTCAGTGGGATTAATCCTGGATTAAATTGCAGCAATCTTTTTCTATTTCTTGAAAACACAACCACCATTTTATTTGATACGAAAAACTCAATTTCCACAAAGTGTGCTGTTTAAAATTTTAAACCAATGGCGTTCTTTACCACAGAGTACCCGGTTATGCGCAGAACACAGAGCTTACCTAATCCACAGAAACCGCTTAAGATTTTTAAACTGTGTCACAAATACATTCTATGTTCCTTCCACATAATCAAGGTCATCAACTTCAACCTAGTTCTGGATTCTTGTTGCTTTTGTAAGGGAAAGTGGAAAATTTATAGAAAATTAAAAGAACAAGATGGTCGATGAAAGCACCAGAAAAACCCTCGGTAGTATTCCTTTACTTAAAACAAAAGCTGGCCCAAGAGATAAAGAGCTATGGGTAGAACGGTTAAAGGAAGAATACCAATCTCTAATCAAGGTAAACGATTAATTAATTTTCCCAAGGTTGATCGATCCCATATGTTTTAATTCCAGTACGTACAAAACAATAAAGAAGCCGACAACGATTGGTTCCGTTTAGAATCAAACAAAGAAGGAACCAAGTGGTTCGGAAAATGCTGGTATTTCCACGATCAACTGAAATACGAGTTCGACGTTGAATTTGACGTGAGTTTTGTCGTAAATGTGAATATCTTTGATTCATTGTAATATTTCAGATTCCTGTTATGTATCCTACGACTGCTCCTGAAATAGCTTTACCTGAATTAGATGGGAAAACTGTAAAGATGTATAGGGGAGGAAAGATTTGTTTAAGCGATCATTTCAAACCTTTATGGGCCAGAAACGTACCAAAGTTTGGTATCGGACATGCTATGGCTTTAGGTGTAGGTATCTGGGTAGTTTCTGATTTTTTAGGTTATACTTTTTTGATTAAAATTGCACAATTTTGATAAAAATGTTTGTTTCAGTTGGGACCTTGGCTGGCAGTCGAAATACCCGATTTAATTTCAAAAGGCATGGTTACATACAAAGAGAAGACTACTGAATAACGCAATTGTTGCTACAATCCACTTTGTGTACATTTTATATGAGAAATTTTTAATTTTATGTATGTATATATAAATCTTATGAAAATGCTCATTTTTCTTTGAATTTATGCATATGTTTGCTTTACTGTATCGACGAGAATAACTGGTTTTGTAGAAAATTTGTAATGCTGCAAATTTTTAAGTAAAATTAAGTTTTTCGTTGAGGATACATAAGTGTCATTTGTGTGCTACAAATCGAAAATATTTTTCAAATGGGCAAGTTTCTGCTTTTGCCCCAAAAATTGGTTACTTATGGTAGTAGTTCTAATGACCCATCGTAGACCTAATGAACCCAATCCCAGCTGTCAATTTCTGTTTGTCACCGAAGAGCCGAACTTATCGATCGTTTCAAATTGACATCAGATTTTCTCCCACACTCTCAAAACCCGAAAAAAATTGATGCCTCGACTAAAGTATACGACTTATCGGGATAACATGGACGACACGAGAGATTCTTTCAGTGATGTATCGGTGGTGGACGTTTATGACATCGCCTCGGACATAGGCAAAGAGTGCGAGAAAATTATCGATTTGTACGGGGCCACAGCGGTCACGGGGCTCATGCCCAGAGTCATAACGGCCCTGGAGCTCCTGGAACAGCTAGCCACAAGAAACGAGACCGAAAACGCTCAGCTGCTGGAGCTGCAGAACAAAGTTTCCCTGCTGGAGAACGACAAGATAGAGAAGGCGGAATACAGGGAAAAATTCGAACGGGTATGTCGAAATCATGATCCGAATAACTAACTTTAATTCATTCCTAAATAACATTCCAGTTCTTTGCCATATTTCGAAAAAAAAAAAATTGTGTCTCACTAATTTCATTTTTCTGGGTTTTCCCTTAAATCATTCTTAAATTTTCCAATTGCAACATTAAAATAAGAAATTGAGTCAGGTTGTGTCATCAACATTCCTGAAATATTTTCTTAAGAGCGCGGTTGTAATTAAAACAAATTTGTTTTGAGATCATTTTTGTTGTTGCTGGAAGCTTTGCTAAAATAATTATCCATTGCATCAAATATGCGTAGGAGCATTAATTAAACTTCAATAATAAATAGCAATAAACTTGAATATACGACCTTCGAAATGTACGAGGGGCTATAAAAACATTGATTGTTCAATTACAGTGTTTGGCTTAGAAAAAAAGACTGCTTTTAACAATTTTGTTGAATATACTTGTTCGTTTTTCTTATTTCCCTTAGAAAGTGAAAAATAATACATTTTTTTTTGGGCTACCCTGGTATGAAGAAAGAGTTTACCTGTGCGCTCTTTATGGGTTCTTCCAACAAAAGTTTCAACACCTGCTCATTGTGCTTTAGTTGTATAAAGTCTGAGGACAAATCTACCTGAAATTTCGAGTGAAAAGAGTAATTCTTGTTGCTTCCTCTTTCAAGAAATTGAATAAAATTAGATAGGCATGAATTGTTGATGACTTGCATGCCAAATTAGTTTCCTCTTTGTATTCATGTTGATTTGTAAGATACAGTTACACCAAATAAGATTATACATCCAATTTCGCTATTTTATTTTATATTCATTCATTGAAAAAATAGCTGAGGGTTAATTTCTCATTAGTTATTTTACGGAAATGAAGGAATACTGTATATTTTCAGAATTTTACCAAATAAGGATTCTGTAGAAGAGAGGAACCGAATAAAACTTCAATTTCTTGATGAATGTTGATGAGACCTATGAATGCGAATTCGGGAGATTTTTGACAGCTTTGTAGCTCAATTTTGAATTCACAAAACCAACGTTTCGAAAGAAAAACCGACTAGTTTCAATTTTATTTCGAAATCTTTATCAGGGCTCTGAAATGGAACACAACTACATAATTTTAGATATTTCAATTTGTAGCACACAAGTGACACTTATGTATCCTCAATTTAGATGAAAAACCTAATTTTAATTCAAAATTTGCAGCATTACAAATAGCTTTCATTTGCTGCAAAATCAGTTCTTCTTGTCAATAAAGTAGAGCAAACATATGCATGAATTCGAAGTTTCGAATATCTGAAATTATGTAGTTTTGTTCCATTTCAGAGCCCTGATGAAGATTTTAAAATAAAATCGAAACTAGTCGGCCTTTCTTCCGAAACGTTGGTTTTGTGAATTCAAAATTGACCTAAAAACTTGCCAAAAATCACCCGAACTCCAATTTCTTGTTGTGTGATGATAATCTCATACTTATTTTTTTTATTAATCATATATCTTCTACAGGATCTCGAGTCAATCGAAGAACAGTGGCGAAAAGATAGCAATGAGCTGTACAACGTCATCGCCAAGCTGCAAGAGGAGAACAGACGCCTCCTCAGGGTGCAAAACAGCAGCAGCCCAAACGGCAAGGAAAACGAAGTCGAAACTTCTGAAAATCCCGCCAACGGTGAAATCCTACAACAGATGAAGGACACCATCGAGAAGCAAAGGGACGAAATCCGCTCCAAGAACAGACAGATTCAGGAAAAAATCAACGAAATCGAGAACGTAAGGAAAAAAAACACCGAAACAAAACGATATTAACAAAATTACACCTTTCAGATGAAATCCAACTACGAAAGACTGCAAGCCTCGACGAGGGATGCTAAAAGAAAACACAAGAACCTTCAGACTCAAGTCAGGAACCTCTGCGAAGAAAGGGCGGACTTCCTGGTCCAGATCCAAGATCAGCAACGCAGCATCAATGGGCTGAAGCAACGGTTAGGATTGGCTGAGAAGGAGAACGAAGATTTGAGCAAAGTTAGCAACTATCCAATCTTCAATCTCGCAAATTAAAGAGGACTTTTTACAGATGGACCTTCCCCTGCCTTCGAACGTTGCGATCTTCGACCTCGACGATCCAAACAGGCCTAGGTTCACCACCGAAGAACTCAAGGACATTCTCAACGAAAGGAATGACTTGAAGGCTCGAGTGAGCGACCTTGAGGACGAGCTGGAGACTTTCAGGCCCAAGCCCAAACCAGAGTCGTAAGTTTTGTTGTCGTCTTGTTTGTCGTTGTTGGGATTTTTTTGTTGGTATTTTTTTTTTATTTTCGTTTCAGAGGTATGAAGAAAATTGTAAATAGTATTGAAAACGCCTGTGATAGTTTGCTCAGTACTTTTCAAATGACGAAACCTAGCGTTTCGACGTACACTCCTAGTCCGTAAGTTGTTTGGTTTCGAAAATCGTGAACTAACTTCCATTTTCATTGCAAAAACTAACCGCATAAATAAGCTCTTTCCTTCGCTTTCAATCACAGAAATGTGCTCTGAAACGTTCGCTAAACTCTCAAACAAAAGTAGTGTGAATTTGAATGCATTTCGAAAACTTTTCAAAATCGATAAACTTCTACTTTTTAGTTTTTTTTTTTTCTTTTTAATTTCCAGTAGATGTTTTAGTATTCTTCATATGAAAATGATGTTTCAGTACAATTATTAATACTATTTCAGTGTTTATTTTGTACTAATTAATGTTTTAAATTTCATTTAAAAGCTTTATCGATGTTGGATGACTTTTTTTTTTTTGACGATGCATTTTTTCGCAGGCCCGTCGAAGACGATGCGCCAGTGCAGGGCCCCATTCCTCTGGAACCCGATGACGCGCCTTGGAAAAAGTCAGAGTCAGGAATACGGAAGTTGTAAGTTGGACTTTTAGAGAGATGCCGATTTTGTCTTATCCACTTTGTTCTCGAAAAATGTAGGTTCTGTTCGTTTAAATCGAGGGGAAAGAGAAAAAAATGTTTGTTTGGAAGAAGCCTTGACAGCATGAATCGACTTAAGCAAAATTATTTCGATAAATTGACAGGTATTTGAAAAGTTGCTATGGGATGGTAGGAAATTTTTTTTAGTTGGAAATTGTTATGTTAAGTTGAAAGGAGTAACATTCCTCGGTCATTAGAATTTAACACAGACATTTAATTTTCATTAGGACTTAGATCAAATTGTTGGGTCTGGTGAATTTTGGGAGTTATTGCATGGGGAACAACTACATTTCCCGATTAACATTTCGAGTAGTCGAAAGAATCAACATTTTCATTTCAGTAAAGCTACAAAGGTATGGGGTGAATCATACATTTTGTATATATTTTATTGATAACAAAAAGGTAAACTAGATGAAATCATGTCAATTCCAACTGTCGATTCTCTGGGAATCTCAGTGACTTGTTTCTTTTTCAGTTTTCGGAAGTTATTTGCCGAAGGGGGGGGCAGCGCTGGAAGTTTTCCAAGACGTAGCATGTCACCTCTCTCAAAGGTGTCTCTCTCAACTACTAATGAGCCAGTACCCCTCTAATGGACCGAACGCGGCGCACAGCTCGATGTTCTACATAGATCTGACAGGCGACGCTTGGTTCTCCTGAATTTCAAAAAGAAATTCGGGCAGATATGATTTATTGTTAATTTCTGTGATTTTTTTGTTGTATCCATCGTTCGGACTTCTTTCCCGACGCTTTAAAACAACCAGTGATGTATTTATTCCCTGATTTCTATTATTTGTTAAAGTTATATTTATTATTGTTATCCCTTTAGTTTTTTGTAATTCGACAAATTTATTTCAATTTTACAATTAACGAACATTATCAAAAAAATATCGTATTGGAATAGAAATGAGAGTATTATATAAAGTGTAAACAAAAAGTGATTTATTTACAATTAAGGGAGCAGTAAGAATACAGGGTGGCCCGTGATTGGGAAATGACGAGGATTTTGATGATCAAGAATTAACCTGTTTGTTGCGAGTACTGCTTCAGAAGAATTACTTTAAGCATGATCTTCCAACGTTATCACAAAATCACTAAGTATTAAGTAGTTTCAAAGTCTATGAGGCAGGTCCGACTACAAATTTTCATTTGGCTTTGAGCATCTCGCTACACGACCAAAATATATCAAATTGTAAAGGGATGAAGAATGCTTATAGACTTTAAAGGCTTCGACTGCCACCTTAGCTTATTTTGTATTTTTGTTAAAGGAGGCTTTTTTTACGTTTTCACTGATTATTATATTATGGCTTTTTTTACACCTCGAATTATGCAGCCGTATTGTGTTGCATTGAATTGTGAGTTTATATCATTTTTTTATGGAATAGAAATATGGAGAAACTGAAATTGTTTTGAATTCGTGATGCACATCATTATAGTTGAATTTCTGTATTCGTGCCAAAATTATAAAATATTTGTAGTTTAAATGAGCTTTTTATTTATTGTCTCGATCCAAACAAGAATCTAGGAAACAAATTTCATCCTCAAATGCACAGCGTAATACGCAATAGACAAAGAAAACACTGCAGCCAGAAATTCACAACTTATGCAGGGTCCTTTATAAGCACCTGGATGAGAAATAGACAGAGTGGTGAAATACGGCACTTCGTACAAGTTCTCCCCATTCCTCAAAGCTTTTTTCAAGGCAGCGTAACCATCCTCGTCGAATATTTTCACTACAATTTCTCCATCTTGAGCCGTCCTCAAATCTTCCGTCCAACTGAGTTGATACTTATTCGGTGCTACGTTCGCCACAGGAATTATGTTTTCCTTGAATAAAGCGTACAAATTTCCAGGAGATGAAGAGGAAGGATTGCATTTCACCTCAAATTCGCTTATGTATGCGATCTGGGAAAGAACGGTAGCGTCTTGAGTCGTGTAGGATTTTGTTGACACTTCAACATCTTCGCAAGATGAACTTGTTGCGACGTGGAATAGGAAAGATGCCAAAATCGGTATCAATAATAACATTATAATACTGAGCTGAGCGTGAATTTGTTTACGATCTTCAAGTTTAGCGGTGAATTATTGATTTTTGAATTTCAACCATAGAAGTACTACTTATAGTAGGTCTATGATATCAATATTTTCTATGATCATGTTTTCAGATCTAGTGACATTTGATCTACAATTGATAGTTGTCAAAATCCTGAATAGTTCAAATGTAACCTAACTCGTTCGATGTTCTGTGCTCGTTCCATTAACCTCAATCAAACTTATAAAGGGGCTTTTTATTAAGTTTTTTAATATTTCTTAATTTTAACTTGTAATAAGGAGCCAGCCCATTGCCAAAACCCCCTACTTGCAGGACCAGGAATTTTTATTCAAGGTTTTCTGGTCTTTGATGGGCCAACATCAAAGAGTGGACAACGAAAGGAACCACAGGAACGTAAAATAGGAAGAACATGGTGCGAAGGAATAAGAAAATATAAGAAAGAAGAACAGAAGTAAGGTCCAGGGGACTGGAAAGATAGGAATGGCTGGAGATTGGGAACCGGAAGGCGTAGTAAATTTAATCTTCAATCTGAAGAATCGAGTAGAAAAGTCCAGTCATCAGTTTTATTGACATCACAGATTTCAATTGACAAAAAATACTAGAATGTTGGCATACAACCTTTCAGAATTCAGAAATGTGCCAAACGTATAACATAAATCACATCAAAACCAATAAAAAATGGGAAAAAAGGTTTGGAACCTACAATGAATAATGCTCAGTCAATATAGAATTATTTCTAAAACTAGAAATGGAAATATTGATAGTTGACCATATTTTAGTTTCAAGATTGCACTTGTGTAAGATTAAAAATCCAAATTTATCACTTTATAGTATCGTTTTTTAACAAAACGAAAAAAGAACGTCTCTACAGAGAAATTATGAAGCAAATTCTGAGAAACTCTCCTAGTGGGAATGTAGCAGTTGAAAATATATACAATATTTATAAAAATATACAAATACATTCAGATTATTTCTGCCTAGACATTAGAATAGTCATATTGTTCACACAAAAATCACAAATAAATGTTTGGATCAGCTAAGTCTAAATCAAGCAAAACTCAAGGTAGCCGTTTGAATAATTTAAAAATAACTGCGAAATATGGAAAAACTAGTATGGAATCGGAATAGAAGAAAAATGTTAATTTCACGAGGTGGAATGATTAAAAAGTGTTTCAGGTAAAAATTTATGAAGTCTAAAAAGCCAACTATATAAAGGATCAATCTATGGAAATCAGGCTGTAAATCATAATTAAAAAAAATAAAATATGTGAAAGCCGAGTCCTAATCTAACATTCAGAAATTATGGCCAACAAACTAAAAAAAATCGTTATGTACAGTTTGTGCGGAGATCTCCTATATACATATTACTTAAAATTTATATACAAAATTTTCAGATTTACAAAAAACTCGTCTACGTTCTCCAAAGTGCATAAGATCATAAGGCATTGGATTTATTTGAACATTATATTCATGAATCGAGAACCGCAGTAAAGAAATGATAATAATTGCACTTCATAGAATCGCCACTAACCTACGGAATGTTACAACTTGGAAATATCTGGAAAAACTACAAATTTCGAACTTTCTAGAAGCTTCCTACGTTTCTGTACTACCAAAATCGCGGAGATATACATTACGATTCAGCTACAAAGTTCGACCGAGGCTGAACACGCAAAGAGGCGGAGCCCTGACGCCTTAGCTACGAGTGGGAGGGGCTTCCGTCGAGGGGCGGAGCCTCATGACAGAACTGACTAGATTTATCAACCTCACTGAAATAACTCAGTCTATTTCAATAAATCTTGATTCGAAAGCAAACTTTGTAACTGAACTTGTGATTCTTACCTTTTTCACAGGATCGGGAGACAGGAAAGGAATGTATCGAAGCGTTAAAGCGACCCCTCGTCGTGCTAGGAGACGGTCATGCAAGAAATCAACTGTTGGCAGAGCTGATTGTAAACCAGGTGATCCCCCGATATCCTCCTGACCTTCAAGTTCTTGGAATCCTTCTCCTTGTCGACGATCTTTAGCTCGATCTGGATGCCCCCCTCGTACTCCAGAGACAGCCTGTCGCACACCATCTCCGAGCTGACGCAGTTCTTGGGGGGGATCCTGTCGTCGATCGTCCTCTTCACCATCTCCAAGATGTCTGTCGTCTGCAGCTTCGAACACCCCTCGGACAGCTCGAACTCGAAGGAGCCCGAGTTCTTGTGGAGGTTGCCCCTTACGGGCAAGGGGTGGTTGCCCGCTACGTTTCCGGAGGAGAAAGACTGGACGAGGGGTTCATTTACGTGGAAGTTCTGGAATATTTGGAAACCGCCAGTGCCGGAATTGGCCAGCTCGTTGTGTATCTGGATTTGGGTGTGAGTCGAGCTGTCTAAGGGTCTGTAACGGATGTCCGAGTCGTAAAAGTGACTGCTTTGGGTGTTCGAACTCGAGCTGGGGCTCTGATTGCCTGAAAATACGTAAAGTCAATGAAGAAACTCTCTAAACCGATGATAAAATTTACCTATGCTCAAACTGTCGTTGGAGAGGGAATCATCGGAATATAAGGAACTTTTATCAGAGTTTCTCCTCAGAAAAAACTCTTCGGTTTGTTGTTCGCAGCCTTCTTGCTGAGTCTGCGGCTTTTGTGCTTCGTTATCCTGACTCGTCTTCCTACCAATCCCTCTGGTGATTGACGGTAAGTTCTCCGAAGGCTCCGAGATTATGAACGAAGGTATTTTCGAAGCCTTCTGATTCTCCAAGGAATCCATGGAGTCCTCACTTGTATCCGATCCAGCTACCAGCGTTACTTCACTGCCTAAAATCCGAAGAAACATCTTCAAAAAATTAAAAAACAAACAAAAATCAATACAACAAAAAAAAAACAAATAACCTAACATAACCTACCTAAAACGTCAGTGACGCTGATCTGAGGATGACCTCCGAGACTCCCCTCCCCTTTTCCGCTGGCGACAGTCAAATGGGGCAACTCCTCCTGGATCATATCCAGCCCGGGGCTTCCAGGGTTCGAAATGGGGGAATTGGTGAGGCTCCGATGGTTGTGGATGTTCAGAATGTGATGCATGTGGGTTTGATGCAGAAAATTCGTACCGACCCAAGAACTGGGCAGTGTCGACGGGTACATGGCCTGGTCGATTTTCGAGGAGTCTTCTTGCTGGAACTGGACCCCTCTTATGTCCAGTTGGAGGTTAGCCGACGGGGTTCCTTGCATTATCGAGCCAGACGTGTTCAATCCGCTTATACCTGAATATTATACAAGTATTGCTTCAACTTATCAAGAAAATTCAAATTATCAGACCTAAAAACTGACCCCCCAATATAGGGATAGAATTAACCTCAAAATGAATCCCAATGACACTACTTTAATGTCAACTTCACATTGAATTTTGACATTTTCCAACATAACCTTCTGAATACTTCAAGAATTTTTCAAAAACCATAACATTACCTCCTAAATACTCAAAAATTTGCCTAAATATTCATGAGGATACGAGAAATGTCTCAACTTTTCAAGGAAATTCAAATTATTCTCAAAAACATCACAGCTTAAAGAAATAAAATCCAATTCAGACCTAAAAACTACCCTCCCAATATAGGCATAGAATTAACCTCAAAATGAATCCCAATGACAGTTCTTTAATGTGAAGTTGACACACTGAATTTTGACATTTTCCAACTTAACCTTCTGAATACTTCAAGAATTTTTCAAAAACCATAACATTACCTCCTAAATACTCAAAAATTTGCCTAAATATTCATGAGGATACGAGAAATGTCTCAACTTTTCAAGGAAATTCAAATTATTCTCAAAAACATCACAGCTTAAAGAAATAAAATCCAATTCAGACCTAAAAACTACCCTCCCAATATAGGCATAGAATTAACCTCAAAATGAATCCCAATGACAGTTCTTTAATGTCAACTTCACATTGAATTTTGACATTTTCCAACATAACCTTCAAAACTTACCTTGCGTGATCGAAGACACATTGCTGGGGCCTCCGGGTTGTCCGTAACCCCCATAAATTGGAGACGTGCTCCCGCCGTAGATCCCAAGGTTGCCAACCTGACCGTAAAGACCGGCTGCCCAACAACAGACCCCGAAGGGCTGGTGTTAAAAGGCGATGAAGAATGCAAGGGGCTTCCCCCGTAACTCTTGTGTTGGATGGCTGGCAGCTCGAATCCATAGGACTGAGAGGTGGAGGGACCACTTTGGATGTCCTGATCCGACTGGAAGTATTGAGGGGACCCCTCAGGCACTTGATGACGATCCGAGATCATCTGGTGGATCGGGGAACCTAAAGAATTGGGTCGTTATTGTTAGGTTAGGTGAGGTTAGATTTGTATCTACCTGGGATGGATCTCGGAGGGCTGGTTCTGGACTGTAAACCCCTCTGCAGCCTTTGGCATTCTTGCTGAGGGGTTGAAGGACTCAGAGTTCTGCTATTGCTTGTCGATCCCTCACTTCCTCTTCTAACTGGGCTAAACCTCTCGCTGGATTTTTGTTCCCTCCCACCTGCGTCCAAATAAAGGATGTTACTTCCTTTTCTTTGAATATATCAGGAAGACTACTATTCTACCTTGTAAATTAGGAAATTTCTACATAAAACACATACAACACATCGAGACCTACCTTGCAGTTCTTGCACAGTCGGCAAATGCGGCTTGACAGCATGTCTGGAATGTTTTCTTTGGGCGAGCATCGGCGGTACGTGATTTCTCTTCATTCTATTCTCAACCTCCATAACTAACTCAGGCGGTATGACTACACACAACGAAAAACATGCAGAATGATCAAAATAAATCAAATAAAAAATACTACAACAAAATAAAATGTAAAACGGTGCAATCGAAATGCGTGCGAATCGCAACTGAACAACACAAGGTGCAAGTGTCGAAGACTACCTAACCCTAACCTCGATTCGTTTGAATCTCACCTGGAGGTCTTTCCATAACAGTCAAAAGACCCGTTCTTCTGGTTCGTCCACCTGTGGAAGACCCCCCTTGTAAGGAGTGGACGTCTTCGGGATTGGCCATGGTGTGCCTCTTGGTATTTCCCCTACCTTGCATGTACCTATCGAATATTTCGAAATGAAGACTCAACTTTAATTTTTTACCAAAGAAAAGGAGATATATCAAACCAATTCTTATATTTGATAACCTAACTAATGAATATAAAAGTATTGTAAATAAAATCAGAAGAAAGAAAGAATTTAAAAAATGGATAGTTGAGAATATTAATGTTGAATCAAAGAAAAACCAAATATTAAAAGAACAGGAGAGCCGTCAAAAAATACTTTCACTTAGAAGTTGGTTCTATATTGTGATATTAAAGACTTTTTTTTATTTTTCTCTCTATTTTTTTAGTTACGTATGGTTTTTTATCGATAAAAAGAAGTTATGTCAAAGCAATTAATATAACCAACCTAATGAATATAAAAATATTGTGAACAAAACCAAAAGATAGAAAGAATCAAAAAAATGAATAATTGAAAATATTAATGTTGAATCAAAGAAAAACTAAATATTAAAAGAACAGGAGGGCACTCAAAAAATACTTTCACTTAGAAGTTGGTTCTATATTATGATATTAAAACTTTTTTATTTTTCTCTCTATTTTTTTAGTCAAGTATGGTTTTTTTATAGATAAAAAAAAGTTATGTCAAAGAGATAATTATAACCAACCTAATAAATATAAAACTATTGTAAACAAAACCAAAAGAAAGAAAGAATAAAAAAAGGGATAATTGAAAATAATAATGTTGAATCAAATACAAAACTAAATATTAAAAGAAAACTTAGAAGTTGGTTGAATACTACATGATTTGTAAGACTTTTTTAAAGTTTTTTCTAATTTTAATTTAGATTTTCTAATTTTTTGTGTTAAGTATATATAGTTTAGTTTAGTTTTAATTATTTTCTTAGTTTTAAACAACCAGGTAACTGTGTTTACCTCTGTAAAAGTATGCTGGAAAGATTGAATTTCTGCATAATTTCCCCAACTGGTTCAATAAATACAAAATACAAGAAACCTACCTTGCCACAGCTGCCATTTCCTCGAACGACTGCGGGTTATGCTCGATGGGCTGTGTCCCCGTCCCGCTGCTCAAACTAGGATTCCCACTAGAACTAGTCGACATTATCGACAGCTGCTCGTGAGACCCAGGAGTACCCCACGACATATGCAAGTTCGCACCTCCATCTGAAACCCAAAAAAATTAAACCAAATCAACAAAAACCACCTTCTCCTTACCTGACGCCCTCCTCCCGAAACCCCCAGCAGCGTTCAACACCGTCGGAGGCTTCAACAGATGCGGATCCTTGCCCCCGAAATAATGGGGGTTCTGCTGCCCCAACAACGGCAGGTTCAACGGGAGATTGGTGTGGGGTAACAGCTTGTTCCTGCTCGGATCGTAAGGCCCCGTCGCGATGTAGTGGGACTCCAGTACCTAAAACCCTCAACGTTACGAAAAGGAGGGGCTTAAGGCAAAAGGCGTGGCGTACCTGCTCGTGGGCGGGGTCTCCAGGTCCCACTGTGTGTCTTCGCACTGTCAGATATTTGTCGCCGTAGGTGCAGCTTCCGTAACCCGACGAGTTGGATGGAACGGTCAGAGATATGGTATCTTCAGAATTATCCATGTCCATTTCACCGTACTGAAGAAAAAATGGTCAATTCGAATAGTTTAGATTATATCAGATCTACCTTTTCCAATGGTTGCCCTTCCCCGTCTCCAGCGAGGTAAACAGCTGGGATTGTAGGCATGGAGACGAACGGGGAGCCCCCATCGTCTGAATTCAACCGATCGAAAGCCCTTTCGTCAGTTTCTTCGGATTTGGACATCCTCAGGCAGTTCTCGTTGAAGCTCTCTCTCCTGTAGTTGAAACCTTGATCGACCCCTGTTTCCGAGGTGTTGTAAGCGGATTGTTCTTGTGCCAATTGAGTCGCCAGGTTGAAGGACTCGCTCCTCTCGTTTATCCTCATGGGCCTTGGGAACTCCATGCTCTGCTCTGGAGCATCTTCATCGGATTCTGTTGTCACTGAGGAAAAAGATTTAGTTAGATTTCCGATGGATAGATGGCGCGTGAAAACTCACTAGACGCCCTCTGCTGGGATATCTTGGACTGGAAATTGATGGTTCTTTGGTGTAATTTGTCCAGTAGGAGGTTGTAGATGGCGTAGATGTGATCGAAGGTCTTGTTCTTCAGCGATTGGAGGATCATGGACTGGGTGAGGTTCGGAAGTTGGAGCATGTGGTTTATAACCGTCTTGTTTGGGTTTAACTCGATGTCGGGGCCTGTATCGACTGGAGGAACATTTGACAGCCATCGATGCTTCGCTATTTGTGCCATGTTCAGTCTTTTATCAGGTTCCACCACCAACATGTGTCTTATCAAATCTTCACAATCTACAAACGATGAATGGGTATTTTATTTATGAAGTACCTTGCCCAGTTTTATTTTTTTTTTTTGTGATCTTGAGAGAAAATGAACCTAACCTCACCTAACCTAACCTGAATGCGGATCGATGTTTTCTTTTTTTATCCAATTTTTTTTTTAATTATTAACAAATTTTTTTTTCTACTTTTGGTAAGGAAAATGAACCTAACCTAACCTAACCTTGTGAAAATAAACTATATAAAACGTTCTTAAATTGGCTGTGTTGATTTATGAGAACAAAAATAAATGTGTAAGGAATAGTGACATTCATGAATATAATACGAGAAATTGCAATAACTTTGTAATGTCCAATTTTTAATACCGAATAGGTAGAAAGTCACCAATGTTCTTGGGCATTAAAGTTTTCAATAAGAGTACAACATTAAAACATCAAAGAATGTAAATATTTTCAAGCTTAAACTGAAGAATTTCCTTTAAGATAAGTGCTATTAATCCATAGACGATTTTTTATCTCTTTTTGTTCTGGGTATGTTGAAGAACTGAATTATTTTGTTAATACTTTTTCCATTGACGCATTCCACAATATGTACATTATATATTCTCGGAAATAAAGAGAGTTATTATTATTATTATTTTTATTATATCAGAGCCGTATCCGAGGTATATTTATGTGTTTCATTTATTTTTTTTCTCGAAAATTACTGCCTCCCCGGAGCTGTAATTGAGACTGTAGTAACAAGAAGTCCTATAGATTCACTGTGCAAAATATATTTAAAATCTGTGACGGGCCTATAAAATTTATAAAAACCGATTAATGAATTTCCAAAAACTTACCTCTCGACATGAAATACGGTATCCGAAATTTGCCCTCGATGACGACGTTCCTCAGCATGTGCAAAGTGGGAGCGTCGAAAGGTACATAACCACACACAAGAACGTACAGCACAACCCCGAGGCTCTAAAAAATAACGAGAGGTCTAAGTGAAAGGCTAGAAAGTTCAGGATCGGAGTCTTACCCATATGTCGACTTTGGGGCCGTCGTACTTGAGCCCTTGGAAGAGTTCAGGAGCGGCGTAAGGGGGCGACCCGCACCAGGTGGACAGCAGGGTGCCATCGGTGAATTGGTTGCTGAATCCAAAGTCAGCCAACTAAAAAAAAAATAATCCTCTTTTAAAATTGTTTCTGTCATGAATATTTTCAACATTTTAGTTTGGGATATGAGTGAAATTCAAGATTTTGAAGCTTCGAATGTGTTTCCATCACAAATTTCAACAATTCCGTTGGTACAAAAGTAAAATCGAAAAACTCACTTTGATATTCATGTTATGATCCAGCAAAAGGTTCTCGGCCTTCAAATCCCTATGAACCACTCCTTGGGAGTGACAATAGCTGACTGCCGACACAATCTGGCCGAATATCCTTTTTGCTTCATCCTCGGCCATTCTACCCTTTTCGACGAGATGGTCTGTAAGAAAAAACCCAGATAAAGTGACCACCGATCAAAATCGTTCGTTCTGCACCAACTCACCGAATATCTCCCCTTTGTGAGCATACTCTGTTACGATGTAAATGGTATGACTCGTTTCCATCAACTGGTACAGTCTGGTGATGTGAGGGTGTCTTAAATTCTTCAAAATGGCCGTTTCCCTGAAGATCTTTGTCAGGTTTTCCTCATCGAGGGCAGTCTTATCGATTATTTTTATTGCGACCTTAAAAGTAAGGTTGTTGAGGAAAAAAACATATTTATCAAGAGAAAAAAGAGTTTTATAGAGACAAGTTTTTTTTCAACTCGCACCTGTAATTAGAGATGAAAGGGGCCGATGTTTGAGACAAGCCAATAAAGTATCGCATTGGAGAGATTGTTGTGAGATAAAATAAATATTTTCCAAGATAAATTGGCAAGCAACAAAGAGTTTACTTTGGTCCGTTGTTTATTTGAAAAACATCCACTTCTGTTTTTATTTCGACCGCAATTCCAATATTTATTTTCGATAAGGAGAGTTTTACAAGCTAGGATAGACGCCAATCTCGAATCTTCTCATATTTAATTATTTTCAGCTAGCGCACAAAATAAGCAGTCACGTTTCAAGCATTTTCTTGCACACATTGTCGACCATGTGACTCTTCATTAAGCTTCAACATTCAATTAAAAACGCGAACGTAATAATAAATTTCTTCTAGGAATTTTTTAAATTTGAAACAAAAAATATTTGGGGCCTAGCCAAATATTCTATGAATCCATAGAAAAATTCAAGCGCCCCCTACAGTTCAGTACCTTGAATCAAATAAAATTTTGAAAGTTGCTTTAAAAAATTTATGAAATGAATTTAGAATAAAAATGGAAGAAATGCATTTCACAGAAAACAAATAAAAACCTCCAAATCCAACTAGTCTAGAGGATTTTGAAAAATTCAAATTGGAAAGTGAAAAAATCAATAATTAATGTTAATGAAATAGCTTGTCACTAAATGATGGAATCTCGAAAGGTCAAGAGGCCAAAAATGATAACATTACTAAACTCACTAAGATTTTCATGATGTAATTCAAATTTGTTACTGAGAAAATAATGTTGTTATAATGTTTGAGATAGAACTACCAACTGTTAATGTTAAACCTTAATAAATGATAAAAAATTGGAATTTCTAGAATTAGGATTTCGAAATTCACTGAATATCATACAAATATTTCGAGTGATAAGAACCTAGACCGAAAAAAGTTTGTTACAATCACTGCACCAACGCATTTAGCAATGGTTTATTCTACACCCTTAACAAACAAATGGAAAAAAATACTTAACCTAAAAAATTCATCAGTCCATTTACCCTGTTTTCAGATGGCCAAAATTGACGAAAGATCTCAAAAATCTAAGAATAAAACAGTTTCATTGGATAAGTTGATTTGCCTAATTAATTTTGAGGACACTTCATGAACTGACCTACAGATTAGAGAACAACTTAGCTCTTAATTAATTCAGAAATGTTTGATCTGATATCTTGAAACCTGTGTGAAATATACGAAAACTTTGCAGATATTCAGATAATATCACAAAGAAAGAGAAACAATCCAAATGAAAATATCCATTTGACATTTGAATTGTTGATCAAAAATCACAAATTTACCTTGGTTCTCGTAACTATGTGAGTTGCTAGTTTTACAACTGCGAAGTTTCCTTTTCCTATTGTTTTTTCCAATTCATAATATCCTACGCGAACCAATTTTTCATTGGGGACCGATTTCGAAGACATTTTCGTCTCACTTTTAAGTTATTTGTTATTAAGTTCATAACATTGCAAAAACCCAGCAATGACTACGGAATTAGTTCACTGGATGTGTGCATAGTGGCGCTAACTGCGTTGACGTCATTGTGACGTCACAGAAGTTAAACATTTTTAAATTGCGCCCGAAACAACTTATAATATTCTCAAAAATCTTTATTACTTTATTCAAAGTACAATATTTAACGCAGTTTATTTCGATTAGAGTCATCTCGATACGTTTTTTCCGAAATCTGTTACGATCATAGAACAAGAAGTAGTAGTTCAACAGATTCTTATTGGAATGCGGTTTTGTTTTTAATTTGATACTTTTGACATTTTTGTCAATTCGTTGACGATTATGTGACATTTGAGATGACATTTTTGTTCGTAAATAGGCCATCATATTTTAATGAAGGAGGAAATATTGTCACCTCAAAATTCTCCGAATTACTGCTAAAAACTTCATCTTGGGGGTTTTTGAAAAATTTCAATTAGAAATCATTTTAACATGAACGAAAAAGAGGTGAAAGTTTGTAGATTATGTTTGAGACTTCTCTTTAGTGAAAAGTATTTCGACATCAACTATGTTGAGCCAATTTCTGGATTTATGCCATTTAGGGATCAGATAACAACTTGTATGCCTGAACTTGTAAGTTCATCCCAGTTTTTCTCTCTTGTTTTTCGAGTTGCCCACCATGTATTAAAGTTGATCATTCCGCAGGCTCTAGATATCCTGCCAGAATGTTTTATATGCTTAACATGTGCAGATTCCCTCAAGGCTGCATATGAATTCAAAAACAATTGTTTGATGATAGAAGACAGGATCAAGCAATACTTTGACACCCTTCCAGCAGATAACGGTTGTGAACTGCTAAGTCTCTCAAAATTCGCTAGACGACAATCAGACGAAGAAAACACGAGTGAAAATGACGCCAATAACATCTCCACAGACTTAGAGTCCGACTGTGGTGAGTAATTCATTCGAATCGTAAGATTTCAGAGATTCAACAACGCTTTTTAGGTGTGAAGGTAAAAGAAGAAGTTATAGAAGAACTAGGTAAAACCGTAGACTCTAGGAAGAATGAAACGTACTCCTATTCATCTTATGTATGTATGATATGCCAAGAAGCTTTCAAGAATCCCAAGGAGTTGGTGAAACACAAAAAAACCGCACACAGTTCACCGTTCATCTGCAACTTTTGTAATAAGGAATTTAGGAGCCTGTTTTTACTGAGACAACATAACACTCTTTGTAAAGATAAGGATAAAGAATCTAGTGAGCTACCTCCGAAACTAATTTTTTTTTTTGACTAATGTTTTACGATTTGCAGAAATTCCATGGAGCAAAGCCTCGCAGAAAAGACCCCATTTACCAGCCAAAGCCAAAAATCATCTTACTGAATGGCTATTTCATCATCAACAGGTAATAAAATGTATTCTTTTCCAATTTTTTTTACTTATCTATGTCGTTCTGCAGCATCCATATCCTACGGATTACGAAAAGCAATGCCTGATGAAAGAAACAAACTTAACCCTTGTCCAAGTTGAGAACTGGTTCATAAACGCAAGACGTAGGGTGCTCCTGGATTTTTCAAGAAGAAGAAGATACATTAGTAAGATTAAACCCGCAGCCAGTGAATCCCAGGTTGTATCTTGAGTTTCTTGGACGAATCTTTGTTTTCCATTAATTTTAAAAACCTTTATTTGAGAGTTTAATTGGTATTTTTATATTATAGTTTATCGGTCAAGTTTAAATTTAATTATATAGTTGTAAATATCTTGCAATATCGTTCTTCAATTCGATCTTTTATTATTCTATTCTTTATCTTGATAGGTTATGGAAGATATTCATTTTCATATCTCAGTCAGTAAGTGAAAAATTCTTTATTGTTTTTACAAAAAAACTTCAATTTGTTATGCTGTTTCGTCAAGGATTCATCGATACTTTTGTTGTAAATATTTCTTTTTTTTTTCTAAAGTTTATTTTTATTCCTCGAGATGTAATAGTGGTTGGTCATAAATATGTGCGATAATGTTGGAAAAGTTAAGTTTAAAAAATCTTCTACGTTGCCTAATTTTCTTTGTAATTACCTGCTAATGTTTAATTGTTTATTTTGTTATATTTTTGATGCTGTACAAATTATATATGGTTTAATTTCGATGTATCGAATAATTATTTTTTATTGGAATGTTATATTCTAACTAATCTTATTTCAAATAAACTTTGAAATAAAACGAATTTCTCTGAAAAAAATTCAAGGAACGTATAAATAAAAAACCAAAGTATTACAAATACAGTCTAATGAAAATCCGTAATAACAATTGTTAAAATTCTTATCCGATCAAATTCACAAACAAATAAATAGTCGCTAGAATAGAATTTCAACATTAATTCAATTTGGTAATCGACAAACATAACAACGCCAATTTAATCAATCTAAATTAGTCTATTATGTTTATAATTTGAGAAAAGAATCTCGTCAACACTGCGCAATTGTCTTAATAAGGTTTCAGTTAATTCAGTCGAGGTTAGACCCTAAACAATAACTTAAGATAAATAAATACATCAGTTTCGTGAAAATGAGTACAAAAAATAGCAACCAGCATCGTCAGCTACCTTCAATAACCTAAAACCGCACTTCGTAAAATAAACATACTTCTCAAGTCCAATCCTAAAGTAAAACGACCCCTCTATATCCTCATTAACTGGTCCACATTTCGGAGAGATAAGGGGGCCCTGCGGTGGGAGAATCTGGAAATCTCTGCATGTAACGTTCCAACCTCACGTATTTTACCGTCACCAGCTGTCCTGCATACCTAAAACCCAATTCGTCGATCGATCACCTCGAATTTAAGAAACGAAAAGGGTTCGACATAGAACCTTGGGGAACTCCCCGAAACAAGGAATTTATGCTTACCACCATCCGTGTAGGTTCTGATAGGCGACAGCGGCGTCTTGAGTATCAGCGCATTTCATATACACGCACTTCATCTTGGTATCGACAGCGCAGTGCAGGATTCTGCACTTGGACGTGCACTTGCTCAAAACCGCCTGTCTTATCACAGTCGTGTTCCTGTCTCCGTCCTCGACCATGCCCCTGATCTTGAGACAAGGCGTCGGGGAGCACAGGAGGCTGTTCACCGCTCCGGTCTGAGTCTCGAAGGCCTGTCCTTGCCAAGACTTGTTTTTCGACGTGCTGGGGAAAAACACGACAGATGTAGCTATGCTAGGACCAAGAATCCTTCTAATTGGCTCGAGGAACGCTGGAAGGGAGTGGTTTAATGGTAGGGCTACGGAAAAGGGCGTGGTTTCGTGTTGGAGCTACGGAAAGGGCGTGGTTTCGTGTTAGAGCTAAGGAAAGGGCGTGGTTTCGTGATGGGGTTACGGAAAAGGGCGTGGTTTCGTGTTAGGGCTACGGAAAAGGGCGTGGTTTGCGATTTGACGGAAGGAAGGAGGCGGATCCACCGTTTGATTTGCAGAAATCAAGAATTATCACCTGAATACTCACTTTATGCTGAGGTTGCTGCTTCCTACCCATCTCCAAACCAAGTATTCCTCTCCTTGCACCACTTGGATCTCCGTCCTCACCCTAGATTCATTCTCGTTGATGAATTCGACGGCCTTCTTCCAAATCTTGTCTTTCGCTGTTAAATTTAAGCCGATATTAAACCAACCCTACTCAAACTGAGAAAAACAAACCTTTTCTCTCGGTGACGGGAATGATCATGTCCCTCACGTGGTTTATGACGTAGTAGTTGTCTTCTCCGTCGGAACTCTGCAGTACGTCGAGTATCTTCTCGACCAAACCTATGATTTCGTTCCTGCGTCGTTTCTGGTAGAGG
This sequence comes from Hippodamia convergens, assembly GCA_038502775.1. Taxonomy (NCBI): domain Eukaryota; kingdom Metazoa; phylum Arthropoda; class Insecta; order Coleoptera; family Coccinellidae; genus Hippodamia; species Hippodamia convergens. The sequence goes on along the minus strand of CM076609.1, from coordinate 64,873,913 downwards.
TTGTACCTCTTGTAGCCCACGTTTGAGGCGTAGACGACTCCGAGTATACCGGCTAGGATTATCACGGTTCTGGCCACGGTGTAGAAGGTCTTGGCCATGCTGCACGACCAGGGGATGTCGGGGTGGAGTATCGTCATGGATATTGGATTCGCGACTCTTTCGAAACCCAACTTGTCCTGAAAATCAACACGGATAGGAGTAAAGTTGATTGTTTCGGGTTTTTCTGGCTTACCAAAGTTTTGATGATGTTAGTTTCTCTTATTTCTTCTTTCGGACCTGCTTGTACTATTGTGATGCCCCACGAGGGGTTTTTCAGGGCCAGCACTTGTAAATTTCTCAAATCGGTAAGTATCCTCGATTCGTCCTGTAAAATTTTAGAGGAACACAAAATTAAAATGAACAATTTTAGTTTGTGTTGGAATTTTTCTCTTCTTTGGAGGGCCTCAACTAACCTGAAATTTGAACTTTCCCTTCACGAAATGGACCACGTCATGATCCTGCATACGATCGCTAATTTCACTGTCTTCGCAGTATTTTTTCACAGCTCTTTCCCTCAGTTCAGTCCTGAGAGGTTTCATCAGGTTCAATGCTTTTTCTACGTCTCCCTCAAGAACGCAATTAACTCCTCGTTTATGGTTTGGTTTGAGTTCAAAATCGCATATGGGAATATTCAAACCTAAAAAGGTCCATCGTCTATCAGTACGAAGGGTGTTCATTCCACTTTAATAAGCAATAAATATTTTGGCTGGACATGACCAAAATTGAAAGAAAAGGATGAAATCTGAGAGATTTGGAGGAATTTAAAAAAAGAAGCTTTTGATAGTGCAAAATATTTATTGTTTATTAAATTTTAAAATACACAAATTCGAAGCTTTCAAGAAATTGGATGACAAAAATTGATACTTAAACTAAAACCGCGACTTTAAAACAACATTTAAACAAAAAGAAATTTAAAAGAACGGTGCGTAGTTTCCTATTTCGATTGGTTGGTTAAAATTTAAAAACACTAACAATGCCAGAATAAACAAGATACTTCCAATGAATGCGGCAAACTGTTAAAAATTACAAATAATAAGGCACTCGTCTTCGAAATCGAAACAAAACCCGCAGACTTAGACCTCGTACGGGTTATCTTGGACCAATGGGGCCTTACCAACAGTCTCGAGTCTGTTGTCCGATCTCATCCCGAGATAAATGAAGCCGACGAAAAGGAAGAACAAAAGGGCCACCAGGAGTACTGTAAAAGGCACCAAGTTGTCCTTCAAGAAATTCCCTTCGACTCGGTTGGACCTGCCATAGTCTTGGAACTCTCTTGGCCTCAACGAAGATCTTACGCTACAAGAACAACGGTTACCGGAGGAAACTTAAAACTTCGCTTAAACTGACCTGTTGTATTGGGGGGTTCTGATATACGGGGTAGCCCCGTTAGAATCCTGCTCCTTGATAACGTCGTTCCTGTATTTTGAAGCGGACAACTGAGACAATCTTTTCGTAAAGTTAGATAAGAAGGGTGTTTCCTCTTTATCCACTGAGGCCCAGTTGGTTTCTACAGCCGGAGAAGAATACGTGTTTCTATCAAGCCCTAAAATTACACAAATATTGAAATTTCTTAAAAAAAATCAGAAAAAATATTCGTACCTGAAGCACCAACAGATATTCTCGACCTTATTTGATTGAGCCTGTCTGAAGAAGATTCTGTAAGCACTGGTGAAGAAAACGCAGCAGGTTTCTCAATGGACGCAAATGTCCTACTATACGAAGTATCCAAAGACTTCTTAGGTGACTCTCTCAGAGAACTCGCAGCACTATTAAAGGACGAAGTGAATTGAAACTTTCCTAAAACCCAAGAGTAAGAAGTAATTTTCTAATCAATCCGGAAATTACACTCCACATACCACCACTTTTATCAGCCCCAGAAGAAGATATCTGACTGCTCCTGATAATTTCAGACTCCGAATCTGACCCAGTATCGTATTCATTCTGTACATTCTTAAGAATCCTACTTGTCCTAGTCGAGGATACATCCGCTGTTGTCGTGGTTGTTTTCGGAATCTAAAAAGAAGGAAACATAAGATCGGCATAATGATCAGAGTGACGATCCTACATCTTCCTCTATGGTGGTTTCCACGATTCTTGTGGTTTTCTTCAATGTGGGGGTTTTGGAAGGGGGTGGTGGGGCAGCCATTGTAACCCTCCTCTTATTTCTTACAGCTTTAACTTCAGTATCACTATCATCCTCACTGGAATACTTTCCAAGCGATCGTCTCGATTGAACATTTTTCGGGTTCTTGTTCTCCATGAGGAGTTTCAACTTCTTCACCATAACTTTACGAGTTGTGCCTGTGATGGGAAGGGCCGGGAATCCGAATTCCATCAGTTTGGTCCTCAACTCAGCATCGCTGAGTTTATCAACGTCCACCATCTGAAGATGAAAATACAAAGTTTAAATTGAAGATTTCGTTTTCTGGAAAAGTTACTCACTTTCAAAAGTTCCTGAATTTACGGCCTCAAAAAATGTATACTGAAACAACAGCACATTTGAATAATACCATGCAACTTCAAGCGGTATCCGTTGGTCCTTGAAATAAAAAATTTGAATTATTTTATGAGATCCTTCAAAAACGATTTTTAAAATTGATTTTCACTAATAGTTGTTAATTACACTATGATGAAATGAGTATGTGATTTTTTAAAATTTATTTCACGTACGTTTATCCATAAATAGAAATTACGTTGACTCTTTTTTGATTTTGGAAATTCAAGATGGCGCTATTGTTTTATGTTCCGTTTTCTGTTGCTAGCACGATGGGAAATGGCCGCGTTCAGTACTCATATTTATATTCAAAATGATTTTCAAGAAAAATTGAAATTTTCTTGATACTTTTGCAGCAGCACTATAGTTTGATATAAAAAATACAACGTAATTTCGAAAATACTACAGAATTTAGATCCAGATTATTACAGTCATAGAAAAACAACTTCATCTAGCAATGTTCCTTCTATGTTCAAAAGGTCAAGGTTAAAATTTAACCTTGTATGGAAATGAACTAGTTATGCTTTCATAACTCATTAATCTCCTAATCTAATCATTTAATGTTAAAGTTACTGGATTCGCTGGACGAATTCTAGTTTCGTGAATATTATTAACGATGTCTTTCTTGGATAATTTGATTCCTTCCAAATTACAACCTCTCTGGAAACATCCAGCTGGCCCCAAAACAATCTTCTTTTGGGCCCCAGCCTTCAAATGGGGCCTAGTTATTGCTGGAATAAGCGACCTTCAACGACCTGCCGAAACTCTGAGCGTTCCTCAAACGTGCGCTTTAGCAGCTACCGGTTTGATTTGGTCCAGATATTCCTTAGTTATAATACCCAAGAATTACAACCTGTTTAGTGTGAATATTTTCATAGCAGTCTCTCAGTGCTTCCAGTTGTACAGAGCCATCAACCACCAGATGAACAAAGACAAGATCAAGGAGGCCTAATCTGAAATATGGAATTTTTTTAACCAGTTATTGTAAATATTCAAATCGAACGGTCTATTTCGGGTTATTTGGTGTTAATTCTATTTTTTAAAGATGGTTGGATGTATACATTGTTACGGATGGTAGGATCTGAATCGTTGTTTTATTTATACCTTGAAGAAATAAAATATACAAGAGTACTACACGAAAACTGTATTATATGAACAACGAAATTATACATAAAAAACTATTAAAATGGAATGCTTGAATCACAGTCTATACATACATCTACAACAGATTAAAATACTCCACCGCTCAGAGTACGATTCAACAACAAATTTAAAAATCTTTGGTAGATTTTCTGGAAGGAAACATTTCATTCGCTCCAAAGTGTGTAAATATATTTGTCAATAGTAATATCTAAAAAATAACTTGTCGAAGAACGAAATTGACATAGATTCCAAAAACTGGACTTTCTAAAAAACATTTTCAAGCCTACAATAAAACTATGGCATGATCTCTCTCCAAACTGCGTTTGGCCCTCATTGGCACGTGCCCCATGGAATCCGAAGGGGTAGGAAGACCCCCGTTGGCACTTTCAGACTGGTGATAGAAAATTTCCGAATCCCCCATACGAACCCCGTACAAAATGTTGTCGTTACCCTTGCACAGAATTTCAGTCACGCTGCGGCTGTTTTGGAAGTCCCTGTGCAGTTTCGACAAAGAGTTCACCTCTCCGGTCTCCCAGGGCCCCCCTCGCTTCAAAGTGTCCCACTCGCTGTCCAAACAGAGGAAACTGTAAGGTTCCTGCTCGGGCACAACGTTACCCGAATGGGGCTCCATGCACTGGTGGAGCTGCTTCTCCAGGTCCCCCAGTCTGGCCGTACACAGCTCCCACAAGGAAACAACCAGGTTTTCCTTGTCGATTGCGTCTGTCTTCAGCAACATTCCGAAAACCGTGTCTTGTTGACCGCAGATGAACAAAACGCATTTAACCGGTGTTTTATCGTCTTTTGGCTTGGGTTTTTCGTTGTTCTGTTTCTTGAAAAGGGGGACAACGTCCTTGTATTCCAGGGGAGTGGGGGTGAAGCTGCAAATCCCGCTGCTTTTCTTTTCGAAAGCTAGAGAGCTCAATTTTTGCATTAAAGGAGTAAGTAAACCCGACATGTTAACATCTGCGTTGTCAGGGATGTTCCCAGAGTCTAAACTGAGAGATTTTAACGGCAAACTGAGTCCTATTCTCCTGGTTTTTCTCTCAGGTTTCTCAATTTCGACATCGTCTATTTTTCCTTCAGTTTTCTTCCCTAACAAAGAATTATCTTTACTTTTATCATTTCTCTCTTCTTCCGGATCTATTGTCTCAGAAAAACTTTCAATCGTCTCCACTTCTTTCACAGTATCTTCAACATTACTCTCGCATGATTTAAAACTGTTTGATAATTCCAAATTTTCGTTATTTAAATTTTCTTCGTTTTCTTTATCTCCTTCTTTTTCTTCTGGCACTTCGGGGTCTGTACAAATAGAATAAGTGTTAATATGTAAAACCTTCTTCAAATCGGTCATCGGTGTTGAAATTACGCTGCCAGGATTTCGGTAAATGGGGTAAAAGGTGTCTTCGAACCGGTTTGAGTAACTTCCTTGATATCGGATATTTTGTTGGTTAGATTCAGGAATTTGGGTCTTGACGGTTTCTTCAGACGTATGATTGTGGCTTCGACGTTTTTGTTCGGCGAAATTTCGTTGTCTTCCTCTGGTACTGCGGTGAAAAGCAAAGAACAGTCTCTCTTTAAATTTGGCACTATGTTATCTGGACATTCAGCAAAGCTGTCGCTCCTTGCGACTTTCTTAACGAGGTTTTCGTAGTTCTCGAAGACCTTCCTCAGTTTAGACGAATTTCTATCTAATTCGTCATATTCGGATTTCGAGATGTACACTTCGAACATTTGGACTCCTATTGGAAGGTGAAAACTTGTCGTTATGGTTTCAGCGGGGCTCTTGATCCTGTAGGGATCTGTTAAAACTAACATTTTCGTCAGAAAGGGTGATAATTGGGTGGCCACAACCTTGTTGTGGTGCAAAATCAAACCCCCAAAACAGAGTCAAAAGTTTGGCAATATTGGAGTATGTTCAGGGTTTCTATGAAAACATTTGATGCGCTTTTTGGAAGATTGATTGAAGGTATTATCGAAAATATGTTTCCCCCAAAAGAGATGATTTTCAGGTAAGTCTCACACATGTGGTACATCTTAGCCGACAAAGCATCCGAGTTGCCGTATATAGAAGCCATTTCTTCTATGTCCTTGTGATAAAACTCGATCAACGAATTCAGCAAGTTGTTCCTATGTAACAATATCCAGTCGGGAACATTTCTATCTGTTCCAACAGCCAACAAATACCTGCCATCGACATTGTTGACATAAAACTTGCCGCTTTCCAGCGATATTACTTGGGGAATGTCGAAAACTTTACGTATACAGTGTATGATTCCTATCAGCTGCCCGCATAATACGGTTTTTTGGTGGTCAGACACCCAGGTAGGGTGAAAATATAAGATTGCTGTAGCCGGATCGTCTTCCTCATTTTGAAGCTTTTTAGTGTCGTAAATGAAGACAATGGTGGTCTCCTTAGACATGTTTATAATAAATTAAAAACGGTTCAAAATATTCACAGCATTGTTGAAGATGAACTATAATGTTTTTCAAATTTCCATTTCGTTCGATCCCATTGTTTTGGGACTCGAATTGATGTCAACTTTGACAATCAACTCTGGATCATAGAACACTAATCATTTGACATATGGAGTCACCGAAACATATATTTTTTTTTCGAAAATAATTGTAGAATACCTAGATTATAATATTGAAAAACTCGACTTTTATGTAAAAATGAATTAAAACATCGTAGAAACATTTATATTTTCAACATCCAATACGAAAATATATAATATTCCCAAATTTCTAGATTTCTGGATTCATCATAACTTCACCAAGAGGTTGAACAGTCAATTCAGTCACCTGGAATTATCCAAATTAACAAAACGAATAATCAATCTCCTTTCAAATAACTCACCTCAACGTGTGGAGGTGTACCAAGAACATAGGCTACAGCATTTGCAATGTCTATGGGATACAACCTTGGTGCTTTTTTCTCCATTTCTCTCATAGCTGCATCCTCTAGAAGACCATTTACTTCAGCAATCTCAGTTTGAACATATCCAGGACTCACACTCTGCAAAATTTTATTGTTATTCAGATATCAACATGATTGGAGTTGAATTTCTAGAGTTTACCGATAGCGCATCCGCCAAATTGTATTAGTTTTTTTTTTTATAAAAATATCGAATCATTACTCACAGTCACTTTAATTTTGCAGCCCAGCGCTTTCAATTCATAGATCAAAGATTGTGCAAGGGCTGTTACAGCGTGTTTTGATGCTGGATAAACGTTCAAGTAAGGGACATTTGGAACTGCATGTCCAGCAATGCTGTTGATGTGCACTATGTGACCATCAATGTTATTTTTCCTCATAATTTTAACCGCTTCTCTTGTGGCTATACAAAGTCCCATAACATTAGTGTCCAAAACTTTTTTCCAACGACTAGTATCACCCTCTACGAGAGTTGTTGCCTGAAGAAGTCCTGCATTGTTGACCAAGATGGAGACAGGGCCAAGATTTTCAACGATGTATTTGAAAGCTTGCACAACTTCTTCCTCATTTGTTACGTCAACTTTCAGGGCGTGTAACTTAGCACCATTTTTACCTGTTACACTCTTGGCTAACTCTTCAACTCTTTCTTTGCGTCTGGCGAATCCAACAACCTTTAAAAACATATGTACATATCAAATATGTAAGCCAGACCTTCGTCTGCTGAACAAAATACAGAATTTCGAAAAAGAATGCAATTTTTTGTGACACAAGAGAAATAAAGCATAACTTTTCCTTACGTTTATTCCTCTTCGACCAATCTTTGGGCAATGGCAGCTCCCAAACCAGCACTAGCACCGGTAACTACAGCTATTTTTCCTTGCCACCTATCCATCTTAAAAACTTATAGAATACTGATGCAGTCCGCGGATTAAATAAAATAGTCACATATACTTGTTGAAACCGACTGCGACGGATTTATCAATTAAAGTCAACACCTATTATTATAATCTAAGTAAGGGGCGGACTATAATTTTGTTGCGGAATTTTCATGGTCATGATTCTTGCGAATATGAACAGAACAATGGAAGAATATCTTTTATTATGCAAGGTTATGAAATTTTTCGCAGTAAATGCAAAAAATCAGTTTCTTTCACTAAAGCTGAAGGCATCCAAATGCAGATGAATGAGATAATATACTATAAAAAATATATTTAACAATGGGTATAACTAAAAAATTATAAAAAAAGATCAAGTTCACGAAAAAACCAAAGTTCTTTTTGTGTGATCGAAATCTTCCCACTGTTCATCACACCATCTCACCGACAGGCTGAACAGTCAATTCAGTAACCTGAAAACGATCGAATCAACAATCCAAATCATCATTAGAGTTTCTAGTTACTCACTTCAACGTGTGGAGGTGTACCAAGAACATAAGCAACAGCATTTGCAATGTCTATAGGATACATCCTTGGTGCTTTTTTCTCGATTTCTCTCATCGTTGCGTTCTCCAGGAAACCATTCACTTCCACAATCTCTGTTTGGACGTAACCAGGACTAACACTCTGCAAAAATTATCGGAGATATTCAGATAAGTTAGTTATAATCTAAATCGCGCATCCACCATATTGAGTTTGAAAAGTTTCCAGTTACTCACAGTTACTTTTATTTTGCTGCCAAGAGCTCTCAATTCGTTGATTAAAGTCTGTGCTAAAGATGTTACGGCATATTTTGAAGCGGAATACACATTGGTGAAGGGTATAGGAGGAACCCTATGTCCTGCAACACTATTGATGTGCACTATGTGACCATCAATGTTATTTTTTCTCATTATTTTGACTGCTTCTCTTGTGGCTATACAAAGTCCTAGGACATTTGTATCCAGAACTTTTTTCCAACGAATGGTATCGCCATCTATTAGAGTTGTAGGTTGAGCAATTCCTGCATTGTTGATCAAGATGGAAATATGACCAATATTTTCAACGATGTATTCAAAGGCTTTCACAACTTCTTCCTCATTTGTTATGTCAACTTTTAGGGCATGCAACTTAGCACCATTTTTTCCTGTTATACTCTTGGCTAAGTCTTCAACTCTTTCTTTACGTCTGGCGAATCCAACGACCTAAAAAAAAAATTAGAAGAATTTGGGTTTTGATTTCCCAAGATTAAAATAAATGAATATTCCTCACGTTTATGCCCTCCTCGACCAATTTTTGGGCAATGGCAGCCCCCAAACCAGCACTAGCACCTGTAACTACAGCTATTTTTCCTTGCCACCTTTCCATCGCAACAACCTATTGAATATTGATTGTAAAAGTCGAGGAGAAAGCACCAAGAAAACAAGATTAATCCGCAATTTGTCAACTTTCTTCTCCGGGTCAGAAACAAAGATAATAACATGTAGTATAACTTAATACTGGTTTCTCCAGTGCTTCTCATTATGAATATCTCTGATCCTCTGAACCAAAATAAGAGTTGTACCATTTTTGGAAAATTCATATTATTTCCTCAAAATTTTCATGGAGACTATATTTATTCAACATATCTTGATGATGGAGAAGTGTGAAGTTGAGATCAATCAATTACCTTGATTAAAAATAGGTAATAATTGTTATTTATGCACTTATGAGCGGTCTAATTTAATATCTGGTAATTTTCTTCAATTAAAATCAAAATAGTGTTTGTGCTTCAAATAAAAACTGGGTGATATTGATGTCATCAGATATTTCTTCTTTTGTGGAATACTCCACTTCAATGGATCAGAACAGTATTCGATTCAAAACAGTAAGCACCTACAATATTATTTTAAATTTTTTTGCGGAAATACTAAATGGTGGTTGCGACATTTTTTCTATTTAAGTCAATTTTCAGGTTGTTACGCTATGGGTAGACTAGCAGATGTTGAGGGTGAATATAAAAAAGACAAGAAGTTGAAGAAAGAAGATGTAGAAAGTTTGAGATTATGGGTTGAAAAGCAGCCCATTTGCCAACATTGAGTGGTGAGATTGAATTGTTTTCGAACTTTCGCACCCAAAAAATTATGTTCTGTTTTTCAGAACTGCAGTATATTCTTTTTCTGCAAAGCTGTTATTACAGCAACGAGAAGACAAAACAAGCCATCGAAGTTTATTTCACAGTGCGGACTATTTGCAAGGAACTTTTTCGAAATGGGGATATAAACGACCCAGGCATAAAAATGGCTATGGATGTTGCGTAAGCAACAACTTTTCATTTAATCTTTCTACTTTGAAATCCCGAAATCTCTTTCAGAATAATCCATATCCTCCCAAAAAGCGATCCAAACGGGCATAAAACAGTCTTCATGAAACTCTTGGACACCAACGTCGACAAATACCACTTTGTCGATCATCTGAGAATGTTTGACATGATTGTCACCCTACAAATGCATCTTGGAGGAACGAACGAAGGAGTCAATTTGGTCTTCGATCTTGAGGGTGTATCTTTCGGTCATTTCGTAAGGTTATCGCCTATTTTAGCCCACAAATATCTTTACTATCTGCAAGTGAGTCTTCATAAACATCCCTAGTAGGTCTTCTTTTCATTTGATGGTTTCAGGAAGGTTTACCGATACGATTGAAGAAAATCTACGTAGCGAATGCGCCATTTTGGACAGATAAGGCTTTGGCTTTCTTCAAGCCCTTCTTGAAAAAGGAACTCTTTGAAGCTGTAGGTTTTATAATTCATGTTGGATGTTTCATAAATTTACTGCTTTTTGTAGATACACGTGTTTACCGATTTGGAGTCGTTTTTCAAGGTATTTCCTAAGGAAATCATGCCGAAGGATTACGGTGGGCTTTACGCAGACAATATCAACGTTTTATCAGGTAAAAAGTATTATTTTCATCTTTGAGAGAAACTAATATTTGCTCCCTCCCACAGATAAAAACAAGAAAATGTTTGAGGACAATGCTGACTTTTTTAAGGAACAAGAAAGTCAACTAACCGATGAAACCAAAAGAACGGAGAAACTAGATAATTATAGTAGTATCTTCGGAGTTGATGGTACTTTCAGGAAACTCGAACTAGACTGACATTTCTTTCATCACGGTTTCTGATTTGAAATAAAGATTAAAAGGAAATATTCTGTTTTTGTTTCCTATGCTGGGACTTCACCTTGAATGTCGACAATAATTTCAATATAATTAGTTCTGCGTGAATATATAAAAACAATAAATGCATAATGCAAGTGAGAGTTTTTTTGTTATTCCCAGTTCTAAATGAAGCAGGAAAAAATTCGCCGCTAAAGTGGTGGATGCGCTCCAATACTTTTTCAAGATGACTCTTCAATAACTGTAATCTGGCCCACCATGAAAGCCACTTAAATATCGGATGTCAACCATTGATTTGCGTCATTTCCACTTGACGATCTCTTATCGCAAAAAAACAATTATTATGAATCAAAAAACGTGAATGCAGTAACCTTGTTGCTTCGATTCAACTGGAAGTTGAAACAAGGAGAACTTGTGGACAGGACCGTATTCGGAAATGGAAAATCTAGAATGGTATAATTTCCTGTTCGTGGTCTACCAGTTGGTGATTTTTCGAATCGGATATAGACGGTACTGCACCGATTTGTTGGATGTTATGGGACTTTGTAGTTGGTCACCTTAAAAATGGAGTGAAAACTGAACTTGTTACGTATTCGTTTAAAGTGATACCTGCAGTTTGTTGGGTTTTCGCAGAAAGGTACAAATTTACCAGCCTTTCTTTCAAATTTCGCACATGAATTATGTAATATGAAAATTTATTTATTATAATATAATGCTCGAAATCGTTCGTCCCTGACCCGATGATTGTTTTTCGTAATTTTTCATACAACAAACAGTAATTTAATGAAACAATATTGTTGTATTCAACGGAAGTTCATACAGGTATCTGTGATCAGCTTTTAATTGAACGTTACTTCTTCAATGTTCTAAATGTTTTTTTAATGACCGAATTATCCGATGGTGTAAGGTTTTCCCACTCCCATGTTTCCACTGCATCAATAGCTCATTTTCCGTTTACAATTTTCGGTCAGTAGTTACCCAACATCCGTCCGATATGTCTCAGCTGGCTGACCCCAAAAAGGAGTACGAGAAAAATCCCAAACTCAAGAAGGAGGATGTTGAAAGCTTAAGGTTGTGGGCAGAAAAACAGCCCCATCTTCCAAAGATAAGCGGTAAGTAAATATGAATATTTTGTTGACTTTGTTTTATATTTCCATGATACTTTCAGAGCTGCAATACATTCTCTTCCTCCAGAGTTGTTATTACAGCAACGAACAGGCGAAAACAGCAATTGAAAATTATTTCACCATAAGAACCTTGTGCAGGGATATATTTTGTAATGGGAACCCTAAGCAGGACCCTGCCATCCAAATGGCGTTAGATGTAGGGTGAGTAATTAACAGATGTCCCTCCAAAACACAACAATTTTCAAATGTCCACACCCTTTTTTATATTTTTCCCTTTCAGGTTGGTAACAATCTTGCCAAAACTTGCCCCTAGCGGGTACAAGGTGGTGTTCATGAAATTATTGGATACAAATCCCGACAAATACATCTTCCTGGATCAAACTAGAATGTTTGATGTGATAATAACTCTAGCTATGCATCTTCAGGGTACCAATGAAGGACTTCACTTCGTATTCGACTTTGAAGGGTCCAGTTTCAGTCATTTGATGAAGTTCAATCCTAATGTTGCGAAGAAGTACCTGTTTTACCAGCAGGTAAAACTTTAACATTTAGAGGACTGTATAACATTTGAATTTGTTTCTTTCAGGAAGCCTTACCAATAAGACTGAAGGATATTCACCTCATTAATGCTCCTACATGGATTGATAAAGTTCTAGGTCTTGTTAAACCGTTGATGAAGAAGGAGCTTTTCGACATGGTTTGATATAATTTTTTTTCTTGGGTTTTGCGTAATCTTAATATTTTTTGTTTTAGATCGGGATACACACGACTATGGAATCATTCTACAAAATTGTGCCCCAAGAAATGTTACCGAAGGAATACGGTGGCACTGCTGATTCTTGTCAAGTATTGGCGGGTAAGTTGAATGATTTTGAGAAAAATAAGTAGATTAATATGTCGAATAATTTCCAGATCAAAATAGGGCCGCTATCGACAAAAATCTGGAGTTTTTCAAGGAGCAGGACAAGCAACTGACTGACGAGTCTAAAAGATTGGAAAAATCCACGGATTTCAACAAAATTTTCGGCATGGAAGGCACGTTCAAGAAGTTAGAGGTCGACTGAACAACTTATTTCTCACCTAGAGGTCACCTGTTGTAATATTATCCTACACGATTGTTATGGTTCTGAATTAGTAATAAAGTGTTTTGTTATGTCTGAGTCAATTAAAGGCAATTATTATGAATTAAAAATTGACGCAGGGTACCAACATTTATCTACGAAATGCTTTTTTAAAGATGAAATTTCAGCGTTCATTTACCTGAATCAAATTTTGATTTATTCATATTTAATTGGGTAATTTCTCATGAATTCCTTGATTGTATCGAAGGCTGTTTCTCGAAACATCCACATGTTCTTTTTAGGGTTTATTCAGAACGTATATTTACATAATGGTTAAAGAAGATGGTGTTTCAACAAGCGTTTTAGACTTTTCTCGATTCTTGAAGTATTTATGTATCAACAATTTCAATATTTGAAATTTGAATAGTCTCAAGGTCTGGCGCCCCCTATGAGAATTTACACCAAGTATCCATAACTTCTGCAAGTAGAACCTAGATGTCACTGCAATCATTTTTCACACGATAATGTGTTTGGATTTGAAATAAATTCGTACGAATCAATTTTTCAATCCTTCAAATTAGATCAAGAAGCAGATTCTGCACTGGTAAATAAATAAAAAAGCGGATTCGTCTGTGTAAATTTTAATATAAACCATCAAAAACTAAATCAATACTTACACTCGATGGTATTATAAAACATTTTAAAAATAAAAACATCTACGTAATACATAAAAATCACAATACAGTCGCACTACGTATCTACAACTAAAAAAATCACAAATTCGTCTCGGACACTCCAAACGGTCCCAAGTTTCCTCCGAAACTCTGATATGTGATGTCACCTCGCCCCCTTTGGCCCCATTCTCATCTAATTGTCGTCTTCACCCAGAAGTCTGTTGATTTCGTCCAGCCTCTCTTTTTCTTTAGACCTTAACTTTTGATCCTTCGACTTTTCCAACAGCTTCAACTTCTCGCTCTTCAGGTCCAGCCTGTCGTCTGCGTTCAGAGTGTTGAAGGTCCACGACCCCGTCCCGTCAAACTGCAGTATGTGACTGTGGAATTTCCTGCGAACGAAAAAAAATTACGATACATTTCGAATTTCGTACAAAAAAAGGAAAAAAATTTGAATACATTTCGATCTAAAAGTTTCTTCACACTCACCATAAAGTAGGTCTATGCGTGATGGTTAAAAGAGTGATTCCCATGTCGATGGCTTGCTGGTAGATGTTGGCCTCCACATCTATGGACACCGCTGAGGTGCACTCGTCCAAAAGAGCGTACTTCGGTTGATGGTAAAACAACCTTGCGATGGCCATCCTCTGTTTCTCCCCTCCGGACAAGATATCCGTCCAATCCTTGATCTCATGGAACGTATCCCTCTCCACTATATGCTCCAGATTTACCATCCTCATAATCCTCCTGAGGTCATCTTCACTCACTTGCTTATTGATCATATCGGCATAAGTGTCGGGATAGATTATTTGATCCCTCAAGTTACCTACAAGAAGATCCAGTGAGAAAAACCGTTTCGGGGGTTCCCCAAGGGTCTGTTCGAGTCCCCGCGGACTTACCTATAACCATGTAAGGTCGCTGCGGAATGTAGAACATTGAATCTTTGGGGGAGTGTAGTTCACCCCCGTAAATCGGCCATAACCCGCTTAAAATCCTGAAGAGACTGGATTTTCCGCAACCGTTTGGTCCAGTGATCAGGAGATGTTGCCCCGGCAACAGCTGGAAGCTGAGGGAGGGGCAAACGACGTCGCAATTGGGGGTTACTATGGGCACGTCCCTGAGGGTTATTTCGTCCTTGGATTGGATCCATTTACCTGAGGAACATTGCCGTGACTAAAGAAAGTTCAGGAAACATCTTCCTGCCATTTTTTTTTAAGTTTTCTGTGTGAAAAGTGACGAATCTCAAATTTGGTGGATGCGCCAATTGAAAACCCCCGTTTTTTCGAAACTTTAGGGATTTGAAAAAGAAAAAACGACTGAAATGAAACAAATATTTCATGTTATTGATGGACCGATGGGGGATACTCAAGAACTGTTAAGAAAATTGAAAAACCAAGTTCGCAAAAACATAATGACCAAAAAATCAAACAAAATTCAAATGACGATATTCCACCAACCTTTGGCGATCGGCTGGTTGCCCTTGAACTCGATCTGGAAGCCCCCGACCTCCCTCCTCTTCTCCACGACCGTCTTCTGGTAGATGCCCTGGCTGGCCTCCTCCAGCACCTGGAACATGTTGGCGACCCTGGCCGTGTGCCCGGCCAGCTCCACCACGTCCTTGTAGCTGGACATGAGCCTCTCCACGGCGTTCGAACCGGTGATCAGCAGGTTCTTCGCCGTGGTGAAGTAATGGGTGCGTTCCGAAACGTTGTCGTCGCCCGCAGACGTTTCGTCGTCCCCGCTCTTGCCCGTTTTCATCGCGCTCAGCAGGATGGGCAAGGAAACCACGAACATTCCTGCAAGAAAGCCGTTGAAAATACGAAAAAAATTAAAATTGCGAGTTTTGGCGGATGCGCCGAATCGGGTTATCGTTGATTACTCGGTGAATTTAAGACTTATAAAGTTGTTAATGATGAACAAACCTTACATTTTTGTCTTATGAACCTCTGGCATCGTTGAAAAGCCAATATTATAAGTGTAATGTGAGAAAATCTCAAATTTCCCATGTATGGTGGATGCGCCAAATCTTTCCTAATTCGATAAAATAATACGTTTCTTCTTAATTGGCGTAGATGACCTTAATCTTTGAAAGAAGATCTATGAGATAACAAGTCAAGGCGATTCCGATCAAACAGGAAAAAGTGGAGTGAACCATTTTTTTTTTTTTGCAGAAACGGTCAACGAGACGCCACTGGTTCACCTTCCATCGCCGACTGCAATTAAATCAATAGCCTCCGCGATTATTCAACTCGCGCGTTTCGATTACGGAAGATTTATTGAAAAAATTGAACCGAACATATGATGGTTGGTAATTCTTGCGAAGATCCCATTAATTGAACATAACCTACTCTTTCTCGAGGGTTCCCACGAGGGTCATTCTCAGGTCACCTCGATTCTTTCTTACTTCGAAAGTAGTTCATGGTTTTTTCGCTGTTTGTTCGAAAGAAGTGAAAGAAACGTTTTAAACGAATTAAAAGAGTAGAGTGCTTGTAGAACAACGCGTAATTAAGGGTTTCGTGAATTAAATTCGCAGATTTTCATCGTATTTTCAAACATATCGAGTAAAAAACGCAAATTACATGGCGAAGGTCAATTTTCCAAGAAAAAAGGTGGATAGGCGAGTAAGTTACAATCCTCCAATGTTTGGCTTCTTCAAAGTTTCAAGTGTTTGCCCACTTGTCTTTGTCTGGTCGGGCACTCGAAGCGATAAAAACATTAAGAAAGCATGAAATGGTGGAAAAACAAATACGACACGGTGAAGGAGCTTAAATCGCGAAGCGTGCCGTGAAAGAACAACAGTTTAGTCCACGGCAAGAACTGGATTTGACGGTCATTCTGGTTCCACTTGGATACAGACGAAGAAACATTTATTGTTGGGAATATGGCAACACTTCCTGTTGCGCATTATCGGCATTGATATTTTGGGACAGAGAATTGATAGCCCAAAAAAAGAATGTTGCGAAGACAGAAAAGCAATTTTAGATTAATCATTAAAAAAAAATCTAACCGAAAACAAACAATGATTTTTTATCTTTGGCGTTTCCGCTAGTAAATTAACATTTTCTCACGAGAAAAAAATACAACAATACTGTGAAGAGTACCAATAGAATCTTCAATTATTTCAATTCTCTGTCACCTAGTTTTCTGTTTTCCTTTCTCTTTTCTTCATTCATTTTTTTTAGCCGACAGAATATATTTCGTTTGTGACTTTTCTCCTCCTAGACTACTGGACCGATCACCATGAAATTTTTCATGCTTACAGAATTCCATTAGAGGATGGTTTAGATTCAATAAAATCGAAAATCGGACAAACCATCGAGGAATAATCACTATATTAATACCATTATAGATGACATTTTGCCGGCAAAATTTCTCGGTTGTTAAATGAAAGTTTGTTGCTAGGAAATTTCGCGAATGGCATTTGTAACGAAATCAACAATTTTCAGAATTCTCCAATCTATGTTTTGACAAGTTTCGCACAATAAGTGTTCAACATAGAAAAACCGAACGTTTTTGTTTTCTCTCTGGTATTAATTTCACAAACTCTCTATGAATTCGAGAAATGTCATTTCTTTTTGGAACGTAATTCCAAATATTTTATTCTCGTCACGGTACAAAGCAGAATCTGGTAATCAAATCAACAAATAAAGAACATGACCCCTCGCAATCCTCATGTGGGGAGAGATAACAAACATAACAGATAACGATCTTACGCGAAAATTTCCAGAACAAACACGACGTACAGAGGGGAACAGCGAAACTATCATTATATAGCAATTTAGGATGCATTTCTAAAGATCGTGCGACCCGATTTCAATTCCAAACACGCGAACCTGCACAAAACGGTGATTCAAGGCGAAACACATCCTCCTTTCGTCGCATGATAATTATTCGAACGGTGTCAAATCCGGTCAAACGAAGGGCCGACCTCGAACCAACCTAATTACAATCCGACGCACGACCTGTGAAAGAAAACAACCGAAGAGGTCACCGCAATCACTCCTTGATCGATTTGTTAAATTGATGGTTAAAATTTAATCTTACCTGTGCCAGACCAGACGTATTTCATCAAGAACTGCTCCAGCATGATGAACCAGAGCTTCACGCCGAACATATGCTCCATATGTTGCACGAGAATCCTATAAGCGCTCCTTAAATGGCTCTGTTCAACCTTATGACCACCATAGAAGGCAATCTCTTCAGCGTTGGACACGATTCTCCCGTGGACGTGCCTCAAATACCCTTTTTTCTCAGCCTCTTGAGCCACCAACTGCCCAAACTTCGGCGAAACAACTCTTAGGATCAAGGCGGACAATAGAACTACTCCGCTGATGATCACAGGTCCAGTGATCAGGTTGGCATTCCTGGATTTTACCAGGTTGGCCAACGCTATGGCCATCAGCAATATGTCGAACATGGGCTTGGTCACTTGGCCGTAAAGATGCGAAACTGTGGAAGCCACGGTCTCTATGTCGTCTGTTAAACGTTGGGAACAATTGTCCAAACGTCCATCTAACACTGTAACCCTGTAGTAGCTCTGGTTCTTGAAGTAGAGCTTGTAGGAATGCTCGACAAGTCTGGTACGAAATCTTAAGGCTATCTTGGACTCCAGGTACCTAATCATGCTGTTGATGAAGGTTGCAGGCACAGCTACGGCGAACCATTTGGCGAGCTGCACCAAGAAGTTCTTAGGCTCTTTCCTCACCGTATACTTCACTATGGCCCCCTCCAAATTGGCCACGTAGATGCTCAAGAACGTCCTCAAAAACAAGAAGAGGGTGTGACCAGACAGAAGAGCTATCTCCGGAGTGAAAACTCCTGGTATCATGATCCTCAACAGCCTGAAGAACTGCAGGATGAATTTGAGGTTTAGAGCTGGTATGGCGGTGAGGAGCTTGCTCCTCTTGGAGATGGCCTGTTGGGTCTTAGGATCCCCGTTCTGTTGGATAACGTTGGTCTTGACTAGATTGTTGTTGATGTTGATCTCTTCTTTGTCCGGTTTGTGGAAATACCTATCGAGTAAGGGATAGGCGACTTTGTAGCCATACGTGAACATCACTGCGGCTATGACGGCGCCAGATATGGCCGTCCTGTTCACTTTCAAGGCCGTCTCGGATTTCTCCAAGAATTTAGAAACGACTGCAGGCATTTTTATATTTTCTTTGGACTGTTTGGGTGAGGGATGATTGTTTCAAAGTGTTTGGGTGGTTTTTTTGGTTCACTGCGTTTGTTTCTTTCTTATTTTGTACGTCATATTCGGCTTGCCTCGGACATATCGATCTGGAAAGAAAAAAACTGTTAGTTTCGTCTTAATTGGGATTAGAATCAACATAACAGCGTGGATCGATGTTTTTCACGGTCTTCGAATAACGAAATTAACTCTAATTCCTTCAGTTCAGGGAAACAACTAACGACATTACAAGTTACGTATTAAACAATTGATTTTCTCATGGTTGTTCGAAAAACCTTCGAATAGATATTTCCGGCCTGACCAAACCGACTTTTCTGCTGTCTTTCACAAATCGATTCGAGTGAGAACTGATGGTGTTCCTTAAATAACCAGAAGCATCGTGTCGAAAACTTTTCCATAAACGTTCGCAACCTTGTACTGAATCGAAAACAACGAAGTTTTTGTTTGAGTTTCATGTTTGCAGGGTCGTAAAAAGTTTCATTCACGCCGCTCTTAACGAGCCATTTTCGTAAAACGCTATTACAAATTTCATGAAGGATCGATCGGTCTCCATCAAAAACGAAGGTTCATGAATAATTCACTGGAAGATCCAGGAACATTCTTCAGTTGATATACGAAAAATTACTAATTTGATTCATTTAAAAATGAAATATCTCCTGACTTGATTCATTTTTGGATTATTAGTGCTGCAAGAAAGCTTTTTTCGGCTGACGTTCCACTTTTTTGTATCCAGGTACTCATCATTATCTGAATTAAAACAGTACAGATACCAAGATTAGGTCCGACTTAATAAATTCTTTATTAATATGGAACTGGTTTCAATTATTTAGAAACGCTAAAGGTCGACCGATCTAAAGTACAATTTTTTATCATCCAATTCTTGCTGCTCTCGTAGGAATAATAATTCAAGGACAAGAGATACGTATCAATTACATTCTTTCTATCTCGAGAGTTATTGCAATGGGATAATATATACAAAGTCCGATTATCGCAAATTCGGACATCAATTCGATACAATTATCACTTCAAATTAAAAATTAGGATGAGGATATAAAAATTCAATAACGATAAAGAAGCATAGAAAATCCCCAAAAGATAATGGATCATAGAAAGTTATTAAGCCAGAATACAGGGACATAGAAGTTTATTAACAACGAAGGAGCATAGAAGGACAGAGACATAGAAGTTCAAGGATGATAAAGGAGCATAGAAAGTTGTTAAGACAGGGGCACAGAATTTTAATACAGGTAAAGGAGCATAGAAAGTTATCAAGACAGGGCATAGAAATTCATTATTGATAAAGGAGCATAGATAGTTGTCAAGACAGATACATAGAAATTCAATAACGATGAGGAGGCATAGAAAATGATTATCGAATTAAAATTTCGAAGGCAAGGACGCTGTCAATTCCAAACGTGGTCTAATTACTTCAATTAATTGATAATTTCACACGGTTGGTCTTAGTTGAGAGTAATAAACAGGATTGTTAGCCTCATTTCACTTTCCACCAGTAGTTGTTACCTCAATTTACTTAATTTCCTCTTGATAATTTCGACAGGAGCCTTATCGTATCGCCATCAACTTCAGGAAGAGGAAGTTAATAAAGTCACTAAGTTGTTATTGCTGTCTTATCCAACAGTACATGAATCGGACATTTTGTTTTGAGAGAAATGGTCAAACAAAATGTTGCGTTTCGAGCATGACATTCGAAATGACTCAGTTGGACGAACAAATAAACAAGGAACTTCTAATGCTTGTTCCGGATAATTCTCAAAACAATCAAACGTGAATATCACGTGGTTTTCAGCACTATTGTTGATGATAAAAGGGGCGAACTTTAAACTGTTGAAATTGAGGCTTTTGTAGATTGTAGAATCATCGATAAGGTGAAAAACATTAATCATAGCTTATCTGGGAGACATTCTTGAACCCTGAATCAATTCTTTCGTACTCCTCAAGCTCAAAGAACGGGAAATTGTTGTCGAAACAATTAGAATCAAAGCTGTAAAATGTCGCATGTGATTTTTCGGCTCGAAAATTTATATTATCCAGAAAATTCATAGGAGGTTCACAGTTGGAGATAGCTCGTCCAAATGTTAGCTCCTCACCTTGAAACGAACATGCCTACATGTCGGTAACTGCTGAGAAAAAACGTTAATAACCTTACACACAACTTTAATACAAGTTTCCTTGACATAAAACCGAACGATGCTATCGAAAATGATGTCCGAATAATATTTGAATCTAAATCAGCCGAAAGTCAATAAAATATGCAAATCTATCCTAAAAATCAAACATCTTCCTCATACCACAAAGAAACTGGTTTAGAATTTCCCATCCGCAATGGCAATGATTTTTTTTCACGAAAAGAATTATTTTAATTAGAAAAACTACGTGAAAGTTGACAGATCTTAATGATATGCTAATTACCGCCGTTTCCTACATTCCCATGTTTTTTAGTCCTGTGACAAAGCAAGCAGTTCTAGGTCAAACAGCAAGCGCAACAAATTATATTACAGAGAAACAACATTGTAATTCATTTTATAATACTCAACCACTCTTGTTCTATTGATTCTTTTAGAATTGTAATAATTCATTAGGAATTTCAAATATATTTGGGTACTATTATTCTATGGTCGGCCACAGAACTGTAGTTTTGGTTCACAGAATCGGATTTGACAATTCATCTGTGCAAATCATAGAATTTTGCCCATAATAATTCTATGACCTGCTTACGATCCATTAGCATTCATGAATTCAGCATCGTAAATCACCACTTTCGTCCTAGAAAACCAAAGGCGAATCTTTCCAAATTTGCGGTCGAGATGAACTTCGCAGATAAAACGCCGAAATCGTGAAATAACAAGTTTTTTTTTACATAACTAGAGCTCGCGAGATCAAGGTTTCACTTTCACATCACGAAAAATTAGACCGTCATAGAAGAATGTTGCTTTATTATGTCGTGATCTTTTTGACTTGAAAGTTGTAAAATTGGTGATTTTTTTCAAGTTGGATTGCGAAGTGGATTGTTGGGAAAGATTTGGAATTCATCCTAAGGCTCATGTTACGGTTGAATTAATTAAAGATATTAAGTTGATTTGATATTTTAAGTAACGTTATGCGATCATGTTTGATCATAGAGTTACGTAAGAGAAATTTGGGTTGATTGGTTGTAGAAAGAAAAAACCGCTCCTATTAATAGATTAAGAGAATAAACCGACCTAGAACAATTAAAAATTTTCAGGAGACTGATTCCATTTCCTCGTTCGAGAAAATCGGAAACAATGCCCGAAAAAATGAATAGTTATGTTCGCAATTAAGGATGTCGATAATAGCAGAATAATACGGCAATTTCGTTGTAGCATGGTATCGACACCCGCTACAACTCATTGATAAAAACGATTGTTTCATTATTCATTCATTGCTTTATTGAAGATTCGTTCCGCGCTGTCGCTAAATGTGCATTTTCATTTTTTCTCGAGCCGAACAATGGGCCATTTGAATTGGAAAATGGGACGAACAGGTGAATAGAGGTTAAATGGCCCGGAATAAGATCTTTGTGCATCCATGAACATAAAGTTTGGGTTTTTGACTCTATGCATCCCTCTGGAACACACCAAGATGCATAGAACTGTGTTCTATGGACTGGAGTATGTGGAACACACCTAGATGCATAGAAATCTGTAGTCCTCGTTTCATAGAAACTGATTCTTGATTCAAACATGAAATATTCGAACAAATTCCGACCTCGGGCTAGTTTTCTGACATGAAAAATCAACGTTATCTCTCAAGTCGTGGCGTATTGCTGTTTCGCAAACAGGTCAGTTGAATCGAGCGACCCTCTCGACCTGTTGAAGTTTCCAGAACCACAGATATCCATAGAACTGAAACGAACGAATTCAGAATTAATTGCCGGAAAATTAACCTGGGGTTTCCGCATGTCGATCAGAATTCGTGAAAAATCACGTAGTTTCATTGGAATGGACGAGACGTGACGGTCAATTAACTATTCAGAAGCGTGCAGACGAACGGAAGTTCTGGGTACAGGCGATACATAAATATAGATTTTTAGCGGTTTCTAACGGAAGGTTCACAAATCATCTGAAAGAATTCATAATAATTTTCAAAGCTATATGTGAGGAAATCTATGGTCCAGCCATAGATGACGACCACTGAAAATGTAAAAAGTGTTTTCAAGATCTTTTTGATCCTTTTATGATTCAATTATCGAAATCCTCCCAAAATCTATCAATTTCTTTGTCGGGTCATGAAATTGTCACTATATTAAAGTTTATGTTGAGATTGTTCATCTCCATTTCATAAACATGATAGTTCTGGATGAAAATCATAGAAACTCATGATGAGCGCATTTTCAAATCCATTCGTAGAATAATTGTCGATAAAGTTCTTTTTTCGTAAACATCAGAGATAATTCGCAGGACCATAGAGAGCTGTCAGTTGGCCCTTAACCTCACTTAACCCATCCCTTAACCTCAAACGGCGCAAGCGAAGGGAAACACGCGAAATACACAACAATGAGTCACCCAGCCACCTTTAAAACTCACCATTCGGCGGCAAATCTGTGGTATCCCGCGATGGTCACTGCACACGCGGATTTTCCGTCACAGACCACTCTGATCGCCGTGCGACGCGCAACTGGAAGGAAAATGAACAAAATTCACGCGGATTGGACGCCGACTGCGATTCCTATCATCTTCCCCTTATCAGGACAACGACGGCGGCGACGCTCGTAGCTCTGCGACGCAAAAGGCGAAAGTGACGACGACATATGGAGCGATCGTTCTTTGTTTCGAGGAAGACTGGCCGGTTCTGGGGAGTGGGAGGGACGTCGTCCCGACAGGCTCGCAGCTCCCGGCCATTGGCGTAGACCACAGGAGGAAACCGGGTCCCAAAGCTCCTCCAAATCGACAGTAAAAAAAAAATTGTCAAAAAACAGACATTGTGATCTGTGGTTGAAGAGTCTTCTATGGGCGGAGCATAGATAGATTAGGAGATTCTATGTAATTGTTGAACCATAGATATAGAAATAAGGTTCTATGACATTGTTGAACCACAGATATAGGACATAGATTCTATGTCATTGGTGAACCACAGATAAAAGACATAGATTCTATGTCATTGTTGAACCATAGATATAGGAATTAGATTCTATGTCATTGGTTAACCACAGATATAGGAGATCTATGTCATTGGAGGATCATAGATAGGGTAAAAGCGCGTTTCTTATCATCTGTGACTTCTAGAAAGAAACAAACCCATAAATATTCCAACGTTTATTAATATTTAAAATAGATTCTATTTATTCATCGATTTAGAAAGTTTTGCAGCTTTATTATCACCTCTTGAATTTTACAGTTTGCTGAGAGAGTTTTAACACCAACGAATTTCACCGTATTTTTTCGCGGATTTATTATTTTTCAACTAATTTTTCTTGTGATTGCTGACTCCCATGCTAAGTTTTCACCTATAATACGACCTTCACTTACTGTAGAAGATTGGCTCGTAAAAGACTCATTGCTCAAAGAATACTTAATAAAGTTTATTACCAATAAATCATGGTTTTCTTGGGATTACTAGAAGAATGTTTCGCAAAGGTTCATGTTTTCGTCGCATGCACATTAAAATTGTCTCCCTTCTCAATTCTTCGTTAAAATTGCAACTTTCGCCAACATAAGAATTGAGAGATTGACTTCACGTTATCATGAATTCAGAATTGCGGAATAACTTGTAATTTTAAACGGACGTTAATGCGATTTCTTCGTTTATGAAAATTCGATACGCCGTCGAAAGGAACTAATTGTGTTGAATGAGCGTGAAGATTCGACCTTCTACAATCGCTCCTTTCGTTTAAAATTCAGCATTTCATTCCAAGTCCTGTACGCCACTGGATTTCAGAAAAATGCCCTAAAATATACAATAGATTTTTGGAACATCCCCAGGTACCAAAAGATGGATACAAAACCGCCTGTTTGGATCATTTACTAGCATCTAATGTGTGTTCGACGCCTGCCTCTGGTCACGCAACGGATGTAAAAAGTTAATTCTTCTTCTATAAAACGTAACTGAACTACCTTGGGACTTGGAACGATTCCTCAGAGCCTTTAGATCGAGCAAAAGACGTGCCTGGTCCAGATCACGTACCTCGAGTTGATTGTACCAGGTGTTTCTTCTAAAAACGTTTAAATAATGGCTTTAACTGTTCGACCCCGAGAAATAGAGATGATAGATTATCACGACCTAGAAAATTGCTTCAGCATCTGTTATTTCTATATTATAAGATTAAATCTGCATGACTATAATTTTGAACCATTGAGGTCACTTTATGAAGAAAAATAATAATTTCTTAATGGAATCAACAAATCTAACGGTGGAGTTAATGCCTTGTTTGAAGAATAATAATTTCTTGAGCAAATGGAAACTTGCCGAACCAATCGGTGAAAGGGATCTAATGATTGACATAAGAGAAAGAACACCTAGTTAATGTTCATGTCATACGCTATACGTTTTTTCATTTCAATTAACGTAAGTGTGCGTCTTTTTTAGATTATCTTTTTTCAAAAAAAAAAACACACACACACAAAACATTGCTGGATTTTGCACCTACAGAAAAATAGTCTTAATGCATTTCGATACCAACAAGATAAACACATTAATGACAAGTACAAGACTTGATACAATAATCATCTTTTAATTTGAAGAAATCGAGAACTATAACTATCTCTTCGAATGAATCTAGTTAGATACCTACCAAATCTTTAATTTTATCTTTAGTGATATGTTCGCATATTTGAAACCGGTCTTCGTATGATACTAGAGCTACAGGTATTCATGAATTGTATAGACTCTTCAGTCTTCATATAACCAAAGTGAGATATCGTAAATTTATACACGAAATATTTTTTCGAGATGAAAATCCTGATAAAGGGAGGTTCTTCATACTCCCGAAACTTCAGGTTCACCCCATATAATATCACGCTGTACACGCATCTTATTAATATCGAATTATCGTGTTGAACTCATGGCCACAACCATAATTTATAGACATGTTATCGTCGCTAATCTAAGCTTATAACGATCTGACGAATTAATATTCCATAAGTTCAATTTTTTTCGCTTCTTTCTTTGCGTAATCGACGATCTCTGGTTCGTTGATACTGCATGGGGTGATTGCTCAAGGTCGTCAGACTCGAATTAATTTCAACAACTTTTTTCGTCGTGGAGATATTACCTACGTTCATCATCTCAATGAGGATAATTGGTGTTGTGGATTCAGATTAAACCTTTTTACTTTCCCATTTTAGTGCCTTCTAATTAAATTTACAAGTACAACTGGTACAACATACTCTTACACCATGAGAAGGGATACTAAAAAGATTGTTATCTCGCTCAAATTTTAAAAAATACGAGTTGAATTCCTGCAAGTTGGTAATCTTGACAGTGAGGGCCAATCAGAACGACCCCAAGAGCGTTCTAATTGGACAGTTTCGATGACGTACGCTTCGTCGCCAACCTAAAGGTTCTAAATGACACAGTCTGTTCCGCTCAACTGGCGCTAATTGCCTGTGACAATACCGTAAGTCGAACATATCGGAAACTAATGCAAGTCTTCCACTTTCTTTCAAGTTACGTCCGTACTAAGAAAGTGATTGCACTTTCGATTTCAAAGCCTTTGGCGACCTCGTTGGGAAGTCTCTTGGGTATTATGCATCTGCGGTTGTAACATGTTACATTATTGATGGCCTGCTATTACAGCACCGCTCATAGGCGTACTACTTTTTGCCTTCGTAGGTTGACGACCTCGAGTCAAGATATTCAACCTGAGAGAACAGTGGCAAAACTTTTTGCTCTTCATCGTTAGATGAAGGGAGCAAGTCTAGGGGTATTAAATCACTGCATAGATGTGGCATGTACCATTAACTACTTTTCATGTCAGTTCTTTCTCTTACAAACATTAATATCAATTTTCATGGCGTTTATCTGTTAAAAATAATTATATGGTGTTGTGATTCGAGTAATTGCGGTTCTTGCCAAATCAAATCAGAAGAACTATGTTATTTTGGGGACCTTGAAGCGGAAAATAACACGAAATCATACGTTACGCGTGGAGAACCAAACTTTGATTAAGAATTTTGCTATTAATGATTTCGAAATCGGGCATTGCCGCACCAAATCCTGTGTTATTGAGAAATAACCTGCTCAACATCGTAATTTCGGAGTTTAACTTGCGAAATGAGAACAACCGGAAGGTTTTTCCAAACAAATATTAGCGAATTCGAACATAAAAAAACATGCATGTTATCTCACCGCGATTGCATTAAATGCGAAATTTACGAATTTCGTGATCGAGAAGTGATGCAAAGATTAATTTTATTCATTAATTTCATTATTTTATTGCTCCTCCATTCATTTTGTCCTGAAATTGAGTAACAGTGTTTGAGCGCATCCACCATATTTAGACGCGAACGCATCCACCATTTTTAATCGCGTCCAACAGTAACTTTAAAGATTATAATTATAATCTTTGTACCTCATCATTTATCTTGCCAATTATTCGGTTCGAGAATCATCGTACAACACGTATTAATATAATGAAGGTACTACGAAAGACATGTTAAATCAAAATTATAAAAAGTGACTCGACGATGACTAATTCATCTTGACAGTGTAAAGATTCACGATTTTTCTTCGTGAGGAATGAGTTTTCCTTGGAACATTTCGAGATCCGGACACAATACCTTGTATTATTAATTCAACATTCATGTTAACTGAGAATTTTATCAATGACTAGTCAGTAGCCTGCTCATTAGTGTGTTCAATTTATTGCATGAATCATTCGAAAGACATCGTTAAATCGTTATTATCGAAGTGTAAACCATTAGGTGATCAAATGAAATGATTCATTTCGAAAAATATTACATACGCTGAAATTAAATCCAAGAGTAACTCGTGATGACATCTGCAGTCCAGAGGGCGAAATATGAAACTAATTCCAGGAAACGCTAATTCAAAATCATGTCTAACCTACAAACTTTCTGTTTGTCAAAAACTAACCTAAAAATTTTATGAGAAACAAACTATGATCCCGGGTTAATTGAAATTCAAATAATACGAAGCCAACTGAATCAAAACCATGTTTATATTCGAGAAAATTGACACAGTCCCCTTCTGGAAGAAAATCTACCAAACAGCTAGTGGTTACAGTCCTTCTGTTACCTCTGATATTGTAGAAGAAATCCTGAAGGTATCCAGTGAAGAGCTGAAAGGCGCCTATTCCATCTACAAGAGCTACACCGACGAAGATTTCCAAAAATGGGAGAAAGGCATCACGAAAAAAGACGCAGATCTCGTAAATTTCATCAGACGTTTGTGCAAAAGCTTGAATTTACAACCTAAAGTAGCGCTACCAATCTTCTGCAACTACCTGATGTTCGAATATTACGGAAAAATCGAGGATATTAAGAACCTCATCCTGTACGAACACAGCGTTCTCAGCCTCCTCGACAACATATGGCACTTCTACACTTCCGAACGAATGTATTACGTCAAAACCCTCAAGCACATATTCGAAAGCGCCCTAAACCAACGCAGCCCCTTCAAAAAAGAATACGTCAACTTCATAAGAACCTTGAACATAACAGAATTTAGAAAAACGCTGATAACCCAACTGAAATCATTGATTAACGAAATCACAGAGGAAAGTTTGGAAAACAGTTTTGACAAAAGGATCTACGTCAACAGAAATAACCGGGAACAGCTAGAGTTTATCCTTTTGATCATAATGACCATGGAATACAAGGAAATATCGACCAGTGAGTTTTCGGACATTTGTAACTGCTTTTTTCTGCACAATTTCACCAGGCAACCTGTGTTTTTCGACACTACTTTATACGGGGATCCTTCGGACTTTAACGATGTGAAAACTGCGGAAATAGGTTGTTTCATCACATGCGTACACCAACTTTCCGATAAAATCAACGCACTACCTAAAGAAATCGAGGTTTCGCTTAAGAATATTCAGAATCAAGGTAACCATAAAATTGTGTTACTTTCTTGGGTTTTCGGAAAGTTGAAAGCATTGAAAGAAGAGGATATGGAAGCTTCAAACGTGTACGAAAACTTGTTAAGGATTCTCATAGAAGGTCAGAGTTTTATGTCGATTTACGAGTTTTTATCAACGAAACTCATGAAATCAGAGATTCGATCGGCTAAATTGATACAAGCCGGAGTTTTTAAACTTTTGGACGAACTTCTGGTGGCCATGGAAAATAAAGAAACTCTAGTAAGGAACGAGGGCCTCATTTTATCCCTTTGCAGCCTCATGGAAGATCCCGATATAGCCGCAGAATGCACGATTGTAAAAGGCGGTTTAGACACCGTTGTGATGACCCAATTCGTGGAATTCCCTTCGAGCTACACCAACCTCACCAGGCTCTGCAAAGTCATGGTGAAACACAAGAGTTTAGCCGATGTCGTACTCGCAAAATTGAACCGATTGCATTTGGACCAAATCGACCAATTCAACGATGAAAAACCCCAAAATTACTTTAGTTTCTTATGCATGATGGTGAGGGAGATCGGAATGGAGGGGAAGGACCTAAACGAAGCTTTATCGCAGGATATTTTGATAGGATACGAGTTGATTTATGAAATTGTTAAACATTACAAAGGAAATATTTACGAGTGCGGATTTCTGGACTGTTTGAGTCTTCTAGATAAACTTGTGGACATTTACGGTGCTCAACCGAAATACACCGATTTTCTAAAGATTTATTTCAAGATCCAGACAGCGATGGTGCTGTATCAAGGCTGCAAAGTCCAAACCCGTTTCCAAAGTTTACGAACGACCAAACAATTCTTACCAAAACTTCTGACTCAAGAACGCATACCAGAAGCCTTAATGCAAAGACACATCTTAGATTCCGTCCTCCTACCCATCTTACGCAAGGAAGAATACGAAGAAAACCACTCGACTGTCAAGACTTACCTCCAATTAATCCTGCACTGCGTGAGAGAAAACATGGAAGTCGAAAACGTCCAAATCCCTGGTACGGTCTACATGACAACTTTTGTCTTCCCGTTCCACAAGAACTGGCAGTACGGGGACCCTGATGAACAAGTCGACATCTCCATTTTGTGCCTGAGAATCATCCTGGAGGTTTTAAACAGGAAAAGTGTTCAAGAAGAGGACGTACTGAAGAAGTTTGTGTTTTATTCGTTGCTCAAATGTCCCCCGATGATGACTCTTTTTCTGCAGTATCTGGTGCAAGAGAAGTTTCATTTACAGAGGGTTATGATGAACGAGGTGGATTGGGTGAACGGGAAAACACTTGATAACATCACTTTGTCCAAACTTCACCTGAGCATCTTCTTGCGACTGTTGAGTAAATGTAACTTGAAGCCCAGCGATCCAGTGTTGAAGCCCAACATCCAAACTGTTACAAAATGCGCTGCGTCCTTCATAACCAACGCTTTCAGTTCTTCCTTAGCGAATTTAGCCTGCCGGTTGCTGGAAAAATTGAGCAGAGATCCAGACATCCCAATTTTGGCTGTACTCGAAATGGATTACTCGCAGATCCAATGTTTGTTCTTGGAGAAGCTCAGGGACCCTTTGGAAGACGACATATTCAAGATCACCGCTTTAGATTTCATAAACACCTCTTTGTTGACGCAGAACGGTTTGACAGCTGCGTTTTTCAACGCAACCGATAATTTGGACAAAGACAAGGCTAAAAGTGTTACCGGAGGTTCAGTTTGCGACTTCATGATCGATTACTTGCAGAACATCCAGAAAAGTCCGGATTACTTGACGAATCCGGTACAGAAGAATATTTTAAGGGTGTTCTCCACTTTGTGGTCGACCGGGAGAGAAAACTTGGTTAAAGACATTTACGGGTTGAAATCCTTCTGGCCCCTTTTAACAGATCCTTTATTTCATCCGAGAATCAAAGACCCTGAGGTATACACCCATATAATGACGATAGCAACGATACACATCATGGAATTTCAAAAGAACGTCGATAAGAACCTGAAACAAGTTTTCACAGATTTCTTCAAGAACGAGAAGTTGATAACCGAGTGGATAAATTATATAAAATCAGTCTTAAACACTTACACAGACGACGAACAGTACAAGGAAGCTGCAAAGTTCATTCTTGCCTGGAAAAAATTGGTGATTTCCATCAAAACTTTCATTCCCGAAGTCATAACGTTAGATTCTGTAAAATGCCGTTTAATCCACTCGTGTTTAAAAGGGATTATTTGGAATTTCTCCATCATGATAAACAACGAGATCCTCACGGATTTCTCGGATTTATTCCTCATCTTAATCTTCACTTGGCCAGAAAGTTACAACTCCGAAATCGAAACCGTGGATCTTTTAACTTCAGTCCTTCACACTTACGTCACCAATTGCAAGTTCCCTTCGTGCCATAACCGGGAAGTTTTTCTCACCATCGCTCACAAAACCATCAAAGATTGTCGAGAGTTACTCCAGAACCACCCGAACCTACTAAACAACCTTTTAAAATCCATCGGATTGATGTTCGACTCGGAATACAACCGTTTGTGTTCGAACCACGAAGATTTAACCCTGAAAATTCGATCGATCATGTGCTGGGTCCTCGTAGCCCGAGTGGGGGACTCTGTTTTGTCCTTGAACAGCGTCAAACCCTTTTCTGCTTTCTTCAAATATCACCAGTACCTCCAGAAAATGCTGGATTCGATCCGGTTGCTTCTCAACGACGTCCATACCTTACCGATGGTGAAAATGCTGTTGAAGACTCTAATCCACTACGCGGAATCCGACATAGCCATGGATTTCCTCACGGAAAACTACACAGTCATCTACGATATTATAGAAAACGGGAAATCCATATTTCCCAACTCGAGCAAGGAGGAATTACCGGTTAACTTGAAAGAATTGTGGATTCTCTACACGATGGTTATAAAATTGAACCACATCTTGTTGAACAAGTTCGGGGAGAAGATGACCGAGTCAAACTTCACCTTTTTGAGCGTCTACGACAGGGTGATAGCCCAGATGATCTGCCTTCCTGAATATACGGTGGACAACAGAGCTTTGGATTTATCTTGCGAGACTCTCCTTTTCGTCGATAAAATGCTGGATTGGGCCGAAGTTTGGTCGATCAAAAGCATGGGCTCCTTCAATTTGACCGTCATGGCGATTAAACGAGTGGTAAACAGCTGTATTTCTTCGGTTCTCCGACCTGAAAACATCCATTTCTACAAGATAAACAAACTGGGGAAGCTCAACTTCATGTACGAATCAGCCAATAACTTGATATCTAAAGTGGTGAACAGATTCCTAGAGTTATCCTGTTTGGCCCTTCGTTGCCTCATCAAGTGCAACCCATCCATGGACCAACTCTTTGCCGTTGAGAAACCAAAATGCGCCTCTTATCTCTTGGTCGAATACGATTTCACCATACCAAAATTCGACATCCCGATAACAGAGGACTTAACGTACGGCAGGTTGCTTTGCATGATCTACTTCCTCTGCAAAACGTTAAACCAGGAATTTTCCAAAACGTCCTCAGTCGATTCGCCAAGTTTACGCTCCAAAGAAATCTTCAACACCGAAATAACGAAGGAGAAAAGTTTGGGCGAAATCTTCGGAAAATTCACTCTTTTCGACGAGGATTACATCGGTTTCATCGAGTATCCTCGCAGTTCGAACCACATGCTGCAACCTACCAAGTTGAGCGCTTTCTTGCACTACGGGGAACAGGTGAATTCGGAGCCCTGGATTAAAGAAGTTTCCAAGGAGAAGGTGCAGACGACTCTGGAGTATTTGATGTCTTTCCTCGCCGTCCAAGTGTTCTACCACATATATACTTTGCAGAAACCGCAACTGCATTATTTCAAACGGGAGTTGTATTCCGAACTTCAATTCTTCAACGAATATGCTAAAAAATTGGCGACTGAAGAGTACAATAAGTTGCTGCCGAGGAAAAAGTCTGAACCGCAAAATACGGATGTTATCAATAGGTTACTCATAGAATTATTGAGTCAGAATAAGAATAGGGATTTAGAAATAGTAAGCGACAAATTTTTCTTGCTTGGTATCTCAAAGTGGTTCATGAATATCTGTCAGTTATCCTGAATAAAATTTCAAATTGTTAATGTAAAATAAAATATTTTTCCAAGATAAAACTGAGTTTGTAAAGAAAGAAAAGATTTGAAACTCACCTTTTTAATAAAAATTCAATACAACAATAGTAGAATTATTCAACGATCCCTTTTTCTCTCATCAAATTATTTATATGCATGGATATGCTATTATAGTATCTCAATTTTATGATACAACGTTTAACTTTATCCAAATCGTTTTCTTCAAAATATCTACCCATTTCGTTCTCTATTTTTTCAATAACTTCTTCATTTGAACTATTCAATGCTTTCAATTTGTCATCTGTAGAAGCATTCTCAACCTGAAAATTAATTCATGTTACTCAAATTCTGCTCCCGATTAATTGCCTTGATTACCTCTTCATTCAACTCCATGATTTCCATCAGAAATTCGGGATCGTCGATTCTCTCATCTTCTTTTATTTTTTCCCCTCTCAAATTCAACAAATGTACAGCTCTTTTCAAAGGAGATTGCAAAACATCGTAAGCTTTGTTTACCAGTGACGAAAAATCTTCCGAAATGGTTTTTTCTTCTATACTTCTGCAAATTGAATATGAAAACCTGACAACTCAAATATTTACCAATTTACCTCACCTATTGCTGAATTTATCAGGATGCAGTACACTCTGCATCAGTCTATATTTGTCCCTCAACATCTTCAAGTCGACGTCGAAATTTTCGTCATGTTGCAGTAATTTGAAATAATTGTGTTTGTCTTCTGGACTCTGTATGATTTTACATTGCTGACAGAATAATTCGTGTAGATTTTGTCTTTCTATTCCGCATTTCCAACATCTGATAGGTTTCGTATGTTGAAACCTTTGACTGCATACCGAAATAACACAATTATTTGGAATATTTACCTTTTTGTGGGTAAGGATTAGAATATTTCGGTTAATTATTGATTTCGTGATGCTAATCATTTTGAAATTCATTAGAAATTACAAACAAAACATAGGAAATGGGAAAAATTTTCGAAAATTTCAGGTTAATTCTTGTCAAATTTGAAATAGTGGTTTTTGAACTACTCCTAGTAGCCAGATTGACCGCACATTAGAACTACCCAGTGAATGAACTACTCACGGTAGTCCTGTCAAAATTCTAACCTTTCAAGTCAAAAGACTTCCTCCCGAGCCAAATTAAACATTTCATCGATAAGAATAATTTCCTGAATATTACAAAATGGCTAAGCAAGGTACCTTAACATCTTTTTTCAAAGGATTATACTACGATGAATTCAAATGGTAAGTAATAATTAACAAAGTGAATTTTCCAATCTCTAACCTATACATTCCAGGTCTGTTGTAAAAAGCATCGGCATATTTGCTCTTGGTGTAAGGATAGCCCAGGAGTGCATCGGCATGGAACTTCTTCCTGCTCAGAGCTAGAATTATAGATTTGTTGTATAAATTTGTCGAATTATAGTGATGTGATGTATTCTGCGTGTTTTATTTGGTTTGTTTTAACACTCTTCTCTAACGCTTCATCCAGGAACACTCCAAATTTCATATTCTTCCTGACCGATGACCAAGATGTGCTTTTACATAGTATGGTAGGTCACTTGAGTGCACCATGATCCTTGATTAACAATCAATCTTGTAGAAATCTCTTCAGAGAACAAAGGAACTTATAGCAGAAAATGGAGTAACTTTTGAAAATGCGGTAAAGAAAA
Organism: Hippodamia convergens; assembly: GCA_038502775.1. Lineage (NCBI taxonomy): Eukaryota > Metazoa > Arthropoda > Insecta > Coleoptera > Coccinellidae > Hippodamia > Hippodamia convergens. Next base: position 64,839,343 of record CM076609.1, on the reverse strand, counting down.
CATGATCATTGTTGCTTCTTATACCCTTCATACGACTTTTTCAGTATGTAAATTCACCCATTTGCTGTCCGAGTAGAAGCTCTATACTAACAGGAAAATATGCTCATAATATCAAAGTTTTCAATAATTCCTTGAATGGCAACTGTTCCAGTTACGACTGGCAAAAAAACTATGAAAATAAGAATATAGCCAACTATTTAAAGAGCGCTAAGAATTACACAACATTTTATGCCGGAAAATATCTAAATCAGGTAGGTGATTTAAAGTTACGTTAAAATTGGACTTGGTAGGGTTTTTTCAGTATGGTAATGAAAATGCTGGAGGGATTGAACATATTCCTCTAGGATACGATTGGTGGCTCGGTCTAAAAGGTAACTCCAAGTATTACAACTATACTCTTTCGATTAATGGAACCGCAAAGTTTTATGAAAATGAATATTTAACAGATGTCATGGTGAGATCCAGTTGGTATAAAATATTTTTAACAGAACACACTTACTTTTAGAGGGATTTCTCTCTAGATTTCCTAAGATTGAATTACAATAAACCGTTCTTCATGATGTTGTCTACACCTGCATGTCACGCTCCATTCACACCAGCAAAAAGGCATTTTAATAACTTTTCCGAGGAAACAGTTGTTAAAAACCCATCATTCAACTATTCTTCGAAAGGCGTAAGATGTTCTGGTAAATGCTATAGTTATTGATGAAATATCCATCATTTTTAGAAACATTGGATTGTAACGATGCCCCCAAAACACTTGCCAACTAATATTTCCCGATTGGACATAATTCAAAAAAAAAGGTTGGAAACTCTTTTAGCTGTAGATGAAATGGTTGAACGTTTAGTTGATGAGCTGAAGGCTCTAGATGTCTACAAAAACACGTATCTCATCTTTACTTCAGATAACGGATATCATATAGGTAAAAAAAACTACGAATCTTATTTATTTTTTTATTGATCATGTTGATAGGTCAATTTGGTCAACCTTGGGACAAGAGACAACCTTACGAAACAGATATTAAGGTGCCTTTCCTCTTAAGTGGTCCTGATATTCCTAAAAATCGAGTTATAGTCAGTCCAATTACTGCAATTGACATAGCTCCTACGATTTTGGATCTTGCCAAAGTCCCGATTCCAAAAGATATAGATGGAAAATCTTTTAAAGACACTGTGTTGCGAAATGTTTATTCCCGAAAATACATCCTCATCGAGTACTGGGGTGAAGGAAGTATCGATAAAATAGACCACAGTTGCCCTTGGAGAGATGAGAATTTAACGGTAATGATATTCCAGTTGAAAAGCAATAAGTTCGCCACTTTCATCAGTCTTTTCAGGAATGTAGCTTGGAAAATTGGTGCAAGTGCCAGGATTCCAAAAACAACACATATTCCTGCGTTCTTCATTTGTCCAGGACCACGCAGTTCAAAATGTGCAGTTTCCGTGATGACTTGGTATAAATTTCTTCCATTCTCCCAAGATATGCTTCTTAAAAATATCTTTTTAGGATTTCTTGGAAGCTTATGACTTATCCATTGATCCTTATGAGCTTCATAACATCGCAGAAGATATGGACTTTAAAAAATTTCTGTTTTACAGGAGTTTACTTCACGAGATGGAAAGTTGTGAAGGTGAAAATTGTAGGTTTTAGAAACACTTGAACATCTCATTGTACCCCAATTTATTAACATTAAACTCATTATTTTTCTTTAAACTTTACTTTTTTCCTCATTTATTTCTTTTGTAACCTTAGATTGTAGAAGAAAGATAAAGTTAAGATGATTACTCTGTGACAAAGATTAAAACTCTATGACAGAACACTAATCTATGATTAGGAGCATTCCAACTAATCTTAGATTAGTAATCTACAGATCAGTTCGGAGTAGTTGAAGACCTAATTTTAATTTTACCCATCTTTCTGATATTTAAATTGTATACCTGTATACTAACTTTACGCATAATTGTGAAAATAAGGAAATTTATCCAAGAAAATGAAAAAAAACGTCATCATAAAATTGATCATAGATCAGATCTATGCTCATCACCTGGAATAGTTCTCAAGGCTATTTTTAATTTTCCTGCTTCCTCCAAAACTAAAATTTGAGTAACTCAGTAGTAAATAGCAAAAATGCCGCATCTGAGGATAGAGACTAACATCCCCTCTGACAAAATCCCCAAAGATTTACCCTCCAAGTTATGTAACATCGTCGCTACATCCCTGGGAAAACCTCTAGGAGTAAGTATCCAATTTTCCACCTAGGAAAAGTCCCTGAACGCTCCAATTTCAGTATTGCGTTGCTACTATCGTGGGGGGCGTCAACATGTCTTGGGGAGGCACCACCGACCCTGCCGCACAGGCTACCCTAATGAGCATTGGGGCCCTGGGTACGAACGAGAACAAGAAGCACTCCAAGGCCATTTTCGAGGTTGTGGAAAAAGAGTTGGGAGTGCCCAAAGATAGGTCTGTCACCATTTCAATCCCAGATGATGATTATATATCATTTTTTTTGTAGGATGTACATAACTTTCTCAAATGTGAAGACTGAGGATGTTGGTTACAATGGAACCACTTTCCACGATATCTTTGGGAGTTAAATTTTGATTATTCTTTTTTCTCATTGCTTAAGTATTGGTTTTGGAAAAACTAGAAGTGATTTACATGGGTTTTCTGAGTTATGAATATTAAAGAATATATTTTATATTGCTTTGAATTAATTCATTTATTCCCTAACTGATGAGTATTTATTGCATGAAAAGTGCTTTCAGTTTGTTTGTTTCAACTTTCCATCAAAAACCTTGAATTTATTCCATCCACAAACATCTGGTAGTAAAAAGAAACAAGTTATGAAAAAAACATTTATTAAGTTAATTGTAGTATATACAAAATATTCTATAAATAGGAAGCTGCACTTAAATTTTGTCACAGATTCAACAACATGTTTAAAAACTGAAAAAACAAAGATAACTTCACAGTGGCATGTTTAGAATTTCCAAGTTGGTCTTGTTATGACTACCATAGTGAAGTCACTTAGTTTAACAATGGACCTGATAAAACTCGAGTTGATAAACATAAGAATCAAACAATGAGGCAGTTTTGAATGTTGTATTATTGATAGGCTATCCATTTCGCTCTTTAAATACAATAATTTGGAGTTATTTTCGATTCATCCAGTTGCTTTCGATAGTGAATAAAACTTGGAAAATAATTTGCAAAAGTTGACTGAACAGATGACAAAAGTAGTGCAACTGCAGAATTTTTCGAGACATTAAAGCTACTTCCATAATTTACACTTTTTTATCTTTCAAACAAACCAGTTGTAAAGTATACACTGCGAAAAAAATTAGGGTTGGAGAAATTCAATTACATTCCTTATAGAATTGTATAAAAGAGATTTTGCACGTAAAAATCAAAGCGCGAGATATGTCACTCTAATATAGCATTTTCATCAATGTTTTGAACATGTCTAAAAAAAATTCTTCACCAAAAAAATATTTATGAGAATCAAATAAAAAAATTAGTATTCACAAATGATTTACAAGAATGTCACATTCTGATAGTTAAAATCAGAGCCTAAAAACCTCAAACTCAACAAAATCTTCAAAATAACAGTAAATGTATCGGGAACAAATATAACTGTATCAGAGACATATGTTGTTATTGAAAACCCAAGACGAAATAATCTAAACAGTGTTCAGGCTAAATATAGTCGCTACCCTGATATTTCTCGTAAAAATATGTAATAATCCACTGGTTTTCAATAGAACACAATACCTCTTTAGAATTTATGTAATAAAAATCAACTTACTTACACTTTTCTTTTCTCTTAATACCTAATTTGCACTTAAATAACTAACGATTATTCTGGCTTTGATTCGTCAGTTGGGCCAGAGTGCCAAGTTAAACGCTCTTCATAAAATTTGATTACTACTTGGGGGCACTTCACATTTGCCTGTTTAGCTGGCACTAAATCTGCTTCGTCGGTACCAACCCACTTCATTAAAAACATCAGCTGACCTAAAACAAAATAAAAAATTGTAAACACAAAACTTTGATTAGAAAAAGGATCAATTACCTGAACTGTCTGTTGCACCAATAATTTTTTCCGGTTGTAAACCTCTCTCGAAACCATGCTTCTTCTCATCACTCTTCTTTTTAGGAATTTTTGCTTCTGTAGGTGTTGGGGTGCTGGAACTTTTCCTTTTTTTCTCTCTCTCCTTGTTTTTCAATCCTCGGCTAGCCTCGAAAGCTTGAATCAATTCCGGACAGTCTAGGTTTTCTTCTGGTTCCCAAGTATTGTCTTTATCATCGTATCCTATCCATTTGAGGAAATATTCCTTTACGCCCTTAGCATTTATTCTGCTGTCCAGAATTTTTTCGACGATGAATTCCTCGCTTTCCTTTTCCTCCGCTACCACAGGCGTAGGGCTACTTGCTTTGCTTTTGCTCATTCTTCGGATGATAACTGGAAATCATGAAATTTTTTTTAATAAAACATAACCAATGTACGTATTCAGATGCTATACACACAACAGAACAAAATATGAGTTACGTATAAATCATTGTTATGACATAAATATTTGATAACTTACGGCGTGCTTTAGTACAACAGGAATACAATTTTTAAATCGAATCTGAGAACAGCAAAAACAATGGCGTTCGATATATTCGATCAGCCATAGAGTTTTCAACGACGCGGTCTTTGTACACGGTACATAAATTATCCGGAAAATAGAAAAATGACTTCTTTTCTTTCTGATTGAACTTTTAAACTACTCAAAAACGAATTCTAAATTCTAATGAGATACATTTCTCGTTTGTTAAATTTTAAATTGACGTGGGATCCGCGTTGAAGAATTTCCGATTGATAATTGGAAAGAAACTAAAATATTAATAATTGTTTTTGTTCCGTATCCAAAAACACTAACCATGCCAGAAAACAATAATAGAAAACGTAAAAACAATAAAAATACGTTTTTTCTTAAAAAATTGTATTTGCTCTATGGTTTACTCAGCATAGAAAAAGGTCTTATTTGTTTCTGTGGATAGGCATAGATAGAAATTTTAGTAATCTGTGGTTGTACCATAGACAAATATGGATTATAAATGAGGAAAATAATTATAAATTAATTAAAGACATATTCTAGAAGAAAAATCATTCAGATAATTTAACTTCTGAAATAATTCACTGCAGATAAATCATCTTTAAATTTTATTAAAGAAATCGACACTTGTATTATACCTTTTAATTCGTCAATAGACAAAGTGAGAGCTTATTACATGTATCTGAAAACCAAATCTTTCTTTAAAAATTGCATAAAAATTCCAAGGAAATATTAGTGTAAAGTTATTTACATTCTAAATAATAATTGGTGACCTAAAATATTTATGTTACACTAGACGCAACTTCCCTTTGAAAAAACAAACACAAATTGAATACTTCTCATATTTCATAACCTGAAAACATGATTTCTCATTTGCATGATCTGAGATCTTGGGAGTTAGAATTTCAAAGGAAAGCCTCCATAAAAGATGTAGGGTACAATTTATTTAGGTTTTGCCTCATCTGACGTGTTTGAATGCCAGGTTAGTCTCTCTTCGTAGAACTTTATGACCACTTGGGGGCATCTCACGTTGGCTAGTTCAGAGGGAACCAAGTCTGCTTCGTCGACTCCAGCCCATTTCATCAAAAACATCAATTGACCTGAGCTATCCGTTGCTCCAATTATTTTTTCGGGTTCCAAACCTCTCTCGAAACCATGTGACTTTTTATCGTCGGTCTTTCTTTTTTGGGACTTTGAAGCATCGTGACTTGATTGGCTTCTCTTTTTCTTGCTCCTCTCATTTTCAAAAGTCTGTATGAGATCGGGCTGTATGTTTTTGGCTGGCTCCCAGGTATTGTCGGAATCGCTGTATCCAATCCACTTTATCAGGTACTCTTTATCACCATTGGAACTAGCTCGTACATCTACAATCTTTTCAACCTCATACTCCCCTTCAACTTCGTCTTTTTTACCGGACTTGCTCATGATGAATCACTGACTACTGTGAAATTACAAACTAAAATCTTGGTCGAAGCTGTGACTTTAAATCTAAAGATACAGGGATTTATTGTCAAATACAAACATTCACTGGGGAGGTTTAGAATAGATAATAATAAAAAAGTACTAAAACAATCGCGACAAATTCTGCGTGAAAAAATAAGGCTTCTGTTGAACTACAAAACAAACATCGATCACAGATAATAAGTAGTTTTCTTGTCTGTGAAATAGAATGAATATAAAATTGTAAGATAATTGAAATTTTTAGGAATTTTATGTGGTATTTATAAGAAAATCATAAAAGTCCGGAGAAATAAAAGATTTATTCAATAAATAAGTAAATAAAATAAATAATAAAATAAAATGAAGTTCTATGGTTCGTATTCAAGTAAAGTACTTTCCAACTTTTATTTTTGAAAAATATGATTCAAAAAGGAGTTATAAATATTTATAAACGATCACTATCAATTTAAATCAAACTTTAGCATGAAATAATTTATCTAAAATGTTAATATTAAAAGATTGGTCATTGTATTGACTAAAGTTGTTTCTATATACGCACAATCGATTGTTTTCCATCCGAGACGAGACAGGAAAAACAGATTGAAGTGAAGGTTTTGAAAAGAAACTTTGTTAATAACGTCATCCTTAAAATTTTCGGTGCTATAAGAAAATGAAGTTCCAATACAAGGAAGAACACCCTTTCGAGAAGAGGAAAGCCGAAGGCGAGAAGATCAGAAGGAAATACCCAGACAGGGTTCCAGTAAGTTGAAATACGCAACAATATCGCATATCGAACAAAGAACTCTTCATTTTCCCTTTGTTTCTTGTCGAGTACAACACGCCAATTACGTTTGCTTATTGCGACATCGTTTTCCAAGGGGAAACTTTGTTTGCGAATTTGTTTTTATTTATAAATGTCATCTGTTCCATTATTATCCAAGGTCACTGATGCAAAGTGAAATCCTTCATAATGGCATACGTGATTCAGCATTTAACATCAATATTTTTGCAGATTTGAGATATCAAGAATAGTTAATCAATAAATGAAATCATTCATGGCAATTTTAGTCTATGAATTTTATCATACCCATGATTGATACTCTGCGCCATTTTTATAATTAATTGACTAATTAATATCAAATTATTCTACAAAATTGTTTTGGTTTGATTTCTTATAAGAACGTCTTTGCACTAGGTGATTGTAGAGAAGGCCCCAAAAGCAAGAATAGGCGACCTCGATAAAAAGAAGTACCTGGTACCATCTGACCTCACTGTTGGTCAGTTCTATTTCTTAATCAGGAAAAGAATTCATCTGAGGGCGGAAGATGCTTTGTTTTTCTTCGTAAATAATGTTATTCCTCCAACCTCAGCCACCATGGGATCTCTTTATCAGGTAAGTTGTGTCATGCAGTTTCTTTGTTTACATTTGTAAATTACCTTTTTCCTGATGGTTTTCAGGAGCATCACGAAGAGGACTTCTTTTTGTATATCGCCTATTCCGATGAGAATGTTTATGGATCAGACAACTAAAAATATAATCACAAAGCTAAATGTAATATTCTATTGATAAACACGATAACAATATAATTAACTTGAGGCAAATCGATAGTATTTTAATATGATTTTTCAACTAGAGGTATGAGGTGTACAAATGATATCGATTTTTTTCATTTCATAGGGACTTTTATGATTCTTTTTCTTGTGTATATTTATATATAACTTTATCGTTCGTATTTTGATATTGTTCAAGTGTTTACCTAGATTTACATTTCGAATTTTTGAGATTCAATGCACATTTCAGTTCCCAGTAGCATTTCAAATGAGTGTTTAATAAAAATTTTTTTGGGAGATGCTTTATGTGTATTTTAGAATTGATTTCTCCTCTAGCTGAGAGCAAAAGGATAGTTTTATGGTTAATTTTAAGACATCTCCATTTTCAGTCATCCACATTCATCTTGAGAAGATTTACTTAGTTTATAAGTAACCCATGAATATTGTGATCTTTTATTAAAATGAAATAAAAATATAGATAAATTACAAGGTTTTTTTATTAATGAGAAGATCCACCAAAAAAGAAATGGTGCACTTTGAAAATAACTTTGAATTTTCTTTCATGTTGATCAGGAACTACAAAAAGCTCTTCAAAAAATTGGAGAATACAAATTGTGATGGTAAAAATGACGTAACATTCCTTAGTTGCAGAACTTTAATTGATAAAATACAAATTTAAACAGCCACACTCTGGCTGACTTCCTCTACTTCTTTCTCTTCTGAACCTTCTTTTTCTTTTGCCACATCCCCCTGTGGTAGGTACAACTTGTGGTCCACTTTGAATATTTCAGGAGACGGTGGACTCTTTATGAGCGTTCTCAAAATAAAATCTCCAGGTCTTCTAGGTTTCATTGTCATAACGTCGTTAACTAAACAACCAAAATTTTCTTCCAGATGCTTGGCATCCATGTCCAAAGTTCCAATATCGGCTTCGATTATCCCGAAATCTTTCTCGAATTCATCTTTGGTAGCTTTATAGTTGATGCCGTGCAGAAAACGTTTGACGACTTCATCAAGGTTTAAGTCTATGGTACCTGATTTGTAGTTGGGATACTTTTTTTTCATTAAACCACGAAGAGCGCTCAATTCATGTAGAATATCTGGATGTGCGATCACAAATTCAAAGTCGTTCAATACTACCTTGCCGTTTTGAATGTTTTTGATCAAGTCTACGCCTCCTACTTGGAGAGCCCCAGCTTCTTTGGCGGCTGCTTGGGCATCAACATCTTTAGCGAATGCTATGATAGGTCTTTCTTCATTGTGAGGGAAAAAATGTTTGATTCCAGAAATTCTGTTGAAATTTTCAACGAACCTTGTTTTTTTCTCGCCTTGCATGTACAATTCGATAACGGCTTGTACAGGAGCACTCGGCTGGTTGTACATTTCTGGATGGTGTGTTTCTCGATGACATTGTATTGCTTCTTCGAAGGGATAAACTTTCCATTTGTAATATTTCGTGCAGTATATTTCGTCAGTTGGAGATCTCATCCAGGAGTCATCGATTTTTCTGGATGGTCTCCCTTTCATTAACGCTTCACGGTTCCTCTGATTGTGGGGGATGAAGCCAACTTTTTCAACAACTACTTTAACCTTTTTTTTGTTCTTTCTTTCTCGAGTACCCTTTCTTGCGGCATAACTCCTGGTTGGTATTAATTGGACAGGTTCTTTCCATGCTTTTATGAGGGACAATAGGGGAAATTTCTGCGAAAAAGAAATCATTTTAATTCCAATTTAATTTGTTATTATTTAAGGTTAGAATTGGGATCACAGATCATAATTACCCGGTTGAACTGATCTGTGCTCGGACCACAGAGATATCCATTAACCTCGGATTACCTAATCTGTGCTCTGACCATAGAGCTGTCACTATAGATCATAGATTAAATGATCTGTGCTCAGACCACAGAGTCGCCCATTAACCTTGGATTAACTGCTGACCATAGACTGAACAAACTGTCATTTGATAACAGATTTTTCATAAAATAAGCAGTAACATAGACTAATATGCTTAATGACACATAGATTAAAAAATAACTGTAAAGGGATTCAGGTTGAGCGTGTTCTGCTCCATCTATGTGCCAAATTTCAAAGCAATCGAAGCTCTTCTTCTATGGTTTTCAGACGTTTTTTCAATTTTCAGAAAAACTCGAATAAATCAAAAAATAATCGGTTTTAATGAAAACTGTAAACGGATTCAGGTTGAGCGTGTTCTGCTCCATCTATGTGCCAATTTTCAAAACAATCGTAGCTCTTTTTCTATGGTTTTCAGGCGTTTTTTCAATTTTCAGAAAAACTCGAATAAATCAAAAAATAATCGGATTTATGGAAAACTGTAAAGGGATTCAGGTTGAGCGTGCTCTGCTCCATCTATGTGCCAAATTTGAAAGCAATCGAAGCTCTTCTTCTATGGTTTTCGGGCGTTTTTTGAATTTTCAGAAAAACTCGAATAAATCAAAAAATAATCGGTTTTATGGAAAACTGTGAACGGATTCAGGTTGAGCGTGTTCTGCTCCATCTATGTGCCAATTTTCAAAACAATCGTAGCTCTTTTTCTATGGTTTTCAGGCGTTTTTTCAAATTTCAGAAAAACTCGAATAAATCAAAAAATAATCGGTTTTATGAAAAACTGTAAACGGATTCAGGTTGAGGGTGCTCTGCTCCATCTATGTGCCAAATTTCAAAGCAATCGAAGCTCTTTTTCTATGGTTTTCAGGCGTTTTTTGAATTTTCAGAAAAACTCGAATAAATCAAAAAATAATCGGTTTTATGGAAAACTGTAAACGGATTCAGGTTGAGCGTGTTCTGCTTCATCTATGTGCCAATTTATAAAGCAATGGAAGCTCTTTTTCTATGGTTTTCAGGCGTTTTTTGAATTTTCAGAAAAACTCGAATAAATCAAGAAATAATCGGTTTTATGGAAAACTGTAAACGGATTCAGGTTGAGCGTGCTCTGCTCCATCTATGTGCCAAATTTCAAAGCAATCTAAGCTCTTTTTCTATGGTTTTCAGGCGTTTTTTGAATTTTCAGAAAAACTCCAATAAATCAGAAAATAATCGGTTTTATGGAAAACTGTAAACGGATTCAGGTTGAGCGTGTTCTGCTCCATCTATGTGCCAATTTTCAAAACAATCGTAGCTCTTCTTTTATGGTTTTCAGGCGTTTTTACAATTTTCAGAAAAACTCGAATAAATCAAAAAATAATCGGTTTTATGGAAAACTGTAAACGGATTCAGGTTGAGCGTGTTCTGCTCCATCTATGTGCTAAATTTCAGAGCAATCGTAGCTCTTTTTCTATGGTTTTCAGGCGTTTTTTGAATTTTCAGAAAAACTCGAATAAATAAAAAAATAATCGGTTTTATGGAAAACTGTAAACAGATTCAGGTTGAGCGTGGTCTGCTCCATCTATGTGCCAAATTTCAAAGCAATCGTAGCTCTTTTTCTATGGTTTTCAGGCGTTTTTTGAATTTTCAGAAAAACTCGAATAAATAAAAAAATAATCGGTTTTATGGAAAACTGTAAACAGATTCAGGTTGAGCGTGTTCTGCTCCATCTATGTGCCAATTTTCAAAACAATCATAGCTCTTTTTCTATGGTTTTCAGGCGTTTTTTGAATTTTCAGAAAAACTCGAATAAATCAAAAAATAATCGGTTTTATGGAAAACTGTAAACGGATTCAGGTTGAGCGTGCTCTGCTCCATCTATGTGCCAAATTTCAAAGCAATCGAAGCTCTTCTTCTATGGTTTTCAGGCGTTTTTTCAATTTTCAGAAAAACTCGAATAAATCAAAAAATAATCGGTTTTATGGAAAACTGTAAACGGATTCAGGTTGAGCGTGTTCTGCTCCATCTATGTGCCAAATTTCAAAGCAATCGAAGCTCTTTTTCTATGGTTTTCAGGCGTTTTTTGAATTTTCAGAAAAACTCGAATAAATCAAAAAATAATCGGTTTTATGGAAAGCTGTAAACGGATTCAGGTTGAGCGTGTTCTGCTCCATCTATGTGCCAATTTTCAAAACAATCATAGCTCTTTTTCTATGGTTTCCAGGCATTTTTATAATTTTTAGAAAAACTCGAATAAATCGAAAAATAATCGTTTTTATGGAAAACTGTAAACGGATTCAGGTTGAGCGTGTTCTGCTCCATCTATGTGCCAATTTTCAAAACAATCGTAGCTCTTTTTCTATGGTTTTCAGGCGTTTTTACAATTTTCAGAAAAACTCGAATAAATCAAAAAATAATCGTTTTTATGGAAAACTGTAAACGGATTCAGGTTGAGCGTGTTCTGCTCCATCTATGTGCCAAATTTCAAAGCAATCGAAGCTCTTTTTCTATGGTTTTCAGGCGTTTTTTGAATTTTCAGAAAAACTTGAATAAGTCAAAAAATAATCGGTTTTATGGAAAACTGTAAACGGATTCAGGTTGAGCGTGTTCTGCTCCATCTATGTGCCAAATTTCAAAGCAATCGAAGCTCTTTTTCTATGGTTTTCAGGCGTTTTTTGAATTTTCAGAAAAACTCGAATAAATCAAAAAATAATCGGTTTTATGGAAAACTGTAAACGGATTCAGGTTGAGCGTGCTCTGCTCCATCTATGTGCCAAATTTCAAAGCAATCGAAGCTCTTCTTCTATGGTTTTCAGGCGTTTTATCAATTATCAGAAAAACTCGAATAAATCAAAAAATAATGGGTTTTATGGAAAACTGTGAACGGATTCAGGTTGAGCGTGTTCTGCTCCATCTATGTGCCAAATTTCAAAGCAATCGAAGCTCTTCTTCTATGGTTTTCAGGCGTTTTTTCAATTTTCAGAAAAACTCGAATAAATCAAAAAATAATCGGTTTTATGGAAAACTGTAAACGGATTCAGGTTGAGCGTGCTCTGCTCCATCTATGTGCCAAATTTCAAAGCAATCGAAGCTCTTTTTCTATGGTTTTCAGGCGTTTTTTGAATTTTCAGAAAAACTCGAATAAATCAAAAAATAATCGGTTTTATGGAAAACTGTAAACGGATTCAGGTTGAGCGTGCTCTGCTCCATCTATGTGCCAAATTTCAAAGCAATCGAAGCTCTTTTTCTATGGTTTTCAGGCGTTTTTTGAATTTTCAGAAAAACTCGAATAAATCAAAAAATAATCGGTTTTATGGAAAACTGTAAACGGATTCAGGTTGAGCGTGCTCTGCTCCATCTATGTGCCAAATTTCAAAGCAATCGAAGCTCTTCTTCTATGGTTTTCAGGCGTTTTTTCAATTATCAGAGAAACTCGAATAAATCAAAAAATAATCGGTTTTATGGAAAACTGTAAACGGATTCAGGTTGAGCATGCTCTGCTCCATCTATGTGCCAAATTTCAAAGCAATCGAAGCTCTTTTTCTATGGTTTTCAGGCGTTTTTTGAATTTTCAGAAAAACTCGAATAAATCAAAAAATAATCGGTTTTATGGAAAACTGTAAACGGATTCAGGTTGAGCGTGCTCTGCTCCATCTATGTGCCAAATTTCAAAGCAATCGAAGCTCTTTTTCTATGGTTTTCAGGCGTTTTTTGAATTTTCAGAAAAACTCGAATAAATCAAAAAATAATCGGTTTTATGGAAAACTGTAAACGGATTCAGGTTGAGCGTGTTCTGCTCCATCTATGTGCCAAATTTCAAAGCAATCGAAGCTCTTCTTCTATGGTTTTCAGGCGTTTTTTCAATTTTCAGAAAAACTCGAATAAATCAAAAAATAATCGGTTTTATGGAAAACTGTAAACGGATTCAGGTTGAGCGTGCTCTGCTCCATCTATGTGCCAAATTTCAAAGCAATCGAAGCTCTTCTTCTATGGTTTTCAGGCGTTTTTTCAATTTTCAGAAAAACTCGAATAAATCAAAAAATAATCGGTTTTATGGAAAACTGTAAACGGATTCAGGTTGAGCGTGTTCTGCTCCATCTATGTGCCAAATTTCAAAGCAATCGAAGCTCTTTTTCTATGGTTTTCAGGCGTTTTTTGAATTTTCAGAAAAACTCGAATAAATCAAAAAATAATCGGTTTTATGGAAAACTGTAAACGGATTCAGGTTGAGCGTGTTCTGCTCCATCTATGTGCCAAATTTCAAAGCAATCGAAGCTCTTTTTCTATGGTTTTCAGGCGTTTTTTGAATTTTCAGAAAAACTCGAATAAATCAAAAAATAATCGGTTTTATGGAAAACTGTAAACGGATTCAGGTTGAGCGTGTTCTGCTCCATCTATGTGCCAAATTTCAAAGCAATCGAAGCTCTTTTTCTATGGTTTTCAGGCCTTTTTTGAATTTTCAGAAAAACTGGAATAAATCAAAAAATAATCGGTTTTATGGAAAACTGTAAACGGATTCAGGTTGAGCGTGTTCTGCTCCATCTATGTGCCAAATTTCAAAGCAATCGAAGCTCTTTTTCTATGGTTTTCAGGCGTTTTTTGAATTTTCAGAAAAACTCGAATAAATCAAAAAATAATCGGTTTAATGGAAAACTGTAAACGGATTCAGGTTGAGCGTGCTCTGCTCCATCTATGTGCCAAATTTCAAAGCAATCGAAGCTCTTCTTCTATGGTTTTCAGGCGTTTTTTCAATTATCAGAAAAACTCGAATAAATCAAAAAATAATGGGTTCTATGGAAAACTGTGAACGGATTTAGGTTGAGCGTGTTCTGCTCCATCTATGTGCCAATTTTCAAAGCAATCGAAGCTGTTTTTCTATGGTTTTCTGGCGTTTTTTGAATTTTCAGAAAAACTCGAATAAATCAAAAAATAATCGGTTTTATGGAAAACTGTAAACGGATTCAGGTTGAGCGTGCTCTGCTCCATCTATGTGCCAAATTTCAAAGCAATCGAAGCTCTTCTTCTATGGTTTTCAGGCGTTTTTTCAATTTTCAGAAAAACTCGAATAAATCAAAAAATAATCGGTTTTATGGAAAACTGTGAACGGATTCAGGTTGAGCGTGCTCTGCTCCATCTATGTGCCAAATTTCAAAGCAATCGAAGCTCTTTTTCTATGGTTTTCAGGCGTTTTTTGAATTTTCAGAAAAACTCGAATAAATCAAAAAATTATCGGTTTTATGGAAAACTGTAAACGGATTCAGGTTGAGCGTGCTCTGCTCCATCTATGTGCCAAATTTCAAAGCAATCGAAGCTCTTCTTCTATGGTTTTCAGGCGTTTTTTCAATTTTCAGAAAAACTCGAATAAATCAAAAAATAATCGGTTTTATGGAAAACTGTAAACAGATTCAGGTTGAGCGTGCTCTGCTCCATCTATGTGCCAAATTTCAAAGCAATCGGAGCTCTTCTTCTATGGTTTTCAGGCGTTTTTTCAATTTTCAGAAAAACTCGAATAAATCAAAAAATAATCGGTTTTATGGAAAACTGTAAACGGATTCAGGTTGAGCGTGTTCTGCTCCATCTATGTGCCAAATTTCAAAGCAATCGAAGCTCTTTTTCTATGGTTTTCAGGCGTTTTTTGAATTTTCAGAAAAACTCGAATAAATCAAAAAATAATCGGTTTTATGGAAAACTGTAAACGGATTCAGGTTGAGCGTGCTCTGCTCCATCTATGTGCCAAATTTCAAAGCAATCGAAGCTCTTCTTCTATGGTTTTCAGGCGTTTTTTCAATTATCAGAAAAACTCGAATAAATCAAAAAATAATCGGTTTTATGGAAAACTGTAAACGGATTCAGGTTGAGCGTGTTCTGCTCCATCTATGTGCCAAATTTCAAAGCAATCGAAGCTCTTTTTCTATGGTTTTCAGGCGTTTTTTGAATTTTCAGAAAAACTTGAATAAATCAAAAAATAATCGGTTTTATGGAAAACTGTAAACGGATTCAGGTTGAGCGTGTTCTGCTCCATCTATGTGCCAAATTTCAAAGCAATCGAAGCTCTTTTTCTATGGTTTTCAGGCGTTTTTTGAATTTTCAGAAAAACTTGAATAAATCAAAAAATAATCGGTTTTATGGAAAACTGTAAACGGATTCAGGTTGAGCGTGTTCTGCTCCATCTATGTGCCAAATTTCAAAGCAATCGAAGCTCTTCTTCTATGGTTTTCAGGCGTTTTTTCAATTATCAGAAAAACTCGAATAAATCAAAAAATAATGGGTTTTATGGAAAACTGTGAACGGATTTAGGTTGAGCGTGTTCTGCTCCATCTATGTGCCAATTTTCAAAGCAATCGAAGCTGTTTTTCTATGGTTTTCAGGCGTTTTTTGAATTTTCAGAAAAACTCGAATAAATCAAAAAATAATCGGTTTAATGGAAAACTGTAAACGGATTCAGGTTGAGCGTGCTCTGCTCCATCTATGTGCCAAATTTCAAAGCAATCGAAGCTCTTCTTCTATGGTTTTCAGGCGTTTTTTCAATTATCAGAAAAACTCGAATAAATCAAAAAATAATGGGTTCTATGGAAAACTGTGAACGGATTTAGGTTGAGCGTGTTCTGCTCCATCTATGTGCCAATTTTCAAAGCAATCGAAGCTGTTTTTCTATGGTTTTCTGGCGTTTTTTGAATTTTCAGAAAAACTCGAATAAATCAAAAAATAATCGGTTTTATGGAAAACTGTAAACGGATTCAGGTTGAGCGTGCTCTGCTCCATCTATGTGCCAAATTTCAAAGCAATCGAAGCTCTTCTTCTATGGTTTTCAGGCGTTTTTTCAATTTTCAGAAAAACTCGAATAAATCAAAAAATAATCGGTTTTATGGAAAACTGTGAACGGATTCAGGTTGAGCGTGCTCTGCTCCATCTATGTGCCAAATTTCAAAGCAATCGAAGCTCTTTTTCTATGGTTTTCAGGCGTTTTTTGAATTTTCAGAAAAACTCGAATAAATCAAAAAATGATCGGTTTTATGGAAAACTGTAAACGGATTCAGGTTGAGCGTGCTCTGCTCCATCTATGTGCCAAATTTCAAAGCAATCGAAGCTCTTCTTCTATGGTTTTCAGGCGTTTTTTCAATTTTCAGAAAAACTCGAATAAATCAAAAAATAATCGGTTTTATGGAAAACTGTAAACAGATTCAGGTTGAGCGTGCTCTGCTCCATCTATGTGCCAAATTTCAAAGCAATCGGAGCTCTTCTTCTATGGTTTTCAGGCGTTTTTTCAATTTTCAGAAAAACTCGAATAAATCAAAAAATAATCGGTTTTATGGAAAACTGTAAACGGATTCAGGTTGAGCGTGTTCTGCTCCATCTATGTGCCAAATTTCAAAGCAATCGAAGCTCTTTTTCTATGGTTTTCAGGCGTTTTTTGAATTTTCAGAAAATTTCGAATAAATCAAAAAATAATCGGTTTTATGGAAAACTGTAAACGGATTCAGGTTGAGCGTGCTCTGCTCCATCTATGTGCCAAATTTCAAAGCAATCGAAGCTCTTCTTCTATGGTTTTCAGGCGTTTTTTCAATTATCAGAAAAACTCGAATAAATCAAAAAATAATCGGTTTTATGGAAAACTGTAAACGGATTCAGGTTGAGCGTGTTCTGCTCCATCTATGTGCCAAATTTCAAAGCAATCGAAGCTCTTTTTCTATGGTTTTCAGGCGTTTTTTGAATTTTCAGAAAAACTTGAATAAATCAAAAAATAATCGGTTTTATGGAAAACTGTAAACGGATTCAGGTTGAGCGTGTTCTGCTCCATCTATGTGCCAAATTTCAAAGCAATCGAAGCTCTTTTTCTATGGTTTTCAGGCGTTTTTTGAATTTTCAGAAAAACTTGAATAAATCAAAAAATAATCGGTTTTATGGAAAACTGTAAACGGATTCAGGTTGAGCGTGTTCTGCTCCATCTATGTGCCAAATTTCAAAGCAATCGAAGCTCTTCTTCTATGGTTTTCAGGCGTTTTTTCAATTATCAGAAAAACTCGAATAAATCAAAAAATAATGGGTTTTATGGAAAACTGTGAACGGATTTAGGTTGAGCGTGTTCTGCTCCATCTATGTGCCAATTTTCAAAGCAATCGAAGCTGTTTTTCTATGGTTTTCAGGCGTTTTTTGAATTTTCAGAAAAACTCGAATAAATCAAAAAATAATTGGTTTTATGGAAAACTGTAAACGGATTCAGGTTTAGCGTGTTCTGCTCCATCTATGTGCCAAATTTCAAAGCAATCGAAGCTCTTTTTCTATGGTTTTCAGGCGTTTTTTCAATTTTCAGAAAAACTCGAATAAATCAAAAAATAATCGGTTTTATGGAAAACTGTAAACGGATTCAGGTTGAGCGTGCTCTGCTCCATCTATGTGCCAAATTTCAAAGCAATCGAAGCTCTTTTTCTATGGTTTTCAGGCGTTTTTTGAATTTTCAGAAAAACTCGAATAAATCAAAAAATAATCGGTTTTATGGAAAACTGTAAACGGATTCAGGTTGAGCGTGCTCTGCTCCATCTATGTGCCAAATTTCAAAGCAATCGAAGCTCTTCTTCTATGGTTTTCAGGCGTTTTTTCAATTTTCAGAAAAACTCGAATAAATCAAAAAATAATCGGTTTTATGGAAAACTGTAAACGGA
This sequence comes from Hippodamia convergens, assembly GCA_038502775.1. NCBI lineage: Eukaryota > Metazoa > Arthropoda > Insecta > Coleoptera > Coccinellidae > Hippodamia > Hippodamia convergens. Next base: position 64,821,269 of record CM076609.1, on the reverse strand, counting down.
TTCAGGTTGAGCGTGCTCTGCTCCATCTATGTGCCAAATTTCAAAGCAATCGAAGCTCTTTTTCTATGGTTTTCAGGCGTTTTTTGAATTTTCAGAAAAACTCGAATAAATCAAAAAATAATCGGTTTTATGGAAAACTGTAAACGGATTCAGGTTGAGCGTGCTCTGCTCCATCTATGTGCCAAATTTCAAAGCAATCGAAGCTCTTCTTCTATGGTTTTCAGGCGTTTTTTCAATTATCAGAAAAACTCGAATAAATCAAAAAATAATCGGTTTTATGGAAAACTGTAAACGGATTCAGGTTGAGCGTGTTCTGCTCCATCTATGTGCCAATTATTATTAGTAGTCTGTGACTAGAAATGTGAATTTAAATATCCGTTACTGAAAGATATCTTGAAATTTTCAATATCAATATTGTGACTCCTTGATATAAAATGGATAGAAGAGCTCCCTCTGTCACTTGCTTCTCGACTGGTTAGTTCTTATAGTTCTAGTTATTGAGGAATTGTTGTGTATACTTTCTTGTTAATAATTCTGAAATTATGTAGGTCATAAGAGAAATATACTTCAATTAATTTACACATTTATTGTATTTTTTTTTACCCAAATGAAAGTAAGTATATTTAAAATTGTCTTATAATGAAAGTTTTAATTCGCTAAATATAATAATCGTCCTTATGATAAAGTTCCAACAGCAGCCTGTGAATGTAAGATGGTGAATATCCATTCCTAAAAAAGACATTTCCTGATCAAATCGTTGATCTTAAATGTAAATTTTGAGACTTACTGATGTGCAATAATGAAGAGCTTGACAAATTCTGGAGGAACGTAATCGAAGATTGGGTCAACAATATGTAATTCACTTGTGTTGCACTCTTCCCACAGCTTCCTTGTGCCAATATTTCTCGGACTTTGGTATTCGTCGCAGCTAACAGTGACTTTGGGTGTCAACTTGTACATGTGCGTTAAAACTATCACCTGAAATAAACTCAAATTAGAAGGATAATTTTTCGAAATACCACAACAAAAATTCAACGTTTTGAATTAAACTTCGAACTTACCGGTACTGAAAAATATTTGGCGGTGACTGCGACGTTGTGGACCCCAGCGATAGTTTGAAGTCCCCCATCAGCATAAACTATGTGCGTTCCTATTATCACCTTGTTTACTCGAGTCATCATATCAAATATGTTGGTGTCTGGGATCAAACTCACTTGGATGTTCTTGATATTAGCCAAATTAGCTGCCATACTATGACCCTGAAGAAAAAAGAAGATAAAAATGATTCTATTGAACTTGGGAAAAAAATCATTTAAAAGACTCACAGCCACAACTTGGGAAGACTCTGCAACAATCACATGCATCGGCCTCTCTTTGGCTGCAGCCTTCAAGAATTGTTCGACCAAACTCGATTTTCCATACGTCAAAATTACCTCGTTTGCAAAAATTTGGTCGATGGCTCGACTTGCAATATTCGCTGAACTGAAACATCGGAATTTCGTGTCACTTCCACAATTGGAATCCCCAGATTATCACTTACCTAGATTCCAACTCGCTTCTATATTCCGAAGCACGAACCAACAAATCATCCTTCAGACTTTGTAGTTTTTCCGAGTAATCAGTAACTGGTTCAGCGTTTGAGGTAAGTAAGTGATGTAAGGAAGTATCGTCTCCCCTTCTCTAGAATAACAGGTCATGTAACAAATAACAGATACAAAAGTAGCAATAATACCTTCAGTCCGTTATCATATTCTTCTCTGATAATTTTCAAGAAATGTCTCATCACATTTACAGCGACTATCTGCAGTGGTAGGGCTTTTTCAATTTTTTTTATTGCAGTCTTTATGAGCTCCATCAATTGTCTGCGAACGAAAAACTGTAAGTTATTTCATACCTATGAAATGATTCGCTCTTACTGTGCCGTTTCCCAGTTTTTTCCAGAGATCATACATCTCAACAGTTCCTCAGTCCTCAAAGCTATATCATAAGAATTTGTCAGTTTTCTGAAATAAATTATGGTTCAATATTGGGGACCAGTGGCATTGAAAAATCTGTTTCTAAAAAAGTACATACTTAGTAGCGATATCTACCATGAGCCCAGGTAGAGTGGGTAATACAACTTTTTTCTCAGAGTCAGTCATGGTTTATAAGTTCTTTTAATTAATTGAATCTAATATTAAACGTGAACCATATTTATTCAATGCAGCTTAAAAAAATAACATAAAACATAAGGTTATGAGTCACAGATAAAAAAATTTGGGTTTCTATGAACTTACATTGTTTTCTATGGTTCTATCACAGATGACAGCTGTTATATTTGAACTACAAGCATTCCTTTTCTATGACCAGTAGGCACAATGTATCGTAGGTTACAAATATGCACGTTAAAATTTGAATGGAAATTTGTTGAATAAAAATGGGTATTAAGTATTTGTGGAACGTTTTAACGCCTTTTTGCGAGAAAAAACCCTTGTATGAACTCCAAGGTAGGACTGTAGCTGTAGATCTATCATGTTGGATATGCGAAGCTCAAAATATCGCAGAGTATCAAGTACAACCAAAAATGTACCTAAGGTTTGTATCTTTCCTCTTTCATTACAAGTAAACTAATAATTTCCCGTGAATTAGGAACTTGTACTTCAGAACTTCCTATCTGCTACTCATGGAAGTCTACCCAATTTTTGTGTTGGAAGGCAAAGCCCCAGAATTGAAATACGATACAATAAGTGCTAGGAACGCTATACAATTCAAAGGTGCTAAACCAAAAACAGACGGCGTTACGACTGGCAAAGGGAGAACCAGATTTCATTTTGTATTAAAGCAATGTGCTGAAATGCTAAGTTACATGGGTTTAGCTTGTCTTACCGGCAAGGGAGAAGCCGAGTCGTTTTGTGCGTATTTAAACCAAGAAGGAGTAAGTTAATGTTGCAAATCTTCTGTGATATTTGATGGCATTGATTTTAGAGTTTTTAGTTTGTTGACGGTTGTATAAGCCAAGATTCAGATTGCTTCGCTTATGGCGCTAAAACAGTTTATAGAAATTTCTCCATTTCAACTCAAGGTTCTCATGCAGCTAGTGGCGGATCAATCGATGTTTATGACATCGATAAAGTAAGAACAAGTCTAGGTAGGAAAATGTAAGTATAAAACGAATTATTGATTTTCATTGGATTTTTCAAAGGATTCGGACGTAACAAAATCATAGCTCTAGCCCTCCTATGTGGGAGTGATTATAGCAATGGAGTAGACGGAGTCGGGAAAGATTCATCACTCAAATTATTTGAAAAATATTCCGACGAAGAAATCCTAGATAGAATGCGCAGCTGGAGAAACAGTGGGCATATTTTCGAGGAGTTTGAGAAAAAGTTGGCAGACAAGAATATATGCACATCTTGTGGGCATAGCGGAAAACTTCAGGCACATAATAAGACAGGTAATGGAATTTTTAAAGAAAAGTGAAAACATTCACTTTAACTTTACCAGGTTGTAGAAACTGTGGAACTTCAAATGGTTGTGATTTCACCAAGTACAAAGAAGAAAGATTGTATATAAAGAATGAAGTGAACATTCGAAACAAAGCTTTGCAAGATGCCAATTTTCCAAACGAAGATTTAATCCAAGAATACTCAATTACAAAAGATAAGGTTTCTAAAGTTGACTTGAACTGGGAGCAACCAAACTTAGTTAATTTCGTTGTAAGTAAACAAGAACTGGAATGAATCAAATGATTTTTATGTTTTTTCCAGAAATTCACCACAAAACAACTTGGATGGGAAGAAGTGTATGCTTTCGAAAAGTTTTTACCAATTTTAACCAGATGGCAACTGATAAATCATGAAAACCTCACATCTTTGGATCAGGCAAAAAAGCTGAAAGGTGTTTTGCATCCAGAATATATTAAAAAGAAGAGAACTCCGAAAGGTAATTTTCAACGTTAATTTGGTCGTTTTGTGTAAACTTTGGGGTTTCAGGGGTTCCCAGTTACGAAATTAGATGGCTGGATAAGGAAAATTTCTTCAAGGGTCTTGTTCCGGATTGTCAACTGCTAGAAATTGAGGACATCGATAAATTTTGGTCTACAATAGAACCCCAACATCTTGTAGAAAAAGCATACCCTAAACTGGTGGAAACTTTCGAACAATCGAAAATCAAACCGAAAAAGACTTCCAGGAAGAAGAAAAAAGAAAAGGTCGATGTAGATGAGCTTAATAACAGTTTGAGGAACATTTCGTTGAGCGAACCACCTCCTAAAAAACCAAAGAGACCAAAACAAGTATTGAAAAAGGATAAAAAAATTGGGAATACGAAAACGCTAGACGATTTCTTAAAGAAAGCAATAATCAATAATTTCAGTAGGAATGCAGATTTCGGAAGTACTTCAACACCTGTGAAGAAAACATCGAAAGACATAACAGAAATTCAAGATGATACTCTAGATTTTGAGGAGGATGGGGACTCCGATCTATCGGATATTGTCGACAACATTTTATCGAAGAAATTATCGGAAAGTATCAAAGGAGAGTTGAAAACTTTAGGTTTCGAAGTGAAGGAGGAAAATTGTTGTAGTTTCTTCACGAATTCTCCGATAGAGAATGATCTCTTTGAAAAAACATTCGAGGAGAAATACCACAGCAGCGATGAGGATTTTGATGAAATGGAAGCACCTGAGCAGAACAAAGTTGATGATAGCTTCGACGTTGATTATTTACCTCTTTTTCAAAGACTGAAGAACAAAAATTTGTAAATTCACCATATATTTTACTATAATATTTGAAATAAATATCTGTTAATAAAGTTTTTTCCAAGTTCTCAAACAATTTGGTCGTTCAGAATCGCTTCGATCTATGCTTATAGGGACGAAGACGCAATAGTGTTATAATTTGTATACTCGCAGCTTTCGCTCAGAGATTCCCATTCATGTTCCCTGGAGTCAAATTCGTACAAACTCATCACGTTCAATCTGAACTTTCGATTTCTCCTCATTTTCAACAAGTAATATACCTGAAAAAAATTCACTGATTCAACTCTTCAATAAGGATCAACTTTATTGAGTAATTCACTTACGAGAATAGATAATAAAACGATCAAAACAATCACAAATAAGGGTACAATTAGGTATTTGGCATCATTGTGAGTAACATTCCTAGGAGTTGTTGAATTTGATAATGTGTCAGCCTCATTTTCGGAATAATTCATGTTTTGATGCGGAAAACCTGCACATTTTCCCTCGCGGAATCATTGGAAATGAAAAAGCATAAATAAAAATTTGATAAAAAAGTTGTATTGTTATGTTATCATAACCTGCGGAGATGACATCTGTCAAACAAACTGAATGATTTCGGTTTTTTTTGTTTTATAATTGTGGAGTCCTTGAAATTTTAGCTGTCATGACTGTCAATAAATGCGACATCTGCTGTTAAAATTGTAAATGATCGCGTATTAGACATTAGAGGGGTGTAGTCAAAATTAACACAAAACGTAAGTTTTTCGAGGAATTCGGAGTACATTTAGAGATTTTCCTGTAAAAGAAAAGTGCTCCTAGTGGATTTCACCTTTCCCAAGTCACTAATGAAAATTTTGACCTTGAAAAATGGGATTAATAAATTGAAATTTCGCTGCGTTTCAAGCCTTAATAGCTCAAGTTAGCGAATTTCCAGTCAATTTAATCAATTATTCCGTCAAAGGAACGTAGAGGACGAATTAAGACGCATATGTTTATCGTATTTCTTTTTATTCGATTTCATGGTCAAAAGAGATTATTTTTTTGACATATGGTATTCCAGTGACGTACCGTTTTTAAGGGTCTCTTCTCTATTGTTACATCTCATTATTATTTTTTCCCATCTCTGAAATATTTAAATTTGCAGACTGGAAATTGGAGAGGTTGATAGACTGAAAAACATGAAACTTGTGATATCCGAAAGACTTGACATATAGAAAGAGTTGTTCAATTGTGTTGGAGTATACAGGAGTATATAGAAAAAATTTATTGTGGTGTGTTTGTTTCTCGAGTGGAGTAATTGTGTCTTCATACTGGAAGTAGAAGAAATCAAACGTTTGCCAAATTATTTGAAAAATGGAACTGGTAGGCATATCATTGGAGTTAGAACCGTGAGAGAAAGAAGGTGTGAAGCTTGTCATCCAGGAAATTTGAGAATCACGGGGCAATCTTGCCCAAAATTCGACCAAGCAAAGTAAGTGTAGCTTGATCAGGGTACTAACACCAACTAAACTTCCAATATCGATAACTTCAACCACAAATAACAATTTTGGAGGACCAAAGCACAAAACTTCAGCAAGTGATGACAACAAAAACATTACATATTTCTTCTGGCCGATTTCCTTATATATTTTTAGACTTCCTGTCAGGAGTTTTCCTTGATCGGTGGTTAGATAAGGAAAAGTTTCAGACTGCAGAAATTATGAATTAGAAGAAAAACTATCAATAATCTCAATGAAACTGAAAGGAATTACATTTTTGGAATCTATTTTTAGACTTAACCGATAAGTTTTATCTCAATTCACCTTTATCTTGACTCTTATTCCAATAACGAGCCGCTATTAATGATATGATGATTTTTCGAAAAGTGATTCATTCATTTTTCAATTCGGGTTTCGAATTCTTGCTACTTTGGATTTGATGAGTTCAAGAGATGGTTTTTACAAATATGTGACTAAATTTGTTTGTTTTAAGTGCAGGTATGTGGTTGTTGTTTTGAAAAGATAAAAAGAAATTGGGATATTTTTTTCCATATTTATGTCTGCATGTAGAGCAATACATTTTTTTGTCACTTGTTATGATGTTGCTGAAAAGAAAAACACCAAAACAGAATGTTTTTTATCAGAGGAGTAATTTGTATTTCAAATTGATATCCTCAAAAGTTACATTTTTAGGTATATCTTGTGTTTTTATTTTTAAGAAGAGGTCTTTAGTTAATTCAATTTGTAGTAGTGTCGTCATTTATTTTAACAAAATTTAATATCCTTGGAAATTTTTATAGGATCGCAGGAGAAAATTGAATAACGACAAATATTGCGACAATTTGAAAAGCAAGAAGTTAGCTACGCAAGAAGAAAAGTAAGCATTTTTTTGGTCTAGAAGAGTGCAAAGGATTAGTTCTTGAGGAGGCACAGATGTTTTCTCAAAATTAAAAATAACTTGTGTTGTACAAATTATATTTTCAACAAGATAAAAATTTTCTTTACTTGTTTATCATTCATTACAAAAATAGTATCTTATTCAGAATTTTTTATTGTAAAGTAAGGGCAGATGAAAGAATCAATAGTTTTTCATATGAAGGTCAATGATAAATAAAAACCTGAACAAATTTTGATCAATACAAATTACTCCGCCTTGCAGAAATTTTTTTCTTAATGTATTCATATTCAAACTTTTTTGCAACACCGATTTGAAAGATGAATTTTTGTCCAGTACAAATAGCCCGACAATTCCCCGAAAAGCTAGCGATAGCAGTGCCAACAGCTCTAAGATCTCATCCCGATTCAATGCTTGGCCCAAAGCGTTAAGCAGGCACTCCTCCAATAGATCGAACACATCTAGTCAGGGCGGACATAAGAGGAATCTTTCCAACCAATCGACAAGGTCATGCGAGCTAGGGGAGGAGGCTGTGCCCTCGGACACGCCTCTGGGCGGACCCTCCTCCCCTGTCATCGCCATAACCTCAATGACAGTTTACAAATCCACACCAAAAGCAGAGGTAAGGGTAAGACGAAAGTTTCGGTAGATCGATATCAAGCAGAATTTTTTCTGTATTTAGTTTTGGTGTGTTAGATTAGTTTTAAATATTCCGTTTTTTGACTTCTTTACAATAGTACGGTAGTTTTTAATTTGAGGAATGAATAATGAAGTTTCGAAAACAAAAGATACTTAAAAGAAATGAAGATTTCAAAAGGACTCTTTCGAAGATTTTCATCTTCAAGAATTGACAGTTTTTTATTGTAATCATGCCAAAAAAAGAGTCATTTTATTTTTCTTTCTGTTCCTTATATAATACCCAACGAAAGGAAATCATACCAATCCCATAAATTGCCTTAGGCTTCAGCAAAATCCACAACAGATACTGTGAATAAAAAAAATCATTATCGAGTTTTTAGTTTAGTTCATACAACTTCTTCTGTTGTGTGTTTCATTTTTATGAATTTGTTGTAGCACAGTTAAAATTCGGTACAATAATTTAGAGAATAGCATGGAAAAACTATGTTTGTGTTGTCTAAGTTGAAGTTTAGAATTTTAAAATACCTAGAGTCCAATTAATCATCTTATTTTTCTTCATTTTTTAAACTTCCTTTCACTAACCACTAAGATTAACTCATTCCTGAAATTGTGTTATCTTGAATCTACATTGAATGAGTTCTAATTCCTTAAATAGTATGAGTGGGTTTAACAAAACTTTAATTGTGCGATTAAAAAACCTTACGTGAATTCGAACCAATCAAATCATTCGTTTTGAGATTTCAACCAATTGTAGTGGCTCCAATTAAGTTAACGGTACAATCAAAGTTTTGTGAAATCGACCCTTACTCTTATTAATTATATGTAAACAAAATGTGAATTTTTTTTTTTCAAAGAAAAGGTTTTTTTTCAGGATCCAAAGCAGTTGCAGAAGGATGCCACCAGTATAGACCTAGAGAAAATAGACAATATAGAATTCATAGATACCACCCCGTCAGAGAGCCTGACGGGTCATGTAAACAATGTGGGTTATCATACCGTCGAGAGAGTAACGAAAGAGAGTAAGAAGACTTCCTCCAGGTCAAGGTCAGTAGAAGACGATGTTTTCGTCGCGTCCTCTTTGAAGACCAAGCCGCAACCGACGAAAGTAGCAAAGACGAAGATTAGTAACGCTAAGAAAAAGTCCAAAAAGGAGAAGGAGAAACCTAACGAGGTTCCCAAAGTTAATACCGGTGAGTTTTTATCCATTCCAACTCAATCTGAGGAATTAACTTTGCCAAAATCCAGAATTTGGCACCTAACCTAACATAACCTTATTTAACTGTCATAATTGAAGCTTCAAAGAATTCTTCCTGAATATCTGAGTACATTATTCAAGATAACGTGTTCGTCTTAAATTTTTCCCAGAAGTGTCCGCCCAAAAGTCCCAAAAAGACGCCAAGGCCGCAGAGGAGGGTCCCAAAGAGACGCCCATGGTAGTCAAGACGTCGACGGTCGAGACTGAGCATCGTAAGACGGTTACGACCACCACCAGCTTGAACCGTTACACGTTTACGAAGATCAAAGATGAACAGCCAAAGCTGCAGAAGGAAATCAGGACCCACAGCTGCTCCTCGATACCCTACGACAACATAATCGAGAACTTGGCCCCGTTCCGCAAGAGGTTCTGCAACATTCAGATATTCGATGGGGAGAACGAGGAAGAAGACGAGCTGAATTTCAATGTGGAACCCAAGAAGGGTGAGTAACTTATCAATTAAACTCTCGCAGGAATATGTTGTTCAAAATGATGCGATTGGGGATAAGATAAGATCACTTTGTTGATTTAAGGTTAACCGGGAATTGGTGGAATGTCAAGTTTGACGTTTGACATGACTTTTAAGGTTATATTTTCGATCATCTTCTTAATTTCTTTTAAATTTCGTTATTTTTCGCACTCTGAATAATCGGTAACGTCATTAGTAGTCAATTAGTAAATGATTCACTGTTGTTGATCACTATGACACCCATTATTTTTGCACATAAACATTAAAATGATGATGTAATGTGTTGTTGCAAAAGATCTTATTCGTTTTGGCATGAAAACAGTTTGAAATGAATAATTAAAACATGACTACACCTTTTTCAAGCAAAATTGTTTGTAGCAACATTAAATTCACATAAAGATGATTAAAATAGGAAGAATGTAATCAATGTGTTCCAGGGTGTGTCATAGAACTTTGAGGCGATCGTTTTTTATGCCTATCTCGTCGATTGAATGAAATTCTATTATCTTTAGTACTGTTTTTATTCATAAATCTCACATTATCTGTATCGTTCATTCTTAAGTGATGATATCACGGGATAATCCAATAATTAAATCAATTTGTCACAGATTATGATGCACTCGATGTTTTTTCCTTTATCTTTGACATTCAAAGTTGAAGGTTTAACATTGTCAATTAGTTTGTTACATTGTTGAAATCACCTCCGGGTCAGATCATACAAAATCAAGTCACAGGAAGTTGGCTCAATCAGCATCGATGGAAATTCTAATCGATACAAGGTGTTCCAAGGCATTGTTATGATGTTTCAGAGACTTTGACTCAGCAAAGCAAGTGAATATGCGATTGATCCTTTCGGAAACAGTCCAATTATATATTTGTTGCATTGTAAAATTTCAACGACAGGCTTAGTTTTCAGCTGGTAAAATATTAGTTAATTTCAGAATCTTGACGTGCCTACATTCTGTGTGCTATCCCACACTTCTATGGACGTCATAGAAAAGGTTTTTTGTAGAAATACGAGATTCTATGCTCGGGTTATTCTGTGGTCTCTCACTCTTCTATGTTCGTAGAGCGACATTCTATGCTCGGCTTATTCTGTGGTCTTGCACTCTTCTATGGACGTCATAGAAGAGGTATTCTGTGCTCGTACTTTTCTATGAACGTCACCGAAGAGGTATTTTGTCTATGCTCAGGGTATTTTTTTCTGTGGGCGACATAGAGAGGGGAATTTTTCTTGCGAATTTCTGACATGAGTCATCTATTTTCGTCAAATTTGAAATTGAAACAGTTTCATCAGATGGAAGAACGATTCAACTGGACCGTATAAATTCGCCGATAGACACTTGTGCTGTGTGACGACTTGACGATGGCCGGCGGCGGCAGGTAGAAAGAAGAAGGTGATTGGAATCGAAAAAGGCGTCTCTGTGTTTTCGCCCATTTCAAGATTACAAAATAGAACGATTTCCAGGCCGTTTATCGCTATCTGCAGAATCTATTTATATCCGCAGAAGGATGGACGTTGTTTACAAACTTTGCGCCGTATTTACTATTGCAGGCTGATTCATAAGACTGTACCCTTATCGATAACTGGCAGGGCGATTATTTTTTTCGATAAGCAACCTTTATTCGTTTTAATTGTCTTGCTCCGCTTATCTTGGCCGCACTGATTGATTATTATTTTATAAATACGATCCCACTAATGATTCTGTAATGGAGAGAGCAACTGTGCGTCCCGCCTGCGATGGTGCTGAAGACATTCGCGACGTTTTTTTCGGTTTTAAAGTGTCGCTTCTATTCGAATTATTCGCGATTGTGACACGCGTGTGCTGCATGCTTATCGTTTGTTCTTTCTGGCGCCTGTGATGATCTTTCGATGTTGAGAAGATGCGTTTTTGGTGCCAAAAAGGACATGGGTGTGTATTGAATGTGGGGTCTTTTTTCCTTTTACTTTTCTCTCTCACAACTTCCTTTTCTCTTCTTTCTATTCCGTGTAATATTTCATCAATATCCAGTTTCTCATCTTCCTCTCTTTTTAATTCTTTCACGTTCCTTGTGGCAAACTTTTTGCGAATCCTTAATTTTCCCCATATGAAGAAAGTTTCAGGGCATGAATCTCATAATTTATGCTTCAATCAGGCACCTAAAGAATGAATGATCCTTCTATCATAAACTCCCAAAAAATCATAACAATATCGGTAGACTAAACTCGTGAATGTTTATTTAATTCAGGCTGAAATATAACACTCTTTTAATGATAACAACCGTTAAAACGCCAACCGTAGCTTCTTAACGCAGATGTACTAAAGGAAATATCGACATTACGTTTTAAATAACATCACCTATATTTTATTTCTTCAGTAATGAGTTGTTTTGAGTTTTGAGATTCTTTTGAACTAGGTAATGAAAGCAGATAAGGGTGTATTTGCGAATTGTGACATCGAAAAGACTGATAACATTGTTAAAGCGTTACGTAATTCTTTTTAAAGAGTTTGGCAAATTAGATTCTTCCTTGAATTCTTTTTAAGATCTCCATTAGGGGTTGACGATTTCTAATTTAAAACTCGTTATCGGCAGTCGCTGCCTGAGGCTCGAGGCTCCGCCCCTTTCGGGGCGGAGTCACGTATACCACTTCCTCCTTAACCTTACTGACCCTTTCAGATTCGAAAATCGCGTCGAGAGAAGAAGTCGAGCCAGTCGTGAATGAATTGCTGAAGGAGGTGTTTGAGATGGCCGTCCAGATAATAACGAAGAACCAGCTTCAGCTGCCGCAGAACAAGATGCAGATGCCATCGGCGCCCGCTAAGACTACCATAGTCGAGTACAAGAGCCGCATACGTTGCAACACTGGCGACATCCTGTCGCCCCTCTCGAAGATGCTGACCGCTGCGGTCGACCACCAGGTGCTGGACGCCAAGAGCTTCGTCGAGGAGTATGAAGAGTTCCACGACTGCTGCTCGGAGATGACGGACCCTAAGCTGGGGCCCTACGTGGCCCTCAACGAGGCAGACCTTCCGGAGAAGGAAAGGGGCAGGAGCAGGAAGAAGAAGGATAAGTCTGTGAAGCATGGAGGTGTAACCTGCATGATACCGGTAAGAATCTCCTGAAAATCTCCTATAAAATTTATAATAACCAAAAAGTTTGGTTATTATAAATTTTATAGCCCCGTCACCGATTTTAAAAATATTTTGCACAGTGAATCTATAGGACTTCCTGATACTACAGTCTCAATTACAGCTCTGGGGAGGCAGTAATTTTCGAGAAAAAAAATAAATGAAACTCATAAATATACTCCATTTACCTCGGATACGGCTCTGATATAGTCTTATATATAGTCTATATAGTTTATTTTAACAAGGTTAGGTTATGTTAGGTTAGGTTCATTTCCCCTACCTCAAGATCCCAAAAAAAAAAATACAACTTCATAATTACCAACTTTTTATATTGTTTTTTTTTCTTGTTCAGGTCGAGACGGATTCCAACGCCGAAGACGAGGTGGAAGCCATGCAGAGCGACCAGAGGCTGAGGGAGATCGGCCCGATGTACAACATACCGAAGAACTACTTCATGAACCCGGAACTTACAGAGATTACGGAGCAGACGATCGACGAGCTGCATAGGAATGACGAGAACGCGGAAAATAGTGAGAATATCGTCGAGCAGAGCGTCGTGGTCAACTTGAGCCTCAGCAAAGAGGGTAAAGTGGAGGATGAGGATGATGTGTACAAGCCCATTGCTGTCAGTCCCGATGGAAGGTTCTTCAAGTATGAGGAAGAGGTGAGATACAACTTTGAATCTAGATAGTTTGGCAAATATCCTGTCTGCCTTTGGAAATGATCTAACCTATCTGTCATTTGAAAAGATCTAACCTATCTGTCATTCGAAAATTCAACAGCAACTTCTCTTATTCAGGCTAAAAATGACAAAAAATAATATGAACAATAAATGGGTCAAAAATACAAGGAAAAACAAGGCAGAGTAAAAAGCAATAGCAGTTTTCTTGTCATTGATGTTGTCTCTGTGTTTTCATTGTTCGTTCTTAATTCGTAATTTTTCATTGCTTTTTACTCTGCTGGATATTGTAATTGCTTTGTTTTTTCTTTGTATTTTGACCCATTTATTGTTCATATGATTTTTCGTCATTTTTAGCCTGAAGAAGAGAAGAATTGTTTCTCAAAGTGTTGCTGTTGAATAAAGTTTATAATAACTGTTCCTTACGACTGATAACTGTGTTCTTCATTAATTTTTGGAACGATAATTCGTACATATTAATTCCTGAAAATTTAATTTGGGTTTTCTCTCTCAGTCTCTGAATCAAGAAACCATTAGAAATTTTTTTTTAATAATAGAAGAAAAGCCCTTGCGTAAAAATTGAGCTCTAATTTGTCAGGAGCCAATACTTTACAAGAAAAAATTGTTGCCTAACAATGAACAAAAAGAAAGCACTTTGAACTCTGAAGCGTAAAGTTTCACAGTCTAAATCAGACTACTTCGTCAGACAATTTCTATTTCTCATAAAACTTTGCAGAATCGTGACAATATTTTATACCTAACTTATGTGTCCTTCGAAAAGATCTTACCTAACCTAACCTATCTGTCATTCGAAAAGATCTAACCTTACCTAACCTATCTGTCATTTTGAAATATGTAACCTTACCTCTCTGTTCTTTGACAGATCGGTCGGGGGGCCTTCAAAACAGTGTATAGGGGGCTGGACACCCAGACGGGGGTGGCAGTGGCTTGGTGCGAGCTCCAAGAGAAAAAGCTGAACAAGGCGGAGAGGCAGAGGTTCAGGGAAGAAGCCGAGATGCTGAAGAAGCTGCAGCATCCCAACATCGTGCGATTCTACAATTACTGGGAGTACACCGGGACCAAGAAGAAGAACATAGTGCTCGTCACCGAACTCATGTTGAGTGGAACTCTCAAGACGTAAGTGTACCTTCTTTGTTCTCGTATCTTGTTACGATCTCGATTAAATCTTTGCAGCTACCTGAGGAGGTTCAAGAAGATCAACCCGAAGGTCTTGAAGTCGTGGTGCAGGCAGATCCTGAAGGGCCTGGCGTTCTTGCACTCCCGCTCCCCTCCCATCATCCATCGGGACCTCAAGTGCGATAACGTGTTCATCACAGGCACCACTGGTTCGGTGAAGATCGGAGACCTCGGACTTGCCACTTTGAAGAACAGGAGCTTCGCGAAATCCGTAAGTTATTTTTTTTTTTTATTTAACACTGCTTGCGCAGGAATGACGAGAAACCCCCAATATAATAACATAATGTATAAAAACAATAACAAAATATACCGAAAGTAACACTTTGAAAACATATGGCTGCTCACAATATAGACGACACATAGAAGATCTCTCTCAACCTGGAAAGTGTTAAAATTTTGAAGGAAATTGAAAAAAAAATAAATAAATAAAAAAAATAATAAAAAAAAATAAAAGAAAGAGTTAGACCGAGACCTTCTCTTCGAATTCGATCTGATTTTGCTTGGTTGGCTCAGGTGATCGGGACGCCCGAGTTCATGGCCCCCGAGATGTACGAGGAGCACTACGACGAAGGGGTGGACGTCTACGCTTTCGGCATGTGCATGTTGGAGATGGCCACCAGCGAATATCCCTACTCCGAGTGCACCGGACCCGCCCAGATCTACAAGAAGGTCATTTCGGTGAGTTTCACACCACAATCGGGTAAAGTACCTTCTTAAATCACCCCCAAATTTGTAGGGAGTCAAACCTGCCAGTTTCGACAAAGTCCAATCCCCCGACATCAAAGACGTGATCGAAAGTTGCATCAGGCCCAGAAAGGAGGACAGACCTAAAGTCAAGGACTTGCTTATGCACGCTTTCTTCGAAGAAGACGTCGGGTTAAAGGTCGAGGTTGTCTCTCAGGATGGCAACAAGGTGGTGTTCCGACTCAGAGTCATAGATCCGAAGAAAAGGACCCACAAGCATAAGGAAAACGAAGCCATACAGTTCGATTTCGACCTCGAAAGCGACAGGCCGAACACCATCTCCGAAGAAATGGTACGTTTGATCTACTATTAGTTCGTTCGTCACTTGGACATGTGTCAACGTGACAGTAGTTCGAATGTTAACGATTGAGTTTTGTTCAGGCAAAGTCCGGTATCATCTTCGAGGATGACGCCAAAACGGTAGCTCAGCTCTTGAAGGCGCAAATTACCCAGATTAACAAGGAGAGAGAGGCGCAGAGGTCGAAGGAACAGGAGGCGTTGGCTCAGCAGATGCAGTATCAGCAGTACATCCAACAGCAGGTCGAACAGCAGTTGTCGCAACAGCAGCAACAACCGTCCAACGTTTCCCAACAGCAATCCGCGTCTCAGCCTCAACCTACCCAACAGGTCTACCAGGTACTGTAATTTCACTTCGGGGAATTCGACGTTTTCATAACTTCGTCCTTTCCAGAATCAGCAAAGTTACCAACAAACCAGCACGGAGAATCAGCCGCAGCAACTGCCTCCCCAGCATTATAATCAGCAGGGGCAACCGCAGCAAGCCCAGCAGCAGGCTCAGATCATCCAGGAGCCCAGTCAGATGTCCCAGGCCCAATACCAACAGCCTCAGAATATTATCCAGCAAGAACAGTCTCAACAGGTTAGTTCCTCAACTTTTCGAGGGAATCTCTGAGTCTTCCTCAACTTTTTTTACCTCGATATGTTCTTATAGGATATATCTACTTATTTGAGGGTCATCTATCGGATAAGAAAACTGGGCAACAGCTTCAGAAAGTTGTCCCTTTCTACTCTTGACGTAAGACTAAGTAGATTCGCTAGAAATCCTATTCGATCAATTCGCTTCGACGATTCGAAAATCCAATATTTCCAACGTTATTTTAATTTTTCCAGTTTGTACAGCAGTCCCAACCGCCCCAACAGGACCAAGGGATGATCCAACAGCATCACATAACCACCCAATACCAACAGCAGTCGCAACAGGTCCAGCAGCAAGAAGCGCAAGTGTACCAACAAACCCAGCAGATTCCCCAGCAGCAACAACAGCAGCCTCCGCAACAAATTCAACAGCAACAGCAACAACCGCCTCTTCAGATGCAGCAACCTCAGCACCAGATACAGCAACAGCCGCAACAGCACTCCGAGCCGCAGCACAACATCCAGAGGCAACAGTCGGTGGATCCGGTCCAACAGCAGGTCACGATCCACACTCAGCAGAGCCAACAGCAGCAGTTCCTCCAGCAGAATTACATACTGGAGAATCAGCAGGAGTATCTGAACGTTATGGTGGACAATCAGCACAAGCTGAGCAGCATATCGCAGCCGGAACTCCTGCACGCTACCACTCCTCAGGTGGAGCATAGGCTGAGCGTGGACAGTCAATTGGACAAGATCACCCCTCAGGCTCAGCTCGATCCTCAGCAGCACCAAAGCTCCCAGCAGATGGTGCACCAGGTCGAAGGTACGTTTCTCCAGCTTTATATCCGAACAATCAATCATTCTTCGGTTGTTCAGCAGGTTACATCATCTACCCCCAAGCGCAGCAACAAGGCGGTTTTCAACCTGCGCAGCCCCAGACTTATCAACAGGGGCAGTATACCGAACAAGCGCCCCCTACAACCCACTCTAACTACCCCCCTCAACAATCGTCTCAGCAGGTGAACTATCAGCCTCAACCCCAGCAGAATTACATGCCTCAGCAAAACTATCAGCAACAGGGTCATTTCGTGGATCAGAACGCGTATCAAACTACCCAAGCTCAGTATTCGCAGCAAGGCGCCCCTCAGCAATCCCAAGCGCAGTTTTCGCAGCAGGGTGCCGGTCAGACTCAGCAACCTCAGTACGCTCAGCAGGCGAATCCCCAGGCTCAGCAGCAGTCGCAGTACCCTCAGCAAGGGGCGCCTCAGGCTCAGCAGTACGCCCAACAGGGGACGCAGCAGTCCGCCCCTCAGTACCAACAGACGCAGACGACTCAGCAGGCTCAGTATTCTCAGCAGAGCGCTCCTCAAACGCAGCAGGGTCAGTACCCGCAACAGGGGGCGCCTCAGTCTCAGTATCCTCAGCAGACGCAGTACGCCCAGCAACCGGTGTCGCAGCCTCAACCGGCCCAGTACAACCAGCAGAACGTTTCTCAGCAGTCGCAATATAATCAGCAGGGGCCGCCTCAGCAGTCCCACATGTACCAAGGGCAGCAGGCGCCTTCGGCTTACAACCAGCAGCAACAGACTCAGGCGGCTCAGTATCAGCAGTACATCTCCCAGACTTCGGTCGAACATCAGGTTTACCAACCGCAGGGGGAGCCGCACCAGCAGATGTACCAGCAGTCGCAGCAGATCCCCGCTCAGCAGCAACAGCTGCCGCCCGTTCAGCAGATGCAGCCGTCGCAATCTCAGCAGCAGATGCAACCTTCGCAGCCTCAACAGCAGATGCAACCGTCTCAGTCTCAGCAGCAGATGCAGCCTCAGCCCCAGCAGCAGTACATCCAGCAGCAGCAGGTGGATCAGAAGCAGTACATTGACCAGCAGTACATGCAGCAGCAGATGCAGCAACAGCCCCAGCAGATGCAGCAACAGTCCCAGCAGATGCAGCAACAGCCCCAGCAGAACCAGATGGTTCAGCCGAGCCAGGTTGTTCAGCCTGTAGCGCAGGTCAACATGGCCCAGACGCAACATGTACAGGTATGTTACGTTCATTGTCAAATGAATATCAGATTAGTTCATTGAATTTCAGAAAAAATCAAATGTATTTCGGATTACTCGATTGAATTTCATTTGATGTTTTCTGAAATACAATTGACTAATCTGAAATACAATTCGAAATGGTGTAGTGCATGAGAATCTTTGTTTTCCTTAGCCGGTCGAACAGCAGCCGAGTGAGCAGATATCGCAGCAGTCCTTAGGAAATCACAGGATGTCTTCTACCGAAGCCCCACCGATGAATCTTGCAGAGTTGCAACAGAAACTCGCACAGCAGAACGCCCCCGTAATCAAGGAGGCCCAGCAAAGAGTTTCCTTGCCAGCAATGTCTTCTTTCGACAGCCATTCGAACGACCAGAGGAGAATGTCTTCGGCCTCCCAGCCTTCGACTTCTCAGGACTATCAGCCTTCTTACCACCACATACAAGAGGTAAAATAGGACGCTAATATCGACGGATTTAATAAAATTTAACATTTCCAGGACACCTCCAACCAATCAGCAGACAACGGGAAGCCTACCGAGACCAGGGTGGACCAACAGGAGCCTCAGACGCAAGAGGACCAACCGGTTCTGGAGAGTCAAGTAAGTAAAGACGACGATACTAACTCGACCTCCGCGTCCGACGAGAAACCGCGCAGAAAAAGGGGCGGTTCCACCCGTCACCAGCTGATCGTCCAAAAGATACACCCCGACGGTACGGTCGAGTGCCAGCTGCTGTGCAAGCAGAAGACGATCAGCTTCAAGTTCAACAGGTCGGACACCACGCCCCAAGACATAATCGAGGGCATGATCAAGCAGGAACTGTTGAAGGCGGGGCCTCACACCACCTTGGAGGAACACCTGAAGGATGTGATCGGACAGTTGAACGTCAATCCGGAGAAGATTCCGGAGGTGACTCAACCGTACGTCCAGAAGGTAAGGTCTAGACGAGGTAGAAGGCTCAGAATCTCGTATCTTTGTTATTCGACTCGTAAAAAAGATTCTGAGCTCTATCCGGTTATTAAGTACCTGTGTCATCATTGGGATTCTTTTGTTTTACACGCTGCACAAACACAGGTCAGGCATGCTTCTCTAACAAGGCACCCTCATAAAAAAACACACAGAAGGCACAGATCAGTAAGTAAAGATCGGAATAGATGTTAATCGAGGTATCGCTGATGTTCGAAGTCTCTTACTTTAACCTTGGGTACGTTTAAACCTCCTGTTTTTCCTTTCAGCGCGAAGAGACCAGCCTGCAGAACCTCATGAAGCAACCGTTCTCCGAACAGACCAAAACAGATAACACTTTAGCCGGTCTGAAGTCCTCGTTGACCGAGAAGCTGTCTTCGAATCTTCGTAACAGGGAAAGCTTGAACAGCAGTGGGACTGTGTCCCGGAAGACGAGTACGGCTAGCGAGTACACCCCAGAGCACACCTACGTGGCTGAGAACAAACCTCCAGCTGTAAGAAAAGACACAAGCAACTCTTCGAACGTTTCGACGACAGACGGACCTACAGCTGTTGAAACTGCTAACAAGAAAGAGGACGAAAACGACGAGTTGAAGGTAGAACTGAACAACAGCCTGAAGAAGGGGGAGGTAAAACTTGTTCCGGGGCAAAAAGTGGATGTTAAAATGTTCATTTTGAAGCCGGAAGAGTCTTCGGACTCCAAACCGGAAGCACCTGAGGGAGATAGCAACGTTGAGGTGAAACCGACAGAGAGCAAGACTCCGGAAGCAGCCTTAAAGGTGCCCCAAAGAAAAATCTCTAGGTTCTTGGTAAGTCCAGTCCTATCCGGACAGTTGGACGTTCCCAAAGATAAGGAATTCGGCTCCGAGGAAACACCAAAGGTCCCCAACGAGGTAACGGAGGTCAAACAAGCCCCTCCGGAACCCACCAGGAAGAACTCTGGTCAGTTAGACGCTCCTAAACCTGTTCTGGAACCGGAGAAGGTTGTAGAGCAGAAAACCAGCGTCTCTTCGTTAAAAGAAGAACCGGCCAAAGAAGAACAGTCGGCTCCTGTGTGCGGTCCAGAAATGATTAACACTCTGGAACAGCTTAAGATCAGCCTGGACAACCTGAAGCACAGCGGTCATCCGGTGCATAAGAAGGAGCCTTCGGAGAGTGATTCTAAGAAGGATTTAGCGGCGCCGGTCGCTCAGAAGCCTCAGCAGAACGTTCAGGTGCAGCCGGCTCAGCAGGCGCAGCCTCAGAACCTTCAGCAAGCGCAGCCTGTCTCTAGTCAACAGCCTCAGCAACCGGCCCCGGTGCAGAGCCAGCCGGCTCAGCAGATCCCTCAGCCTCAGCCCATTTTGCAGACTCAACATCAACAGGTTTGTACGGTGTTTAAAATTGTACAGTTGCAGGTTTAACAGTGAGGTTTGTAGATGCCGCAGTTGGTGCAGCAGTTCCAACAGATCCCTCAGCCGGTGACTCCGCCCATTTGCCAGCCCAACAGTATTCCGATTGCGTCCCAGGCGCAGCACATTATAGGACCGCCCACTTTCACCCAACAAGCCCCGCCTCCTCTGGCTCAACCTCAGGTGATGCCGCAACCGCTTCCGCAGATCAACCAGGTGAATTTCGACCTGAATAATAGTACAGTAGAATCCGCTTATAATGACATCGAGGGGAAATGAAAAATACGTCATAATAACCCTAAGTCATATAAAGCAGAATTTTTCAGTTTAAGAAAAGAACGACAAATTCAGATTTTGCTTTATTGAAAAAATAAAAAATAGCTTCTCTTACAAAAAAAACTAAATATAAAGAACTTTTTCACTTTTTAGAAAAATAATCTGAAGTTTTAGTTTGCGTTTGTTTTTTTTCGACTTGAAATAATAGCTTCTTACACCATTGTACAACTTAGAAATGGCTTCCATGGATGTCATTTTGTCCACAAAACCAATAATCTCTTCAAGGAACTGGACTATACTAAAAAGCATGTCGGCACGCTTATGTCTCGTATCGTATCAAACCTCATGGCATTAAAAAGGATAGGGTGGCTTCAGAAAACGATCGAGCGGTCACTATAACCGGAAACATTTTCGAAAAATCATGTTGTTGTATCTGAAATCATATCATTGTAAGCGGTATGTCATTATAAGCGAAGTCATTAAATCCGTACCCTATTGTAAGGAGTTTTGAATGAAACCAAACTTAACACTGCATTTGCGTCATTATAAGCGATTGGTCAGTATAGCCGGCGTCATAATAAACGGATTCTACTGTAATAATATAATTCATTTTCATAATCAAAACATACAGTCAGACTAGAGCAAAAAAACAAGGAAAGATACAGATAGAGACCGATCAGAATTGGAATCTTTATTCTACGGTCTATCCAACGAGAAGTGATAGCGCCAGTAAACAACTAAATGTACGCCTATGGGGTTATGAATATTTTCATTGGCTGCCGTTTAGTGCCTTCTCCGCCTTATCCAGATTTGTATTACGACAATCAAGTGATTCATCTGAAATTGAATTCGCGCTACCGCTTCTCGTTGGATATACTATAAGTATTCTTTACGGTTTACGTTCCATTAAGAAAAGTCTCAGATCAACCTTGTACTAGATTCGACAACATCTGAATATCTCTTGGGAGTTTGTTGTATAATTTGAGACACATATACTCGAAATTTCTCTGAGATAGCGTGAGAGAAATCAGAGAATCCTTTTCACCCAAATTTTCGTTTTTTTCTCAGGTGACACTGACCACCGTTCCCCAGACGATCCCGATAAACCTGCCCCAGGTGCCTACGACCGCGCCGATCAACCTGCCTCCTCAGCAGTACGTACCTCCATTGCTCCCTCAGCAGGTCCCCATGTCCATCCCCTCCACGATACCCCCAGCGTCTCACGTCCTCCAAGTGGCCCAACCGATCATGTTGAACGTGGCCCCGGCCGTGGTGGAGGTGGCCACTCCGACGGCGCCCTACGTGCCCCCCCAGGTGGCTGACGTGACCTCCCCTCCAGTCCAGGGCATCCCGATCAGGGGGCAGTTTCAGCATCCGGTACCGGTGGAGGATCCCCTCCTACAGGGAGTGCCGATGGTGAAGAAGATGCCCGATAACATCAAGCAGATCTTGGAGAGGTGAGAGGGAAGGTTTCGGAGATGGTGGGAATGTTAAATTTTTTTTTTTTGTCGGTAGTAATTCCAACAAGGGCAGCCAGGCTTCCACTCCTACTTCGGACGCCAAGTACGACGTTCACCTGCAGAGTCTTCAGCAAAAGTTGTCTTCCTCCATGCCCATCGCTAGGACAGTCGTAAGCTTCTTTCCTAACTTAACCTCAATCTCATCTTCAACTAAATAGTTTGGCAACAATAGAGAGTTATCGAAACGCAAATAGAGGCCTAACTTGAATAAAGCTTCCCTTAATTTTACAGTTCTCACAACCTTCTAGGTTAAACAGCTTCTCACAACTGTCAAAATAAAGGAAATGTCATAATAAAGTTGTCAAGATACAAATCGTTTTGACAGCTCAAATATCCAATCAACTTTAAGGCATCTTTTATTACAGGATCCTTTAATAAAGTTGGGCATGTATTTGTGTTTCGATAACTCTCTATTTACTTATGCGCATTCACAAAAGATTTTGAGGTGGCCTGTAATAAAATACGGGCCTCCTGTACTTAACTTAAATAAAGGACAGCGGTATTTAAATGAAAGTTCCCTTATTTTGACAGTTCTCTCAATCTTCTAGGTTGAACAACTTCTGACAACTGTCAAAATGAAGGAAATGCCATAATGAAGTTGTCAAGACATAAATCATTTCGATATCTCAAATATCCAACCAACAGTTAGGGATCTTTTATTACAAGATCCCTTATAATGTTAGGTCTGTATTTGTGTTTCGATAACTCTCTATTAAAGAAATATCTAAACGCAAAGAGAGGCCTAACTTAAATAAAGTTTCCCTTATTTTGATATTTACTCATGCGGATTCGCAAAAGATTTTAAGCAGGCCTGTAATAAAATACGGGCTCCCTGTACTTAACTTGAATAAAGGACAGCCGTATTTAAATAAAAGATCTCTTATTTTTACAGTTCTCGCAATCTCTTAGGTTAAACAGATTTTCACAGCTGTCAAAATAAAGGAAATGTCATAATAAAGTTGTCAAAAATTAAGTTGTTTTGACAGCTCAAATATCCAACCAACGTTAAGGGATCTTTTATTACAGGATCCTTTAATAAAATGAGGCCAGTTTTTGTGCTTCGATAACTCTCTTATGTATTCCTAGTTACTTTTAATCATCCTAAACCTTTGCTGTACAGTTTCTCCTCTAAAATCTTCAAATCTTTCTTTTTTTTTTCAGCAGCAGCTAGGCGTAGAAGTAGCGGGATCTCCCCACAGTGGGGCTGCCACCTCGGAGGTCCTGTCTCCGGTGGTGGAGCTAGACCACAGCCCTTTCGCGTCGATGACAGACGCCTCCAAGAACGCCCAGATGATGAAGGAGTTCAACAGCCAACTCTCAAGGATAAACTCGAGGACCGAGATGGTCGCTGGTCAAGAACAGAAGCAGGAGCATCTGAGGACCGTCCAAGAGCTGTCCCCTCAGGAGTCGGACGCAGGGAAGAAAGAGAGGAAGGTCTCTAGGTTTAAAGTGAGTTTTTTACCTTTTTTTTTTTTTGTTCGATGTCTTAATTCTTTCGTCTTTAGGTTAGTGTGGTAACTGAGCCCGATCCAAACAAGTTGATCTTGCCGTCGAAGGAAAAGAAGGTCGAGGTGCCAGAACCTGTAGTTTCCGCTGTAGTTGCTTCGCCCCCATTGGCTTCCTCTGGAGGTAACGGTCACGCTGTGAAAGAGGACAAAGCCGATGTCAAGACCATAATTAACGATACCTTCAATAGTTTAGCGAATGTTTTAGCCGGAAGTTTGCCTCCGAACCAAGGTGAATGTCCTAAAACAAAGTTTTAACAAGATCTTGTCAATATAAAGAGCATTATCTAATTTTACTTTATTTTTCAGAGTTTCCGTCTGAAGTTTCTAAAGTAAGGGTGAGTAACGACTTAGTATATTCCCCAGAGTGAACCGTTCATCCCTTTACTAATAGTTTTGTGTAGTTTTGATGTCGTTTTCCTCGTGTTTTTGTTTTGTATTAACCCCTTTTAATTTATCGTTTTTTTATTTTTGATGAAGAGGGCGTTGTAACAAAACAGAAGAAGGACCGATCAAACCTCTGGGTTTTGTCGCAACGCTCTCCGAGCAGTTAGTTTAGACATTCCTTTTGTTTTGTCTTGTAGAAGCATGGCGTTGCCGTCAATACATCCACCATCGGCACCACTGCCCATTCTAACCTCACTTGTGGAAAGACTAACATCCCCGAAAACGACTCACGTCCCTTCTGTCTCTCTCACCTGACCGCGCGCCCCCTTCGCAAATCCGTGTCTTACGACGACCTCAAAAAGGGCATCGAGTCCATCCTGCCGATCAGGAAGCACCCCGCGAAGGATTCCTCCCCTCCTGAAGCCCGCAGGAGCATAGAGAGCAAGCATTCGTGCCTCAAAGAGTACCCTCAGATCGTTATACACCCTCCGGAAGAGAATTACAGCAACAGCATGCCCAACATCCACTCTACGTCGTTGGAGTACCAGCGCCCTCTGTTGGTTCGGATGTCGAGCTTCGATCAGCTCGATTTAGAGGACGAACATGGCTTCGAGTCTTGCGAAGACCTCTTTGATATGTCTGATGAAGATGTGGTGACTTCTCCTCCGACTAAGACTCATTTCGAGGAGTTTGTGAACGCCAGGAGGATGCCGGGGTATCTGGAGAGGTACTCCAGGCACCCTAAGTTGTCTACGAGGCAGTCTTTCCATGGTATGCCTTCTGCGAAGGCTCACGGAGTACCTTTTGGACATTACGCAACCAAGTCGATCGACATACCAGGCTCTAATGAGTTTATAGAGAACGACGAGCGTTGTTTCGAAGAGCACTCGCATTACAGACACTCAGACACCCCGAGCGAACTGTTAAAACGTCAGTTGAAATTGAAGCATTCCAACTCGATGCACAACTTAGCCAAGAGGCAAGACAGTTTGTTCTCTCCTCCGAAAGAAGAAGCTATATGTCCCTACCACACCATACACGGTGCCCAATTCCCCAGTTCCTACAGATCCAGATTGGATTACGATTACGATAACTTTAGGTTTAGGCATCCTCGGTTCTCACCCTCTTCCCACTCGAGTAGATCCTCCTACTTCGACTGCTCCTCCCACCAAGACACGCCCACCGGTTTCGGCCACGCCCATCACCACCACCATCCTCATCATCATTCGGAAGTTAGACGTGTGTACAAATGTTGTTGCGGTAAGCCGTGGTGCTTGGCAGTGGTGCCAATCGACCAATATTTGGAGAGTTACTTTGTCAAAACGGTAAGATTTTGGACGAGACTTTATTTCTGGTTCTGGCGAATGGGACGACTCGCTCTCTTGGTGTCTGAGCTTTCGTTGCACCTTCTGGAAAGGCTTTGGTTGGTAACGCTTGTGGCTCTGTTTCAATTTCTACGCTTTGTTAGGTGATTAACACGTAACCTTGGTTTGGAATGCATGAATCTCTGATTTTTTGTTGCTTTCGAGGTTTAGTAAACACGGCAGTGAAAAGTTGGAGATCAACGTATGCTTGATCTGCTTGAAACTCGTCGTTAATGATCGGTTTGATTGATTTTTGTTTCTGTATTGTAGGAAGAAACTTTCGAAGAAATGTTGAACAGACAAAAGGCTGAACTGAACGCTCTTATGGAGGCTCACCGTAAGCAGCAGTTGGAATACATGGGTAAGCTCCAGTTTGAGAATAGCGTCAGCACTCCGAAGCTTGAATGTCAAACGTAACGTTTTTTTTCGGTGGCTGATTTATGTTTTCTTTTTGTTTTCAGAGTTTCATAGGAAGCAAACGGAAGGTGAGTTGGTTGATTGGGTGTGTTGATTGATTGCTGATTTTTGTTCTTGTTTGTTTCAGAATCGAAGAAGAAGTAATTTTAGTATGTGGAAATGAAATTGAGAATGAAAGGCTGTATAAATATTGTTTATATTGTATCATAATTTAAAGAAAAAAGTCTAGTTAACCTAATTATATTATGAATCTGACAACGACTTTATTTTTAAATACCCATATGTTGTTTATTCGTCGCTAGATATTATCAATTGTTTTATAATAAAGATTTAAAAAGAAAACTTCTGTTTTTGTTCTATCACCGCAACACAAAAAGAATAATGTTATTTCCACATTTGGAACAAAAGTTAAGATAAAATCCATTCTGTGATAAAGTTCTTCAGAAAACTAAGAGATAAAGCAAAATCTCGATAATATAAAACACTTTAAACATTAGCTAACAAATCTCTCGAGTTAAACATGATATCTTCTTTTGATAAACTTTCAAATGCGAAAAGCTTTTCAGTCAGAATAACCAATTATAGAAATCTACAGAGATCTTCTGTTTTTCGACCTGATTATAAAAGAAAATTAAAGTTCAAGGTGATAACTAGAAACAATAGCGACAATATTGAAAAAATTTTGCAATTAGTAAAAATAAATTCTGAATTGAATAAAAATGAAGAACATTTCCTGAAAAAAGAAGAAGAATTAAAGGAATTAAAAGCAAATTTCGAAAATCTAAAAACCAGTTCTACCGAGGAAGTTAAAGAGTTGAATAGTTTAATTGAAAAGGTGACACAAACAGAAGCAGATACCAAAAAACATCTAGCAGATGAAGAAAAAAACCTAAGAGTCTTAACAAAAGAAGTAGACCGTACAATACAATATATCAATAATTTGGAGGAAAATTACAAAATTTTAGACAAAAATGAAAGAGATTTGAAGAAAGAAGTGGACAAATACAAAGCTGAGTCTGAGGCAAAATCGAAAAGCCTCAGTAAACTAGAAAATGATCACGAAGAAACTCAAAAATTGTATTCAACAGAAAAAAGGGCATAATGAAAAAACTCAGTAATTTAAAACAGGTTCAGAAGAACTCTTATAGTTTGTTGGATGAAAATGAGAATCTTAAGGAACAAATATCAGAAATTGCTATTTTACAACAGAAACTGAAGAGTTTAAGCGAAGTAGAAAAGAAAAAAAGTATTGAAAAAAGTTAAACTGCTGGTAAGGAAGGTTGCATAATCTTCAAGTAGATAGGTGTCGCCATCTGTAAACAAAAAAACGAATAAAATTTATGAGGTGTGTATTTTGATTCTGACAATCCCAATCTGACACGTCAGATTGAGGTTATCTTTCTGTAAGAATGTTTACGATTTGTGTCTGATCGATCGCATAATTTCAATTCCACTTTAAAATGTTCAAGAAATTGAAGGAAAAAGTTATAGACTCCCAAACGTCGCAAAGATTCCAGCAAATCACCCAGTCAGTGAGTGATAAGTTCCAGAACTTGGAGAAAGATGAAAACTTTTTCTCACTGACAGAAGATGGTAAATATTTGATTTAATTCCATGTCCAATTCGCTTTATTAGTTGTTTTCTTCAGATAATGCACTGAATTCCTCCACTTCGATGTCTATGGAACCCGGTTTTTCAAATATTTCACTCACATCTACACCTCAAGAAAACATGAACAGGCAACGAAAGAATTCAACGTCTTCGATGACTAGTGATGCTTCTTTTCTTCCAAGATACGATTCAGTCACGAGCATTTATCATCTTCAGGTATGCTCCAGGCACACTTCAATGAAACTACCTAAGAAACGAGTTCAGTCTTCATTTAATGTTTGTTTTATTCTAGTCCGATTTGGAAGTATCTGCCAGCGAAATGGAGGATAATGTATCCACAGCCTCATCTCAACTAGGTCATCTTTCTAAGGAACAAATATATTCAGCTTTTCAAAAGTCTCAAATGAGATATCACAAGTACAGAGGCAGATTCACAGATTTATCTAACCATTATAAGAATTTAGAAAGAGAATTTAATAAATTAAAGGTATATGATCAATTTAATCGTGAAAATGTTTTCAAAAATAATAATTTTTCAGACTGAGTTGGAAAAGAACCAAGAAAGGTCTTTCAGAAGAGTGAAAGAATTGAAAGAGCAATGTGAACTAGAACAAAAAGCAAAGGCACATCTTGAAAGCAGTTTACGAGTAGATTTGGATGAGAAAGAATATCATATAAGTACCCTTAAAGAAAAATTGAACATTTTGCAGAATAATCCCAGTATGAATGTAGATATAGAGCAGTTAACAAAGAATTTAAACGATACAAAACAAGAAAATGAAAACCTTAATACGATGAATCAAGAAATTAAAGCAAAGCTGATCATATTCCAGAGTAAGGAAGATGAATATAAAGAAAAAATAAAGAAATATGTAGAAGAAATAGAGAAACTGAAGGAAGACGAAAAAGAAAATAATTTGAAAATGGCAGAGAGCAAGATGATGATTCACAATGAATTGCTTAGTAAAGAAAAGGAACTTGGTGATTTACGAATGGAAAATGAAAATTTAAAGAAAACTCTGGAGAACGAAACCAAAAATAATGCTAGTACAAAACTAGAACAACTACAGAGTCAGAATAAAAATCTTATAGAAAAGGTTGAAGTTTTGTCTCAGAAATGTCAGGGACTAAATAATGAAGTACTTAAAATAGAACAGTTTAAACTGGAAATACAGAACTTAAAAACAAAAATCAGTGAAGAAAAGGCGGCGCATGATCTAGAAATCATTCGTTTAACTGAAGAAAGTACAGGACTGAAAGATAAGCTTCTCAAAGAAAAGCAAGAAAAAGAGGACATCATTGACAATCTAGAAAAAATGTTATTCAAGAATAAAGAAACTTACGAAGCGGAAATCAGTAGTTTGAAGAAGAAAATCGAAGATTCCTCAACCGAACTGGAAAATACAAAAAAAAATTACGAAGACCAAATTGAAAAATTACGAGAAGATACTAAACGAGGTCTCATATCTTTGCAAGAAAAAATGAGAACAAAGTTCGAGGAAGAATTCCAAGAAAAGGAAAAAACACTGAAGGAAGATTTAGAGCAGAATTTGCAGTCCTCTCCGAGAATCGAAACTATGCAACAAAAAATCGAGACCTTGGAAAAAGAACGCAACAATAAAATGCACGAAATGGATGCCCTCAAAGAAGAATTTGAAAAATTGGCGGAATATAGTAATATTGATAAGAGGAAAATAGAAGATTATAAGCAAGAACTGCAAAGTCTTGGGAATCTTGTACAAGATTACAAAGATAGAGAAGTCAGGTTGCAGGAAAATTGTGAGACTTTGGCTAGTGAAAAAAATGATCTAGAAAAGAGTCTACAAAGTATAAGAGAAGAGTTAACGAACGTCAAAATAGCAGCAGAAAATAAGGACAGCATTGTAAGCAAATACGAAGAATTAGTTTTTGAATATGAAAGAACAAAAAAAGAACATGAAACATTATTGAAGGAAAAAGAAGACTTACAACTGAGGTTATCAGAGAAAAATGAGAATGAGGAAAAACTTGTTTGTGAAATAAAGGAAGAAGAATTTTCCAATTTACGGATAGAAAAAGAAAAATTGGAGAGATATTGTAGAGAACTCGAGGAAAAATTAAAACTAATAGAGATGAAACTAGACGATGATGAGTGTTCTAAAGAGAGTTGTAAAGTGTTGGAGCTTGAATTGAAAACATTACAAGAAAAGTTCGAGGTAATTACTAGAAACAATAGCGAGAATATTGAAAACATTTTGCAATTAGAAAGGAAAAATTCTGAATTGGAAGAGAAACTAAATAAAAATGAAGAATATTTGCGAAAAAAAGAAGAAGAATTGAAGGAATTAAAAGCAGATTTCGAAAATCTAAAAACCAGTTCTACCGAGGAAGTTAAAAAGTTGAATAGTTTAGTTGAAAAGTTGACGCAAACAGAAGCAGATACCAAAAAACATTTAGCAGATGAAGAAAAGAACCTAGAAAACTTAACGAAAGAAGTAGAGTGTAAAATACAATATATCAAAAATCTGGAGGAAAATTATAAAATTTTAGACAAAAATGAAAAAGATTTGAAGAAAGAAGTGGACAAATACAAAGCTGAGGCTGAGGCAAAATCGAAAACCGTCAGTAAGCTAGAAAATGATTACGAAGAAATTCAAAAATTATATTCAACAGAAAAAAAAGACATAATGAAACAACTCAGTAATTTAAAACAGGTTGAAAAGAACTATTATAGTTTGTTGGATGAAAATGAGAATCTTAAGGAACAAATATCAGAAATTGCCATTTTACAAGAGAAACTGAAGAGTTTAAGCCAAGTAGAACAGGAAAAAAATGACTTGAATGCAAAAATTAGTGAAATGGAAAAGAATATAGAAATTTTACAAACTTTGAACTCGGAAAATAAGGTGAAGATGGAAAATTTGGAAGAATCGAAACAGGGAATAAACAAGTTGGAAAATGAAAGAAAACAGTTGTTGGAAGAAGTTGCTATTCTGAAAAACATCAAAGAAGAGAAGAATGCTGCTCAAAAGGATTTGGATGATATCAAGAACGTATTGCAGGTTGTTGAAAAAAACTATGAAAAGGCACAGCGAGATTATGAAACTTTAAAAAATGATTCAGATTCAGAAAAGAAAAAATTTAACAACGAATACGAAGATTTAAACAGAAAATATCAAGAGCTCTCCAGAGAAAAGGATGAATTGGTTCAAAATGTTGAAGGCAAATGTGAAAGAAGCCAGCAAGAACTTGAGATGCTTAAAAATGAGAAGAGGGAACTAGATGATAAATTTCAAGAAGTTTCGTTGGAAAAGAACAATTTAGTGCAGAAAATATCACTAATGGAACAGGAAAAACTTGAGCTTCTAGCAAAATTAAACAACAGTTTGCAGGAAATGGATAAAAACAGCAAAGTTAAAGACGATATGAAAACAGAAAGGGAAGAATTAAAATCGAAACTATTCAAAATAGAAATGTCCAAAAAAGAAATGGAAGGTTTGATCGAATTGAACTCGAAAGAACGGCACGAATTAAAGGAGGAAATTTCAAAACTAAAGGGAACCATTAACACAATAAATAGGGAAAAACAAAGTATACAAGAATCTTTTGCTAAACTGAATAATATAGATAGTAAATATAAACAATTACAATCAGAATTTGACGAATTGACTATGAATGTAAATAAAACGAAAGCTGAAAATGATACTTTGCTCCAAAACAATAAACAAATGAGTTCGGACTATAAACACATTCTGGAAGAAAACCACAAACTCGTATCAGAACTAGAAGAATTAAAATTGACTCTAGAGAACTATAGTGCTGTAAAAGTGAAACTAGAAGAAGATGAGATCAAGCTCAACATAGAGAAAGAAGAATTATCAATTAAATTAGCGAAGGCCACCGAAGAAATAAACGTGCTGAAAAAGGAAAACTACGAACTGAGAGAAAACAAAATGAGTAAAGCAAACGACGAAGTCGAATTGTTAGACATGCAACAAAGTTATTATGAAATGAAGACTAAACACGATGAATTAAATATGGAGAATAAAGAATTAAAGAAGCAAATTGAAGAGTTTAGTAAGAATATAGAAAGTTTCAAGGAAGAAAGAAGGAAATACGAGAATACAATAAGCGAATTGGAGAGACATCAGAACGAACTGATGAACGAGAAGCAACTCCTCAAGGAGGAGATCGAGGAGCTCAAGATCTCCCCCCTGAATCTCACCAGTGCCAAAACCAACAACCTCAACTCGTTAAAACACAACAACATCCTGGACAACCACGGGAACGAAGAGTTGGAAGAAAAGCTGACCCAGCTGAAATCCCTCGACATAACCAATAAGGCCACCATAGAATTTTACGAGAACGAGGTGCAGAAGCTTAGGACAAGCAACGAGAAGCTGAATCGGAGGCTGGACGAGACTCTGGTGACTCTGAATCATTGCAGCGAACTTTCGCAGTCGACTGAGTTGGAATACTTGAAGAACGTCCTGTACAATTACATGCTGGGAAAGGAGGGGTTGGTTTTGGCCAGAGTTATAAGTACGGTGTGCAAATTCGATGACGAGCAGACGGAGGAGGTCCTGAAGAGGGAGCAGCAGAAGCAAACTTTGGTATGTTATTTTTTTTATCTTCCGAGAGTTGATGTTTTTATTTCGTTGTGTTTTAGCTTGCGAAACTCGGACTTCTTTAACCGAATACTTACGTTTCGAAAAAGGAGACGATTTGAATGTGAATGGTTGGATTTCAAGACTGCCATACCCTCATCGTTTTGGGAAATTTCGGATAAGTAAAAATTGACTACCGAAGCCTTACCGTATTTGGGATGCAGGGATTTCAGAGGCAACTTCCTTAGCACACCTTTCCCCGGGATAATTCCCTGATATTTTGTATTTTTTTACAATACGGCAATAATTGTTGAAATGTATAGGTATTTAATCTGTTTTTGTTTTCGTTTATTGAATTATTTAACAATAGGATTATTGATTAAAGCGGTCCTCGATAGGAGTATTTATTTCGTAATTGTGTAGCTTAGGTGTTTTGTAAATTATACGATAACGTTGTTGCACTTTTTACCTAAATTGTTATAATAAAAACATTTTAACCAGTTTATTCTTGGATACTTTGTTCTTCCTATACTTCTCTAGGGTCAATTTTAATTGTTCTAGTTCTGATACAAGTTTGTTTTTTATTCCAGAATGTGTTTATAGTACGAACTCATTTTTTTATTATTTTGGAGCAAAGAATCATTTTCAGCTTTCGTTTTATTTACTTCCATAGTCAACTCGTCAAATTCTGATTCTAACTGTTTATATTTACTATCCATATTATTCACTTTAGCAAAAAATTCTTGTATACTTTGTTTTTCCCTATTTATTGTGTTAATTGTTCCCTTTAGTTTTGACATTTCTTCCTTTAATTCGTGCCGTTGTTTCGAGTTTAATTCGATCAACCCTTCCATTTCTTTTTTGGACATTTCTATCTTGAATAGTTTCGATTTTAATTCTTCCCTTTCTGTTTTCATATCGTATTTAACTTTGCTGTTTCTTTCCATTTTCCGCAAACTATTGTTTAATTTTGCTAGAAGCTCGAGTTTTTCCTGTTCCATTAGTGATATTTTCTGCACTAAATCGTTCTTTTCCAACGAAACTTCTTGAAATTTATCATCTAGTTCCCTCTTTTCATTTTTAAGCATATCAAGTTCTTGCTGGCTTCTTTCATATTTGCCTTCAATATTTTGAACCAATTCATCCTTTTCTCTGGAGAGCTCTTGATATTTCTGTTTAAATCTTCATATTCCTCGTTAAATTTTTTCTTTTCTGAATCTGTTACATTTTTCAAAGTTTCATAATTTCGCTGTGCCTTTTCATAATTTTTTTCAACAACCTGCAATACGTTTTTGATATCATCTAAATCCTTTTAAGCAGCATTCTTCTCTTCTTTGATGTTTTTCAGAATAGCGACTTCTTCTAACAACTGTTTTCTTTCATTTTCCAACTTGTTTATTCCCTGTTTCGATTCTTCTAAATTTTCCATCTTCACCTTATTTTCCGAGTTCAAAGTTTGTAAAATTTCTATATTCTTTTCCATTTCACTAATTTTTGCATTCTAGTCTCTTTCTGATATTTGTTCTTTAAGATTCTCATTTACGTTAGAAACATCTTAACCAGTTTGTTCTTGTTATAACAAATAAAATCTCTTGAATTGAAGAAACTTACATCAGACAAAATAAAACAAAGTCATAATAAAACATTTATTCAAGTTTCAACATATACCAGAAACTAAAAAAATAAATACAGATCTGAATCAACAATGGAAAGTCTTAAAACATTAATACAACACTAACATATTTTTTAATCTTTGGAATCATACTATATTAAATTAGAAGAACAACATTGGTATCCAGAGGGTTACAATCGGAATTGGATTATTCTAAATCCTAGGAATATTTGTTTAAACTTTCACAGACAAGTTATTCGAGTTTCTTGACGATTTTATTCCTTTCGTTGCAGTCGATGATGGCAAGATTCTTGCATGCAACCACCAGATGCAAGAGGGATATTCCACTTTTCACAATAGCTACAGGAAGTGACACATATTGAATAACAGTAATTACTGGCACTCCTAATACTGCAAAGAAAATTTAATTATTTAAAGTTAGAAACACTGGGGAACAAAACTTACCTATTGGTCCTGGTGTGAAATACAAGATGTACCGTGCCAGATAGAAACATTCGTTGCCGGCACACATGAAGAATAAAACACTCCTATTTGTATAATACAAACTCATTATTTTACTCTCCGACATATCAATGAACTTATGGCTGGATTTCCCTTGCAGGATGGAACTGTAAAAAGTTTAATTAGCAACGAATAAAGGAATTATCTTGAGTCAACTCACGTATGAAGGTATATCCAGTGGCAAGATATGTCTATACACATAGAAGTAAGGTACCAAAACATATGCGAAGGATATAGATGTGCCAGAACTGCACACAAACACATTGTACCACAACGATCAGTAAGTTGGTCCAACATCGCTCCAAATTTGGTGCCTTGATTGAAATACCTAGAAGAACGGTTTGTACACAAAACAACTTGTATTGTAACTTGTTTCTTCAATATACCTTGCTGCATGTCCATCTATTGCGTCCAAGAGTGCAGATACAGAGTAACATACCAAAGCAATGATATAGTCAGTGCTCATGTAATAAAATGAAATAAAAGCTAAGATAATCCTTGCATATCCTGAAAAAATTGTTCTCATGAACCAGTATATTCAGAATGATATTCAGGAATTTACCAATCAAATTTGGGACGAAAAGGAATATATTTTCCTCAACTTTTTCGCTCATTTTGGCACTAATTAAATACCGAATTGAATTCAATTTTCAATTCGAGTTTAATTTAATTTATTAACTGATTGTGTGGAATAAAACAATATTGATTTGGACTTCCTTGCAAAAACAGACATGCGTCTTTCATAATTAAATTATGATTATTTAAATGAATTAGAATTTATTTATTTATACAGTTTCGATAGCAGGATGTCTTCTGAAAAAAATATATTTTTTCAATTTTTTAAATTAAACAGTAATAATTTGAATTGGTTCGGAACGTATTCTTGCCCATAGAAAATTGTTTGACCTTGTAAACAATAAAGTTACGCAACTTTTATTCGAATTGTAAATAAATTCCTTATTTTGAAACAGATTGAATAGGACGGGTTTATTTTAATTAATATCTGAAGAGTGTAATAACAGTTCTTTCTTGAAATCTACAAATTTCTCGGAGAATATCGCCTTTGAATATTTTTTTCGGAAATTATTGAAAATTTTCAAATTTGGTACCATCCATTCGGAGTGGAAGAGCGCATGTACAAAGTGTGAAATAAGTTGGTTGTTGAGTTTTGTGACAGACAGATTTCTGATAAGAATCATACAAGTACTTATTTTGTGATAATTGAAAAATTCTTTAAGATACTTTGGCCTTTTTATCTGGAAATACGAAACAATTTCGCTTTCTTCAAGTCAGTTGAAGGATTGTCAATTGTCATAAGTCATTCTTGTCAGTTTAGTGCTCCTGTTGTCTGAGGACAACTGTATCATCTAATGGCGGTGAACTTTTTACGGTTTAGAAGTAGGAATTCTTAAATAATTTAGTACTTTACTGTGTGAAACGGTAGTTACAAATCCACATTTATATGTCCTGAATAACTGGGGCGAAATGGCGTGGAGGAGAATCAAGTAGTGGTGTTGGTCAAGTCGGTAGCTAAAGGCTCCACATTTGGTCTTTTTTGATAAGAAAATGGCCCCCCAGCCTGACAATGATAACACACCGAAAGCACCCGACAAAAACGATAAAACCAAAGCAGATAAACATGCAAATTCCGATGCAAATAAGGAAAAAAACAAAGATTTCAAGGTAAATTCATTGTGTGCATTCTTTCAACTTTCTTTGTCAAATATTCTATTTTTACATGGCAAAGTCATTCTTTCGCAAATGCACTTCATTGTAAATGTTTTCATATCAGAATATCATATCCAACACATACCAAACTGAGGTTGGAAGCGTTAAAATTCACCATGTCTTTGCATGACTTGTAAAATTTCAGTAGGATATGTTACTTTTGTCCATATTCTTCAACACTTGAATTATTCAAGAGAATTAAAAGTTGATTAATCTTTCGTATGATGAGAGTTGAACATAAAAGAACAATTTTCCTTTGGCATCGATTAATTAATTTTTATTTCCAGACTCTGAACAACCTGAACGACTGCGAGCTGAAGGATCTTTTAGATGAAGCCATTACATACAAAAATCCCAAAGATAGAGAAGGCAAAAGTACGCTTTTCAAGGTGGGTACAAGTCTATTTTTTTAAATCGCCTTTTTGACGTTTAACCGTTATCCCAATCAGGAGTTGCTCAGTCAAGCCGAGGAATCCGAGAGGAACGCCAGAGCCGCAAGCGCGGGCGGTTCCGAACAAGTCAGATACTGCAACACCTCCGCTAAAAGATCGAAGCACCGACGGAAACCTAACAGCATATCGGAAAATGTCATGCACGGTGGCAGCCTCGACAATCTGGCCAAGGAGGACCTCTTTGAGGTGGCCCATCACCTCAGCAAGCCCAAGCGGACCGTCAGTGCTAGGCAGAGGGAGGGGGGTGAGTTTTTCTTGGTTCGTTTCATAAAAAATGTATTAGGTCGATTTTTGGGCCCCAATCTTTCGAAATTCAAGGATGAAGATGAAATGCACCAACTGAACTTTAAAAAGTGCATTACGTTTGCTAAAAATGAATATAGAGTTACAAGAAAACATTACGTTCAGCCAGCATGTTTTCTCTTCTATTTTCTGTTGAAAAACAGCAGATACATGAAAGAATGAAAAGAATATTAATGGCCACCTGTAGACCTCATTCTTTTGCAATAAGAGGGAAGCGTTCTTTTCAAATTTTATTCTTTTAATGGTCCGTCAGTCTTTCTTAATCATTCAGCATGTTTGAAAAAATATGTCTTAGGTCGATTTTTGGTCTCTGATCTTTTGAAATTTGAAAGAGATGAGAAAATGCACCAACTGAACTTTCAAAAATGCATTTCGTTTGCTAAAAATGAATACGGAGTTACGAGAAAACATTACGTGTTTTCTCTTCTACTTTCTGTTGGAAAACAACAAATAGATGAAAGAATGATAAGAACATTAATGCCCGCCTGTAGTCCTCATTCTTTTGCAATGAAAGGGAGGCGGTCTTTTCAAATTTTATTCTTTTAACGGTCTGTTAATTTTTCTTAATCATCCAGCATGTCCATTCTCAATTCAGGAAATCATACAACAAAAACTCAAACAAGCTACAAAATCAATCCATAAACATAAGTTTAATAATAAACACATAACTCATGAATTTTTTGGCAAATAATTCAGGAAATCACCGGAGAACAAGAAAAAACACTTCTCTATATGAGGGACTAACACTTTAGGTCATTTTAAATCCTTCAAGCATTGAATTTACTTTGTAGAATAAGGCATATTCGCAACTTTCAATAATAACATTACAAATCGTCCTGTATATCGAAATGAGTGTTTTTATCGTAAGGAGGGCTCTTAAAACGTTCCGATAAATCGTCGGTGACGCAATCAGCTCAATGATTCCCTCCATTAATCCGCTAAACGATCGGATCGTCGTCTGGCGTGCAGGGTGTGTATTTATAATTATCTTATCTCGCGGTCCGGTTTCCTGCTCTTATCTCCGCCACTGGACGGTTCGGCTCCTGATCGAAGACCGACGTGCGCTTCCGCTATCAATCGTATCGTATTTCGGCCGAAGGTAACCGATCCGCTGCAGCTGTTGCGCCCACATTTCAGGGCGGGGTTGCCGGAATGCCTGCGAAAATTCGGAAACCCCGTATTTTTTCAATTGAAAGTTTAATTTTATTCCTGAAAGCTTTCGATGTCATTCCTTTGTGTGTTCTCTATGGTTCATAACGTTATTTCTGTGGTTTGAGCCTTTCTAAAACCATAGAGTATAGGAGTAAGGGCAGTTCTACCCGGAACATAGAAGGTAACTTCCGGTTCAGTTCAGAACTGAACTGGAGTGGCGTAGATCAGTTCCGTACGTGATGAGTCTTATCGCATCATATGGATTGTTCTAATTTCCTCGTTTCTATCTTCTGTTTTACGTGTCGATGTGTAAGAGTTGTTCCGGATTTTCGGCTTGAGGTAGGCAACGCCGCAACCGGCCTTGCACTGTCACCGGAGCAACATTTTCATTTTTCGCACGTTACTCCGCTCGAATTAAACCGTTTGTTTGCGATCTCGCGAGAAACGTCAGATTGGATTGGGACCGCCTTCGTAGTGCCAAAACATAACCGTATGAAACCGCGGTAACAGTAAAAATAGCGTGTTCAAGAATCCGAAAAATCCGTCAGAGGGTTACGTTGCGTAGACAGCGACTGACGGACTGTTAAGATGGATTTTTCCGCGGATTTTCGCCATAGGCGCGTTTCCACGGCGCGAAACGACTGTTAGGTGGCTGCATTGTTCGGCGATTTGTGTTTTTCATCTGTTTTTTGTTTTGCTTCCCTTTTTTCATCCGTGTCAAGGTTGGACGGGTCGATCTGCGCAGGTGTCGTTGATGCACTGTACCTAACCTAGAAACCGAAGTGAATCTTCTATGATGTCAGTTTTCTAAATAATCCAATTTGTGGATCAATCATTGTTTTTAAAGTAAGTTTTTTAACGAAATTGCCTCATTTATTCAAAGTTCAGTTCACACTTGTGATCACCATTTGCCCGTTTTGGATGAAAATTTATCAGTCTCGAAGATTTTTCGATGAAAAGTTCAGGCTAGAATTTCCCATTACGAAATATGCAAAAATTTCTCAAGTGTAAGTTGAATTATCATGTGTTGAATTAACTAAATTTTCAGATTTAACCGAATGACTTTCGTTTTCATTATGCATCCGATTAGATGATCAGTGCTGCCAACTGATTCTTATCAGTTTTTGAGAAAAATGGAATTTTCCTGTAAATTTTTTTAATCTTTCATTTTTTTTCTCAATTCTGTCAAAAATTGAAGCAAGTGCCTAGCCTCTTGTGATGTTTTATTCGGTACTTGATTCATTATTGTTAGACTGAAGGTACGCTGTTATGAAAACGTCATTGATGAGTTTCTAGAACTTTTCTCATGAAAAAATTTGGAAACCAATCTTTTTCTCAATATCGGTGATTTTGCACTTGAGTGCTTCATGTCTAGTTTTGAATTTTAAAGGAC
Source organism: Hippodamia convergens (assembly GCA_038502775.1). NCBI lineage: Eukaryota > Metazoa > Arthropoda > Insecta > Coleoptera > Coccinellidae > Hippodamia > Hippodamia convergens. The sequence goes on along the minus strand of CM076609.1, from coordinate 64,781,979 downwards.
AATAAAGTTTTTTTTTATTTTAATCTGGATATCAAATTGCAATTTAAGCATAGAATAGTTAATTTCGAGCATCTCTCATCATGTTTTGTGACCAAATTTCTATGATCACTACAAATGAACATTTAAATTTCTTTTGACATTTGGTGCGTTATTTTCTATTATATTTCATGGTTTGTTTGGATTTGGAAAATCCATAATTATTAATAATTTATTTCACAAGCGTACTTAAATGTTAAAATGTGGGCATAACGTCAGTTGAGTTCAGAGAGAAAATATTTCTATGATTCATTGGTGAACCACAAATAATAATATAACCTCCCTGCTGGCAACAAACATTTCAAATATTCGCGAGAAGCATTGTTATTTTTCATCTACTTTTGTACAGTTTCTTTCATTCATTTTATTTATTTCAAATATGTCTCAAGATAACAGTTCTGTACACAGTAAGGGTAAGCTTTTTGATAAACAAATATTTTCTTAGACATTGTTTGGAACTTTTGAATTTCTCGAGTTTCATTTCTGAGTCGGTTGAAATTGTTCTAACGGTTTGAATGTTTCAGGGAGCCTCCCATCCAACGTCAACGCTGGCAGCCTTGCCTCCTACGATCCCCATTTCTTGGAGGAGGCTCTGCGGAAGAGGACTGTCGGGGGTGGGGGGCCTCCGGAACCTATGGAAGTTGACATGGAGACTGCCAGTCTCTTGGATCATGATTCGGTAGCCGAGAATTACGAGAGGGGGGCCCCCAACGAGGGCGGAGAGATCGCCACCAACCAGATCGCCCCCAAGTTCACCACCAAAGCCACCTTGCAAGTCAGTAAGTACCGCAGAAAGAATATTTTGAATTAAACTGATTACCTTAAAAAAAGTAATATTAGATATTTTTTGCCTTGAAAAATTTCTCTAAGTTGAATCAGATCCATGTGGAGTAATTTTTCAGTAGTTTGTGAATGGTTTCTATTTTGAGTAATTGTGTTTACGAATTTACTCTGTCGATCATTAATTTTAAGTGAGATTTAAATATTTCAGGAGTATTTTAACATGTTGAACTTATTTGTTTCTTTACTGAATACATATTTTCTCTTGTAGATGTCGACGATGCCCTCCACTTTAAGGATCTTGACCACATAGAGAAGAAACATGATATTGAACAAATTTCAGCGAAAGTGCTGCAGACCAAGTACAGCGTTTTCATCCAAGATTACAGCCCTATCACAGAAGCATCTAAGGTGAGTTTTTCAGTTCGATAAAAGCTGTTGTCGAAATGAATCTATAATGAGTGCACTTACGTTTTTTCTTCCTTTCTCCCATAGAAAAATAGAAGACCCCGGAAAGAAGGTACAAAAAAGAATTAAAGTTGGGTTCCTTGAAAATAAATTTTTTGTTTTGCTGGTTTCTCTTTGATTTGTAGTTGTTTTGGTTTCTCCCCTTTCCTTGTTTACAACCCTGATCTCTGAGGCCCCTTTTGAATCATTCTACATGATTTTTTTGTGTTAGGCTCGGAGGGTGGTGGATTTTTTACTTGAAAGAAATGAAACAAAATATCAGAGTTTTCGAAACTCAAATACAGGCATGACTTTATTGAAAGATCCCTTAACGTTTGTTGGATATTTGAGCTATCGAAAAGACTCATTCCTTGTCAAATTTATTATGACATTTCCTTCATTTTGACAGTTGTGACAGAAAAGTTGACAGAAGATTGGGGGAACTGTCAAAATAATTTAAATATGGCTGTCATTTATTCAAGTTAAGGCCTGTATTTTATTACAACACACCTATATCTCAATTTGGGAATGTTTTGTTATTCAAAGAAAATTAATTCCATAAAATGTACCTCATGGAATATAAATTCATTGGTACTCATGAAAATAAAAGATTCTCAGATTTTTTGAGTCTGAATGAGAACAAAAACAGGATGCATGGTAATGACAAGTCTTTTTTGATGGGAAAAATTAAAATTGCATGAATCATACTGATGTAAACTCTCATGTTTTAAATCTACCACCGACAAAGATGGTCTTTGGAGACAATGGGGTATTTCGGAGGTTCCAGACCCCGATCAATTTCCCGTTAAAGTTTCATTAGCATTGTAAAAGAGTTATGGGCTGGTAACATGCGATGTTATGAATAGTGCTCGTCATAAATGTCGTTTTTCGTTAATGACTCTGTGTCCATGAAAATTGAGAATTTTGAATTCTAAAGAGAGCAAACTTGTGTTTCTCATCCACTTTTTCTGAAGGTGTTGATAATTCTTTCCCATGTGTCTGAGGGTTCTAGAGGAAGGAAGTGGTTGAATTATGATTCCAAATCGAATGTGTTGATTTTTATTCGTTATCACTCTGTTGGAACGTTCGATTACGTTTTTTATCGTGGAAAACTCGCATGGAATGATTTTTGTCGTTGTGAACATTAACCTTTTCGTTTTATCGTTCAATCACGAATATTTTCACTTTAATGATATCGTTACAACTTAAATGAAGTAAAGTCAAAGAGGAATATTAATAAACTGAAATTTTCTGCCCGAGAATCGCGAAATCAACGGCGGCCTTGAACGAAACCCGGTGATGAAATATCATTATCGAGTTACGCTCGCAATTACGCCCAAAAACAATCGCTCATTGTTGCTCTGGAACTCGCCTCGGGCGCGGAAAAAAAAAAACTTCCAGACGACGCCGGGCCTAATTCGGTCGACGGAGATAAGCGCATCGGATTTCCATTGAATGATTCTCGCCCCGATAACGATAAGATAAGGTTTTCTGTCGCTATTTACGGAACAGGTGAAGAAGTATTCGTTTTCTCTCACGGAATTTTCGCGACAGGTGGAGCGGACCTCATCTGTTCATAGAATTCGCGAGAGTGGTTCCGTAGAATCGTCTTGACCGAATCACAGAAAACTGGCGGTTTTTGTTCATAGAATCTTCGTGACAGGCGAAGTGAACCTTTTTCATTCATAGAATTCGCGAGTGGGTCCGTAGAATCGTCGTGACAGGTCGACAGGGAGAGCAAACCTTTTCCGTTCATAGAATTCGCGATAATTTTTTGTGTTATAGAACTGGCGGTTTTTGTTCATAGAATCCTCGTGGCAGGTGGAGCGAACCTTTTTCGTTCATAGAATCGTCTTGACGGGTGCATAGCATTTTTCGTGTCGTAGAATTGGCTGTTTTTGTTCATAGAATCTTGGTGACAGGTGGAGTGGACCTTTTTCGTTGATTGAATCGTCGTGACGGGTGCATAGAATTTTTCGTGTTATAGAACTGGCGGTTTTTGTTCATAGAATCCTCGTGACAGGTGGAGCGAACCTTTTTCGTTCATAGAATCGTCGTGACGGGTGCATAGAATTATTTCGATTCATAGGACTGGAGGTTTTTGTTCATAGAATCCTCGTGACAGGGGGAGCGGACCTTTTTCGTACATAAAATTCGCGAGTGGGTTTATAGAATTGTTCGTGTCATAGAACTGGCGGTTTTTGTTCATAGAATCTTCGTGACAGGCGGAGTGAACCTTTTTCGTTCATAGAACTCGCGAGTGGATCCATTAAAACGTCGTGATGGGTTCATAGAATTTTTTGTGTTATAGAACTGGCGGTTTTTGTTCATAGAATCCTCGTGACAGGTGGAGCGAACCTTTTTCGTTGATAGAATCGTCGTGACGGGTGCATAGAATTTTTCGTTTGATAGAACTGGCAGTTTTTCGTTCATAGAACCGTTGGATCGGCTTGTTGGTGGGTGTTTCGTTCATAGAATCGTGCGACGGACGTCACGTGCTTTTCTACGGCCGCGGTAGCGTCGATCGCGTGATTTTCCGCGCGCGCTCTTACATCCTGAAACTATTATGTGGCGTTTACGAACTTTGAACTCCTCCTCCTCGTAGATAAAACGTCGATCGGCGATTAACGTGCGAAGTTGGCCGGACACGCTGCTGTCGCGGTGGGACCCGAGTCGAGTCGCTGATCAGACGTCGGCCAGCTTGTGACGTTCCGTGCTCTCTCTCGTCGTCGTCGTACACGTTTGTTTTTGTTTGCGTTTTTTTTCGTGCCGTTTTCGACGCCGTTCGATGCGTCGTCGGTGGTCGGGCGCGTGAGACCGCGTCTGTCATGTCCGGCGTCGTCCTGTGCGTCCGCATGATCCTCGTGTCGGCCGTCCTCTTCGTCGTCTTCTTCGCCGAGACGGCCTACAAGTTCCTGACGCTGCGGACGTCGACGTCGATCCTGACGCTTTTCGCGATGCTCTTCTGGTTCGTCGAGCGCAGGGCCGGGCCCGACTCGAAGCTGTGGTCGCGTGACCTGGTGCGGCTCGATTTTCGCGCCGCCGAAAACGGCCCTGCGGCCATCGAGGACGCAAAGGTGAGCTTGTTCTGTGGTTTTCTCAACCCTCGATCTGTGGTCGAGGAAGGGTTCTGTGGTTTTTTCAACCCTTCATCTATGGTCGTACTCTGTGGTTTTTTCGAAATCTCGATCTGTGGCCTTGATCTGTGGTCGGACTCTGTGTTCGAGGCCGGGTTCTGTGCGCGGTTTTTAACGCAGATCGCGATTTTAATTATTCATTTCTTGGAGCCACGCGATTTCACGTCGATTATTCGCTGTGTTTTCGTTCGGCGCGTCCTTGAACGGTATATCAGTTTTATATGGGTACCTAGATAAATTACGATGCGTGCGCCATGGGCGCGCGCGTAGGGTTTAGCCGGAACGTCAGCCAGTGGCGTTCGCGAATTGTTTTCTTTTGAAACTCTCGATATTATCGAAGCGATGACTGTTTTAGGTACTTCTGGACTAGATAGGTAAAAACTTCGAAAGGAGTTCTGGGCTCGATTTTCGTGAAAACGCCATTAGTAAAAACCGTTTCACGATATCTTCTTTTTTTTTTTTAATTTTGATATATTATCGATTTCGAAAATGTGCCATAACTTTTTTTATTCTCGAAAATATCTGAAAACGATTAAAACTTTCTAGAAGCGCTTTTTCATCGGAAAAAAGAAACTATATTAATTTTTTTTTTTCATCTTCAAAATTTAAATAATGTCTTATTACCAGTGACAAAGTGCTTGTTGAAAGTTTTCATCTTTTTCAGATATTTTCGTAAATGAAAAAGTTTGGTACATATTCTAAATCGAAAATATTTCAATATTTTGTTATATCTTCAAAACAAATAAAGATATCGTGAAACGGTTTTCACTACTGTTTTTTTCACGGAAAACTTGGAGCCCAGGACTCCTTTCAACGTTTTTACCTATCTAGTCTAGAAGTATCAGAAACAGCCAAAATCAAGCATTTTGGGATACCTTGTACGTTATTGATTTCTCGAAAATGATCTAACATCAGAGGTTTTTTCGTCAATTTTCACTTGAGAACTTCCTAGTCATGAATTTTTTGCAGTTGTTTGGAATACGACGGAGAACATTTTTAAATTCTTTTAAAATTATGAAGCTTTTCAAATTGAAATATTCGAGGGATACACTGGTACAATCTGGCAATGCTGCCAAAGTCCTAAAGTAACAAGAATCTTTGAAGGACTCAATTTTTGTTTATTTTATATATTTTTGAATGCTGAAATAACAAGAAATAACAGTCCTGATACGGCCCTGTGCAAATAATTCATGAATAGGTCATCGAATATTCAATTAGGATAATTGAGAGCATTCAGAGCAAACATGCTGGTAGTGACCATAATGCATTTGCACGATTTCTATTGTGTTAATTTCGAAAAATACTTTTGAAGCCTGAAAACAATAAATTAGATTATCGAAATACCAGAAATTAACTCACAAATTTCATTAGAATTCGCGCATTTTCCGTGGAATCTTCGATTTCCGTTTTTTACAATATTTCGAACCCACTTGGACTTTCAATAGAATCCGAAGTCAACCTTGGCCCATGTGAATCCATTGTTCGACGATGCTCGGTTTCTTTCATACATAAATATACTGAATGTGTTTTCAGCGTTGACGTAAACGCATGCAATTCATTTTGTGTTTATGAAAAGACTTCTCTGCATTTATTATATTCGTTATCGAACATTTTAAACTTTTCATGTTTCGTTTCATGACGTAATGAAGAAAAATGAGCTATAAAAATTGACGAATTTAGTAGAAGGTGTCTCTGACATAGCTTCACAGGAAATTTATGTTTAGAAACCTACCTTTCATTTTGCCCATTTAGACTAATTGTTATTCAATTTAGATTCAATTTCTGTCCTTTCTTCAATAGCATGTCAATCTTATCTGGATCTTTGAGTCTTGAAAATACTCGATGACGAATTCCTTCTTGAAGACATTTTTCTTGCTTTGTACGAGTCGTTGTTGACTCAGCGTTAATTAATTTCTGATAAGGCAGGGGAGGAGATACGTTCAGTATCGAAGTGGCCCTTGGATCGACGACTTCCTAGTTTTTAAAACCTTCCCCAGTTGTGTCCAAACGGTGTTTCTAGTTCCCGCAAAATTTGAATTTCCTTTCAAACCATGGGTGACCGTTGCTTAAGTCTTGCCTGCGCGTACGCATGCGTTGCTTTTGTATCCACGTGTTCTGATTGTTTACTCAACTTCATTTTCCTGGTTTAAACCCAGCTTTTCTCGTTTTTGAAATTCGGTGAAATTTCCTTGAAAATTCGCAAGAAAGTCGCAGTTTTTCCTGTTCTTGGTTGAATATCGTAGAACCCCACTCCTCCCCCTTCATTCGCCAAATTTTGACAGTTGTAGTGGCTTCTTTCTTGCGTTTAGGTCGTTGTCACGGATGTCGCAAATTTTTTAAACATGTTCTGCAATGGGCTCAGCGAAACTAATGAGATTCAATTGATCTGCCGATGGCTTCTAGTAAGTTGATGTTTTTCTCACGTTTTCAGACCTAGAACCAAAAGAATCAACAACTTTCCTTCCACATTGATTGAACAAAGATGATAATGGACGCTCGTTTCGATTTTTTTTTGCAAGATTTTTCAACATGTCGTTATTGGTAATTTACGTTAATTGTCGCGTAATTGGCATTCAAATTAGCTGTTTTTGAAACGGTCACCGTTTGGATATGATTCTTTATCTCATAATAATTGGAATAGGTATTGTCGTGATATACTTTGTGGTGAGTAAATTTGTTTGGGAGTTGAGGCAGAATCGGAGTTTTTTTTTTCAGGATTTTCATGCAGTTTTCACAAAGTGTAATGTCCTACATATCCACTTTGTACTTTGTTCGGGTTGTCGATAACTTACCGATGAAAAATTTTGATTCGATCTGTTCTCTTTCTTGCAGAAGGTGGATGAAAATGGCAATGCCCTACACCAAAACACCGTTTCCAAGGCAAAGAAGAAGAAGGTGCAAGCAGAGAAAAATGTTATGACGTCTTATTCGGCTGAAAAGGTGAGATTAGATCTTCAAATTGAGGTAGCGTTAACTATCCTCGATCTCAATAAGTGTGTTGTCCTTAAGACCAGAAAAAAAGAATCATGATCTCTGCTGTACAGAGTGAAAGTAACTAAGGACTAATTAAATTCTTCCAGATAAAATAAGTTACCGGTTAAAAATTGTATCATTTATTAGTAATTTTTATTCTCCGAGTTGAATCTTCGAACATTATTTTATAAGATATAGGACAACCTTTTCCTGTACTGCGAAGAGACAAAAAAGATTCTTTTGTGATGAGATATCGATACAAATTGAAAGACAAAATTAAACTTTGACCGAACACAAATCAAGGATATCTATTGAAATATTGTCTGGGAGGTCTCTGCATTTCCCTGAAAATTTCATTTGGGTTTTCTCTCCCAGTCTCTGAAACAAAAAACAATTAGAAAATTTTTTTTGATAATATAAGAAAGGCCCCTGCATAAAAATTTGAGCACTAATTTGTCAGGGGCCAAAACTTTATGAGAAGAAATTGTTGCCTAACAATGAACAAAAAGAAAACACTTTGAACTCTTAAGCGTAACGTTTCGGAGTCTAAATCAGACTCCTTCGTCAGACAATAACTAGTTTTCATTCAACTTTGTAGAATCGTGACAATTTTTTTATTTTTGGATTGACATTTCAAAGAGTGTGCCTGAGAAATCCATCGAAGACTTATCATATTCAAGGATAAATGAAATATCTGCGAATAATCACCATCTAATTTTTATCTAGACCAGCACACGGTTTGTCTTGTGATTGTTACAACAAAGAAAATAATTTTCGTTCAATAATTATTGTATTATATAGTGCAAAGTGTTGTTATTCATTTCTTCTCAAAAGAATCTTGTTTTAATTTATACTATTCGTAGTACGTCTTCAATCGAATTGTTCTACATTATACATCTCTCTGAGAGTTCGAGACAATGATAAATTGTGTTAACTTGGAAAACTTTGTAATTAATGGAGAGTGTTTCATATAGAGTATTATTGGATGAGTATAGAATATTTTTATATGTGATTGTTGGAGTTGTTTTTTCTTTTCTTGTTTGTCCCGAGAGAACGAGCATTATTATGTTCTGAAAATGCTTTGATGTACTGAGAATTATTGTTGTTTTTGATTTTGTTTTCCAACGATAACAAGAATTATTCTCAAATTGAACTAAATTACCTCGAGTACATCATGTGCGAGTCCCCAAACGGTTGATGCTGTCTATAAACGTAACATATTGACCGAAGTGTTGTTTTTTTTCTTCAGCTCGTCGGCCATCGAGGCGACATAATCAACGACGTGGACAAGCTGGTCGAGTTCATCGGCGACAGCCCCCAGGGCGGGGCCCAGAGCAAGGCCAACTCCCACCGTCAGAAGCAGCCGCACAAGAACGCCTCCGAGGTGGGAGGGGGCGGAGGCAAGGGGGGCGGGGGCAAGAAGCAGAAGGGCGGCGCGCAGGCCGCCTCCAAGAGCAAGGAGAACGCCGCCGCCGCTGGAGCCGGCAGGGGCGGCGAGCTGAAGAAGAGCAACTCGCTGGGGGAGATTTCGACGACAAAGCTGGACGGTTTCAAGTTCGACGAGGACAACAACGAGGAGAAGGCGGAGCCTAAGCAGCAGAAGAGGGAGGAGCCGAAGCAGAAGAGGGAGGAGCCGGAGAAGGCCACGCCCAAGGCAGAGGAGAAGGCCAAAACGGAGGTTTCGGGGGCGGAGAAGCCGAAGTCTGACGTTTTGGTGCTTGAGAACAGGCACAGGGAGAGGAGTGTCGAGGTGGGTTTCTTCTGTCGATGGCATGTCTTTGGGGGATTAATTATTTGCTTGTGCAGTTTTTGCACTCTGCGGTCACAGTTCGAAATAGTTTTTTAAAAGACAATAGTCTTCCACGATTTTAAAATTCAAAAACTAGCCACAAAGTGGCTAGTTTTTAAATGAACAAGTGTATTATACGATATATTCTCTAAGTTTCTGTTGCACCAACCTCCCTTAAATGTTTAAGGACTGTTTGCACCAACATTCTTTAAAGTTAAGGGACCCTAACGGTCGGTTTCACAAAACTTTGATTGTACCGTTAAATTGATTGGAGCCACCGCAATTCATCGAAATTTCAAAACATGTGATTCGATTCATTTTTTAATCGTACACATTAAAGATTTGTGAAACCTGTCCCTAGTGATATTTCAGTTTTTCATGTTTTTGAATTTCACCCTAGTTCAATAAAGGCATTTCATTAGCTGGTAGGTTACAGATGATAGTTGTCATTTCCTCAATCTAACTTTACTGTTATTTTGGCGATTTATTGCTTGTTGAAATTTCAAATTTTTTGCTATAATTTCATGGAAAACAACAAATAGTATGCAGTCAGTTTATGAGTTTAACAAATTATTTTAGGTTATAATCCCATCCTGAGGAAGGCTTAAATTTGAGCTTAGGTTTAAGCATAGAAACGTCACTTAAATATTTGACAGAAGTTGGTGCAACCGACCCTTAGAGAATATACTGTATAATACACTTGTTCATTCAAAAACTCGCCATTTCGTGGCTAGTTTTTGAATTTTAAACTCGTGGAAAAATATTTGTGCTTCCGCACTTGTATTATAAATAAAAATTAAGCATCGAGAGAACACTTATATATTTCTGCTACATCTTGTAGAACGAAATCATACGAAAAGTTTTGAACAGTGTTCATAGTAATATTTATTGATGTCATGTTGACATTTATGATAGAGAAAACAGGCTTGCCAATCAATAGTTTTCCATGCGAAAATCCCTAAAAGATACTTGTAGAAACATTCTATTAATTTCAATAAAAATTCAATAAATCATAGAACATAATGTATAATATTAAAACAGAAGGCATAACATTTGTTCATTCACATTAAAATTTCAACTCGTGGTCTTCTACATTCGCAAGGTGTCGCTTTCAGTTTATAGCTTTGAACATGACTGCTAATGCTATATTAAGACGGCTTTGCTTCAAACCTTTACATCGATAATTTCCAAAGAATATTTAAGTGAGTTTAGTAACAATTAGTTTGAACGCATTTTTACATTTTTCATTCAATATCGAAACAACCTTATATCGATCCTATCGGCTTCTGAAGATCCATGAATTTCTGCATGAATTCATCGAGAAATTCCTTTCAAAGATCTGAAGATGTAGCTGTTGTATGTGTATGTGTGTATGTGCATCCTACTGTTCCAAACCTTCACCCATCCTTCGATAGTGGCTTCTATAATTTGTGATGTGCAAGAAGAAAAAATCGCATCAGTGAATCTGTGTTTATTCATATTAAAAAAAAAAAAAGTTTCTCCAACTATTTATTTAGTTGGTTATTTTAATGTGAACTTGTGGCAATGTGACTTGGTAGAAGCCATTAGAAGAATCCTTCCTCATCCAACCCTACATGGAGGTGAATACCTATGCTACGTTGAGGTAACCTTAAAACGGTGTTAATTCTTCCCTAGGTCACCGTCGAGTCATCCTCCGACTTCCGCGTGGTCACCAAGAAGAAGAAGACGAAGAAACGGGTCGTCTCGCTCAGCGGCACCAGGCACAAACAGACCTCCAACGCCGCCGCCTCCGCCCTCCCGAAACTAGACGTCGGCGCCGCCGCGGCGTCGTCCGAGCGTCGCGCGTCCTCGCCGGCGCCGCGCAGAAAGTCCGTGTGCTCCGCGCCGCAGAGCGACAAGTCGAACGACAGCTCTGACGTCGACTCGGTGCACTCCCTGCCCGCCCGCCACCCGCGACGCCCCCCCAAGGCGGAGGACGCGCCGATTTCCTACGCGGACATCGCGAGGTGCGCCGACGCCAAGAGGAGGCAGCCGCCGGCGGACGAGCAGGCTGCGCACGCGTGTTCCGAGCCCCCCCAGGCGGCGACGGCCAACGCGCAGACGCAGACCACGCCCCCCAAGGCCCAGCCGCCGGACGTGCGCAACTTCAAGAGCTTCCCGGCGATCAGCAAGGCAACCACCAACCCGCCCAGGAGCAACGCGGCGACGTCCGGTAGAGGGCAGCAGGTGAACAAGATAGCGCAGACGCAGGTTTCGGTGGCTGAGAAGCAGAAGGCGCAGTGCGACGAAGTCAAACCTCAGACTGTGGTGGCGTCGTCGCAGACTACGGTTCCCTACGTACCTGAGCAGCCGCAGAACCAACAACAGCAACAGAGGGACATTAAGACTGACCTGTCGGTAAGTGCTTGCCCCAATCACAGCCGCCTATATAGATAGCTTGGAACCACAGCCTTCTAAAGTACAAGCCCGGAACAAGGAAATTCGGCAACGTCGCACGTAGGCCTACCCACGGAGACTCGTGATGCGTAGTAGTGGAGAATTGATATTCAGTAAAGTTTTGTTTATAGTGTAGGTACGTGTTTGGATTGTGTTGAAAAACCGTGGTGTTTTAGTGAATGAACGACTGGAAATAAGTGCACTTCAAGAGAACTAAAGAAATGTTTTCAGTGGAGTGCAATGAAAGTTTCCTCTGATTTTCTTCACTAACTTGTGATCATCTACTGGATAGGTTGGAGGTTAGGTTAGGATTTCAATTGCGATGAAAATAGTTCCGATAATCATAGGAAATTAATTTCAGATTTTTGTTCATTTCAGATTCATATTTTTTGCAAAATAGCGACAGGGATAACTCCGCCAAAATTCATGTTTCAGATTATGTTGCTCCTCGGAGCAGCAGCTGAGACTTGCAGATGTGGAAGGAATGCGAAATCGATTTCAAATTAATTTTGTTCGGTTTTTGCAAATTTACCCTTGAACAATTTCGTGAATAATAACAATAATATGATTAATGTCGAGCAAACAAAGAAGAAAAAACACTTGGGAGATAGGAAAAAGTTACCATTACCCAAAGATAGAAAATTATCATCCTCAGAATGAAACTGTCTAACTTTTCATAAATACATGCATTTCTCAACATTATTATAAACTCAATGTATGTAGACATTAAAGTTGGTGTGAAAATAAATGTATATAAGATGTTCACACAACAAATATTGAAATATTCAACGTAAAAATGATATGCAATAGAAACGGAAATGCATTTATTTATGAAAAGTTAGACAGTTTCATTCTAAGGATGATAGTTTTCTATCTTGGGGTGATGGTAACTTTTTCCTATCTTCTCCGTTTGCTCGACATTAATCATATTATTGTTATTATTCACGAAATTGTTCAAGAGTAAATTTGCAAAAACCGAACAAAGTTAATTTGAAATTGATTTCGCATTCCTTCCACATCTGCAAGTCTCAGCTACTGCTCCGAGGAGCAACATATTCTGAAACATGAATTTTGGCGGAGTTATCCATGTCGCTATTTTGCAAATAATATGAATCTGAAATATACAAAGTCCTGAAATTAATATCCTATGATTATCGGAACTATTTTCATCGCAATTGAAATCCTAACCTAACCTCCAACCTTTCCAGTAGATGATCTCAAGTTAGTGAAGAAAATTAGACGAAACTTTCATTGCACTTCACTAAAAACATTTCTTTAGTTTTCTTGAAGTGCACTTATTTCCAGTCGTTCATGCACTGAAACACTACGGTTTTTCAAAACAATCCAAACACGAACCTACACTATAAACAAAACTCTCTACTGAATACTGAATATCAATTATCCGCTACATACGCATCACGAGTCTCCGTGGGTAGGCCCACGTGCGACGTTGCCGAATTTCCTTGTTCCGGGCTTGTACTTTAGAAGGCTGCGCCCCAATCGTACCCTCCAATCGGATAAAACGCCCCTTTTCCAGATCATCCAAGCCAACGAGATGGAAACCGTTCAGTACAACAACCAGATGATGCCCAGGATGGAGATCCCGGACGTGCAGACGATCGAGAAGCTGAACTACATGAGCCAGCCGGGCGCGCACATGCCGCTGCACCTCCAACGCCACGTGGTGCCGCCCCAGCACCTCCACATGGCAGCCCCGCCCCAGCAGAGACGCCCCCTGAATCAACCGCCCGCTCATATCCCGATGATGATGCCGCCCCCGGAGATGTACGCTCACCAGGCGTACCAACCCGCCGTGATGACGCATCACCACCACCACCATCACCACCCCCCGCACCACCCCTTGGCTTACCCCGCTCAGGCGTACGAGGGCGCGGCCGTCACCTACGTCGACCACGCCTTCCTCACCCAACCCCCGCCCCCGGTGGTGGTCGTCAACCACCACCACGTGGCCCCGCCCCCTCAGGAGAAGGCGGGCAAGTGGGCGGAGGGCCCCGAAGCCGCCCGAACGCGGCAGCAGAAGCAGAAGCGGTTCGACAAGTCGCAGGGCGTGACCGAGCGCAGGAAAGACCACGCCCCCAGGCCCCTCCCACCCCAGGCTGTGACGAACGCGGGCCGCGGCCCCGCCCCGAGGCGTGCCCGGGGGCGGAGCCTCCCAACTGTGATAACGAGGCGAACGCGAGCGGAGCCAGCAGCGGCGAAGAAGACAGGCCCCCGGTGGTCATCCTGAGCGGCGCCGAGGCGTCCAAGGACGTCCCCGGCATCGAGTTCGGCTTCGCGGTCAACCCCGACCTGGTGAACCCTCAGGCGACGCCTACCGCCACGCCCACTTTCGACGCATGCGCGATCTTCGAGAGGTACTTCAGGCCGCCAGCGGACGACGGCGTCGATTCGTACAATCATGACAAGGTGGTTCATTACATCGGGTCAGGTGAGTGACATTTTAGGTTATGATGAATGTTGATGAGACCTATGAATGCGAATTCGGGTGAATTTGAGAGGTTTTCAGGTCAATTTTAAATTCACAAAACCGACTAGTTTCGATTTCATTTTAAAATCTTCATCAGTGCTCTGAAATGGAACATAACTACATAATTTCAGAAATTAGAAACTTACAATTAAAAACCTATAACTTATTTTTTTTAAAACATATAAACACACATTATACGAGTGAAGAAAAATGCTCGGAAATGGTCAGAATCATCAACTTACATCTTCACTCGTATAATGTATGTTTATATGTTTTTAAAAAAATAAGTTATAGGTTTTTAATTGTAAGTTTCGAATTTCTGAAATTATGTAGTTATGTTCCATTTCAGAGCCCTGATGAAGATTTTAAAATAAAATCGAAACTAGTCGGCCTTTCTTCCAAAACGCTGGTTTTGTGAATTCAAAATTGACCTGAAAACCTCTCAAATTCACCCGATTTTTAGGTTATGTTAGGTTAGGTTATTCCCCCTTTTTCCGATTTTGACGTTTTCTTCGTCTCTTTCAGCTTGGGAGGACCTCCTGAACTCCGGCAAAGCGCAGTACTACTCGAGCTCCGCCTCCAACTAAGACAAAAAGTGAACTTAAACGAGTGTGAATGTGTCGCTGTAAAAAGATGAGTGAGAGATGTATATTATTTATATTGAAAAAAAGTTTATATACTAGTCAAATGTAGAAAGGACAATAATATATCGAAACGGTATAGTCGATTAATAGATGAGAAAACTAGTTAGAAAGAAACCGAATTTCCAACAACCTTCAATATTCTTAATATATGAGAGAAAAATAGTCGGCAGGAAATTATTTGTCCGGAATAATTCGACTCTGCGCGAGACACTTGAGGAAACTAAAATGGGAACAAGAGATTGTCGATCGGTCTCGTTTAAAAAAAAAGATGCAACTTTATTTGGATTTTCGAACGTGTACAGATAGTGAAAAATTATTGGCTTACCCCTCCGAATCAGGATTTCTGGAACGTTTTGTATAGCTAGAATATTTTTCTTGTGATTGAATTATTTTCGGTAGAAAATAATGGCAATAAAACACATTTTGTTGTACAGAATACGATTATCCTATTTCTTCAGTTTTCCTGATCAACTCGTCTTACTGACCGAACCTGAGCGATTTCAACAACGATCGGTTTGTAAAAAATGATATTACTCCGTGGACTTTTCAGAAATCACGCAAAATCAAAATTTTATTCACCGAATAAACTTTATTGTAATATATCTGTACCCTGTATTGTTAGGTTTTGTTAAAAGAGGTTATAAATAATGTAACATAATTCTTGTATTATAGATTTAAATGTACCAAAATAAATGTAGGCTTTTCCAAAATGAAATTCAACCGCTCCAAAATTCACATTGAAGTTTTGTAAGAGAATCTTTTTCTTGGAATGGCTCTACTTTCTGCCTTACGAAGTCTGAAAATAACCTTTTTTTGTAAATTTGAATTTTGGAGTATTTTTGCTAGAGGTAATAACAATGTTCAATGTATACTGGCAAAAGAAAAATAATGTAAAATCCGGGATATTCAGCATGTTTCTTTGAACTCTTTAAAAAAATTGTCCCTACCATTAACCAATTTTGTTTATCGTTGAGAAAAAACTTTCTTTGTGTACATATCCTTTCTTCCTTTTTAAGTTGAAAATATCTTTAATCCAAAGGACATATCATTGATTTACGTGTTGATTTATTAAACTAAATCCAGACCGTTGGAAACATGCTGTACGTCTCGGATGATGAAAAAAAAAGTAATTCAAAAAGGTGCACTGTAAACGGTTTCAACTTATTTTTGTCGCATTTCTTGGATTGCTTAGTTTGAAATAATCAAAAACGAACCTTCAAGAATAGCTGGATTTGTTCTAATGTTGATAAAAAAAAAACCATGTAGCATATGAATATAATGATAAGACTACATTCGTTAGTCGGTTTTTTAGTTTTTTAAAACTATAGGTAAAAAAATATTGTATAGTTTTGAAATTTAGACAAATCTATCAAAGATATCATTTCTATTTCCTATGAATTTTTGTGTTCTAAAAGCCTAAAAGTTTCGATTCAACGTTTCGGTTTCGAGGACAAGTTTGCCTTTTGCATAAAATTTTTTGTAATGTCTTGATTTACTCTTATCGTGAAATGTACAACATTTCAGTGGTTGAGATGAATGAAAATTTAGGTTTTTAGAACCCCCAAGTTCCAAAGTTGTTATGTTTGTTTTTTCTTTTTTTAATTATTTTTATAGAGTATATCGCAGGAATATTTGATTCGTCTGTTTGATATAAAAGTGAATTTAAATTTGAAGAAATTAATAAGAGTCAATCAAAACTAGTATTTCGAAAACAAATAGTTCTTAATTTTCTTGTTCAGGGTACCTTAAAAGTTATTAAATGAAATTGTTATTTTTTGATTAATTTGTTAATCCTTTTAAATTTCTTCGAAACGAAAATGTTTATTGCTTTCTCAATATACCTTTATTTATTATATTTGTTGGTTTTTTCCTACACCTACCAAATTTATCAAGGACAGCCTGTGTCGTGTTGACATAAACAAATTTCGAAAAAATTAACCATGTCTGTTGAATTTTTATTAGAAGCTGTTTTTATTTTTACTTTCGTTTTCAGCATTGAGGCGGAAGAAAGCTTAAAATTCGCCAATGAATCTGCAGGAACCTCGACACCGGACACCACCTACTCTACTTTTAAATCCAACGTAGTCGATGCCGAGGAACTTTGGACCAAAGACAACCGCTCGAATATCTTGCAGCAACCAGTTAAAGCATGGAACCAAACGCAAGTGCCGCTTTTCCTGAACTTGATAATAAACTTGAACTTCCCGAACGACGATAAGAAATCGAACAAATACAAAAAGACACACGGTAGGACAAAGAGGGAGAACAAAGGAACGACCGAAGCAACAATACAGGATCGAACAAAAAGGGGGGCTTCCGAAAACTTGGGGAGCATCTTCGAGAAGATAAAGCTGAGGATGGAGCTGCAGAGAAAAAAGAAGAATATAGAGTTTCAAAATAACGGAGAAACAAAACTGGGGCTTCAAAACGCGACCAACGACAGAACCAACAAGATACAGGATAGTTTAACCGAGAAATTCCCCCAGATGTCTCTGTTGAACGACGACAAGGAATTGGACGTCACCAAATGGTTGAAAAATTGGAAAGGTGTGTTTTTTTAGAAAATTAAAGTTGAGGTTTCTTCATTCGTTCGTTTCAGATATTCTTGCGGTGAATCCCATATTGAGCACCGAGAAACCGACCAAACCGGAAGTTGAATTCATAGACGAATGGAGGTACTCCTACAGGGTGACCTTGTACAATTCTGCCGACTACAACGCTTCCAATTTCGTTTGTTCCGGCCTGCTAGTTTCTGCGCAGTGGGTGTTGACCTCAGTCTTCTGCAGTTTGGGAGACGATGTCACCCTGCTTATTGGAGTAAGTCGGATTTTTTTAGAAAAAAATTTGTACTCATTTATTATTTTTTTTCAGGTTCACTCTCTACCAGGCAACGTATCAGACCACAACAGATACGGGGTGTTGAAAAAGGTGTACTCGTTGAACGACAACCTGGAGCTGATCCAGATGGACAGGCCGGTGCAGTGGACCTTCAATGCTCCAGATATAAGAGCTGTTAAAATGGTGGAGATGGAGAATCTGCTTCGTCGAGGGGTAAGAATTTTGTTGTCGATAGGAGGGTGTTGGATAACTTTTTTGCGCTTTTGCAGAAGTGCAACCTGCTGTCGTGGATTCCGGTTGATATAGAGAAAGGCATATTCGAGCTGAGACAGTACCCTCAACTTACGTTACAATCTGAGTGAGTAACAGTTCTTTTCCATCTATCCTCTTTCCCGAACTGAATCTTGACGATCCTTTTCTTCCAATTTTTATTGTTGTGAATCAGAGACTTTATGAACTCGACATTCAACACATTAAAAACTTGTGAGGTGAAAACTTCAGTAGAAAAAAACTTAAATTAAATAATTCGATAATGTGGTAAATCTGTTTTTTTCATAAACTTGAATCTGAAATTAGAAAAAGACGAGAACGAAAACTTATTCACTTCAAAATATCGGAAAAGTCAGAATAGAATATAATAGAAAGTTATCGAAACGCAAATAGTGGCCAAACTTAAATGAACTTTTCTTTATTTTGACAATTACTCATGCGCATTCACAAAAGAATTCAAGGTGGCTTGTAATGAAATACTGGCCTTCCTGTACTTAACTAGAAGACAGCCATATTTACATAAAAGATCCCCCATTTTGACGGTTCTCCCAATCTTCTAGGTTAAACAACTTTTGACAACTGTCAAAATGAAGAAAATGTCATAATGAAGTTGTCAAGACATAAAATCATTTCGATAGCTCAAATATCCGACAAACGTTAAGGGATCTTTTATTACAAGATCCTTTATGATGTTAGGTATGTATTTGTGTTTCGATAAATCTCTATAAAAGAATTATCGAAACGCAAATAGAGGCCTAACTTGAATAAAGTTTCCTGTATTTTGACTTTTACTCATGTGCATTCTCGAAAGATTTTAAGTGAAAAAAGGCCTTAGAATTCTTAAATACAGGAGGATTAAATAAAAGATCCCTTATTTTGACAGTTCTTGCAATTTTCTAGCTTAGACAGCTTCTCACGACTGTCAAAATAAAGGAAATGTCATAATGAAGTTGTCAAGATAAGTCGTTTTGACAGCACAAATATCTGACCAACGTTAAGGGATCTTTCAATAAAGTGAGGCCTGTATTTGTGTTTCGATAACTCTCTAATTTATATTTCAAAGAACGTAAGAAAGACATAAAATGAAATGGTGAAAATTTTTTATCTATTACAAAAATCTTCGAGAGAATAGGGCTCTAAGTTGGTAGATTTAAATATTTTTGGTGCAACTGATGGTTGTATGACTAGGATGTTTTTCTGTTGAAGGTGGTGAAGCTTTTCTTGTTATAATTTATGTTACCGATTTCGATTTTTTTTCCTAGTCTTTTCAATTCGAGTTTTCTTCTAATCTTACTCCTCGTCTTCCGAAATTTCCTGTTCTCCCTTCCCCTCTTCCCCTTCGATTTTTCCAATCGATAATCTCCCCCCAGCGACCCGAATATCCCGAAAAAGAACTCTATCAGAGCCTCCGCAGTCCAGCAGTACGGCTCTTCGAAGAAAGACATAGGTTCCCCGGTTCTCTGCGATGGGGTAGTGACTGGCATCGTACTGGACGTCGACCAAGACCTTACGGTGGAGCTGCTGTGCCCTGTTTTGGAGTGGATCACCTTCTTCACGAGGGAGGGGTCGTACTTTGAGGTGACCGCGAGGAAGTTCACCCTGAGGAGTGGAGCGGTTGGAGTTGGACCTCTTGGGGGTTGCTTGGCGGTTCTTCTTTTGACCTGGATGGTTTTGGTGGCGGGATGAATGTGGCTGTGATCCTTGGTAGTTTTTAAGATTGTTGAATTGACAACGAATAAATTACGAAATCATTTCGGCTTCTTATTTGACCAACCAGAATGTTTGTCACCTCTCCTAGTTAATTGTCTCGTTATCTCCTTTGTTTAATTTTTGCTCTCAATGTTGGATTACTGGATCTAGGAAATGTTTTTTTTTTTTCATATTGCAGTGAGAATTCAGTAAAGTAGATTGAAAGTATTAAAACGGCAGTGGTTGATAAGGATGAAATTTATTTGCAATGATAGTCAAACATTGATTAAAATATATTAGTTTGACGATGACCTAATCGAAAGAAGCGTCTAGACAGGAAGTAACGTGATAAGAACAAAGATATCTGTTGAACATATTTCGATATCTTCAAATAAAATTCAAAAATAGATCTATACCTCACAATTACCAAAATTATCAAATATAACTTTATCAATTCGAAACTCTTCCACAATTCCATCGATCAATGCAATTTTAAAACAAATATTTTGCATTTAAATTGTCGTTAAAAATCATACAAATGCTTAAAATTCCATGGTTCACAATCATTCTGAGGACAAGATAAAAACTATATCATCACTAACAGCGAATCGAATCCGAAATTTGAATCAATAATAAAAATTTACAAATACGGCAATATCTAAAAATAACAACAATCATATTGTTAAACAATTAGCTCTCAACAATGTTGCTTGATTTCATGAATAAATTATAACCGAAACGTCTGAACCAGCAAGGAAGAAAAACTAACTAACTTTGAGAGAAATGCTTGGAAAAATGCCCCGTTCATTTAGTCTGGAGTACCCCCGTTTTAATATCATCCTGAGGCATCTTCGTACCTTACGAAAAGAACAAAAAGGCACCGCCTCAATCGTTTGACTCGACAAAGTGCCTCCTGAGTATCGCCGACCTCTCGGCGTTGAGGTTAGGTATGCGCTGGCACAGCTTGTTCAAGGTCAACAGCGACATGCCCTCCAGAGGGGCGGGGATCTTGGCTATCTGGGTCAGCAGGTCGGCCACCGTCGAGATAAAGTTGAAAAGGGCTGTCTGTTGGTTTTCTGTCGCCCCGTTGGTAGACATCAGGAATTCGCTCCTCACAAAAAAGGCGGTAAGGGCAGATATTCCGAACTGGAAGTGAAAAACACTGTTTAAATCTGGGAAATTATGAAAAAATGTTGTACAAACCTGGTTCATTAAGACGAAGTAAAGCGGAGCTTTGGACTGATGACCTAAAGGAGTGCTGCGGCTGTTTTCCAATCTCGTGACTTCGGTCAAGCCTTGGACGTTGTCCAGGATATTGGCCATCGTTACTGTCTGGGTGTACCTGTCGAGAAATGGTATGAGCGGAAGGGTTTAGGACAATAAACGAGCTCTTACCTCTTGAATAACGGATACATCTTGGGTAGGATTTTGTCACCCGCTGTATCTCTCCTCCCGATGATGGGGATGCTCATCAGCAACCTTCCCCAAATCTCTACTATCTGAGGGAGGAAGTGTTCTGAATGTATGACGGGGAGAAGTCTCAACAACAACATCTGAAAAAATGAAAAATAAAAGTTATAAGAATCCCGATTGACACTTTCGCCTAATCTGTCAAGAATCTAACCTAAATTTCTCCGTGTATTGCAGAACCTAGAGTGTTCCATTCAAGTTCAAATAAATCGAGACGTAAGAAATCCCGCAATAACTGTTTTTGGTCCCTGACTAGAAATCTACGTTGATATTTTGTTAAATTCAATAGTTTAGATTTGTCACAGTTCATTCATATTTTACAATAATTTTTAACTTATTATTTTTGTGAGCTTCCTTAAATGAAACTATTTCTTGTTTCGAGTATTTTATTTTTTCTGGCATAGACTCACTAAAACAACTTGAAACTTAAATTTTTTGCTTGCAAGAAAAGATTACAGGCAATAATATCCTTTTTCATTGATTCTGCCTCATTTGAAGTATCTCTACGTCATGAACATTATATCAGATCCCTGGCAATTCTCGAAAAAACGCGGTTTTTGAAATAAAAGAAAAACATGCTATACTTCGAAGACGCAACTAAAAAGATAGGACTAGAGAGAATTTTTGAAAACTTCCATTATTCATTTACGATAGCAACAATTCAATATTAAAATGACATGTTTTAATGACATTTGTCAGAGTAAGATTGTAAACGACAAGTGTGGAGTAAAAACCAAAGTATATTTCTGATCATATGGCCACACTCTTTCTCTACTCTCTGAGTAAGTTTGTGAACGCAGCCCAGATTGACACTTTCGCCTAATCTGTCAAGAATCTAACCCAAATTTTTGACAATATGTCAACTGTCATATGTCAATATGTCAAATGACTCACCTTCCCCTTCCTGATGTTCATGAAACTGGTGAACTTCTCCTCCTGCAACAGGGAGTTGACGATCTTCTGCATGTAATCCTGAGGGTTCTCAACCACCGTCTCGCTGTCTTTCTTCACCAGCTCCAAGATCTCCTGCTTCTGCTCTTGGGTGGTGGCGTTCTCCAGCTCCCTGATGCGCTGCTTCAGCTTGATCTCCTTGAGGGTCTTCAGGTTGCTGATGGCCATCGCGTTGGTCAGGTCCTCGGCCTTCAGGAACATGGAGTAAAGGGCCTCGAGCTCCAGCAGCAGCTGCTTGGTCTTCTTGGTGTCCCTGGAGGAGAGGGAGGTGTTTTCGGAGTCCTTCTCGCAGTTTACCACGTCCATGTCGATGATCTTCCTGGGGGCCATCACGGAGCCGCACTGCAGCTTCCCGAGGGAGTTTTCGAACTGGAGGGGGTGTAGGCTTTGGGGGTCAAGGGGCTTTCTTGACGGTCGCTGTTGCGGCGTTGCCGGCCTGCTTGAAGTCTCAGCAGCTGCTGCTGGTTCTCTTTGTTGCTCCTGGCTTTACGTTCCTTGTAGATCTAAGGGAAATTTATTTATTTATTTACTTATTTATTCCTGACTCTTAAACAGCAATATGCTGGTATCAGAGTCTACATTCATATTAATTATTTTACATGAACAACAATAATTTATATCATTCCTGCAAAAAAAAAACTACTTATCCCCAATACATATACAAAAAAATTATTAAATTTATTACTTTTATTTTTTTTTGTACATCGCGTCACAGCTCTTTGTAATGTTATGTCTCGTGAAGTGAACTTATTTGGGACCTCGCTTGAACGTTTTAGATCTGAGGTGTCACATGCTATAAGATAGTAGATGTATCGTTGCCATACTGTGAATTTTTTGTTGTTGTTTTTTATTTTGTTTTATGATTCAAAACTGTTGAACTTGATTATTGTGAATACTATTGATTTTCATTTTCAAATGGGATGCACCTTTAAATGTACTGGGCAATGCTCATGTTCATTAAATAAATAAAAAGTCCAAGTAACTCCTTGAGGTCATGGCACATTTTTCTTACATTCCTATTGCAAATAATTTCTACAGGTGTTATTTCGTTTGGATAAATGGTACTTTTCGTACTTACAGTGTAGTAGTAATCGTCGAAATATGGCGTGCCAGTGTTCAACTGCAGCATCTGGATGTTTAACAACCACTGTTTCTCCCTGGGGGTCATCAGACCTTCGTATTCGTCCCTAGGAGAGTTCTTCTCTCTTAAGCTGTCTCCGGCTTGTCTTCCAACTTGGTGGTTGTGTTGGTAGTGGTGCTGTTGTTGTTGCTGCTGGTTGTGGTAGTGCTGTTGGTACTGCTGCATGGCGTGCTGCATATTCTGCATGTGGGGCGGCATTCCCATCATGCCGCCCCTTTGCAGATGAGCGGGGCCCTGGTTGTTGAGCTGGAATTTCGAATGGAAGTGGTTTATTGTCTTTATCGCGACTTCGCACATTTTTTTAAGAATGCCGGATGTTTTCCTGTCAAAATTAGACGCGATCTCTCCAGAACATAGAAGAGAAAAGGACGATCACAGAGGTTATGAGCATACCTAACCTTAATTTAAAATTCGTGAATGGAATGATACCATGAAAAATTTAAAAACAAATTGTGCAACAATATTATTATTTTCAACTAGTATGACTAATTCAAATCTGGTTGCATCATAATTTTCCTCGACAACTAAAAAAGACGTAATTTATCACAACAAAATGAACAAAACTTATTGAGCTATATTGAAAATTAAGGTGATTATTATTCATTTTTTTTCTGAATCACGATTTATCGTCATGATTTTTCATTCATACCCGATGATTTTCTACATTTTTTTTTAAATTACGTATTTCCATTCCTCATTGAATGGTATTGATGTGACATGACAAACATTTGGATAAGAAGGATACGAATCACTAAAATCTGTAAAGAAACTAGCAGAGAAAACTCAATTAGCCCAGGTAAAAATAAAAAAAGGTTTACAAATAGAGAACAGAGAAGGTTTTCATATGTGAACTTTCACAATTGAATTTGAACGCTATAAATTCCGTATTCATACATATTGGTTGATGAAATTCTCATTAAATCAAGCGAGATAGAAAAAAGTAATATACAAGTCATGTTCTCTTTTTTCGAGAAACTCAAACTGCTGAAAACCGCAAGTCAATAAGGTGTCTAGTTTCCATGCTACAGGGTGATTTTGAAATTACGCCAATTATTATAATTGGCTATAACTTCCTCAGTGTTGCTGCTACACTCTCGAAATAAAAACATCTTTAGGGCAGTTTTTTCAGTACTTTTTACCAGTGCTATTCCAAATTTCAGAGAAATTAAAAAAATAATTTTTTTTCAAATAGAAATCACAGTGTGCTAAGATGATTTTAAATAGACTTTTCTTAGACAATTTCTAAAATATATGTCATGATATACTCCCGAACTTGAATAAGAAAATTCTGAAAAAACCACTTTTCGGTCAACATAATTTAAGCAGGCTCAAGTTATATGACTTCCTCAGGTGAAAAGAAATGAATCAAAATCAAAACCTTTGATTTTGTTGATCGAAAACTGTTTTTTCTGAATTTTCGATATTTAAGCTCAGAAGTATATCATGATATATTTTTGAAATTGTCTAAGAATAGTCTATTGAAAATCATCATAGGACACTATCGTTTCCATTTGAAAAAAATTAATTTTTTTAATTTTTCTAAAATTTGAAGAGGCACTGAAATTTTGATAGCACTGGTAGGAAGTACTGAAAAAACTCCACTAAAGATGTTTTTATTTCGGGAGCGTAGCAGCAACACTGGGAAAGTTATAGCCAATTATAATAATTGTCCAAATTTCAAAATCACCCTGTAGCATGGAAACTAGACACCTTAGGAAATTGCAATTTTCAGCAATTTGAGTTTCTCGAAAAAAGAGAACATGACATGTATATTACTTTTTTCTATCTTGCTTAATTAGGGAGATGTAGGGTCGGTTTCACAAATTTTTGATTGCACCGTTAAATTAATTGGAGCCACCGCGATTCGTTGAAATTTCAAAACGAGGGATTCGATTGGTTCGAATTTACGTAAGGTTTTTTTAATCACACAATCAAAGTTTTGTGAAATCCACCCTTAATACTAAAACATCGAAATCTAACTGCCCTGTACATTTCATAAAATTTATCTTTAAACAATCAATATCAGCTGTTAATGATCATGTTTATTAGAAAGTTTTTGTCGCAGTTCCAGCGCAACAAAACCTCAAAACACCTGAGAAATACGAATAAAAAACGCCCCAATATACCCACAACTAAAAAATAAAGGGCCCCGTTAAGCCCTAAGAAAGAAAAAAGTGGGGCACTCACATGGTTAGGGTAAGGCAGTCCAGGGGGCGGTCTCTGCTGCATGTTCCCGCCCTTCAGGAACGAATGGGGCGGCATCGGCCTGAACCTAGGATACACCATGTGCCTCAAGGGCGGGGCCAAGTTCGCAGGCGGGAACCCAGGAGGGTACCTGTTGGGGCCCATCGGATACTGGTGCGGGTGTCCCTGAAAAGGGGGCGGCCTTTGGAAAGCCGGCATATAGTAGGGCGACGCTGGAGACATGAGGCGGTACCCCGGGGCGGAGCAGGCCTCGCACAATTGGGGACAGGCAAATTGGGGGGTGGAGGAACATTGGTCGTCTTGATTAGGTTCTTTTCCAGTTCCTCCACCGTGCATATCTTGGGCGTCGGCTTGAGGAGGTTTGGCCTAAAAGGGGGCGGGGCCTGGGCGTTTTTGGGCGCGTCCACCTCGTCTCCCGCCCTCGCCTCCAATTGGGAGCGATCAAGGACTCTCGGCAGCAAGTTTTGGATCGTCGGGGATTCTCCATTCTTCGGAGTTGGGGTGTAAGCCCACACTGAGTTTCCGGTTAGGTTTAAAGGGGAGGAGCTTAGCACGAGGTCCTTCAAGCTGTCAACTAGAACAAGACGAGAGATTTTCAATGTTGTTCACTTGGTTAAGAAACGTTTTTTTCTTACCTATTTCATCTTTGCTGGAGCTTTTGGCGAACTTTGCGAATTTTTCATGTTGTTGTTCCCAATCGTCCACCGTAGAGTCACATTCTATGTCACCAAAGGTTTCGTCGTTAAGTGCATCGTACTCATCCTCATTATCCAAACAACTGTCGTCTTCCGGTAAAGTTATCTGTTCACTGTCCTGATAAAATGACCTTGTTATTGTTGTTTCTCATGAGTTTAAGGTTGTTGTCAAACATATAGTCTATTTATATTATTTGAATATAGTTCTCGAATATGTTTTGAAGCTATTTTCGCTACCATATGTTTGAATTTGGTGATGAAATTGGGGACGTATTTCGAGATTGAAATGCGCATATAGATAGTTCGTTTGAACCAGAAGAGTGTGATGACCCCATGATGGTTTATACGATCGAGAGACTACGAAAAAGGGTGAAATACTGCGAAAATTGCATGCATTTCGTACGAAACGGTCAAATAGTAGGACATGGTCCAACAAAATGGAGAATTTCAAATGGTTTACTTACTTTTAGTGTGGGGAAATTAAAGAATGAAGATTCAGCCATTTGGTTTAAATTCTTCATCGAACATTATGCTGGTCATCAAATTATAGGGATATTCCTAGGAACATCAAAAATCTCACTTATTTTAGTGTTTATCACGCGAAAATTGTGAAATCGCAACAAAAAAGATGTAATGAAAGCCCTAACCTCTGTCAATGTCAATAACATTCTATGGTGACGTAAAACAGAAGAACTACCATAGAACACGAACAAATTTGCACCAACTAAAAAAATTTCGAAAACAGTAACAGGATATTTCTATACCCTATTTTTTTAAATAAATTACTCCTGAATCCCCTATCTAAACAGTAATATTCATTTCACAATTTAACAATGATAATTTCCAATCAGAATCACAGAACTGAAAAAAGTTTTTTTTCAATAATTGGCTGGCTATTTTTGTTTTACTCAAAAACTGTTGGATAGATTATGAAAAACCCGTTCAGGTCCTCACATAGACAACTATGGGTCCTCAAGTTCCTTTCAAAGCGATTCTAATATTTTGCAAGAGTTGTATTCATGAGTAATTTTTATTTACATTCGAATCATAATATGAAGATTTCGGGCCCCAAAGACATACCAAGAAAGAGAAACAGATAATTCGATGATTTATTATCGATTCACATCAATTATAATCGATTTATAACAATTTTCCTTCAGGAAGAATTTTCCATCCACCATTAATAAATAAATCACAATTAGATATCGTCAAATACACAGAAAGTGTAAGGGCATTGAGTCTTTTCATTGAATATTGATGTTCCAAGTAGCAATTACCAGTTCAGATTGAAAAGATTCAACGACAATCATATTTTACGAAGAAAAACATGAACGAAAGAATATAAATCATTCTTCAGAAGATGATACGGTTTTTCGTTGCGTCTGTTTTCTCCAGATATTTCTTCTTTCGTGTGTCTAAGGGTATTTTGATCTTAAACAAAACTGTACTGGTTGTCTATAGCTCTTCCTGGAGTTTCGTTTGTAGCGTCAGGTTCTTGAGTACGAACACTTCCATTGCCAGTTTGTACCTGGAAATGTTTGATTCTGGTAGAACTGTTTGATAATTCAAATATTATCATGCTGCTTTTTTCTTTTGAAACTTATTTTTCTTGGGAATGTTTGCTCTAAGTCGCGTTCATCTAGTATTGTCAAGTCTAAGCAGAAGCAGGCAAATATGAAAGCAGCGTTCAGCAGCAAAGCCTTCTGCCAAAATAAAATGCCTTTTCACATTTTCGTCTTTCCCTCTACGAGATCACCAAAGAAGGAAATTAATTAATTGAAAGAAAAGTTAGCGATTAAGAAGTTATATTTACATGTTTGTTCTTAAAAATAAAGGATGTTTTCAAATAGGAAGTAAATAAGGAAAATCTACAAAAATAAATAAAACAAAATCAACAAAAATATATAACAAAATACAATTGTTAAATCATATCCAGGTTCTTTCAAAGGTCCTCAATCTCTACATCACTTGAAAAAAATTATATAATGGCAAAATTATTAAACATCTACAAATCGAGATATGTACAATAATTTATTCGAATCTCAAGAAATGCATACAAGACCAAAAATTTCCTTATCTAATTTGTCATAATTGAAAAGAAGGTCAAACTCACAAGAAAATCACTGTAGGATTCGAGAATCGAAAAAAAGGGTTTCAGAATCGCAGCGAAATTCATGTGAGTTTTCAACCACACCAAACTATTTACAAAATTATAGAATAAATTAAAATCGAGAATATCTACAAGTACCTAGAAGAACAAGAGGAAAAGCATGGGGAACAGTATTAACATCCGGGAGATCTTCAAAAAGAGGCATTCGAGGTAGAAAGAGCTTCGATTGAACACGGAACGACTTAACGGTAGTACTGAAAAAAGGCATTTGATTTCATTTCTTACGTTTGTGGTACCAGCAGAACTGCAAGCTTTTCAACTGTCGCAAGCTCTTTCAGCACAGCCCAAACCTTGATTGCACAATTCGACATATTTAACGATTACCAAAAGCGACACCGTCAAGTTTCAAACGGGACGTCAAAGTTCCGAAAGTGTTATTTCCCTGGTACCACAGCACCGACTAACATGCAACAGAAAACACCGATAATTACACAGAGGGGGCGGAAGAGACATCGAAAACAATAGAGTTCAACAACAATAATATCTGTTTCATCTCACTTGTCTAACTTCGGGTATCGGAGGGGCCCTCCTTTCCCCGTTGGCGGCGGTCTGATGGCTCGCTTGGTTCCTGCGCTCCATCGAGGACTGCAGGGGCCCCATTGCGTTCTGGTTGATCACGTAGTCGGTCAGGGTCACGTCCGAGTTTCCCCCGCTCTCCAGGGGTATCGGCTGGTTGCGGAAGTGCTCCAACATCTCGTAGATCGACTGGAACCAAAAGTGCTGGACCCTGCACTGACCCTGGTCGTTGATCGTCATTCTCAGGTGTTTCGCTCGACCCTAAACCCGGAAAAAAGCGTTAAAACGTCAACTGTCACAAATCACAGGTTAGGTTAGGTGACATCTGTCATAAATGACAGTAGAGGTTAGTTTAGGTCCATATTAACCTGGAAATTGAAGGTTAGGACGAATTCCCCGGTTCGAGTTTCGCTTTGTCTGACCAAAAACAAACCGTGGCTTTGCGTGCCTCCGTGTAGAACGAGTTGGGTGGCTTCAGATCGGCCTAAAGTACCGTGGAACCAATACTCTTTCTTCAGGGTTTGGCCGATGTCAGTTTCCATCATTGCTGTGAAAAAAACGCAGGGTAAAGTCTCAAAGTTATCATGTGTTGAAATTCTTACTTTGAGCCGCTTCATTTGCGCAGATTTCAAAGTTGCTGCTTGACGAGAGCCTGTCTCCGCCTCTTCCGAGGATATGTCTCGGGGGTAACTCAGGAGCATGGCCTTGATAATCTCTCGTTAAACCGTCTCCGCTCATACCGTCGGTTCCCGAGGTGGCCCTCATGCAATATTTGATGGTTGCAAGCCATGACCTACGAGAAAATTCAAGATAACCTCGAAATTTCGTAGTTTTTAATGTTTTACCTCATATCGTCGGTGTCTTGGGCTTCTATGACAAATTCTAGATTGTTAACAGCTTTCAGTACAAAAGTGTTTTCGTGATCAGGCATTTCTAAAGCTGTCGTTTCCCGAACTTCCATAATGAGGGCGCAAAAAACACCGCTTCTTGGCTAAAAAAAATCGAAAACTGAAGGAAATATTGTTGTAATCTCGAATAAGTACCTTTGAACTTTTAGGAGGGCAGTAAAATTCCAACATGTATCCCCCGACAGCCTTAACTAGGGCCAATCGGCATTTTTCCCATCGCTGTGGGCTCCCTGTTTGATCCAAACTTTCGGGGGTGGAATAATTGACGATTCCTTCTTTCCTACATTCTACGACTATTTTGGCAAGTTTAGTTTTATTGTGGGTGAGGTCTATCTCATCCGAATGCTGCTTATGAAATCCTCTCCTCAACATTTTGAAGCTGAGTCTAAAAAACACGTATTATTGAATGAAGAAATTCAGGGAGCTGGGTTGTACCTTCTAAAAAACGGCTTGTGTTGCATTTTAGGGGACCCTTCTTCGTTTTCGGAGTTCTCGTCGTGCTTCAAGCTACCATTTAAAGTTTTGCTACCCTGCAATTTCCTTCTGTTATAGTCTACTTCGAATTTTTCACTGAAACTCTCGATGAATTTCCTTAAAAAATCCTTGTGGGTTAAGAGGTTCTTGTTGTTTTCGCTCAAGTTATGCGTTATGAAGTGGGCACAACTTTTGGAGAAATCCTGGGCTGCTGCACTGGCATGTCTTTCGCAAAATTCGATCCAGGCATTATCACCCATGGGTGACTCTAAAGCTGTTGCCATTTTTAGCGATCAATTTGATTTAATAGATCATTTTATACAATGGTGTCACTTAGTGTTTATTACATTAAATTAATTGTTTACGTTTTGACAATAACACGACTAAACTTCGGACGCCATACCTCGAACTGACAGCTGACAGTCACAGACCAGCCAATGAATCTTTGTTCTATATTTTTCATCACGATAATCTGTGGTTCTTAAGTTTCCATGGCCTGAACACAGAGTATTTCTGTGGCCCGAGTTCAACAATTAACGCTTCGTGAAAAACAAAACACTGTAGTTTTAATTGTTGTTCATTATGTGTGCAGTGCGTTGTGAAAAGACAGAATATTAAATTAAAATGGTTTATTGTGCAGTATATGGGTGCTCCAATGTGACTTATAGATACAAAGAGAAACTTACAAGACATCACTTTCCTCAGGTGAGTCCCAACTCTCGTTGTTTTGGAAAGTTTGATGAATGAATTGTTTGAGGCTTTCTCGGCGTCGTTTGATTACTTATAGAAACAATTGAGTAAGTCGAAAATTCATTCAACAGGTATATTAGAGGACATTTCAAGTTTTTAGACTTGTCGTTCTATTATTTCGAACTTTATTCTTGAATTTATTCGAAACTGAAGCGCAGAATTTTCGAATTGGGACAATTCAAAATTACCCCTTTAACAAATATGGCGTACAAAGACTATAATTTTTTGATGGTGGATTTTATGTGATACTTTCTTTACACAGGGATTTCTCTGTCAGCTTATTCCTGATTCCTGAGCTGGTATTTTACGAAAATTAACCTTATTATCCGAAAACTACGGTTCATTAAGAAAGATGACGAAAATGAATCGACGCTATTCGTAAATTTAGTAATTTTCTGGTGCCACGTAAACATTTTCCTAGATCTAGTTAGCTTTTGTTTTCGCACAAATATCACTTCTCTGTGGTCCGTTACAGGGACTGCAAAAATAATTTGTCTATGATTTCGAGCATATTATTTTTCTGTGGTTTAACCTAAAATTTCATTGATCCAAGTTATTATTTTCCATTTGTATTTTGGAAACATTCAACATCCGAACAGTGTTCTTTCGAATAGCAGCAATGTCTGAAATGAATATTCGCCTTCCTGGACAGTGCATATGCCAGAAAAACAAAACCGGTGTTAGCGGCAATGTTACATATGAAAGACAAGGGAATATCTACGCGACTGTGTGCGGTGTCGTTGTTATAGTGAAACAAAATAACTCAGAAGTGATGGAAGATGTGGACCCAAACGTGCCAACGATCTTACCAGTCCCAGGTGACATTGTATTGGCAAAAGTGACTATGATAACACAAAAATTCGTAAAGTGCCTCATCAAGTGTGTCGGGCAAACTGTTCTAAAACGTGATTTAAATGGTGTTTTGTACAGGGAAGACATCCAAGCTCCTGGAAAAGATAGGATAGAGATATTCAGATGGTTCAGACGTGGTGATACAATTCTGGCCAGAGTGATGGCGGTAACTGAAGATCACACTTATCAGTTGTCGACAGCTGAAAATGAACTGGGCGTAGTGTTGGAACGCTCTGAGCATAAACGCCCAAAGAAGAAACTCAGGACGAAAGAGCCAAAATCAATGGACCAAATTATGACTGATGAATTTTATAATGATTTAGAACGTATGGGTTTGCATGGCTGAATAAACGATGAGTGTTATATCTACGGATGTGTATTATTCGAATGAATGATGTTTATATCACTTTTTAACTCTTAATTTTCTTGTATTTTTGAAATGAAGTAGATAAAAAAATCGAATTTAGTTTCTTTTTCCAGTGTTAAAGGTTGAATCGTTTTCAGATATCATCATCACTAGTATCATACGATACTATAGAGCCAGGAGAAAAAACCTGTCTCCCCGTGAAAAAAATAAAATAAAATTGTTGTATCTGAATATTCTATATAGAAGGACATCACGATTATCGGAACGGCTCTTCGGAGGAAGGATTTCCAAACATAAACTCCATCCTGAAAATAAAAAAAGACAGAACAGCAAGAGAATTCAATTTATACTTCATCAAATTGATCTAAAATTTTCAACCCATTGCAAAAATGAGTTTGATATATTCCCGACCGGTTTAAAAACCTCCATATCCAAAAAGGCCCATAGAGTCAGGCGATTTCCTTAGAGAATGCAAAATATAGCGTTTTTGGGGGGGTCTACCCCTTTGGATTTTTTCGGCCAAAATTTCGAAATTTTCGATTGCGTTTTTTTGTGCTAGGGAGAAAGTGTCCTCAACGCTGATCACCACTCTGCAAACCCCATCTCAATCCGGAGCCAATTAGTCGAGATATGCGAAATCGAAATTTCCAAAATTTCAAAAATTCTCATTTTGCAGGTGAAAATTTTTAAAATCCGGAAAACTGCGAATTTTTCCTTCCTATCCAATCAAGCGGCTTCGAAAACCTACATTTTCATATAAAACTCGACAATATCTACCCTAGTTTTCGAGAGAAACGATGATGAATTTTTTGCATTTTTCATTTTCGAGTTTACTTTGAAACGCTCTGGTGACAAGGAAATGGCTCTAAGTGATACACTCAGTGTTTTTTCTGATAGTTCCCGACCGGTTTAAAAACCTCCATATCCAAAAAGGCCCATAGAGTCAGGCGATTTCCTTAGAGAATGCAAAATATAGCGTTTTTGGGGGGGTCTACCCCTTTGGATTTTTTCGGCCAAAATTTCGAAATTTTCGATTGCGATTTTTTGTGCTAGGGAGAAAGTGTCCTCAACGCTGATCACCACTCTGCAAACCCCATCTCAATCCGGAGCCAATTAGTCGAGATATGCGAAATCGAAATTTCCAAAATTTCAAAAATTCTCATTTTGCAGGTGAAAATTTTTAAAATCCGGAAAACTGCCAATTTTTTCTTCCTATCCAATCAAGCGGCTTCGAAAACCTACATTTTCATATAAAACTCGACAATATCTACCCTAGTTTTCGAGAGAAACGATGATGAATTTTTTGCATTTTTCATTTTCGAGTTTACTTTGAAACGCTCTGGTGACAAGGAAATGGCTCTAAGTGATACACTCAGTGTTTTTTCTGATAGTTCCCGACCGGTTTAAAAACCTCCATATCCAAAAAGGCCCATAGAGTCAGACGATTTCCTTAGAGAATGCAAAATATAGCGTTTTGGGGGGGTCTACCCCTTTGGATTTTTTCGGCCAAAATTTCGAAATTTTCGATTGCGATTTTTCGTGCTAGGGAGAAAGTGTCCTCAACGCTGATCACCACTCTGCAAACCCCATCTCAATCCGGAGCCAATTAGTCGAGATATGCGAAATCGAAATTTCCAAAATTTCAAAAATTCTCATTTTGCAGGTGAAAATTTTTAAAATCCGGAAAACTGCCAATTTTTTCTTCCTATCCAATCAAGCGACTTCGAAAACCTACATTTTCATATAAAACTCGACAATATCTACCCTAGTTTCCGAGAGAAACGATGATGAATTTTTTGCATTTTTCATTTTCGAGTTTACTTTGAAACGCTCTGGTGACAAGGAAATGGCTCTAAGTGATACACTCAGTGTTTTTTCTGATAGTTCCCGACCGGTTTAAAAACCTCCATATCCAAAAAGGCCCATAGAGTCAGGCGATTTCCTTAGAGAATGCAAAATATAGCGTTTTTGGGGGGGTCTACCCCTTTGGATTTTTTCGGCCAAAATTTCGAAATTTTCGATTGCGATTTTTTGTGCTAGGGAGAAAGTGTCCTCAACGCTGATCACCACTCTGCAAACCCCATCTCAATCCGGAGCCAATTAGTCGAGATATGCGAAATCGAAATTTCCAAAATTTCAAAAATTCTCATTTTGCAGGTGAAAATTTTTAAAATCCGGAAAACTGCGAATTTTTTCTTCCTATCCAATCAAGCGGCTTCGAAAACCTACATTTTCATATAAAACTCGACAATATCTACCCTAGTTTTCGAGAGAAACGATGATGAATTTTTTGCATTTTTCATTTTCGAGTTTACTTTGAAACGCTCTGGTGACAAGGAAATGGCTCTAAGTGATACACTCAGTGTTTTTTCTGATAGTTCCCGACCGGTTTAAAAACCTCCATATCCAAAAAGGCCCATAGAGTCAGGCGATTTCCTTAGAGAATGCAAAATATAGCGTTTTTGGGGGGGTCTACCCCTTTGGATTTTTTCGGCCAAAATTTCGAAATTTTCGATTGCGATTTTTTGTGCTAGGGAGAAAGTGTCCTCAACGCTGATCACCACTCTGCAAACCCCATCTCAATCCGGAGCCAATTAGTCGAGATATGCGAAATCGAAATTTCCAAAATTTCAAAAATTCTCATTTTGCAGGTGAAAATTTTTAAAATCCGGAAAACTGCCAATTTTTTCTTCCTATCCAATCAAGCTACTTCGAAAACCTACATTTTCATATAAAACTCGACAATATCTACCCTAGTTTTCGAGAGAAACGATGATGAATTTTTTGCATTTTTCATTTTCGAGTTTACTTTGAAACGCTCTGGTGACAAGGAAATGGCTCTAAGTGATACACTCAGTGTTTTTTCTGATAGTTCCCGACCGGTTCAAAAACCTCCATATCCAAAAAGGCCCATAGAGTCAGGCGATTTCCTTAGAGAATGCAAAATATAGCGTTTTTGGGGGGGTCTACCCCTTTGGATTTTTTCGGCCAAAATTTCGAAATTTTCGATTGCGATTTTTTGTGCTAGGGAGAAAGTGTCCTCAACGCTGATCACCACTCTGCAAACCCCATCTCAATCCGGAGCCAATTAGTCGAGATATGCGAAATCGAAATTTCCAAAATTTCAAAAATTCTCATTTTGCAGGTGAAAATTTTTAAAATCCGGAAAACTGCCAATTTTTTCTTCCTATCCAATCAAGCTACTTCGAAAACCTACATTTTCATATAAAACTCGACAATATCTACCCTAGTTTTCGAGAGAAACGATGATGAATTTTTTGCATTTTTCATTTTCGAGTTTACTTTGAAACGCTCTGGTGACAAGGAAATGGCTCTAAGTGATACACTCAGTGTTTTTTCTGATAGTTCCCGACCGGTTTAAAAACCTCCATATCCAAAAAGGCCCATAGAGTCAGGCGATTTCCTTAGAGAATGCAAAATATAGCGTTTTTGGGGGGGTCTACCCCTTTGGATTTTTTCGGCCAAAATTTCGAAATTTTCGATTGCGATTTTTTGTGCTAGGGAGAAAGTGTCCTCAACGCTGATCACCACTCTGCAAACCCCATCTCAATCCGGAGCCAATTAGTCGAGATATGCGAAATCGAAATTTCCAAAATTTCAAAAATTCTCATTTTGCAGGTGAAAATTTTTAAAATCCGGAAAACTGCCAATTTTTTCTTCCTATCCAATCAAGCGGCTTCGAAAACCTACATTTTCATATAAAACTCGACAATATCTACCCTAGTTTTCGAGAGAAACGATGATGAATTTTTTGCATTTTTCATTTTCGAGTTTACTTTGAAACGCTCTGGTGACAAGGAAATGGCTCTAAGTGATACACTCAGTGTTTTTTCTGATAGTTCCCGACCGGTTTAAAAACCTCCATATCCAAAAAGGCCCATAGAGTCAGGCGATTTCCTTAGAGAATGCAAAATATAGCGTTTTTGGGGGGGTCTACCCCTTTGGATTTTTTCGGCCAAAATTTCGAAATTTTCGATTGCGATTTTTTGTGCTAGGGAGAAAGTGTCCTCAACGCTGATCACCACTCTGCAAACCCCATCTCAATCCGGAGCCAATTAGTCGAGATATGCGAAATCGAAATTTCCAAAATTTCAAAAATTCTCATTTTGCAGGTGAAAATTTTTAAAATCCGGAAAACTGCGAATTTTTTCTTCCTATCCAATCAAGCGGCTTCGAAAACCTACATTTTCATATAAAACTCGACAATATCTACCCTAGTTTTCGAGAGAAACGATGATGAATTTTTTGCATTTTTCATTTTCGAGTTTACTTTGAAACGCTCTGGTGACAAGGAAATGGCTCTAAGTGATACACTCAGTGTTTTTTCTGATAGTTCCCGACCGGTTTAAAAACCTCCATATCCAAAAAGGCCCATAGAGTCAGGCGATTTCCTTAGAGAATGCAAAATATAGCGTTTTTGGGGGGGTCTACCCCTTTGGATTTTTTCGGCCAAAATTTCGAAATTTTCGATTGCGATTTTTTGTGCTAGGGAGAAAGTGTCCTCAACGCTGATCACCACTCTGCAAACCCCATCTCAATCCGGAGCCAATTAGTCGAGATATGCGAAATCGAAATTTCCAAAATTTCAAAAATTCTCATTTTGCAGGTGAAAATTTTTAAAATCCGGAAAACTGCCAATTTTTTCTTCCTATCCAATCAAGCTACTTCGAAAACCTACATTTTCATATAAAACTCGACAATATCTACCCTAGTTTTCGAGAGAAACGATGATGAATTTTTTGCATTTTTCATTTTCGAGTTTACTTTGAAACGCTCTGGTGACAAGGAAATGGCTCTAAGTGATACACTCAGTGTTTTTTCTGATAGTTCCCGACCGGTTCAAAAACCTCCATATCCAAAAAGGCCCATAGAGTCAGGCGATTTCCTTAGAGAATGCAAAATATAGCGTTTTTGGGGGGGTCTACCCCTTTGGATTTTTTCGGCCAAAATTTCGAAATTTTCGATTGCGATTTTTTGTGCTAGGGAGAAAGTGTCCTCAACGCTGATCACCACTCTGCAAACCCCATCTCAATCCGGAGCCAATTAGTCGAGATATGCGAAATCGAAATTTCCAAAATTTCAAAAATTCTCATTTTGCAGGTGAAAATTTTTAAAATCCGGAAAACTGCCAATTTTTTCTTCCTATCCAATCAAGCTACTTCGAAAACCTACATTTTCATATAAAACTCGACAATATCTACCCTAGTTTTCGAGAGAAACGATGATGAATTTTTTGCATTTTTCATTTTCGAGTTTACTTAGAAACGCTCTGGTGACAAGGAAATGGCTCTAAGTGATACACTCAGTGTTTTTTCTGATAGTTCCCGACCGGTTTAAAAACCTCCATATCCAAAAAGGCCCATAGAGTCAGGCGATTTCCTTAGAGAATGCAAAATATAGCGTTTTTGGGGGGTCTACCCCTTTGGATTTTTTCGGCCAAAATTTCGAAATTTTCGATTGCGATTTTTTGTGCTAGGGAGAAAGTGTCCTCAACGCTGATCACCACTCTGCAAACCCCATCTCAATCCGGAGCCAATTAGTCGAGATATGCGAAATCGAAATTTCCAAAATTTCAAAAATTCTCATTTTGCAGGTGAAAATTTTTAAAATCCGGAAAACTGCCAATTTTTTCTTCCTATCCAATCAAGCTACTTCGAAAACCTACATTTTCATATAAAACTCGACAATATCTACCCTAGTTTTCGAGAGAAACGATGATGAATTTTTTGCATTTTTCATTTTCGAGTTTACTTTGAAACGCTCTGGTGACAAGGAAATGGCTCTAAGTGATACACTCAGTGTTTTTTCTGATAGTTCCCGACCGGTTCAAAAACCTCCATATCCAAAAAGGCCCATAGAGTCAGGCGATTTCCTTAGAGAATGCAAAATATAGCGTTTTTGGGGGGGTCTACCCCTTTGGATTTTTTCGGCCAAAATTTCGAAATTTTCGATTGCGATTTTTTGTGCTAGGGAGAAAGTGTCCTCAACGCTGATCACCACTCTGCAAACCCCATCTCAATCCGGAGCCAATTAGTCGAGATATGCGAAATCGAAATTTCCAAAATTTCAAAAATTCTCATTTTGCAGGTGAAAATTTTTAAAATCTGGAAAACTGCGAATTTTTTCTTCCTATCCAATCAAGCGGCTTCGAAAACCTACATTTTCATATGAAACTCGACAATATCTACCCTAGTTTTCGAGAGAAACGATGATGAATTTTTTGCATTTTTCATTTTCGAGTTTACTTTGAAACGCTCTGGTGACAAGGAAATGGCTCTAAGTGATACACTCAGTGTTTTTTCTGATAGTTCCCGACCGGTTTAAAAACCTCCATATCCAAAAAGGCCCATAGAGTCAGGCGATTTCTTTAGAGAATGCAAAATATAGCGTTTTTGGGGGGGTCTACCCCTTTGGATTTTTTCGGCCAAAATTTCGAAATTTTCGATTGCGATTTTTTGTGCTAGGGAGAAAGTGTCCTCAACGCTGATCACCACTCTGCAAACCCCATCTCAATCCGGAGCCAATTAGTCGAGATATGCGAAATCGAAATTTCCAAAATTTCAAAAATTCTCATTTTGCAGGTGAAAATTTTTAAAATCCGGAAAACTGCGAATTTTTCCTTCCTATCCAATCAAGCGGCTTCGAAAACCTACATTTTCATATGAAACTCGACAATATCTACCCTAGTTTTCGAGAGAAACGATGATGAATTTTTTGCATTTTTCATTTTCGAGTTTACTTTGAAACGCTCTGGTGACAAGGAAATGGCTCTAAGTGATACACTCAGTGTTTTTTCTGATAGTTCCCGACCGGTTTAAAAACCTCCATATCCAAAAAGGCCCATAGAGTCAGGCGATTTCTTTAGAGAATGCAAAATATAGCGTTTTTGGGGGGGTCTACCCCTTTGGATTTTTTCGGCCAAAATTTCGAAATTTTCGATTGCGATTTTTCGTGCTAGGGAGAAAGTGTCCTCAACGCTGATCACCACTCTGCAAACCCCATCTCAATCCGGAGCCAATTAGTCGAGATATGCGAAATCGAAATTTCCAAAATTTCAAAAATTCTCATTTTGCAGGTGAAAATTTTTAAAATCCGGAAAACTGCCAATTTTTTCTTCCTATCCAATCAAGCTACTTCGAAAACCTACATTTTCATATAAAACTCGACAATATCTACCCTAGTTTTCGAGAGAAACGATGATGAATTTTTTGCATTTTTCATTTTCGAGTTTACTTTGAAACGCTCTGGTGACAAGGAAATGGCTCTAAGTGATACACTCAGTGTTTTTTCTGATAGTTCCCGACCGGTTTAAAAACCTCCATATCCAAAAAGGCCCATAGAGTCAGGCGATTTCCTTAGAGAATGCAAAATATAGCGTTTTTGGGGGGGTCTACCCCTTTGGATTTTTTCGGCCAAAATTTCGAAATTTTCGATTGCGATTTTTTGTGCTAGGGAGAAAGTGTCCTCAACGCTGATCACCACTCTGCAAACCCCATCTCAATCCGGAGCCAATTAGTCGAGATATGCGAAATCGAAATTTCCAAAATTTCAAAAATTCTCATTTTGCAGGTGAAAATTTTTAAAATCCGGAAAACTGCCAATTTTTTCTTCCTATCCAATCAAGCGGCTTCGAAAACCTACATTTTCATATGAAACTCGACAATATCTACCCTAGTTTTCGAGAGAAACGATGATGAATTTTTTGCATTTTTCATTTTCGAGTTTACTTTGAAACGCTCTGGTGACAAGGAAATGGCTCTAAGTGATACACTCAGTGTTTTTTCTGATAGTTCCCGACCGGTTTAAAAACCTCCATATCCAAAAAGGCCCATAGAGTCAGGCGATTTCTTTAGAGAATGCAAAATATAGCGTTTTTGGGGGGGTCTACCCCTTTGGATTTTTTCGGCCAAAATTTCGAAATTTTCGATTGCGATTTTTTGTGCTAGGGAGAAAGTGTCCTCAACGCTGATCACCACTCTGCAAACCCCATCTCAATCCGGAGCCAATTAGTCGAGATATGCGAAATCGAAATTTCCAAAATTTCAAAAATTCTCATTTTGCAGGTGAAAATTTTTAAAATCCGGAAAACTACGAATTTTTCCTTCCTATCCAATCAAGCGTCTTCGAAAACCTACATTTTCATATGAAACTCGACAATATCTACCCTAGTTTTCGAGAGAAACGATGATGAATTTTTTGCATTTTTCATTTTCGAGTTTACTTTGAAACGCTCTGGTGACAAGGAAATGGCTCTAAGTGATACACTCAGTGTTTTTTCTGATAGTTCCCGACCGGTTTAAAAACCTCCATATCCAAAAAGGCCCATAGAGTCAGGCGATTTCTTTAGAGAATGCAAAATATAGCGTTTTTGGGGGGGTCTACCCCTTTGGATTTTTTCGGCCAAAATTTCGAAATTTTCGATTGCGATTTTTTGTGCTAGGGAGAAAGTGTCCTCAACGCTGATCACCACTCTGCAAACCCCATCTCAATCCGGAGCCAATTAGTCGAGATATGCGAAATCGAAATTTCCAAAATTTCAAAAATTCTCATTTTGCAGGTGAAAATTTTTAAAATCCGGAAAACTGCGAATTTTTCCTTCCTATCCAATCAAGCGGCTTCGAAAACCTACATTTTCATATGAAACTCGACAATATCTACCCTAGTTTTCGAGAGAAACGATGATGAATTTTTTGCATTTTTCATTTTCGAGTTTACTTTGAAACGCTCTGGTGACAAGGAAATGGCTCTAAGTGATACACTCAGTGTTTTTTCTGATAGTTCCCGACCGGTTTAAAAACCTCCATATCCAAAAAGGCCCATAGAGTCAGGCGATTTCCTTAGAGAATGCAAAATATAGCGTTTTTGGGGGGGTCTACCCCTTTGGATTTTTTCGGCCAAAATTTCGAAATTTTCGATTGCGATTTTTTGTGCTAGGGAGAAAGTGTCCTCAACGCTGATCACCACTCTGCAAACCCCATCTCAATCCGGAGCCAATTAGTCGAGATATGCGAAATCGAAATTTCCAAAATTTCAAAAATTCTCATTTTGCAGGTGAAAATTTTTAAAATCCGGAAAACTGCGAATTTTTTCTTCCTATCCAATCAAGCGGCTTCGAAAACCTACATTTTCATATAAAACTCGACAATATCTACCCTAGTTTTCGAGAGAAACGATGATGAATTTTTTGCATTTTTCATTTTCGAGTTTACTTTGAAACGCTCTGGTGACAAGGAAATGGCTCTAAGTGATACACTCAGTGTTTTTTCTGATAGTTCCCGACCGGTTTAAAAACCTCCATATCCAAAAAGGCCCATAGAGTCAGACGATTTCCTTAGAGAATGCAAAATATAGCGTTTTTGGGGGGGTCTACCCCTTTGGATTTTTTCGGCCAAAATTTCGAAATTTTCGATTGCGATTTTTTGTGCTAGGGAGAAAGTGTCCTCAACGCTGATCACCACTCTGCAAACCCCATCTCAATCCGGAGCCAATTAGTCGAGATATGCGAAATCGAAATTTCCAAAATTTCAAAAATTCTCATTTTGCAGGTGAAAATTTTTAAAATCCGGAAAACTGCGAATTTTTCCTTCCTATCCAATCAAGCGGCTTCGAAAACCTACATTTTCATATGAAACTCGACAATATCTACCCTAGTTTTCGAGAGAAACGATGATGAATTTTTTGCATTTTTCATTTTCGAGTTTACTTTGAAACGCTCTGGTGACAAGGAAATGGCTCTAAGTGATACACTCAGTGTTTTTTCTGATAGTTCCCGACCGGTTTAAAAACCTCCATATCCAAAAAGGCCCATAGAGTCAGGCGATTTCCTTAGAGAATGCAAAATATAGCGTTTTTGGGGGGGTCTACCCCTTTGGATTTTTTCGGCCAAAATTTCGAAATTTTCGATTGCGATTTTTTGTGCTAGGGAGAAAGTGTCCTCAACGCTGATCACCACTCTGCAAACCCCATCTCAATCCGGAGCCAATTAGTCGAGATATGCGAAATCGAAATTTCCAAAATTTCAAAAATTCTCATTTTGCAGGTGAAAATTTTTAAAATCCGGAAAACTGCCAATTTTTTCTTCCTATCCAATCAAGCGGCTTCGAAAACCTACATTTTCATATAAAACTCGACAATATCTACCCTAGTTTTCGAGAGAAACGATGATGAATTTTTTGCATTTTTCATTTTCGAGTTTACTTTGAAACGCTCTGGTGACAAGGAAATGGCTCTAAGTGATACACTCAGTGTTTTTTCTGATAGTTCCCGACCGGTTCAAAAACCTCCATATCCAAAAAGGCCCATAGAGTCAGGCGATTTCCCTAAAGAATGCAAAATATAGCGTTTTTGGGGGGGTCTACCCCTTTGGATTTTTTCGGCCAAAATTTCGAAAATTTCGATTGCGATTTTTTGTGCTAGGGAGAAAGTGTCCTCAACGCTGATCACCACTCTGCAAACCCCATCTCAATCCGGAGCCAATTAGTCGAGATATGCGAAATCGAAATTTCCAAAATTTCAAAAATTCTCATTTTGCAGGTGAAAATTTTTAAAATCCGGAAAACTGCGAATTTTTCCTTCCTATCCAATCAAGCGGCTTCGAAAACCTACATTTTCATATGAAACTCGACAATATCTACCCTAGTTTTCGAGAGAAACGATGATGAATTTTTTGCATTTTTCATTTTCGAGTTTACTTTGAAACGCTCTGGTGACAAGGAAATGGCTCTAAGTGATACACTCAGTGTTTTTTCTGATAGTTCCCGACCGGTTTAAAAACCTCCATATCCAAAAAGGCCCATAGAGTCAGGCGATTTCTTTAGAGAATGCAAAATATAGCGTTTTTGGGGGGGTCTACCCCTTTGGATTTTTTCGGCCAAAATTTCGAAATTTTCGATTGCGATTTTTTGTGCTAGGGAGAAAGTGTCCTCAACGCTGATCACCACTCTGCAAACCCCATCTCAATCCGGAGCCAATTAGTCGAGATATGCGAAATCGAAATTTCCAAAATTTCAAAAATTCTCATTTTGCAGGTGAAAATTTTTAAAATCCAGAAAACTGCCAATTTTTTCTTCCTATCCAATCAAGCTACTTCGAAAACCTACATTTTCATATAAAACTCGACAATATCTACCCTAGTTTTCGAGAGAAACGATGATGAATTTTTTGCATTTTTCATTTTCGAGTTTACTTTGAAACGCTCTGGTGACAAGGAAATGGCTCTAAGTGATACACTCAGTGTTTTTTCTGATAGTTCCCGACCGGTTTAAAAACCTCCATATCCAAAAAGGCCCATAGAGTAAGGCGATTTCCTTAGAGAATGCAAAATATAGCGTTTTTGGGGGGGTCTACCCCTTTGGATTTTTTCGGCCAAAATTTCGAAATTTTCGATTGCGATTTTTTGTGCTAGGGAGAAAGTGTCCTCAACGCTGATCACCACTCTGCAAACCCCATCTCAATCCGGAGCCAATTAGTCGAGATATGCGAAATCGAAATTTCCAAAATTTCAAAAATTCTCATTTTGCAGGTGAAAATTTTTAAAATCCGGAAAACTGCCAATTTTTTCTTCCTATCCAATCAAGCGATTTCGAAAACCTACATTTTCATATAAAACTCGACAATATCTACCCTAGTTTCCGAGAGAAACGATGATGAATATTTTTGCATTTTTCATTTTCGAGTTTACTTTGAAACGCTCTGGTGACAAGGAAATGGCTCTAAGTGATACACTCAGTGTTTTTTCTGATAGTTCCCGACCGGTTCAAAAACCTCCATATCCAAAAAGGCCCATAGAGTCAGGCGATTTCCTTAGAGAATGCAAAATATAGCGTTTTTGGGGGGGTCTACCCCTTTGGATTTTTTCGGCCAAAATTTCGAAATTTTCGATTGCGATTTTTTGTGCTAGGGAGAAAGTGTCCTCAACGCTGATCACCACTCTGCAAACCCCATCTCAATCCGGAGCCAATTAGTCGAGATATGCGAAATCGAAATTTCCAAAATTTCAAAAATTCTCATTTTGCAGGTGAAAATTTTTAAAATCCAGAAAACTGCCAATTTTTTCTTCCTATCCAATCAAGCTACTTCGAAAACCTACATTTTCATATAAAACTCGACAATATCTACCCTAGTTTTCGAGAGAAACGATGATGAATTTTTTGCA
The DNA here is from genome assembly GCA_038502775.1 of Hippodamia convergens. Taxonomy (NCBI): domain Eukaryota; kingdom Metazoa; phylum Arthropoda; class Insecta; order Coleoptera; family Coccinellidae; genus Hippodamia; species Hippodamia convergens. The sequence goes on along the minus strand of CM076609.1, from coordinate 64,737,796 downwards.
TTTTTCATTTTCGAGTTTACTTTGAAACGCTCTGGTGACAAGGAAATGGCTCTAAGTGATACACTCAGTGTTTTTTCTGATAGTTCCCGACCGGTTTAAAAACCTCCATATCCAAAAAGGGCCATAGAGTCAGGGTTGACCAGGCTCAAAAAGCCGCCCCTGAGTTTGGTCGGGTTTTCGCTTTCACTTTCAATACCAGGCGGGTTTTCGATTTCAAAGAAAAAAAAATCTAGTATGACGAAACTGATTTTGCCGCCCCGGCAGACTGCCCGGTTTGCCGGCTCTGGACATGATTTTATTCTACTAGATGTGGCAGAAAGAACGTAATCGACACCGAATAAGAGACAAATTATTCCAAAAAATATAATTTCGAGAAACAAACAAAGACTTCACAAAGGGCTCTGTAACAAAACACAAAAGACTTCACCCGGTCGACATTGATTCTTCGAAACTTATAAAAACCACCAACAGATGGCGCCTCTCAGTCCTCCACGTTGATCGTCCACGGCTCGATCTCGATCTCCTGCGTCATGACGGCGTGGAAGATCAGCTCGGTGTTGCAGATGTACTTGGTCTTGTCCTTCTTGTTGCGCAAGAGGTCGCCGGTGAGGTGGACGTCCGACTCCACCGTCACTATGAAGTAGCTGTGCGGTGCCGTCTGATTGGTCGCCTCGATCTGCGCGGCCGTCCTGCGCACCTCCTCGACCACGCCCCCGCAGAACTCGATCACCATGCGCACCATCTTCTCGTTGGGGAAGACGCGGGGGGTCACCCAGAAGCTCTTGCCGCTGAAGATGCGGTTGCGGTCGGGAGTCCGCAAGAGGGCGTTGATGTCGCAGCCGTAGGAGCGGTTGAAGCGGGCCACGCCCTCGAACTGGTAGGGGCGGGGTCGAGGAACTTGCCGGCGGCCTTGGAGTCCTTGAGCCACTTTAGGGGCACGATGGGGATCATGCGGGGGATGCAGAGGAGGAGTTTGATGGTGCGTTCCAGGTGTTCCATTACTAGGTGCGTGCATTCGCGGGTGTTGTTGGTGCAGCTGCCGTTCAGGGACCTGGGGGGAAGGAGAAACGAATAAAAGAAATGGGAGATTAAGAATTTTGTGGTAATCAAGCTATTAGGTGCTTGATTTTGACTGTTTCAGGTATTTCTGAATTAGATAGATAAAAACTATGAAAGGTATCCAGGGCTCGATTTTCGTGAAAGCCCCATTAGTGAAAACCGTTTCGAGATATCTTGATTTTTTTTTTTGTAATTTTGATGTTTTATCGATTTCGAAAATGAGCCATAACGTTTTTATTTACGAAAATATCTAAAAACGATTAAAACTTTCTGAAAGGGCTTTTTCACCAGGATTAAGAAAATATATTCAATTTTTTTTCTCGTGGAAAATATCCACTTTTTTATTTTAAATACGAACGCAATTTTTTCATCTTATATCATCAAAAAAAGTTGGAAAAAATTTTAAATAATGTCTTATTCCCAATGAAAATATGGTTGTTGAAATTTTTTATCTTCTTCAGATATTCTCGAAAATGAAAAAGTTATGGCACATCTTCCGAATCTAAAAAATTTCAAAATTTTGTTATATCATCAAAACAAATGAAGATATCGTGAAACGGTGTTTATTACTGGTGTTTTCACAAAAATCGAGCCCAAGACTCCTCTCCACGTTTTTACCTATCTAGTCTAGAAGTACTAGAAACAGTAAAAAATCAAGCAATTTGGGATACCCTGTATAGAGTAGTAAAATTTCGCTGTTTTAGTACTAAGGGTGGGTTTCACAAAACTCTAATTGTGCGATCAAAAACCTTATGTAAATTCGAACCAATAACAGTGGCTCCAATTAATTTAACGGTGCAATCAAAGTTTTGTGAAACCGACCCTACATCTCCTAAATTAAGCCAGATAGAAAAAAGTAATATACATGTGTTGTTCTCTTTTTTCGGAAACGTGAATTGCTGAAAACCGGCTAAGGTTTCTAGTTTTCATGCTACAGGGTGATTTTGAAATTTGGCCAATTATTATAATTGGCTATAACTTCCCCAGTATTGCTGCTACGGTCTCGAAATAAAAACATCTTTAGTGGAGTTTTTTCAATACTTTTTACCAGTGCCATCAAAACTTTAGTTCTTCTTCTCATTTTAGAGAAATTAAAAAAAATTTTCTCAAATGAAAACCATAGTATGCTATGATTTTCCATAGACTGTTCTCAGACAATTTCAAAACTATATGTCATGATATACTTCCGAGCTTGAATATAAAAATTCTGAAAAAAACACTTTTCGGTCGACATAATTTAAGCAAGCTCAAGTTGTACGACTTCCTCAGTTGGAAAGAAATGAATCAAAATCAAAACCCTCTCTGATTTTGTCGATCGAAAAAGGTACTTTTGAAATTTTCGATATCCAAGCTCGGAAGTATATCATGACATATATTTTTGAATTGTCTAAGAAAAGTCTATTGAAAATCATCATAGCACACTATGGATTCCATTTGAAAAAAATTAATTTTTTTAATTTCTCTAAAATTTGAAGAGGCACTGAAATTTCGATAGCACTGCTAGAAAGTACTGTAAAAACTGCGCTAAAGATGTATATTTTTCGAGAGTGTAGCAGCAACACTGGGGAAGTTATAGCCAATTATAATAATTGTCCAAATGTTGTTTTCAGCAATTTAAGTTTCTCGAAAAAAGAGAACATGACATGTATATTACTTTTTTCTATCTCGCTTAATTTAGGAGATGTAGGGTCGGTTTCACAAAACTTTGATTGTACCGTTAAATTAATTGGAACCACCGCGATTCGTTGAAATTTCAAAACGAGCAATTCGATTGGTTCGAATTCACGTGAGGTTTTTTAATCGCACAATTAAAGTTTCGTGCAACCCACCCATAGTAAACATCGAAATCTGGCCACCCTGTACACCTATTAATAATCAAGCTACGACTGACATGGTGGGATTCACAAAACTTTAATTGTACGATTAAAAAACCTTCGAACCAATCGAATCACTCGTCTTGAAAATTCAATCAATTTAACGGTACAATCAAATACCATAATCCGATCCTTACTTCACCGTCTGCACGAGGTCGTCCAACGGCGACTCGATAGTGGAGAACATTATTTTGTACTCGGGGTTCCGGATGGGGCCCTCCTCTTGCACCATGGCGTCTGCCTCCTCATCAATTTCTTCGTCGTAATCCTCATCATCAGTCGACCACTCCCCATCATCGTCGTCATCCTCGTCTTCTGTACTGTCCCCTTCTTCCTCCAATTGTCTGGCCCTCTTCTCTAGCACCGATTCTCGAGGCTGCGCAGCCTTCTTCACCTTCTCGTAGGCCTCCTGGGAGATGTTGATCGGCATCTTCCAGCCGTCTGAGGAGTAAGAAGTATGGTTAACAATCGATTTCTACTAAATTCATCTCAAGACTTTTGAAAAGGCGTTATAAGCTGTCTTTTCCCGAGGGTTACATGAAAAAAAAAAAAAGTGGAAACAACACTCACGCATGATGTTGGGACACAGCTTGGGGTCAAAACTGAAGTTTGGGGGCTCGTTGTACTGCTGGTACACGACATTGTCCATCTGCTGCAAAGCCGAGTAATTCCCGAGCAGCACATCAGTCAACCACTGGATGTTAACTATTGGGATGTTCCAGGCTTTAGCCTTCTTGACCTTGTCTCCTTTCAACCTCGCAGCCACCAACAGGGTGTTATGCTTCGAGAAGTATCCGGTGTACTGCAAACAAAAGGATAAAAGAATTAAGATAGCCCTGACACAGATCCTTGTGGGACACCCACAAATCGATTCTCACCTTGCCTCCGACGTTGCGCACCATCTGGTGGATCCTGTCTCTCTCCTGTCCTTCGAAGCCAGAGGTGGATATGAGATGTTTGGAGCACGGCATGGTGTCGATGTAGATCATAGGGATGTGCAGCGCTATCCAAGGGGGAAGGAGTTGTCTTCTCCTGATGACGTCTTCGAGCCAATAGAGGGTGACGCAACGCTTGCAGTCCCTGAGTGCCTGCATGACTATGCCGTGTCTTTGGGTCAGGCAGAGGATGTGCGTTACTCTGGCGCAGTACTGCTGTTCTACCTCCCCTGCGAAAAGAACAAATTAAGTTATGTAGTGCAGATAAGGAATTGTTTTCTTTTTGAGGAGGTGTAGGACTTACCACCGTGTTTCTGCACTTTCTTCTTGAAGTTCGGCATCATTTTCTTGAGGATGTCTTCGACTTCGGCTACCACGAACACGCAGCCTAACAGGAATTTGTCCTCTGGCACTGTGGAATGGGGGAATAAAAAAATTATGTATCGCTTGTTTCTCGATTTATACAAGGTTATTCACGAATATGGCTCTATAGAATATTTTTAGGAAAGACACAAGATTCAGGATTGAAATTCTGAAGGTGAGCTTCAAGTGAGAAGACAGCTTCTCGTATATTTTTTGAAGGTTCTAGGACTTCCGGTTTTTCCGGAAGTGACATCAACTTTCGTTTTTCAACTGGAAAAGATTTTTTATTGCATGAATAGATTCTCCATTGAATTCTGAGTCTTTTTGATTCCAAAAGTTTGAATTTTCCCGAGAAAACTCTTTAAATGAAGAAATACGAAAAAAAATCTCAAAATTGAACTCTGTTGAAATACAGACAACTAAGAGGTTTTTTCATTAAAAATTCTCATTTTTGAGAATCTCTGAGAAGAAAGGCTGATGCTTCTTTTTCGATAGCGTGATTTTCTACATATGATACAGGAGGTCACAAATTCTTTGTCAAAGTTAGAAGTGTCGAAACATCAAAAAATGTTTTTTTTTTAAATTGGAACTCCATTTTTCGAAGCATTTTCGAAATGGGAGCATACGTCCAAGACTTTTATCCCAAACTAAATATTTTTCGAGATAATCAGGAAAAACAATTTTTTTTTTAATTTTCAATCTCATTCCAAATGTGTTTTCTTTACTGGGAAATAATTAGCGTTCAAGGGAATTTTTTGGAAATCTCTGATATCGAGAAAATATTTTCTTATAGTTCAGACAAGTTCAGTTTATTTCGAAAAATATTCATTTTGGAACGAATGCTCCTATTATTTTTTGACGAATATTTCGAAAATGCTTCGAAAAAATGGGGTTCCAATTTGAAAGAAAAAAATTTTTTGATGTTTCGTCACTTCTAACTTTGACAAAGAATTTGTGACTTCCTGTATTATATTCTGAAAATCACGCTATCGGAAAAGAAGCATCAGCCTTTCTTCTTGGAGATTCTCAAAAATGAGAATTTTTAATGAAAAAACCTCGAAGTTGTCTGTATTTCAACAGAATTCAATTCCTCATTTAAAGAGAAATTTCTAGGGAAAGAAGACTCAGAATTAAATGGAGAATCTATTTATGCAATAAAAATGGGTCTTCCCATTTGAAAATTGATATCACTTTCAGAATTCCTAGAACCTTGAAAAAATATACGAGAAGTCGTCTTCTTACTTGAAGCTCACCTTTAGAATTTCAATCCTGAATCTTGTTTCTTTTCTAAAAATATTCTATAGAGTGATATTCGTGAATAACCTGTATATCCGGAATTTATTTATTTATTTATTACAGTTCACTAAAATAATAAAAAATGTATTGAAGAAAATATACAACTATTGATAATCAATACTTTGAACACCAAATTAGAACAATAATTGAACTTAATGAATACTTCTGATGAAAAAAACATTCTTCGAAATAATTCCTCATCATGATTGTCTTTATTCAACAACTCTCAAGAATTTTGTTGTGCGTTGTAACTCTTGTTGAACATTTATGTCATTCGACATTTATTCTTATTTCTTTAGAGGTTTTTTCTCTTTTAATTCCTCTACTTAAATAAACATAATTTTCTCGAATAAAGTCAAAAACTATTTCATTAAATCACGGGTTATAATCCAATCCCAGCAACTTCTCCTTTTCCATGACCTCCAACTCCAACTTTCTAATTTCTAAACGTAGCTTCTCGATTTTTAATGCTTTAATTCTTTCGTTCTCCATCACGACATAAACTTTCTGCGCTAAAAACGACAAAACCGAAAAAAATCAGACTGTTAATCGATTACATCAACCTCTGTAGTTCAAGCTAACTATCATCAAACCCTCCAGTGTTGCCAATAACAAAACGGTAAACTTACACTTCAGATTGGGGTTGTGCCCGTAGAAAGGCCCCGGCCTGTGTTGTAGGGGAACGGTGGATGAACCAGAAGACTTCGGAGAAGATTGAATCTGCTGTTGGTCCCCTTGAGGAGGCACAGGGAGGGGCTGGGGCACAGGGGGTCTTATGTCACCGTTGGCAGCGCTCAGGGCTCTGCGCTGCTGTTGCAAGGCCAGCAGGTCCAACGGCCTGTTGTTGGCGTTCAAGGCAGCGTTGTGTTGAGCCGTCATCAGTCTAGAAAAGAACGAAAAGTTGAAATTGTCAAGAGTATTTCAGATTAGTCAATTGAATATCAGAAAACATCAAAAGTATTTCGAATAACTCTATTGAATTTCATTTGATGTTTTCTGAAATACAATTGACTAATCTGAAATACAAGTGATGTTTTCTGAATGTCAATTGACGATTTCTGAATTACAATTGGAAATGATGTAGAATACAGAGTAAAACTTGAAGTAAAAGATATAAAACACTAAAAACTTTGAAGAAAAACACTTAGGGCCAGTTTCATGATAAACCCCTAAAGTACACTTTAGTTAAAATGCACTTTAAGCTAAAGCCCACTTTAAAAGTCCACCCAATTTCATAATGAAATTAAATGGGACTTTACGTAAAGGAGACTTTAGGTGAAATGTTGTATGTTGGCATAACTGAAATCGTTTCATTTGACCTAAAATAGACAGTTGCGGTTGTATTAAACCACAGCCATCTTAAAATTGAAGGAGGTTATGTTATTTTCATGTCCTGTGGATATAACGTTCAGGTTCAAATTTAAAATATACACCCAGAAATTTGGGGGAAAAGACCAATCCCAAACTGAATATAACAAAAAAAATGAATTGATGATTGCGGCTGATAAAAGGATAATGAGGGAGCATTGCCTGAGATTAACATCATTAGATTTAGAAATCGAAATAAGAAAAAAGAATCGAATAAACAATCTTTGCATAAGCATTTATTTTCTCCAATTACATAAGCTTGATATAGCAAAATTATCTGTTATTATTGAATATCTAACATGTTTCTCATTAACTGCATTAGCAAAAAGGGGAGGTTAAGTGTAAGAGTAGCCGTAGGCTAAACTTCGCCTCTCGAGAGTTCTCATATTTTGTAAAAAAAGTCGTTAATAAAATAATAATAAAAAGTTGTTGATTATCACCTAATTCCTTTTCAAAATTATTGATAGGAAAAATGTCATTGATATGAATTATTGTCTAACTGTAGTCTTATTCCAAATTTCGAAATTGGAAATCTACGTTTCCATACTCCGTATTCTCATTCCACAATGTTTCTGGTTCTTATGATTGGTTCATGTCATGGATCTTCTTCTTTTGATGAATCCGAACTAGCTGCCTCAAAATTTTCTATTTTTATTATTCAAATATTACACTATATTCTTGTGCTCGCCGCATTATCTCTTGTTGTGAAAGTTGATTTCAAAATAAAACACAACATAAATAACATGTAACCAACCTCAAATGAGTTGACAGTTTGGACATGAGAGGTTAGGAAATTATTTATATATTCAGGGCTAGAGGATACTTCAGCTGCTAAAGTCCCAAGATTTAAATATAAAGTGGCATTAAGAACCTGAAATGTGTTGTGAAATCGAAATGTCGAACTTAGAGGAGCTTTCAAATTGATTATGAAACTGGCCCTTACAGTCGGTAACAACATTAACTAACCTTAAAGTGCCAGAAGCCGAGTTCTCCGGGATGGTATCTTGTACCGCTCCCACAGCATTCCCACCGCTTTGGAGCCTGATACTCAGCATGTTCGCCAGAGCAGTCTTAGTCTTAGGGTTCACCAGCACCTGACTCTGCCCGACCGAAGGATCTTGTATGGGAACCGGAGGCTCCGCTATGGGGGCCTGAGGCAAAGGTCTGGACATGCCGGGCTGTTGAGCTTGCTGCAGAGCTGGAGTGGCAGCTGCCTTCTGTAGCTGCTCTCGCTGCAGCTGTTGGAGCCTCAGTTGCTAAAGAAAGAAAGAGATGAAGGAGAAAAAGAAAAAAGGAGAAGAGAGAGGCTCACCTTGAGCTTAAGCTGATTCTGCTCTTGCACTTGGGAGGTCGTCTGCTGGATGGGGCTCAGGCCAGGGGTCTGGCTCAAGCCCGAAGGCCCTGGGGCCTGAGAGGGGCCAGCCTGCTGCTGGTTCATGGTGGTAGAACTGACCGTCTGTTGCTGCAAGTTGGTGGGCAGCACGACGCCCTGTTTGTTGGCTTGCTGTTGGAGCCACGCCATCTGTTGTTGCGGGTTCAAACCAGCAGGAACAGGACCTGGGAGAGGTTAGGTTATGTTAGAATTCTTGCGGTACTCACTTTGGACAATTTGGTGCTGAATGAAACTTGAATAAAGTCAGTTTCAGTTCGGTGCAACTTTGTTAGGTCAAATGGAACAACTTTAGTTAATTTAGATCGTCTTATTTCGTTTTTATTTTCGTGACTTTTCTTTGAGCTTATTCAGTTATCAAGAATATTAAAGATCTCGAACTTACGTCGTTTTTTCGAAAATGTCGATTCGAAACTGGGTATCTTCGTCATGGTTCAATTTAGAAAAAAATAAAAACGAAAATAAACAAATCTCGGATTGGGGATGTTTACCATCCCAAGTCAAGACTTGAAAGGAAGGAATCCGAAGAAAAACCCGACGATGAACATGTCCGCGGCCGCAAAAAATCACACGTGCGTTCGAAGGAGAAAAAATTGTCGATTATCGCCAGGTGCGTAGAAGGCGTTCGATCTCGGGGAAAATGACAATTTTATCCGAGAATTTTACACGCAAGTTTTTCGTACCTTTTTTTCTGGACAAAGACATGAAATAATTTCGTTTTGGGGAAACGTTTTGGGTCTAAATGAGACGGTCTTTTTTATCTAATAATTCGAAAAAATACGATTGTAGATATGATTGAAACATAGCAGTTACATGCAGAATTTCGTTAAAATCGTATTACTATAAAAAAGTCATCCTAAAAATTATATATCAATATTATATTAATTCACTCATTATTTTTTCGTAGCTTTTTTATGGACAAAGACATAAAATAATTTCGTTTTGAGAAAACGTTTTGGGTCTAGATGAGACGGTCTTTTTTTTTCTAATAATTCGAAAAAATACGACTGGAGATAAGATTGATATATAGCAGTTACATGCAGAATTTCATTAACATCGTATTACTATAAAAAAGTCATCCTAAAGTTTATATACCGATATCGTAATTCATTCATTATTTTTCCGTATGCATTCTCCTTTTTTTAGAAAAATTGATATCTATTTAGTGTAGTTCCGAAATTATTTTCATAAAGAGATGTTTTATTTTATTCACGTCCCATTCTGGTGCTTCTAAACTGAGTAATTTACGAAAACAACAAATGAGATTTAAACAGAATGGTTAAAATAGTTGATTCAATTTTATAATTTTAGACTGTTCTCCAGGAAACTGAAACAATTGATTTTATCTCAACACGAGGACAGTTTCAAAATTATCTAAAAATAGAAAGAAGTCATTATACCCTTCAGAAAAAAAAATCATTGAATCAGAAAAGATTATAGATTATAGAAGATATATTATATTCTGTTAATGTTAATTTTCCTTTTTGTTGTTAAAATATAATAAGTGATTTTCTTCACATGAATTGTATCAACCAAAAAAAGATCACAAATCAGGCACAAAAAAAATTAGATGCAATAAATCATTGTTGGATATATTTTTTCGTAACTAAATAAATGTTGAAGTCGTTCAATAAATATTCTAATGGAGCTATAATCTGCGAAATACTCACCCCTGATCAAAATATGCCCCGCGCCCCTCTGCTGGGCCTGTTTCAACATGAGCTGCCTCTGCTTCTGCTGCAACCTGGCAATGAACAGCGCTTGCTGCTCAGGCGGCATCTTCTGGAGCTGGTTGTGAGTCTGAGCGTCCAGATGGATAAACTGCCTTGGTTGGACCCCTTGGGCCTGCTGGCCTCCGGGGGCCCACTGCTGCACCCTCTGTCCCTGCTGGACGCTCAGAGTCTGCCTGGGGATCTGGGGTTGCCCCGGGGCCTGCTGCTGACCCTGCTGTTGCTGCTGGGACCACAGCTGCTGTTGCAGATGCGGTCGAGCAGGTTGAGCTTGCTGGCCCTGCTGGGCGAACTGTCCCTGCTGCTGGTTCAACAACTGCTGTTGCTGCTGCATCTGCCCGCCCCCTTCTTGCTGCTGAACCTGCCCGAACTGCTGCTGGTTCTGGCCGAACTGTTGCTGCTGGATAATCTGCTGATTACCCGCGACCACCTGTCTGACCTGACCCAAAGAGTTTCCAGCCAATATCTGTTGCTGCTGCTGATTCTGCAACTGTTGCTGCTGGTTCTGCAACTGCTGCTGTTGCTGTATTATGCTCCCGAACTGCTGGTTCGGACTCTGAGCGATGGGACTCTGAGGTATCTGCTGGTGGTTGATCTGATTCTGGCTCAACTGTTGGTTCAGCTGGTTCAGTTGCTGATTGATCAGTTGGTTCTGGTTCAATCTCTGCTGGGCCACGAGATTACCCTGGTTGATCTGCTGATTCAGGATGTGGTTCAAACCGAGATTGATTTGCTGCCTAGGGGACTCTGTCAACTGCTGCTGATTCTGGTCTGTCTGGTTCATTTGTTGAGTCTGCGTGATTTGCGGGTTCAACTGCTGGCTTTGTAACAGCCTCTGCGTTTGGGTCATCTGCTGAGACTGACCGAGCGATTCGTTCAACTGATTCTGGTTGAGTTGTTGACTTTGGCCGAGAGATTGCAACAGTTGCTGGTTCTGGTTCAGGTTGCCTTGGACCAATTGGTTCATTCCTTGATTGACTTGTTGCTGCTGATTCTGGCCTAAACCTTGGTTTCTCTGGTTTTGGCTCAGCTGATTCTGATTCAAGTTCTGGTTGAGTTGATTTTGTCCCAAAGACTGCTGGTTCTGCACCATCCCTTGATTGATCTGCTGAGTTTGCACCATACCCTGATTCACCTGCTGGCTGTTGCCGATCTGAACCTGACCCAACTGATTTTGCTGCTGTTGTATCTGCCCCAGCTGCTGATCTACCTGTCCGATTTGGCTGTGGTCCATATGTTGGGGAGTTTGAATTGTCTGCTGATTTTGTTGCTGCTGTTGTTGAACCAACTTCAACTGCTGCAGGTGCTGTTGATTCTGATTCGCCATGCGGTTCTGAGTGAGTTGGATCTGCTGGTTTTGATTGAGCGGTTGTTGAGCCAGCTGGGGTTGTCCGATCTGCTGATTTTGGAGGAGTTGTTCGGAAGATAACTGCTGGCTCAGCCTTTGATTCAACTGGGCTTGTCGTTGAGCGAGCAGTTGACTTATCTGATGATTCTGAGCGAGTTTCTGTTGATTCAACTGTTGGGCTCTGTTTTGAAGTTGGGACAGTTGACTCGGAGTTAGATGTTGCGTGTTGATCATCTGATTCCCGCTCAATATCTGCTGGTTTTGGCTGATTGAAGTTGGTTGAATCGATTGTGTCTGATTGAGGTTCATCTGCTGTTGATTTTGCTGTAACAATTGCCTTGCTTGGCTTATCTGTCCTTGCTGCAGCTGCAACTGCAGCAACTGCTGTTGCTGGAGTGTCAGCTGGGTCCTTTGCAGGACGTTCTGTTGTTGTTGTTGTTGCTGCTGCTGTTGCTGCTGGTTCAACCTTTGCTGTTGCTGTTGAAGTAGTTGTTGTTGAAGCTGAGTCGTGCCCAATTGTCCCCTCAACTGTTGCAAAGTGGGTCGGTTGATGTTACGGTTAATATTTGCGTTCTGCTGAAATTGCAATTGTTGACCTTGCGGTAAGTGGTGAAGAACAGCCCGGGGGCCCTGCTGGGCCACGGGACTCTGTTGTAGAGGTGATGGCGACTGGAGTGGGCCTTGTTGGGGCTGAGTTATGTTGGCTTGCGAGCCTTGTTGAGACTGGAGATTCTGCTGAGTAAAACCGATTTGTGATGACTGTATAGAACTCTGTTGCTGCTGTTGGGTACTCAGCAGATTCTGCTGACTCATTCTTTGCGAGTGTATGTTCTGCTGTGCTTGTTGCAGAGCGTTCTGCACCATCTGCTGCTGTTCTGGCGTCATTTGCTGTGGGATATTGGAAATGGTCGATTTCGCGTTTTGGCTCTGCGACATCTGCAGTTTCTGCAAGATTTGCTGGTGGCTCAGCATTTGGCCTTGTTGGGACTGCGATTGTTCGGCCTGTTTCTGCTGGAAACTGGGAGCTACCACATTTGGCGGAACGATTTCTTTCTGAGATTGCAAAACTGGTTCGTTTTTTGTTTGTTGTTGCTGCGGGGCCTGCGGTTGCTCAGGTTGGTTCCAAGGCATCCTCTGCTTCAATTTTTCCAGCAGAGCCTGTGTGGAACTGGCCACTTCGTCGTTGGTGTTGTCCTTTTCTGTCATCTCTGATTCTTCGAATCCGGTAATTGCTGTTGTACTTTCGTGATGTATCGGAGGTGGTGGTTTGGGCCAGTCTATCAGTCTTGGGTGAAATAAGTCAGGTTGAACCACAGCGTTACTTTTAATACATTCTAAGATCCAGTCGGGGGTAACTATACATATTTTTTGAGGTCCTAAACTTATAGCTTTCTCATATTTACTAGTACTAGTGTCAACTGTTACTAAGTAATCACAGTTTTGGTCCAACGTAAGCTGGACTCTTCCTCCATTATATGTTATCAAAGCCCAAAGCGTCTCTAGATCATCTTTCACCTTCGATAAGCAAAATGTTTTAGAGGAAAAAATTTGCGGTCGATTAAACAAAAACGGCTTAGTGCTAACTAATCGATTCAACTGGGAACTCAATAATATCCACTTGGGCGTTACTGCAGGTACTTCGTAAACGTCGGTAGCATCTATAATATCTGTTTCTTCAGGATTTTCACCACATATCAGATGAGTAACAAAGTCTGAGAAATATTTCGATTGATCTGCACCTCCTTTGGTCAGCAACTGGATAATCTGAAGGTTTACATTAATATCATTAATTAAAAGTATTTATGGGAAGTTTTGGGACTTGGGGAATAGTATTCTTATACTTACATCTTCGGATATCTCGCCGGTAACGTAAAATTTAACATCCTTGAATAAGTCGCTGTTAACTTCCAACTGTTTGAATTTTTCAGACAAGTCGCCCATTGTGAGGGTGCATTAGATAGGTTTTTTGTTCGAAAAGTAAATTTTAAAGCACAAAAATATTTTTTACACAAATAAACATTCAAGACATTGTAGCTCGTCAAAAAACTCAAAAAATTAACGATTCTCTATGTTTCACAGGAAATGCCTTGAGTTTTCTTGATTTTCTGCGAAGTGTTCCGATTTTTGCGATCTAAATTTCTCCCAAACTGTGAAGTATGCGTGAGAAACATTTAAATTTTTCCTTGTTTTGTCATTTTTTTAAAATTGAAATGGAATATTATGAATTTACATTGAAAATAAAACGAGGATAAGGTAAGTATGGCAATGGAAGAAAAAGAGTAGAAAGTGACCAGTGACAGAAAAAGTATGATTGTCAATTTTATCATAACATAAACACACGTCAACGTCAGTCACTCGAAGGAAGTTTAAAGAAAGTATGATAATTTTGTTCTCATCATTGTGAACTGATTACCTTTGTTCCAACATAATTAAAAACTGATTTGCGTGCCAACTGTGCCAATCGACCAAAGATGTCCGGTTATATCAATAGAAGATCCACAAATCCCTTCGAAATCGAGGATATAGACGATGAAACTTTCCTCAAGAACTCGAGAAAAACTTCCAATTCTGCCTTCGACAACCAAGTGCAGGCCTATCAAGAAAGGAGAAAACAAATAGAAGAACGTACAATAAATAGCACCGAGAGGAGTATAAGTGTTCTGAGGGATTCTGAACAGATTGGTATCGCTACAGCTGAAGAACTCGTGAGACAAAGGGAAAAATTGGAAAAAACTGATAAACAACTCGATGAGATCAACGCAACCTTGAGGTTTTCCCAGAAACATATCAACGGTATTAAATCTGTGTTTAGCAGTCTGAAGAACTACGTTTCAGGTAGAAACGATAGTAGTCCTTCCATATCGAGTACCTCTAGCAATTTGAAGGTAAGTAGTCTTAATTTTTGTACCATACCAATTAGTTTAAATAACTAACATTCCACTTTTCAGCCATCTTCTTCCAATAATTCCTTGAGGGAGGAAGTACAGAACTACGATCGCTACGAAAATCACCCTAGCACCCGCCTGAAGCAAACACAATACGACACTGGTTTCAAGCAATCAAGCGGTAAAGATTTCGAAGCCAAACTTGATGCCAACCTCCAAGAAATGTGCATGAATATATCTCGACTAAAAGGCTTAGCCACAGATTTATCCTTCGAATTGGACTCTCAAAACGATCTTATAAGTACAATAGTGGATAAAACGGAAACTGCCGATATGAACATAGCTAAACAAAATAAAGATATGATGAAAATATTGAAGAAATAACTCGGGAAATCTGATTGTTAAAGTGGGCCCATTATGTTAGAGTAACATCGAGTGAAATAAAGACCTCTTTGAATATTTTAAATTTATTTGTAGGTAGCCACATCATGTTTCAATTGAATTCTTTATATAGTATTAAATGATTAAGTTTGTATATTTTTATGATCTTTTTTATTTACTGTTTACTTTTCTTGATGTATACTTTTTTGCACTCAATGGATGCTCGAAAGCACTTTACATTGTCGTTGTACCTGTACTTGTCGCTGTATGCAGTCAATATGTGATCTATTCTTGGAAAGGTTTCTATTTGTAGCTTGAATGAATTCATCGTCAGTACAAATCTTATGCAGATCTAAGATTTATTGTTGCAATGCTGTCTGGAATATTTTTATTGATGTATATGTGGAAAAATATACGATTTAAGTGTTGGAAGTGAGTAATACATTTTTTGGAAAGATTTCAAAGTTTTTTTCCAATCTTATTCTCTGAAATGCAAGATTTGTCTGAAAAAGTTATTCTTCTCGAAATCTTCTCTGAATCTTGAAAATTCTAAAAAAGGGTTTATGGAATAAAACACAAGGAATAAATGGATGAAATGATAAAATTTATTTGTTGACCTATGCGAAACAATTGTATTATGAACGCATATATACAAAAAATTTTTGTAAAATGTAAATAAACACCAATATTGATTTTCTCGAGGAAAATGACAAACAGATCCAACAGGAAAAAGAACAAAACCCGCCTCACGTTGGGGAGCACCGGAGCCCCCAATTTCATAGACCAAAAAAAAATTAAGATATATCTTTGAGCGAAAACAATTTTACAACAACGGAAAATTCAAACAATAATTTTTAACCGTCAACTCACAAAAGGTGGGAACCTAAAAGATTTCTAAATTTGATGGACACAGGATCTGCCATTTTATCAATTGAGGACACGATGGTACAGACGAGGAATCTAATCTAACGGAACTTTAAGCCTATTCCAAACGAATTTGAACTGGAGGAAAGAGGACAAGCTACATCTAAATTGGAGTCAACCATCTGAAAATCAATAAAATGGCACCGAATTCGAACACTATCATATTCTTGTCATCTAGAAAAAAACCGCAAAAAACAGTGTAACAGCGCTTTCAAATTTTTATTTCAATTACTGTCTGTGTGTTGGTTTTTAGACCTTAAATACTAATATTACAAACTTAAATTAACAACGATGAAGTTTAAAATTCTTTTTGGTACAGAAAGTAAAGAGACCGACCCGATTTCACTATTTTCGGAATCCGCTGCGGGTTTCGCTAAAGTCTCGACTCAAAAAAAGTTAAAAAACTCACGGGGGGTATTAGATCTGAGATTGCCAAAGTGAGACCAGAGGGTGTGTGGAATTTATGCAATATTAGTATTTAAAACTTTGAATAAAACTTTTTACATTACTTAGACCTAGTTCATAAATAGACAGAATTCACTTCTTTTTGTTTTTGTTGGTCGCGCCGCGAGGGGGCGTTGTGGGTCGGCCAGAGTTGGTGTTGTACTGGAATTTTCTCTTGTCGGCCGGCTTCAAGATCTGAAAACTGCACATCAACGTGTCGTCGACAGACATCATCGCTCCGGCGTTGTCAAATTCTCCTGGAATTGAAAAAAATACATGTCGATTGACTGCTTCTTCCAAGATTTTCCTCAAAATTGGGTGAAAACGAAAATATCGCAAAAAAAAATTAAAACATAAAATATACATAAACATAAAATCGACTTCTTGGAATTAGCTTTTAATCTGCTGAAAATGTCTTTTATTTAATGTTGAGTTGAGGTTTTAATATTTTTCATATTTTATTGGATAAGGTTTTTGTTTACGGCATTACTATTCGTGTTTTCATTTCATTTTTTTCTTTTGATATGTTTGTGTTGTGCAGTCTATTTTATAGTTGAGTTGTTTTTTATATGCAGATTTTATAATTCTTGTATTATTCTAGGACTTAATTCTGGCAAAATGAGTTTAAAAGCTGTGACTCGTATTTATTTGTCTTGTTGGACATTTTGTTCTTTTTTCCAATCGTCAGAATTTTGATGTTGTTTTTTTCTTCTTCAATTGTAATTGTTGTATTGTGCGAGCTTTATTAAAGTCTTGTAAAATTTGTTGCGTTGTCGAAAGAAGGCTTTGCTGTTGTTGTTGTTGTTGTTGGTTTTGTTTTTTTCCATATCGTCAAATTTTGGTGTTGCTTTTTTCTCTACTCACCGCAATAATTTGGTGCGCTGAACAGTGTGACCAGCTGTCTCTTGGCAAAGAATTCATAACCATCTTCCACAACCTGATGTGCTCGGCATATGAGATCAAAGTCGTGCTTGTGTAAAAATTTGCTCACAACCTGAAAAAATCATATTCCTGAATCTTATCGAGATTCTTCATCGATCAAATTAACTCAAGACCTGAGAAAATTCTTTCAAACCTTTTGATTCAAATAAAATTTAAATACGAAGATATAAACAAAAAAGAGAGAAGATTTTGAAAATATACGATTTCAACAATTTTTTTTTTTTGTTTGAGCAAGTTCAGAATGAATAGACAAAGTCAAATATCTACTCCAATCAATATTCAAAACAGATAACACTTCATTTGCATTCTTTTCCTAGAAAGTGCAAATTTATGCAAAACAATCAGAGACTTATTATGTAAACAACATGTGTATACTTAAGATATCATTCATTTAGAAAGTTGTGATGAAACATCTAGATTTCGTAATGAAATGGTAGATTTTGCATTTTAAATCACTTTCTAAGAATAGGAAAAAAGCAGCGGAAGAATTTGAAAAAAACAATTTACTCAAATCAACAAAAATAGAAAAATAAAATACAAAACTAACCTCTGCTCCGAAAGTGAAGCTAACACCCCTGTCATTTTCGCCCCAACCATTCTGATCCTTATCTGGATCTGACCATAACAAATCGCAGAGTAGACCCTGGTCAGGAACATCTGTAGGTCTCATTATTCTGCGAATTTGTTCCATCGATTGTAAGTCTGGACTAAGACCTAAAAAAATCAATGGATTAAAAGTGTTCAAAGTTTGATGATTACAATTCTATTCACCTCCATGGCAGCAGAAGATTTTTTCGTCTACAATTGCGGCTACAGGAAGACAATTGAAACAATCGGTGAATGTTTTCCAGAGTTTGATGTTGTACCTGAGAATGATGACTTGTGTGATAAAAACTAAGATTGGAGTTTTACGAAAAGCACTTACCTTCTTTTGCACTCGTCGTAAAAGCCATAGATTCTGTTGATGGAGGCGCATTCATGATTACCACGTAGCAAGAAGAAGTTTTCGGGATATTTGATTTTGTATGCGAGTAACAGGCAAATAGTTTCTAAGGATTGCTTTCCACGATCAACATAATCTCCCAAGAATAAATAATTGGATTCTGGTGGAAAGCCTCCGTATTCAAACAAACGAAGCAGGTCGTAGTATTGACCGTGGATATCTCCTACAAGATAACAGATCATTAACTCATAATCATTAAGATGACAATAATACTTAAGTACACAAACAAATCGGGTGAAATGAAAGAAACAAAGGGGGAAGAAGGGTCGGTCGAAAGTCTTTATCGATTCGATTTATCACTTACCGCAAATTTTCAGAGGGGCTTCCAACTCCAATAATATCGGTTGAGATAAGAATATTTCCCTGGATTTCAGACATAATCCTTTGATTTCGGTTTCGGTGAGTTGTACGTTTTTTCCTGGTCTTGCTCCACGCACTAAAACAATTTTCGAGTTTAGGAATTATTTTGACAAATAAAGGCGTATACGACGCCATTAGTTTTGTCAACAGAATTTGACCTTCATGAATTTTACCTTCTAAAAGACGGGCTATAATACTGTCTATATTCAATTTATCTGCTTCAGCCATTGCCTTTGAGAAAATAATTGCTGTTTTTTTACACTTAATATGACAAAAATTATGTGATGGCTCGGATTTAGATGGATTTTTAGGAGCCAAACTTGCGTTTACCGTTCTATTGTTGTTCAGTTGCGGAGAACGAATAGCCTCTCATTTCGGCTGACTTTGACAGCGGTTGCTACCAACATAAACGCATGTCCCTAGAATTTTCAACACTTTCAACTGGGCTTTTTTCCGATATCACGTCAGAAATGAATCAAATTTTAGATAAAAAATTAGAAAAAACTTAGAACCACCCTTCACTTCAATCAGGAAAAGCTCGAGAAAAAAAATTTGCAATTTGCGTTGGTATCAGTCAAAACAACAGATGGAAATTTGGCCTTTTTAAAAAATCATGACCTGCATCTTGCAAGTGGAAGTTAACAGATCAACAACAGTTATAACAAAAACTTCTTTATTTAGACTTACTAAATTCAAATTGCTGTACATATTTTACACGTAAAATCATGGATTTTCAGGAATCATCTTACAGTGACAAACAGTCGTTTAGAAGCTTCTTGCTCGATCTGTTTATGAATTTCATTCACTTCTTCCTGCTTCAACGTACGTTCCATGTGCCTGTAAACAATCCTATAACAGTGACTTCTCTTCCCAGTCTTCGGATGTGTGAAATCATCCTTTAATATGACCTGTTCAACAATATCACCTCCGACTGTCCTAACTAAATCGTAGAAATCATTTTCTGCATATTCCTTGTCTTGCGGAAGCCAAAAACTGATATCGTTTGTGCATTGAGGATATTGACTGATTGGTTTGTAAATTATTCTTGCGTTAACATCGGCGTATTTGAATTGGTTCAAGAATCCGCTGTCTGTCGACCAAAATAAACGGATGTCTGGGATTTTGTACAAGCACATAGCGAGTCTTTCGAGTCCCAATCCAAACGCCCAACCAACTTTGTTATTTATACCGGCATTGGTTAATATCGGTTGTCTCATGATTCCGCAGCCTAAGACTTCCATCCATTTACCTTCGTGGTACACTTCGAGCTCCCACGAAGGCTGAGTGAAAGGAAAATACGTATCGACCCATCTATATTTGAAGTTGTCTCCGAATAAACTTTTGGCGAGCCCCACAAGTACAGATTTCAGTTCAAACTCCAATAACTTGACGGCTTCTAACGTATGGCATGTCTGTTTGTTTTGCGATCCTATATTTTCAGTATAATCCCCCAATTCGAAGATTTCAAGTGAGTCGTCGTTAGGAAATAGTTCGCTTCGAGATCTCAAACGTACCCCGTCTATCTGATGAAATACTGGGTAATGCGTGCTGTCTATTTCGTCCCTTCTGTAGACGTCTCCTACCATTAGGAAGTTATCTAAACCTGATTTCATGAGCTCCGATTGGTGAGCGGTCATATGAGCTCTCAGCAAATACTGCCTATTCACGTAATAACAGTCGCTCTTGGATCTTGAAACATGATCAGGAGGAATGAGGAGACTGTCGAAGTTTTGCTCGATAGAAACAACAGGAGACAAATTGTCCCACATTGAGAACTGAGGGTTTCCTCTGTATCTAAACGATGCATAAAAATAGTTTATAACTCTCTGTGCCATCATTCTTAACGGGTGTCCTTTTTGGAGGTGGAGATTTTTCCCAAGATGCGAAATTATCTTGTCTGTTACATTGGTATAATCGTCTTTTATGTAGTTGTGGTTTTGTATACTCAAACTGGGTTGGATGGCTTGATTTGCTTCCGAGAATTGACGAAAATTCTTTATGTTTAGGGAAGGTGGATGGAGTAATTTTCTGAGAAGCATGTTTCCTGTTGTTTATTCAATATTTTGTTGGGGTATTTTTGATTTCGGGTGATTTTTGCTGTTTTGACGGAACATTTGAGGTTAAGTGATGAAAATAGAACTACTAGTTGTCCTCCATAGAGAAGTAGTTCATATAAACATAGAACAGGATAAATTAAGCTTCTTCTATGGTTCTGAACATAAACATAAATGAAATTCTTATTAGTTTCTCTATGGTTTTGATGAACAAGTTGCCTAAATTTAAATTTATTTCTGAAAAATCAAGGAGATCCCCAATAGTTAACTGAAAATGCGTACTGAGTGGCATTAATTGATAATAATTAACACTCAACTTTTTATTATTGTTGGAATGGTGGTTGGTCCAATGAAATTTTCAATCCAAAAAATTTTGCTGATCTGTACTGAACCAGAAGGTAGAGTTTTTCACTGCAAATGAGATGGCAATACAATGATGATGATTTTTGTATCCCAGAAAACGGTTTCACTATTCCTAGAAATATTCAGAAGAATCTATAGTTAAGGTGAGGTGTTACAATTATTTCTTTAACAATTGTTCATACTTTTTTACCTGCCTTTCCACTCTTTTCATGAATTATCCATACTTAAAAATATCTAGAATAAAATAAGAAATATGTCGTGAATTAATAAGAATTAAATATTAAAGACGATATATTCTAAAAAACTAAATGATCCAAATATAATATGTACAATACTGATGTGACACATACTCTAATTTCATCAGCGAACAAAAAATTCAACATACACAATTTATAAATCAAATTAAAAACTCTAAAATCATCTTTATCTCAGTATTTAAAGAAAATTTTAAGATCTACAAAGATATTGCTTCAATAATTGAAATATAAATCTGAGCTGAATCCAATTAAACTTTTTCAAATCGTATATTAATAAACGAATCGTTTAAAACCAACGATATCTCCCTATAGGAAAAATACGAAATCAAAGTTCAAATTGATAAAATGACGATTAATAATAAATAAACGTAGCAAAATTAAAAATGACGTCGCTCATTAATTACAAATGGATGGCACTAACGACTACTTATCACAAATTACCATTTCGGAAAGTCTTTATTCTGAGTAGGGAAGCCTTCGATTCAAATATTAACTTATCGTTCGGGTTGTTCCTCAACAATTCCCTACTAACACAGCGCGTTCTTTGATTCACTCTTAACCTATTAAACAGTAATGTCGGAGAGTTAGGTTAACTAACATCTGTAACCTTAGCTAATTCTTATTATGCGTTTAACGAGAGACATGGCACCGAATTTGGCTCGATTTTCGATCCCTTCAAGCTAACTGCACTTGCAGCTCTGAAATGTCAGTCATCTCCTCTGTAAGCTCAACGTGTTCCTCTTCCTCGTACTTGGCCTCGTACTGGGCCTCGATCTCCTGGGACTCTTGCACCGTGCTGGGCATCGAAGTGTTTGAATCTGTCGTGGTGTTGACAGTTTGCGTCTCTTCAGTCGAAGACGTCGTCACTTGAGGCTTGGTGCGACCGTATTTCTCGTGGATATTCCTGTGTCTCTTAAGAGCAAACCTGAAGACAAACAAAGGGGTGAGAAACTTTTTTTTCAAGACGGTCGAAGACTTACCGATCTGAGAACCCTACAGCGCAGATGTCACACTTGAAGGGCTTCTCTCCGGAGTGCACCTTAGCGTGGTTCTTCAGGTGGGTGGCTTGGTTGAAGCAGGAGCCGCAGATGTCGCACCTGTACGGTTTTTCTCCGGTGTGTATCCGCCTGTGGTTCCAGAGGGTGGAATGTCTCGCGAACTTCTTCTCGCACACCTCGCAGACGTACGGTCTCTCGCCCGAGTGGATGCGCTCGTGGTTCTTCAGGTGGGGGCTCTGCGAGAACTGCATGCCGCAGACATTGCATCTGTAACGATTTCAGTTCGTTGAAAGATAATCCTTTTGGATAGCACAGTTGGGTCACTGTCAATCTTTAGATTGGAGCGACACTTTTAAGTAAAAATGATTGTGGTTCAAGACCATAATCATTCGTGTAGCCACAATCTCAATGTTAGCTTATTGTCTTTTTCCAGTTCCTTATTGAAGGAATACGGTTGAAGATCATTATCATCAGTGTTCACCACAATCTTGTATTTTTCTAGTTAGTTTTTAGTGGAGGAATAATCTTTAGATTCATGCGACAATTTAAAGTAAAAATGATTATGGTTTGAGACCATAATCATCAGTGTTGACCACAATCTCAGTGTTAGCTTATTGCCTTTTTCCAATTAGTTTTTACTGAAGGAGGTATCTTTAGATTGATGCAACAATTTAAAGTAAAAATGATTGTAGTTGAAGATCAGTTACTTCTTATTAAAGGAATAATCTTTAGATTAAAGCAACAATTTAAAGTAAAAATGATTATGGTTTGAGACCATTATCATCTGTGTTGGCCACAATCTCAGTGTTAGGTTATTGCCTTTTTCCAGTTAGTTCTTACTGAATCTTTAGATTCAAGCGACAATGTAAAGTAAAAATGATTATGGTTTAAAACCATAATCATCTGTGTTGACCGCAATCTCAGTGTTAGCTTATTGCCTTTTCCAGTTAGTTTTCACGGTTTTTATAAATTTTATAGGCCCCGTCACCGATTTTAAAAATATTTTGCACAGTGAATCTATAGGAATTCCTGATACTACAGTTTCAATTACAGCTCTGGGGAGGCAGTAATTTTCGAGAAAAAAAATAAATGTAACTCATAAATATACTCCATTTACCTCGGATTACGGCTCTGATATAGTCTTTTATAGTTTAGTTTTACAAGGTTAGGTTAGGTTAGTTTCGGTTCATTTTCCCTACCAAAAGTTAAAAAAAAATTGTAAAAAATAAAAAAAAAAATTGATAAAAAAAGATAACATCGGTCCGCATTCAGGTTAGGTCAGGTTCATTTTCCCTAGCTCAAGATCACAAAAAAAAAAAAAAAAATAACAACTGGGCAAGGTGATTACGGTCCAAAACCATAATCATCTGAGTGGCCACAATCTCAGTGTAAGCTCATTGGCTTCTTCCAGTCAGTTCTTATTGAAGGAATAATCTTTAGACTGATGCCACAATTCAAAGTAAAAATGATTACGGTTGAAGACCATAATCAACTTAACCACAATCTCAGTGTGTTCTTACCGATAGGGCTTCTCTCCGGTGTGTATCCTCGAATGGTTCTTCAGATAAGCCGCTTTAGCAAACGCCAATCCACAGATGTTGCACTTGAAGTTCTTTTCTCCAGTATGCAACCTCTTGTGAGACCAAAGGGACGAGTATCTGCTAAAAGAACCTGAAATAAAGCGTTAGGTCAGGGTTGACAAAGAGCGAAGTTGGAGTTTGTCCACTCACCGTTGCAGATGTTGCAGTGGAACGGTTTGTCCACGCTGTTCTGCTGGTTCTTGGCTCCGCCGATGAAGATTATACCGCTGCCGTTGCATTTGGTGCACTTCATGGCGCTGGCAAAACCCCTCCTTTTGACCGGGTGGTTGTTTTTCACCCCGATTGGTATCGTGTTCTGAGTCCCTGTGTTTTGAAATTCTATAATCAATGTTAGTGTTAGATTTGCATAAAAAAAAATTACCGAGATTCGTGGTGGTTGTTTGGGTTCCAGTAGACTCCTCGAACTTTACGGTTGAAGTGTCTGAAGCCGTGGCTACGACGAAGATCTGCGGTTGGATGGCTTCAGCGGAAAGGCAGCTTTCGCACTTTACCTTCATCACAGCTCTCTTCTTGTTGTTGTCCTGGGGCAGAGGGGCCCCGCAACTCTCGCAGTTCTTGATCTTGAGGGTGTTGGATTGGGTTTGAGCGGTCACCACTTGGGTTGCGACCACCTGTTGGCCCCCGTGGCTCTGGATCTTGTGAGTTTTGAGCTCTTGCTGGGTTGCGAAGGTTAGACCGCATTCTTCGCAAGAGAACCTTATGCGGTCTGCGGTTACTATTTGGATCTGGGTGGCTTGTTGTTGTTGCGGTTGAACCTGCAGGGTGATCTGCTGGGGCTGTTGGAGCTGCCCTGTGAAAAATTCTGATTGGAAATACATTAACGAGGGAATGAGATGGGAGACCAATGCTACTTTTTGGTGATCAATATGAGAATCACCAAAATTAGAGAGTTACAGATTAAGATTGAGAAAAGATGATCGAGGTAAACTAGCATTCGATCTTTTTCTACCTTGGTCTCCTTGTTGATGGGCAGTCCTCTTGTGGTGGTTGAGCAGGGACAAATGAGCGAACATCAGCCCGCATATCTCGCACTTGAAGGTGATGGTGTTCTGGGTGAGCGACATCTGGTTGACAAGGGCGTAGTTATAGCTGAAGGGCTGGGTGATGTAGCACTTGTCGTCCGATAGCTGGGACATGTTGACAGTGGAGTGCTGGGGTTGGGTGGTGTTGGGGGTGATCTTGTGGATCATGTTGACGTTGGCGTAGCAGAAGGAGGGGAAGGTCTCCTTCTGGCTGCCATCTTGGTTCTTGTCTTTGTCGGCTTGCTGGGGCTGTTGCTGGTATTGGATCTGCGACTGCTGGGTGGTTATCGCGTTTGGGTCGAACATGGTTTGGCCGGTGCTCTGCGAGGGTTGGAGGAATTTATTTAAAGAATTTCAACAGGCTTGAAACAAGTGGTAGCAGTAATTCATAAAAAATGTCTATTGGAATATTGTCTGGGAGGTCTCTGAATTTTCCTGAAAATTTAATTTGGGTTTTCTCTCACAGTCTCTAAAACAAGAAACAATTGTAAAATTTTTTTAAAAATATAAGAAAGGCCCCTGCGTAAAAATTTGAGCACTAATTTGTCAATCCAAAAATAAAAAAATTGTCACGATTTTACGAAGTTGAATGAAAACTAGTAATTGTCTGACGAAGGAATCTGATTTAGACTCCGAAACGTTACGCTTCAGAGTTCAAAGTGTTTTCTTTTTGTTCATTGTTAGGCAACAATTACTTCTCGTAAAGTTTTGGTCCCTGACAAATTAGTGCTCAAATTTTTACGCAGGGGCCTTCCTTATATTATTAAAATTTTTTTTTTTATTGTTTCTTGTTTCAGAGACAGGGAGAGAAAACCCAAATTAAATTTTCAGGAAAATCATAAAAAAATGGTTTGCCTTTTTTCTACACTATTTGATTTGTGCAATTTCTGTTTGTTGAAGCTGAGAGGCCTCAAAATAAAGTTGTTTAAAGTTTTGCCCAGAATTTTTTTTTCATTTCCAATGATTCTTTCATTTTGGCACACTTTGAGGACAGTTATATAATTTACTGCCCCTGTGATGCTTATTTTGTGTTTAAAACATTTTTAATTATTTACTTATTCATAAATTAAAGCGATTAGGCTAGTGTTCCTCCTTTTATTTTTAAAATAAAGAGTGAAAAGGTCAACATTTGAAAGAATAATTAAGTCATAGAATAATAGTTCTAATATTCTATATTCAATCTTATTTTTGATCCTTCAGAATGATAAAATTACTGTCAAATCTATTTGCATCCAAATACATAAATGTTTTGAATAATTAATGAATTATTTTCTGATGCATCATAATTTTATTAATGGAAAATCAGCTCTAGTTCTGGAATTTTCACATATGAAACTAGAATTGATTCATATAATCGAAATTTGATCAATATAATTAATTCACCCGTATATTTGAAGTGAAGAAACTCTCGAATATAGAATGATAAAAGTAAAATTTATGAAGTTTTTTAATATTGCAGTAAATAAAACGTGAGTTTAGAAGCCGGTTATTTCAATTTGGTCCCAGCGTTTTGGTAGAGATAAAAAAGGCCTTTCGGTCAATATGGGTGCGGTTAATAAGAGCAAAATTAGCCCGCATTGCATTCGAGCTCTTCCCCCGCCGATTTTCCGAAATTGTCCCGAAATTTTGATTCCCCGGAATTTATCTCTTTTTACAAACAAAGACGCTGAAAGTTGAAATGAAATAAGTGCAGAACAAAGAAAACCATTCACCTACCTCCTCTATCACTAAAACGCTTCTCCAAGACGCCGAACTCGATTTCGGCGAAAAGTTTGGATTTTCGACGTGATCCAGGCTCCCGGTGAAGAATAAAAGGAAATCCGGGCCCCCGGGTGCATCACCCGTTCAAAATACCTCCGAAAACGGCGTAATTTTCGAGAAAATTGTTAAAAACAACTTGTTCTATCTCACTTTAGAAAATGGCGGACATAGCCATAGCCATCTTTGTTCCCCTCGCCGTCAGAAGTTCTATGAAGGTGGTACGTTTTGCGCAAGCGCATAACCTCTATTTTCCGATTTTAGTCGAAGGAGTTTGTGGATAATTGCAATTTAAAATAGATTGATTACCTCACCTTCCAATAGCAATAATCCCCCGTTTACGTCACGATTAAACGTTTGGTTCATTTTTGAATTCCAGAATTATACAAGCGATGACATCACTTCTTGTCTGCTCCCCGATTCGGCTATTTTGAAAGTGGATACCGGAAAATGTTTTATTCTTACGGGGAAATTTCGATTGTCGGAATTATTATTAGTTGTCACGTCCATAAAATGAATGTTGACCATAAATAACAATGATAAATCGAATGCACGACTTGCATCCATATTTTCTCTGTGAATCTCCCAGCTAAAAATAAACCGATTTTGCTCCAAAACATCAACAAACCTGATACACAATGAAAAGAAAATCTACAATTAATTTTCAGTTTCATTAGAAGTCAAAGATGACAATATACAGGAGTCCTAAAATAAACTGAAAAAATTTCGACTCGCTATGAATTAAAAAACTTTTCCGAAGAAAAAACAGCTTTCATCTTCAATATATGTTTCATTTTTGGGCCTATATGATCAAAATCAAGTCGCATTCAGTTGAAATTCATCTCAGAAGGACTGCATTAAGCATCGAGTCCCAATGATTAAAAGTTAATTAAAATCTAGAAGCAGCCCAAACCAGACGCGGTTACGTTAAATTTCGGCTTCTTTTCTGAATTCCAGCATGGGATCGTCAATTAATTGATGAAACAGGTCCTGGCTCGACTCAGCTGTTTCACGGTCAATCGGAACAGCCGTATATGATAGTGATATTTCTGGTGACTTTTGCGTTTGCCCCAAGTTAGTGAAGGTTGAGTGTGTGAGGGTTTGCAATGTCGGATTTAGGAAGTGGAGATGAGGGTTCAAGTTCGCAAAGTAAGTGAATAAATATGCATGAATCGATCACAGGCGGATTGCAGATGTGTTTTTCCCTTATCTCAGTTAAAATATCCCCGAAATTCCGATTGGATGCCGAATTATCCGTCCAGCAATTTTGACAACTGATGCAAAATGGCGATATTTCAATTGTGACCGAAATGAAAACCGTAATTTCTGAGGCGGTTGTAGCTAACGACTCGTTGTAATTGTGCGAAACGGTGATTTATCGACGATTGATTCGATGAGAAATAAATTTGAACCGTTAATTAGGTCAGATTAGCTGCAAAAACTCTGCAATGTAGTGTGGATTGTCGTAGGCTTTCAATGACCTTGGATAACGTTTGTTAGGTTGGCTTGCCTATGATCCCTTACGTCGAAATTTCCGAATGTGATCCTTACGGCGTGAAATTATGTTTTCTGAGGACATTGTACATATTTCGCTAGATTTCCGATTGATGGGATCGAGCAATCGGTGAAATTGGTAGATTAGAAGATAGTCCCTTGAGAAAGATATCCTTGCTAATAACTTGACTCGTTTGACTTGTAGAATATCATCAAGGTATGGAGCAAGGGAGCAGCGACTACGACCCAGGTTAGTATCTCTCGAATTTCTGCTTAATTCACGATAGGATCCGCTCAAAACACAGATAACCCACTAATTCATGATTATCGATACTTTCGGACAGTAAGAGCTGCGCTAAGATCACCATTCTCATGAATGAAATTGTCTCAAGTATGAGTCACAGGATTTCTTGGAACCTGTGCACGTTTGCTGGCTACAACCTCTGAATCACTTCATCCCATTCAGCATGTAGAGTTCGCGCGCCGGTAGTTTTGCCTCTCTTCAATTTCTCTCATAACTGTGTGTTTTTGGTTCTTATTTACTTTTTGTTGTGTTGTTATCGTCCCCAGTATGCAGACAGTTTGGCCCTTCGACAAGATCCAGTATTGGAAGGATCCCAGTATGGTTTTTTCACGATTCTATTCCATAGTGATTTTTCACCAAGCTGTTTCGGCTTTCTTTGCTCATTCCGGTGTTTTTTTTAGGTCCCCAAGCCCATGTCGAGCAAGAACTGGCGACCAAAATGCTCCAGATTCAGAGCAAGCGATTCTACTTAGATGTTAAACAAAATCGGAGAGGTCGCTTCATCAAAGTTGCTGAGGTGAGTTGCATTTTTTCTACTGAAGAAATCATCAGAAATGATCACAGTTTAATTATTTGTTTTTTATCATATTCTTGAATTAACCAAGTTCTGAAATTTTTAAGCAATTTCAATATTGCAGTTTATAGGTGAGTTTCACAAAACTTTGATTGTACCGTTAAATTAATTGGAGCTACAGCGATTCGTTGACATTTCAAAATGAGGGATTCGATTGGTTCGAATTGACGTAAGGTTTTTTGATCGCACAATCAAAGTTTTCTGTAAGGAAAAAACAGAGTCTCCCATTTAAAATGAAACCAAAGATTGAAGTTGGGAAAGTTTAAATTTTATATTGTGAATAAGACTTTGGGTCAGTTTCACAAAACTTTAATTGTGCCATTAAAAAACCTTACTTAAAATCGAATCAATCGAATCACTCTTTTTGAAATTTCAACGAATCGCTGTGGCTCCAATTAATTTGACAGTGCAATCAAAGTTTTGTGAAACCGACTGTTAGTGATTCAACATGAAAATGCTGAAGAAACCTGATACTTGTACAGTTTGTATTTTTTTTGTGACATGAAATTTAATATAGTTTTCCATTTATTTTGGGTAATCTTGATACGAAGGTCTAATTGAATCTCAAGGAAACAATTTCGACGAATCAATCTCCCAACAAAGATTGAACTTTCCAAACACTGTAAAACAACAGTTCCAACATAAATTTTTGAAATTAAACATGAAAGGACCACATCAAAGTTCTTGATTTTGCACAATTTAACCATTTGCAGAGATACTGTCCTCAAAAAGCTAATTTACAAGATTCTGGGCGGATTTCACAAAGCTTTAATTGCATGATTAAAAAACCTTACATAAATTCGAACCAATTGAATCACTTGTTTTGAAAATTCAACAAATCGCTGTGGCTCCAATTAATTTAACGGTACAATCAAAGTTTTGTGAAACCCGACCCTTTATGTTTTCTCGTCAAAGATGATGTAATATTTATCGGAGAATATGCTGAATCAGTGGATTGACAAATATTGAGATCTCTTTCTTTTTTTTTCAGATCGGAGCAGACGGTCGGAGGTCCCAGATTTTCCTGGCCCTGTCCACCGCCGCAGAGTTCAGGGATCACCTGTCGGCCTTCAGCGAGTACTACTCGTCTCTGGGTGAGCCCCCCCAACGTCCCTTAGGTCGCGCTCTCGTTACCGAAACGATTTCTTGCAGGGCCCCCTAACCCAGACAACGTACCGGAAGACGGCAAGCTGAAGAGCGAGATGATGATGAAGGACAACCGTCGCTACTATCTCGACCTGAAGGAGAACGCGAGGGGGCGCTTCCTGCGCGTCTCCCAGACCATCACGAGGGGCGGGCCCCGCTCCCAGGTCGCCATACCGGCGCAGGGCATGATCGAGTTCAGGGACGCTCTCACTGACCTTTTGGACGAGTTCACTCAGGTGAGGATCGACTTTTGGAACGTTCCGAGGCTTTTTGGGGGTCTCGGAGCCACAGAAAGTTTGAACGAGGAATCTGGCCCCATTCAAGTCGTATAGGGTCGGTTTCACAAAGCTTTGATTGTACCGTTAAGTTAATTGGAGCCACCGCGATTCGTTGAATTTTCAAAACGAGGGATTCGTTTTTTAATCGCACAATTATAGTTTTGCGAAACCCACCCATAAAGTCTCAAAATGATTCCATAAAGTTGCTATTTTGAAAAAATAAGAAAAAAAATAATAATCCTTAAAATTGTCTCATGAGAATGAAGAAAATTATCATGTCGAAGATCTTGTATGTTTTCTCTTTGTATTATCATTTTATCAATTCACTTCTTTTTTTTTCAATCTTTTCCTCTTCAAACTGGAAACCTATTGATATCTTTCCAAAATTCTTTCTTGTATTTTCTTCTACATATTTGATTTAATCTTCGGTAAATACCTTTATTCATTTGTCCAATCTCTTTTCGTTTCTTCTTGAATATAACAACTTTTTCAGAAGAAATTGGAGTAATATGTAGTTTTGTAGAATTTTAATTCAATTTATCATGTTTGAATTATCATTTCATCAATTCACTTCTTTTTTCTCAATCTTTCCTCTTCAAACTGGAAAACTATTGATATTTTTCTAACCTTCTTTCTTGTCTTTTCTTCTACATATTTGATTTAATCTTTGGTAAATACCTTTATTAATCTTCTCAACCTCTTTATCGTTCATTCTTTTTCATGTACATTGTTCAAATTTTAAGTTGATTTTCTTCGGCAACAATCTAAGTGTTCTTGTGATGTTTTTGTCATCGTTTAAAACCATTCTTCGTCTATCTTGTTAGGACGAACACGCCTACAAGCACGACCTGCCCGAGGGCAACCAGATGCACGTCGACAACAAGAACTTCTACTTCGACATCGGGCAGAACAACCGCGGCGTGTACATGCGCATCAGCGAGGTGAAGACGAACTTCAGAACGGCCATCACCCTACCGGAGAAGAGCTGGCCCAGGTTCCGGGACATACTGGCCGACTATTGCGACAAGCTGAACAAACCGCTGGGCGGTCAGGGCCAGTCCCAGGGCATCGGCCCCGGCTCCGGTTCGGATCAGCACACAATGGTGAGTCCCCAAAAGGTCCCAAAACTTTCGCTTCCACGCTTTAGTAGTTTTCGGTTTTATTCGTTTTTTTTTATAAACATCGTTGAACATAGGATTTACGAAAGGCTCAGTCTTCATTATTTAATCTTGAAGAGATGAGAAAAGATCTCTTTGCATGGTTTGGACAGAACTTGCTGACCAGAATGAGTCAGTAAAAAAAAATTGGATATATTGCTGAAAAGGAGAAGAATGTTGGCCCAGAAACTGGACCATGGGTAATTCCATCCACTGTTGCATGGAATTGCAACAGAATAGTTTAAGACCAATTGGAATAGGAGATGGTACTTGCTGACCTGCTCAGTCAGTAAAAAAATTGGATATATTGCTGGAAAGGAGAAGAATGTTGGCCCATAAACTGCACCCTGGGTAATTCCATCAACTGTAGCGTGGAATTTGGAGAAGTCTGCAACAGGGGAACAGTTTCAGGCCAATTGGAATAGGAGAGTCAGTAAAAAAATAGGATATATTGTTGAAAGGGAGAAGAATATTGGCCCAGAAACTGGACCCTGGGTAATTCCATCAATTGTTGCATGGAATCAGGAGAAGTCTGCAACAGGGAATAGTTTAAGGCCAATTGGAATAGGTGACCAGCCCAGTCAGTAAAAAAAAATAGGATATATTGCTGAAAGGGAGAAGAATGTTGACCCAGAAACTGACCCCTGGGTAATTCCATCAACACATGGAATTTGGGAAAAGCTGCAACAGGGGAACAATTTCAGGCCAATTGGGATAACTGGAAAATGATGAATACAAGAAATGGCCTTTTTATTTGGCAATGGTGTTTGGATTTGAAGAGATTCTTTGGCATTCTTACTAGAATCTGCCTCAAGGATGCGCCTTGTCCTTGATTTGTTCAGTTAGAAGAAAGAAGTTGAAGTCGGGATCTGATTTTCTGTAGCGCGATGAGCATTTGTTCCCTTATGCGAAGAGTTTGAGAACTTGTCGAAGATTACGGTGAATAATCGAATGCTCTTGGTTTTAGGTTGGAAACAATACTCAGCAAGACACCGGGACAAGTTTAAAGTAGGCGTCTCTGCCATTTTAGACTATTAGATTTATTAATATAACAAATTATAAAATTGGACAGTAGTGCCATCAGTGTCCCGTCCAGTTTGCGCGCTTGGACAAACCAGGCGGTAAAAAACAGAAAAATGACAAAAAAAAAGGAACGGGCGTAGACGAGACCCTAATGGCAACATATTTGATTCGACAGTTGGTTTTCAGAGCAGTGTTTCAAAACACTATAAATGTTAGATTCTCTATTATATGTTGAAAATATTACAAAAAAAAAGAATTGTTTATTTAGCTGATTTTTAAGTTGTTAATATTTGGGATGGATCTGTGTAAGTTTGACCAGAAATAGTGGAAAATCATTAAGGGCACCACAATAGTGTTTTCAAAATTGACAGAATTTGGAAAAGTTGCTAAAGAATTATCAATCAATTCATGTTATAATTTGATTTTTGAATATATTTGATCGATTCATATTTATGATGTTTCTGTGATGTTAAATTATTTATGTATTTATAATAAAGATCTTTTATTTATTTATATACTTTAATTTTTTTAATACACTTCATCATCAGCCAAAATTATATACAATTTGTCGCTTCTTTTCCGTGAATCTGATTTTCTTTAAATTTCGAGGATCTTTTCCGGAACCTAAAATGGCCTGGACGAAAGTTATTAGCCACTCTTTATTGTTGATACTTCTTGGCGGCGAAGTAAGATGCGTTTTTATAGTACAAAAGAACTACCTCTTCAACTGCCAACTGTTTTGTAAATGAGCAAAAGTTTAAATTGAAGCCAGGAGCTTCAGCAAATGTCTTGGGAAACGTTGAATTTTATTGTTCTTGTGTTGTTGAATCTTTTAATATACATTTCTAATTACACACTTGAATTCTCCAAGATTTAATTTCAGGCTTGATGGCTACTTTGAACAGAATTTTTGTAGTTTGTGCTGTTGATTAATTTTAAGAGTATAAATATTTTGTTCCTGCGTTTTCGAATATTGATTTTTTTTTTCAATATTCCGTTCCGAGGAGAAAGTGTTGTTGTTGGGCACTAATCAGTATTCTTCATCTTAAAGAAAAGAACAAGATATTTATCAGAATATTCCCTTGTTAAGTGTATCTTTTGTTAATAATTCAAAAACTTTTTTCGGAATGACAAGTGGTGCCCGAAAGGACAAAGAATTAATTTGGAGTATTGAAAACAATTAATAATTCGTGAAAAATATATTTCGAAGAAATTGTGATTAGATTTACAAAATTACATTACGTTTAACAAATTTTGCATCAAAATTTTATAAACAAATTGAAGTATATATAATGAAAGATATATTTTTGTTTTTCCAATTATAGAAGGGACACTATATGTTCTTCTGTTCTTGTTTAATTTTATTGTAGTTGACTAGTCATTATTGATTTTTATATAAGATGGTATTATGAAACGAGGGTTGAATGTTTGTTTTTTGTGTATAGTTAAGTAGGTTTTTGGATGTTTTTTAAGAAGTATCGATTACTTCTAGAGAGAACCTCGTTCGAAACAGCCTGTTGTAAAGAAGACATCTTTTGAACTACTACATTTATATGCCATTCATTTTCTTTCGGCAAAAGTTTTGTTGCTTTTCAGCATTATCGAGCGTTTGAAGTTGTCTTCTTCATATTTGTTTAGAGCGGACAAAACAAGCATTCAATCTTGCCTTATTATTTCCTTGTACTACCCTAATATAGCTTTTTAGTGATAAAAGGATGATATACTAAAATTTAATGTTGCAAAGATGAGGATTCAGTTATTGGAGTTTTCCATTAAACATGTTGATCTATTGATTTGATCGTCAGATACTAGATTGTTTAGTTTTTCATTGAGAACGCACTCTTGAAAGAAATTAAAGAGTACACAGTAGAGCCATCCAAAGTTTTCATTTTGTAGATAGACTTTTGAAGATTTTGTACTTTCCAAACACACTGCGTTGTTCACAAGTGGTGACTTCACGAGAACAGTACCTACTAAAAAAGATCAATTGGACGGAAACATTAAAATGACTTTGCTGTTGAGATATCTTGCATTTTACCTTGTACGAAGGAATTTTCTTATTATCTGCACAAATTCGAAAAGAAAAGTGATCTTACATCATCTTCGTCAATAGTGTAATCCTCATTTGAGGAAAATCAGAGATATTAAAAAAACAAAAACAACGTTGAAAGGTTTTAAAAAGAACAATTGATGCTATAATATAACTATTGATGAGTATAATGTAAAATTCACTGTATTATAGATAAGGTAATGTGTTTCTTATAAATATCGAGACTAGGTGTTTCTTTAATGTAGGGTACTGTTGAAAGGAATTATTTATAATTACAATTGAAATTGTATTTTAATGAATCTTTGCTTTACGTTTATTTTCTGCTCCACGAATTTTTTGGACCCAAAAGAAGTAATTATGAATAATTCTACTGCAGCAATTTTGTGGTGTTTAAAAAAATAGAAGGTACGAATATGTTAGTTCAAAGTTCAGAAAATATTAAAACTACAGAAAACCCGGCAATTCTAAGAATTGCCAATATGAATCGCTTATGTTTCTACAAACAAGTATGATTTTTTAAGGATTAAGTTAAAACAAATAAAAATTTATAAAAATCACACGAGTTTGATAATCCCTCAGGTCATATCTGTTTCAGGTGAGGCGCATGGTTATTTCCGAACGCAGCCTTTGTCAAACTTAACCTAAAAATGATAAGTCGTAAATTAATTTCGGGTTTATCATTAAACAGGATTTTTTCGCTAAATGAATTCAATTTAAGTCGTTTTGCGTCTCAATCCGCAGAAAAAAATGAGTCGTCTAAAGAAGAAACAACCACTCATTTCGGTTTTCAAGAAGTTAAAGAAAGTGAAAAAGTCGAGAAAGGTAAACTTTTCCTCAACATCGTTAAATTATCTAATGAAATTCTTTCAGTTCGCAAAGTTTTCGAAGATGTTGCTTCAAAGTACGACATAATGAACGATGTCACTTCTTTGGGCATCCACAGAATATGGAAAGATATATTCATGTGTCGATTGTCTCCAACGAAAAACACAACCCTTCTAGATATGGCTGGTGGAACTGGTATTTGAAATACGAAATATTCCATAACACAATTAAAGATTCGAATTTTGTAGGAGACATAGCTTTTCGCTTCTTGAACTACATTAAAAATTCCCAATGCGAAAAAGGTTGTCACGTTGTTGTGTGCGACATAAACGAGAACATGTTGGAGGTTGGAAAAGAAAGGAGTAAGAACTTGAATCACGACCAGAATTTGATCAGTTGGAAGCAAGCAAACGCTGAAAGCTTACCTTTTGAGGATAATTCGTTCACAGCTTATACTATAGCATTCGGAATAAGAAATGTGACGCATATGGATCAGGTTTTGAGAGAAGCTTACAGAGTTTTGCAGCCTGGTGGTCGGTTCATGTGTTTGGAGTTTAGTCATGTTGATAATCCACTTTTTCAATGGTATACAATACTTTTAGTCACTTTCGGTCAGATTTTGATGTTTGTTTTGTAATTTTTTAGGGTGTATGATCAATATAGCTTTCAAGTTATACCTGTATTGGGTCAAATAATTGCAGGACAATGGAAACCCTATCAGTATTTAGTGGAGAGTATCAGACAGTTCCCAGACCAGGTAAAGCGCTAGAGCCTCAATTATAAACTGAATAAAACCATTTTGGTATATTTCAGGAGAAATTCAAAGGTATGATCGAAGAAGCTGGTTTCAGAGCGGTTACTTACGAGAATTTGACCAATGGAATAGTCGCAATACATTCAGGATTCAAGCTTTGATAATCAAGGAGAGGTACACAATTTTCATGTATTTATTCATGTCGAAAATACATCACTGAAAAGTTTTCCGATACAGTAAGAAATCTTAAATATAAAAATAAAGTAATGAAACGATTGTTGAGAATTCTGCAGTTATCTACCTCTGCCCATGTTACCTTGTTGAGGCTGCCAGCCGCCTCTTCCACCTCTTGTAGGAGGCTGTATACCTCGTCCTCTCCCTCGAGCAGCTGAAACAGAAAAATTATCATCCTTTATCCTACCGAATATACTTCTTCATATTTCAAAAAACAATTCCTTTCCATAACCTTGTTTTCCTATTTTTCTTTCTTACCTTGTGCTCGCAATATGGCACTTTTTCCTCTCCCTGCTGTCCCAGCCTTTGTCTGTTTTTTAAACATCGGAGCATTTTTCAACATATCCGGTAGTATCAGGAACCTTATCTTTGATCCTCTGATGTAAACGTTTTCTAGTTGGGAAACTCTTCCGTCTCTATACGTTACGGAGATTTGAGACATTTGGCAGTTCATGTTGTCTTCGGCCTCTATCAACTTTCCTCTGTATACTTCGCCAGTTATAGTTTCGCAGGTCACTATATGACCTTCGGCTTCGTGCAGAACTTTCAGTGGAACGCCGATCGACATTTTTTATTTGTAATTAGGAAAAGTTTGGATAAATTTATGTTTTTTCGATACGCAAACCGTTTCAATTCGTCAGCGAACGCTTTCAACAACAATGTGAGGTTATGTTGACGAACATAGAATAGCCGGATAAAAGCCATAGTATTGATTACTTAAATCTATGATCACAGCTTAATAAACCGTGTTTTGATTGCTCTGTGGTAGCGACCTTACGGTCTATGATCAAACCATAGGATTTTTCATTTGAATTTTCAGAACGGAATAAATCATATTTCTCTGTTTTCATTAAATAATATATTAAAATTGAATAATTTTTGGAATTCAAGAGTTCACAATTCATAAGGAAGAATAAAAGAGTAAGATTGTAATTGATTCTTCACGTTGGCCTCTTTTTCGATGATTTCGCTGAATATATTTTCCTCTTCAACGGTTTGGTTCTTTTCAGATGATCACTAACAAACCTAAAATTGAGCTAGAGTTAGAACGCTGAAATGATTAAGGCGAACGAATACCTATCACGGTCAGGAGAGTTGTCTTGGTTTGGAACTTCAGGTAAAAAACTCTTCTTGAACAAATTCAGCATTAAATTGTCGGCCATAGTTTTTTTCAAGCTACAATCGAAAGCTTCAGTTTTCAAATCCTCTGGAATAAATACGTTGTATTTTATGTCGGGGAAAGTTTAACAAGTTTTGTACCTCTGGATATTTCTCCTTTTTCAAGTTTATATTCTTGCAATTCACGATCTTTCCTCTTGAGCAAATCGGTTAGAAGGCAGTGCGATTGTTCTAGGTGTAGAATAGTTTGTATCATAGGCGTTGTAACTTGACTGAAAAACTAGATGCTCATTTTAATCTCGAAATTGAAGACGATATTCTCACCTCCTCTTCTGGGAGCTTCTTTAGGATAAATTTAAACTTGATTGAGTATTTGAATTCCAAGTCAGATTTCATTGTGAGTATCAGAGTATCGTCTTGGAATTCTGTTGCAACTTCCAAAGCCTTATCGATATTGTTTAGCATTGAAGCGATCGATTCTTTGATATTCTCGTTGCTCTCGAATAAAGGGTTCATTTCCTAGAAAAGTTCACCCATTGAAATTAATGTAAACTGTTATCAGAAATAACCATACTCTGAATCTACTCAATATATCACAGGATGAAATATCTTCTCTCCATATAAACTTCAAGTTACTCAGGGTTATTTTAAGACTATCTACGTCAGATACAACATTGAATATGAAATTATTTTCCTTCGTTTCAAAACATTTCCACATATTTGTTTCGATTTTTTCGTAAAAGGTTATAGAAACAGAAAAACTTTGCAGAAAAAGTTATTGTTATCTTATCGTGACTTGTGAACTTTCTGGAACTGTTTTCATAGTGAACAGTTACCGAAGCATTGAAATGTTGAACAGTCACGTAGCTTTGACTGTATGACTGTTCCGCGAGTAGTTCAAAATGATTCAAGTTCCACGTGCGTGCTTTGACCGAATAGTAGGCACAATGTCCAGAATCAAGCGCCCTGACAGCTAAACGTCATCTACAAAGCTTGGCTTTAGGTCAGCTTACTTAAGCTGTCTAAACTGTGCTTAAGCTTTGCTTAAGGGCATCAGTTCTACGTGTTACGGGATAAAAGGAAAGGAATCCAGAGTGTCGAGTGATTTTTCATAAGTGTCTTTGGGATTATTGTATCTTCTGTGACTTTGACAGAACAGTTTAGGATAGGATAAGTAATCGAACGTAAGGATCGAGTGAGTTTCCGAATACTTCTGAACAGTTTAATTTCAGTGTTCTGTGATTTGATCTGTGTCTAATTGCGACTTGATTTTTGTTTTGGAACAATATTTTCGAGGAATTTGAGCTCTGAGTTGATTTGTGTACATAGGAAGCTTAGTAAAATGGACGAAGATGAAGAAATAAACATAGTGGGCGATCCAAACTTCTTGAACTGCGATTATACAGTTCATCCACAATGGTTGTTGGACAAACCTAGCACAAACCCAGACTGCTGGTATAATAATTCTTCTTCAAGGAGTCGTGAAGACTCCGACCAGGACCCCATAGGTCACATAACAACAGAAAATTCGATAACAGACGAGAGTGGATGGACTGAGAAAGAGAAAACGCTTCTTGAAAGAGGTATAGAAATCTTTGGAAGGAGCCCCCTTCGCCTTTCTCAGTTCATTGGATCGAAGACACCCTCTGAAATAAAATATTACTTGAAAAGTTTTTACATGGAACTTCATCCGACACATTTCGTTAGAAATGCAGTTAGAAAATTAAGTGACGACTTCGCAGAACTTGGAAATGTACTCATCGATTCCCAGATACCTTGCACAAGCGAGCAGGTTGTTGAAATTGACATTCAGAATGATAATAAGAGAAGGAAGAGGAATATTAGTACTTCTAAAGATGTAGTAGGGAGAAGTAAAACGAAAACTCCAGTACAAAAGCAAAGAAGTTCCAAGTTTAAACAGAGAGAGGAAACAGGCAAAAATAAACAAGTGTATGGTGTTATTCCAAAAAGTGTTGGTGATAGTCCTAACTCTAGAATTAATGAACCAAGGAATTTAGACTTTTTACAAGGAGAAATTGTTTATATGAAAAAAAATTCCGAAAGTTCAGATTCTGAAGTGGAAGTAGATGTAGATGATTGTGAAGATGAGAGGACTAATTTACATAGTGCTCAAGAAATTGTGACTGAAAAAAAAGTTGTGAATGAATTTCGGCCTAGGAAAAGTGGAAGTTTTAGTGAGATTGAAGAAAATGCAGAAGATGACAATCAAGTTATTTTAAATCAATTATCGTCTTTAGAGATACCTAGATCTGAAGTGTTGTTGGAAGAAAATTCGATATCCCTGCTTGAAAAATTCGTTTTCGAGGAATTATTCCCTTCCAACGTCGATGACACAGAAAAATCTACCCAGAATTATCTGAAACTTAGGAATCACATTGTGTTCAGTTGGAACGTTAAAAAACCAAACTACCTAACCAAAGGGGATATCCAAAAAGGTTTCAAACCATCCGTCAGAACCACCCTGTGTAAAATCCACAATTTCCTGGAGCAAATAGGGGTGATAAACTACGGTTGCGGCAGAGTCAGGTACATCAGACCCATGCACAAAATATTCAAGAACGCTAACACGAAAAACTCCCCTCAACCCAGAAGATACAAGAAGAAATTCCTGCACAACGGAGAAGGAGGCTGCACAGTCAGCCACGGGGCCCACGGAGAAATCATAGAGACCACGGTGATAAACGAAGATCCTCAACCTCCGAAAACGAAACAAGCGAAGAAACAGCACACTTATTTGATTGATTGCAAGCCTTTTCTCCAAGACGATCGGTACAGGGTGAAACTGCACTTATCTGCCTTACTTATGATGGATTTTCACGCTCATTCCGCCCTCGGGGAAGTGATGGGACTGATCGGGGGCTCTTGGAGCCCCACGACGAAACAACTGACGATTACCCATTACGAGCCCTGCAAAAACTTGGCTTCTTCGACTACCCACTGCGACATGTGTCCGGTGTCTCAGGCGGAATCTGCCGAGAGGATAAACGAAATGGGGCTGAATCTCCTAGGTTGGTTTCATTCTCACCCGTTGTTCGCCCCCGAACCTTCGCAGCAAGACTTGGACACCCAAAAAGGGCTCCAGGAGTGGATCGGGACTGGAAAACCTTGCGTAGGTGTCATTCTTTCCCCTTTCAACAGACCCACGGTTTTAACCTCCTCAGATTTCCGTTGCATGATCGTCGATAAGCTAGAGGGGGACGAGAAGTTCCTACCCTACAAATTCAGGGTCGAAATAGTGTCGGATAACTTTAATTTCGAAGGATTCTTAGCGAATATAAAGAGGATTAACAATTTCATAAATACGAATAGGAGTCATGATGAGAAGTTGAGAATCAGCTTTGAGCAGCCTTACATGCACGATAAGAGCATGACGTATTTGGAAAAGTTCATTTCGAGCGCTCGACTGACTTTGGAAAGGTTTTTTTCAGAGACTTATTGCGAGAAAGTTGTCAAAGGCATCGCTGAAGTATTTAAAGATAGGTAGTTGTAGTTTAGTCGATGCAAAGTTTGTTGGACTTGAGATATTTTGATATTTTCTAGTTGTTTTATGAGATAGTGAAATAAAGATTTTAATGGTTTTTACTACCCCGAGTTGTTATTCCTGTTTTTACAAACTTACACGGCATTTGAAGATTTAACAATCTTAAACAAACAAATGTTTAAAGTTAATGTTTAGTACAATTAAGTACAGTTTTAATTTTTTAAAACAGATACTTTAAGTGCTGTTAAGAAGCTTAAGCTGAAAACAATACCTCAAAAGTAATATACTTTATTTCGAAACATTATCAACTCGTTGAATACAAATACAAAATATCTGATTTACAACAAAAAGAAACACAAATAGTTAGAATCATATTGAATGTGAGATTTTGTCTTCCTAATCTCCCAGCTGCTTGTACAAAATGGGCACGTAATCGTCCCATTGGGCCTGGTAGAAGTTACCAGCGACAGGTTGTCCCAACTTGTACTTATCGGCGAATTTCTTGATAGAAAAGCACCCTCTCCCTTCCCCCGAATTGTTGGGGAGTCTCTTTTCGTCAAAGTCGATCTTGGCGGCCTGCTTGTACACGAGGAAAACGTACCGGTGCAGTCCTGTGCCTTGCGGGGGCCCTGATCCAACGTAAGCCGACAGAGTCTCTCCTTTCGAAACGTCGTTGCCGGGGATGTTTCCCACCAGCCAGTGATGCCATTCGCGGAATTTCGGTTCTTTTCTGGAGGGGGCGTCGGGGTCGGTCATGCAGAGGGTGTACAGAGTGCTCGCATCTGCCGTCCATTTTACGGTAGGTACGTCTTTTACTTGGGTCGGCGTCAGTTCGTTACCGAAGTCAACTTTGACCCCGCTGGGGTAAGAGACTTCGATTCCCTGGTCTGGGGCCACGTCTATGACATCGGGGACAATTTCGTGCTTCTCCATGTTTCGCAACAGTTCTTTTGGAGCTGCTAGACTGAATTGTCTACGAAAGATTTGAACGCCGGTTAGGAAGCCTGAACGGCAAGCAAACATCGTGAAAATCTCTGATAATGAGGTGGATTTTACGTACCTGGATTTGCCGGTACTGAAAACCCCTAATCCTTATCAATATCAAATAAAAAGATTGTTCTGGAATCAAGAATAATCAAGGTGCAATTTTTGACCTTGGGAATTGTAAATTAGTAATCATAGAGCATCGTATCGACCATAATTACGTAGTTAAATCGGGAAATATTGAATTGATTAATTAATTTCCGTGACGAATTTCGTATTAATAATGTGATAGGAAATAATATCATCAATAAATAAATAAACCTTTGACAGAACGAACTATTTTCGTTTCGTTTTCTATGTACGTCAGATTACATAGAGCACATGGTAGTTCCAGATCGGTTATATTCGTGTTCTGTGTCGGTTAGGAGCACAGAATATACCTCTGTGGTTAGAAATGTTTATTTGAAAAATTCCAGCTTTACTTTAATAACTTCGAT
Source organism: Hippodamia convergens (assembly GCA_038502775.1). Lineage (NCBI taxonomy): Eukaryota > Metazoa > Arthropoda > Insecta > Coleoptera > Coccinellidae > Hippodamia > Hippodamia convergens. Next base: position 64,695,500 of record CM076609.1, on the reverse strand, counting down.
TAAAAGACACATATTAAAATGGATAAATCGAACAATTTCAACAAAATGTCCGACGAAGAGCGCATTCAGCTCGCCGCAAAGTTGGACAAGGAATTAGAAAAGTTCGTGGATGGTTTGCCAAAACGCAATTATGAAGATGGTTGGGCTGAAGATCGCTGGGAACAGGTACAGTTTGTCCTGAAATACTAGTTTACAATACTAAATTTGTGTCATGTTTAAGGAGATGGAAAGCCACCCTTTCTTCATGACCAAAGCGCCAGAAGCAGGCGAAGAAATGCATCCGCTGTACGAAGGTTTGCAGCAGTTGAAATACGACCCCGATGTTAATAGTCCACAAGGTTATTTTTCCTCTCATAATTTTGGCAGCAATTTAATGACTGGTACTTTCAGAACTTGCGACATCTTATAAGGAGGACGGAATTTTCAATTTCAAACATAAGAACTATAGATTAGCCGTGGTAGCTTTCACAGAAGGGCTTAAATCGAAATGCGACGATGCAGAGTTGAATGCTACGTTGTACAATAACAGAGCTGCTGCGCATTATTTCCTTAAGAACTTCAGGTTGGTGGGTTGCTTAGTGTGAACCTACGTTGATGTGTCTCATTTACAGATCTTCCTTGAAAGATTGCGAATCTGCGTTAAGTCTCAAACCGAATTACCTCAAAGCCTTATACAGAGCCGCTCAATGCTGCTACGATACAAACAAGCTAGAATTGTGTGTATCGTACTGCGAGAAAATCCTGGAAATCGAAATCAACAACGAAAAATACGCCAAATTGAAAAATGAGTGTGTTTCGAAATTGGATCAACAAAGGAAGAAGAAGAAATTGGAGGAAAGGGATGAAAGGAAAAGGGAGAAAATAGTGGGGAAACTATATGAAGCCATCGTTAAACGTGGAATAAACATGAAAAAAGGGAAAGGTGGGTGTTGAAAATAAAGAGAAACGGTGTTTTGAACTTCTAGGTTTTTTAGATGGATTGTTGGAGCTCTTTAACGATTGTTATCGGGAGTTTGCGAAGGTGAGATTGGAGGAAGACGGCTCTTTAACTTGGCCGGTTACTTTGATGTATCCAGAGAATCATTATCAAGCGCCGGATTATATACAGAGTTTTCCCGAGAGAGACAAGTGAGTTGGAATAAATTCATCACGTAATTACCTTACTATTAACTATTAAATAATTTTTTTCATTTTTCGTAAGCATTTATTATATTTCCTTGCATCATTTTATCATACATCAAATTATTGCATGATAATCGTTCAATCTTTCGTTGTTATTCGTTTTAACAATTGGATTTATAGGTTTGAGGACATATTTAGGGTGGCTTTTAGCGCCCCAGCGGAATGGGACCCCCAACATAGGTATAAGCTCGACGCTATCAGTTTTTATTACAAATCCACAAAAAATAAGTTTGTAGCTGTGAGTTTATCCGATACTTTAGGAGAAGTTTTAACGAAGAAGGAGTAAGTAAAGTTTTTGTTGAAAATTAATGTTTCGTTCTTTATTTTCGAGTAAAACTAATTTTTTTTTTCAGTTTCATGGTGGAAGACGGAACACCTTTATTTTACATATTTGTTAGAGGAAGCGAGTTGGAAAAAATGCTTGTCAACAAGCATTGACTTGAATTGGAACAAAGACTGGATCTTTGGCAGTCATAGTTTGTTCAATACAGAAAAGGATATATTTCCTTTTTTAAAGTTGACACATTTCTGTGACATAAACTTTTATACACCCATATATGTACATAATTTGTTAATAAAAATGTTTTAATTAAAGGGTTTATTATATAACTTACTATGATAATTGCAAAAATTGTCTGTTTTATTTTCATGTGAAAAATCTTTGGTGATTATGAATTTCGTGATCTTTTTTTTTTTAATGAATGAGTTGATAATGTTTTGAAGAAAAGGTTTTTTCCCCCTTCAAATAAGGGTTTTTTTCAATATTTCACATTATTTTCGTTCAGTAACTCGCCTCACCAAATATTTCGTCAATATCTTAATATATTTTCATCAATCATTTATCGAAAATGCTGGTTAAATCCAATTTGATGTTGTTTTGATTCAGTTCGCAACATTTGCCCAAAACTTCGATCATTATCCAATTTAAATAATACTTTTCGGTCGATACGAATTTGAATTTCGCGCGCAGGGTGTTCCTGGTGATTTTTAAAGTATTTCTGGTTACAAAATCAAACCTCTAGTGACATTTGGGGGAGCGCTTCTATTGGCCAAATTGATTCCAGACAGAAATTATACAAAATGGCGGCGACGTGATCAGTGTTGATGTCGCCAGGAACCATTACACGTATTAATGATATTTTCGTGAAAATCTAACAGGAATCGGCCGAAAAAGTGCGTGAAATCGTGATGGGACGATCGTTCGGCTAGTTTTGAGTGAACGAAACAGGGAGTGATCAGCGCATTCATCGGAAATCTGATCGAAAAAATGTTATGTTGTTTCTTTGTCTTTCATTGTGGGCAATGTGAAGTGTTACTGTAAACCCTATTGGAAATATTCAAACTTTTGGTTGTAAAGTTCATCTCTGGCTGCGCTTGTGATATCCTTTTATTTTAACACGTAAGTAGGGTGGTTTTTGTGGGATTTGCACCTTTTCCCGATAATATTTCATTGATAAATCTAAGTAGGACATGAAGATTCTTGGGCGTATTCAACTATGTTTACATTACTTGACTGGTCCACAGTTTTGATATGTATCAAAGTTGTTTTCGGGATTGTTTAAAATAGCCGTGTATTTTGAAACGTTCACTGAACAAGTCTCTTATTCTATTCCAAAGATGTGGTACTTTCATCGTAAACAATTTTCCATAGAAATTCAGTGTATGATAAGGTTGCTTTGAGATTTATTGAAAAGTGGTTTCATATAGAAGGGACGATTGTTATAGAATAGTTTTGAATTATTTATCATTGTTCACGAGAAATGTTAAGAATTTAAATTGTCAAAAACTTCTGGTTCTCAGTTGATAAGGTGGAAACCCGGCATGCAATAATAGGATTTTCTGATTCAATTCCAGTTGATGAATGGTTTGTAGGTACACAATAATATTCGTTATTTTGGTCGTCAATGTTTGAATAGGAATATAATAAATCGTCTTTCCTACGTGAATGATGGTCTTCTTTTTCCTAGGGCCCATAAAAAAGGGTCTAACATGCGTATACAGAGGTAATAAATAACTTTGTGTTAATTCCAAGAATGGAGCTATTGATTAGATCTCTTGTCCCCTGATAAGCGAAATTTTGGTAACCCTGGCCAGTGTCGGTTATTAAAATGTTCGTGGTATTCCCACAGGTGGATTTTTAACTTGTAGCTGAAATAAAATTATTCAAACCATAGTTTCATTATGTCGATAATTTATATCTACTCTCTGTTGATTTCAGATTCCCTGATTCAAGACTGGTTCCTTACATTCCTCCTAAATGACTGTAAGTTTTCAATTTATTTCTTAATATTTTTTGTTATGCATCCCTTTGTCATTAAATCTGCAGTAATTGCTTCACAAGGTGTATATTCACTTGAAGTGTATTATTATTTTTGAAAGCTCATTAGGATTATAACAGAGATAATAATATTTCGAAAAGAAGGAGAACAGTTTAGGAAATGAGATTTTAAGCGCTTTCATTAGAGTTCCTGAAGAATATACAGGTGAAATTTGACTGCTTATTTCGAAGTTTGTTTTTAAAATTGTGAGTGGTTACTGCAGATTTCCTGACGCCCATAAATATTTTATAGCGGATTAATATCAAAATTTAAGAAGGTACATATTCTGAACTTTTGCATATAGCTTTATTTGAGATAAATTTTCCCATATGTGTGGAATTTTTTGCTAGATTTTTAACTATATATCTTCGTTCAGTTCAGCTTAGACTGTGTGGGTTTCACAAAACTGTCCGATAAAAAAAATACGTCAATTCGGATCAATCGTATCACTTTATTTGAAATTTCAAGGAATCTCTTTGGCTCTGATCAACTTAACAGTTTTTAAGAGATTGGACAAGCAAATTTTTGTTAAATCCAACTTATTACATTAATATTTCGCGCACCTATATTTCTATCGAAGTTTTTTTATACAAATTATACAACTATTTACACGATTTACTCAATATCTTCTGTTTGTCGAAACCTCGACCACAAAAATATTTCTACAATCTAATTTTTCTCTGATTCGTGATTTTCTATGACGAAAGTAGGTTTTTATTCGATTGCGTCGAGTTTCTAGCACAGAAGAATGAACTGCCCGATTCCTTTTTATCCGTTACATAATTATCCAGGAGAGAAAAAGATAAATGATGGTTGTATAGACTTCAAAGTATTGGGTTAATTTTGTGAGTCTCTCGGTACATCTTCTATGTCTATGGTTTTCATAGATGTTGTCAAAATTCAAACCACCGAATTGTTGGAAATGTGTGACTTTTATATAATACTACGATCATAGATATATAAAATGTACTCGATAAGCTCACAAAATTGACTTGGACATAGTTAATTCTTTAGTCTCTGATATATTTGACGTTTATCCTCGATGATAACAGAATACTCTATAGACATGGAGCATAAACGCCTTTTCCTTGAGCTCATTATCTATGTAAAAATGACTGTCGATTTCTGTGATTTCGCCCATCGATCTATTTGACGTTTTCGCTCGGCGTTTTCGGGTAAACCCGTAGAACACATACAAATGCGTGCGTTCCGATGCCCCGATCAATTCCGTACGGATCAACGGGCTAATTGCCGATATCGGAACAAATCGACCCGCTCTGGGGGATTACGTCTATCGGACGCTGTCCGGGCCGTTTTGGGCGACACACGCGATCGCGACAGATGTGTGCGTCGCACAGATAAGACGATGCGGGCCGCAGATTACGTCCGATCGCGGCCTGTCATTAGGCCGTACGGGGTGTATCCGATTTCGCGGGCAACCGTCAATTTTCCGGTCGCCGAGATCGGTCGTGTCATTCACATCCTTCGGGCGTAGGGACCCGCGGCGGCGGACGTGTAATTACGTCTCAGCGTCGACGATTAAGTGTAGGTTGCAGCCGGAGAGTTCGATTGTTCGCGTTGATTTTTTGTGGAGGCGTTTTCGGTGCGACTCGAAACTCGGAGATTCCGGTCGATATCTATCTCTGTGGTTGGATCGAGGCGTTCAAGGTGACTCTTCTGTGTTCCGTTTGACAGGTTTATTCGAATCGACAGAAGTACGCATAGAATTTTTGTCTGAATTAATAAATATTGACAGTTGCACGACTGTCACTCAAATGGAATTCTTACGTAAGGGACCTTAGAATATAGAACAATATTTTATCATCAATGTATGGACCCTTGAATGGTTTTATCTAGTGATATTTCAGTTTTTCATGTTCACCCTTGTTCAATAAAGCCTTTTCATTGGCTGGCCGCATACAGATGATAGTAGTTGTCATTTCCTCAACCTAGCTTAACTGTCATTTTGACGATATCATGCTAGTTGAAATTCCAAATTTTTCGCTATAATTTCATAGAAAACAACAAATGTTTAGTCAGTTTGACAAATTATTTCAGGTTATAATCACATACTTGAATTTGAGGTTAGGTTTAAGGATCGAAACGTCACTTGAATATTTGAGGAATGATGATACAAACGGATCTTAAACCTTTCTGCACTCATTTTTAATTTTATATTTGATTTTAGAATCAGGATCTGACTGATTAGAGCTTTTCTGGAATTTTCTCTGCCATCTTCCTCAGGTTCGTTAAAAATCCGGGGGTCGCGTTCGGAAAACTGAAGATCATCATTAGGAGAAATCCCGTTCGGAGTTTTTCGTCCCGCGGTCGCCGGTAACGAGCGTCGTGCGTGCCGACGCCCGTCCTTTCCCCGCCGCCCCGGATTATCGGAAAACACTAGTCGACGACGCCGGCTGCTATCTGGGGCGTCGTTTAAGTGATTTAAACAAGCAGCGATCGGACAAGGGTTAGATAAGGGATCGACAAGAGGTAAGGGAGAGTTTATCGCCCTCCTCCGAAGCGGTAATTAATTTACCGATCGATTCGTGTCGTTCGACGGAAGTAATCTCTGGAGGCCTGTAGTGGAACGCGCCTATTCGCGTTTTTCTATGTTCGGGACGGCGGATTGTGACGTGACCTTGATCGGATCGCGAGTTCTATGATCGCGTCGGAAAAATAACGTGTAAGGGCGGGTTTCCACCGCGAGAATCTCGTAGCGATCGATCTTTCTGCGGTCACAGATGCGGCTTTTGCTTTGTGGTCGGGAGCGGAAGTTCTCCCTTTGTATCCTTGGGGATTGCGAGGATAATATACGCGTTTTGCCGCCGCAAGTTCGGTTGGAGTGGCGGTTTTGTGGTGTATCCAATTGCCGTATATTTTATTTCGAGTGTTTCTAACCTTTTTTCCTCTTGAGCGAACATTCGATGGTTCATGTATATCTTCTTTTAATACAGAGAAATACATAGTATAATACAACATAATATCAGAGTTTCCCTCAAGATAACAATGGTCGTTGAAGCAATATTATTCAGAAAGTTCATAAATTATCCCACGAAATATTTTCAAATCGAAAAATGTTTGGTAACTTTAGAAAGGAGCTTGAGCGTAATGAAGAGATAGAGCGAAAGTAATCAATCATTGTACAGGGTATCCCAAATTGCTTGATTTTGGCTGTTTCTGGTACTTCTAGACTAGCTAGGTGAAAACGTTAAGAGGAGTCCTGGGCTCGATTTCCGTGAAAACACCAATAGTGAAAACCGTTTCAAGATATCTTCATTTTGAAATTTTTTCAATTCAGAAGATGTGCCTTAACTTTTTATTTTTGAAAATATCTGAAAAAGATAAAAACTTTCAACAAGCACTTTTTCACTGGTAATAAGAATTTATTTTAAATTTTTTTATCTCTGAATTTTTTTTATAAAATGAAATGAAAAAAATGCGTTCGTATTTGATATAAAAAAGTGGTTTTTTTCACTTCAAAAAAAATTGAATATAGATTTTTATTTTCGGGAAAAAAGCGCTTCTAGAAAGTTCAAATTATTTTCAGATATTTTGGTAAATGAAAAAGTTATGCCACATTTTCGAAACCGAAATAATAAAAAAATGAAGATATGGTGAAACGGTTTTCACTTATGGTGTTTTCACAAAAATCGAGCCCAGAACACCTCACGAAGTTTTTACCTATCTAGTCCAGAAGTATCTAAAAGAGTCAAAATCAAGCAATTTGGGATACCCTGTACAGGGTGGTCGGATTTCGATGATTTTGGTACTACACCAGAGATGAACTGGGATCATAGAAAGAACTGACCTGTAACAACTGAACAGTGAAAACTGAACTGATGAACTGAAAAGTGAGAACTGAACTTGTTGAACTGAACTGAAAGAATTGAACTGGTGAACTGAACATTGGGAACAGACCAGTTCACCAGTTCAGTTCACATTGTTCAGTTTATTTCACATTGTTCAGTTTATTTCTCACTGCTCAGTATATTCAGTTCTTTTCTCACTGTTCAGTTCATCCAGTTCCGTTCTCCCTGTTCAGTTGTACCTGTTCTGTTCTTTCAGTTCAGCTCTCTGCATGATTCTAGTTCTTATCTCAAAATTTAGGAGGTGTAGTACTGAATCTTCGGAATCTACAACTGTTACGGGGAATATTGCCGACGGAGCTCCCCTACAGTTGCCGGTTCTGCATAATTCAGTCATTAAAATCGCCCCCTCGACACCTGTCGCCTGTCGGATACGCCGGTTCGAAGGGTCGCGTTCGGCAAACGTCCCCGGGAAACTCGAGACGCCCTATCGGGTCGGGGGGTCGTTCCAGCACACGCGGAACGCAGCAAGATATCGAAAAAACGAGACCGGCTCTCGAGTTTCGTGGGTTGGGGGTCGGGGTCGCCGGGGCCCCAGTTTTTACTAGGTTTCGATCAGCGATTAGCGACGGTTCGCCGGCCACGGAACCCCGTCAAGATCGGACGCTCGGTGTCGGATGGCCGGTCGATCGAGGCGCCGAATTAGGGGGGAATCGGAACGCGACCCCGTTATTTGTCCGATGCTCGCCGCCGTTTATCTCGATGGTCGAGATAACCCGATTTCGCGGGTCGGACCATAGAATCGATCCCGTCACGGAAGAAAGGACGAGAGCGACCTTTTTTATCGGCGCGAAAATGTTCCGGTCACGTCCGCCGAATATCTGGATTAATCCGAGCGTTGTTCGGAACGCAGTCGCTTAATTTGCGGGCGACTTCGGTTTTTTCCCGACAACGCAGATTGCGGAAGAACTTTCTAGATCGATCCGAAAGATTAATCTGTTCTAAATTTGATAGTGTTAAATTAAATTATAAAATTCGATTGGAATACCTACTTGATGGTGCTTTGAAGATCATGTTCATAACCAACACTACATATATCTACTTCTCGGTCATAATTCAAAGCTCTATAAATAACAGGAATTTTTTCAAGCACTAAAATCCGCGTAATGTTTCATAATTCAATCCGATATCCCATCCTTTCGAAGTGGCGAATTATGCACAAACTGATGATAAACCAATGAGGGTAGCGTCGTCGATTTCGACGAAATCTTGCCAAGACAAAGTTGCGCTCATCGAATAAGCTCGGCGAAGTTCTCAACTTTCCGGGATGAACGAGGCGTGGAGATGGGGTAACAACTTTTAAGGAAATTACAGCCGGCCCTTTTGCGACCCAGTAAAACAAGATACTCCAGGAATTCGCCCAACTGGATTAGGAGGAGAAACTTTTTTACCGTCACGTTTCGTCAGGAGTGGACGTATCTCGAAAATTTTAACTATTGGAATATGTCGTTGATAATACAAAAAAAAACGTTTTATAAATTTCCTTCGAGGTTATTTGAAAGAGCTACATCATCTCCGTCCTATTTTCCACAAGCAATTCCGTGCGAGTCTGGTCCCACCCCTCCTGAATAATTAAATTTCCCATCTGATAGTTGATATGTGGACGTCATTCGGTCGAATGATCGGTCGTCAAATAGATGGCGCTGCACCAATAGCGAGACGGGTTGTGTATAATTTTTCTCCGTCCAATTAGTCGGAATCGAAACGGGATTATCGGAATTCGATGCGATCGCTGACAGGTGTCAATTTTCGGACGACGAAACGTCCGTCGCGACGGTTCGACGTCGCCTTTTCGGAAAAAAGCCATTAGTGTCCCCCCTAACAAAGCCCCGGTCGTTAAGCCTTAATTACCTTCTTCATTACGATTCCGTGAACGTTTCGACGCGAAAACCAATCTCTTACAGCGGTCGGCAGTCGTAGAAACTTAATTGCTTTCTCAGTTAATATCCCGTTTTTTCGTTTTTGGGAACGCGCATCCCGTTTGGTCATCCCTTGTCGTTGCGCGCGGAGCGGAACGCGCCTATAAGGCGCCGCTGGACCACAGATCCGCATCGGAAACGTTCCACAGAAAAATCTTATCTGACAGATAAATATAAATATTCTTATGAAAAAGAGAGCTAAAATAATACAATAAATGTTGAAACAAAAAGTACCTAAGCTGAGGTAAAAAAATAACGGGGTATCATAACATTCTTCGTATGATACTACAGAATCATACGATACTATCATCACTAGTTTCATACGATACTATACAGCCAGGCGAAAAAAACCTCAGCCGAAAAAACCTGTCTCTCCGTAAAAAAATAACAAAATATTAAATATCAGGAAAATCTTAAAAGATATCAGTGTGATCATCTTCCTGTTATCCGTCGATGAGCTCGGATAAACAGTATCTTCCCAAAACGACTAGCAATTCTTAATCTGAAATGAAAAAAGACAAAAGCAGAAAAGAAACCGATTATTCAGAATAAATCATAAGCATTTGAGAAATTCATTTGTTACTTTAAAAAACATCAACATTCAGATTTCTTGGCCAAATAATGTTCGGAGGTTTATAAATATTTATGACAAAAATGTCACAAAATTTGAAAGAAAAGAAAAAAACTCCATCAATCTCCCCCTTCCGAATCTGTTGAAAGTTACGAACTGATAATTTTTTAACATAACAAGCTAAACTTGTAAAAAATCAATTAATACATAACCTTTCAACTGTCCTCTTTCACGAGGATTTTTTTTCTGTCGCCGTGTGGGTTTCTTGCAGAAGAATCACTTCGATACCATGTTTATCAGCTAATTTGGAGACGTTATCACACTTGTCTTTCGAAATCCCTTCGACATTCAAATTCAAAATCCACAAATTCTTGCTCTCTGGTCGTGAGGGTTTTTCAAACCGGATACGACCTTCCAGGCGACGATTTCTCCGCTCTTCAGATGTTTGAAGACCGCTACGGGACCCCATTGAAAGGAAATCATCTCCCATAGATAAACCAAACATGTTATAACACAAGAAAACAGAATATTTTTCAGGACCAAAAACTACGACATATTCCGAGAATTGTCAAAATGACAACAGTGACAGACGTCAAAATCGTAGATTTTGACAGACGTCAGTTTCGAGATGTTTTCTATGAAGGTCCTCCAAGCACAGAATTTCGCAAGTCAACCCTGAATGTTCGGGTGCCGGTCGTAAAAGTTGGAGGGTCCCCCTCGACGCTTTTTAGCGATTCATCGGCGACCATAAAACGCGCATAATGAGGGGCCGATCACTTCCCGAAAGCGGGGGCGTCGCGAACTATGGCCCGGGCATGATTAAGGGCGGTTTATTCGGCGTAATGTCATCGTTAAAAGAATGTTGTGGGGATGTTTTTATCTGCTACCCTCGTCGATATATCTTGTCTCCCCTCGGTTCCGGACGAAAAAAGCCATTCGCTTTGGGGTTGAAGAATGCGGGTACTCGATTTTTTCGATGTTATCGTATCCGCTCTATGTTCAACCTGTAGCGTCCGTCGAAAAACTCGTTATGGAAAGATGCTCTGTGATCCTGTAATCGGATTCCTTTTGACAGGAGTATCGTTGTGTGTTTTTTGAGGTCGTTTGGGCATCCCTAGATCGCTTCTGTTCTGTTTCACGTTGCGGCCGTTGCCACGCGACGGATCGCGTCTTAATTGGTCGTTAGGCAAACGATGGATGTTACTTCTACGAGTGTTCGGAGAACGGCAGATGCGTGTTTACGAAAACATCGCAAATGAGGGTCAGCCCGATAACCGCCAAAACAGATTTGGGGGTTCTTGCCTAAAATTAATTCTAAATGAAGTTTTGGGTTTAATTTTCACAGTTTGAAGCTGACGCATGCGTTGAAATCTGACATTCTCTACATTCTATTCTACAGAACTTCATGCGTTGTGTCAACATGACATAATTAATTTCTTCGTTTTCAATGTCAACCTGACAGCTATGGATGCAAATCTGTGGCGATCATAGAGTTTTCCGGTAGGTGCGATCGGTCGCGATCTGTCATTTTCATCGAGGACCACAGAACTTCATGAGTCGCGTCAAGATGACATAATTAATTTCTTCGTTTTCAATGCTATGGATGCAGATCTGTGGCGATCATAGAGTTTTCCTTTAGGCGCGATCGGCTGCCGCGGAGAATCGGAGCGGATCACGTCCGATCGGTTTTCTGGGTCGCGCTCTCCGACCCGACGGACGAACACACACCTCGGATTATCTCGTTAAAAACGGTCGCCCCGGTCGATATATGTTCTCTCGGACTTTGGTCCTCCGTAACGACGCCGTTTTGATTCTACGCCCGGCGTCGCCCTGAAAGATGCACGAGGCCGAGGGGGGGGAGGGCGGCGACCGCCGGCATTTATCAATTATTTACGGTTCCGGGTTTTCGTGGGGCGCTAAGAGGTCCTTCGCCCGCATCGGGACGACCCATTCGAGACTATGTTCCGTTTGTTCGGGATGAAATGTGGTCTCCGATAGATGGCGTCGAGAAAAGGAGAGAACGATGGGTTTTTTTAAGGGCGTTGAGTGTTTTTATTATGAGATTTAAGAGTGTTTTTTTGATGAAATTTCCCAAATAATACGAATTTTTTTATGTTTTCATGGCTTGTGCCAAAAATAACGCTTTATACAGGGTCTTTCACGAGGAACCTCACCCATATTTATACGGGAAACTACTGAACGTATTTTCATGAAATTCAGCACTTATAAGTATTTCACGATGCTGATGAAATCTAAAATATTTTCAAGGCATGAGCACCTCCGGTTTTTCCGGAAATGACGTCAACTTCCGTTTTTCAAATTAGAACACCATTTTTTTATTGCAGAAATAGATTCCTTAGAAAATTTTAAGTTATTTTGATGTAACATTTTTCAGTTTTGGTTGGAAAATTCTCTCTGAGCGGGAAAATTCGAAAAAAAAATCGAAAATAGAGCTCCGCTGAAACAAGAATAACTTCGAGGTTTTTTGATGGAAAATTTTCATTTTTGGGATTTTTCAAGATGTAAGATTGACGTATCCACTTTAAAAATCGAAATCGCGATTCATGATACAGGGGGTGAAAAAATCGCTTTCAAAGTTAGGGATGACAAAATCGTGAAAAATCAATTTTTTCAAATTAGAACCCCATTTTTTTATGGCAGATATTGAATCTACGTTAAAAAATAATGTGAGTGTATGCATCACACCCTTACCCTAAAATGGATATTTTCTGAGTTATTCACAAAAAACTGTTTTTCGTCTTGAATTTTCAGCTATTTCTTTTCCCTTCACGCCAAAAAGATGAAATTTTCAGGAGATAGATAGTCTGACATATTGACTCAAATAATTGAGCCGCTAGTACAGAACCATAATGACTTATGGTATCAACAAGATACCTCCACACAATTCACTCAATGTGTCAAATATCCTCTACAGGCTATTTGAAGATCGATGGTTGGCGATCAATGGTCCACATCTTTGGCCACCACGTTCTCCCGATTTAACTCCTTTAGACTATTATGTTTGGGGTAGGATAAAAAATATTGTCTACTCAACTCCCCTGACTGATAAAGAGGACTACATAGAACGAGTAAGAAATGCGTTCAGGTTTGTTTAGATTTCTAGATTCATAGTTTTGAAACTCTATTTGGTTTTTAAACACTTTTGCAGATCTCCCGATGAAATAAGAAGAGCAACGCACGAAGCATTCCTGAGACGTATAAATAAATGTCTAGAAATTAACAGCCAAAACTTTGAGCATCTTCTCTAGTTATATCTGCGAGAGTTTGCCATGGTTCTCCTAATAGTAACTTGACTTCGGTTTCAAGAAGGGGTGAAAAATCTACAGCATGGTTCAAATAAAAGTTCCTGAAAATTTCATCTTTTTGGCGTGAAGGGAAAAGAAATAGCTGAAAATTCAAGACGAAAAACAGTTTTTTGTGAATAACTCAGAAAACTCAGAACGTAAAAAACTCAGACGTAAACTGTTGTGCTCCTCGAATTAGTTTATTTTTACGGTACCGTTCGTGCTTTGACGTGTGAGCAGGTAAAGAATAGATAGTCTTCTAATTTCACTTACATTTTCAACCCGACTGGCCGCAATTTCTTAATCCCTTAAGGATACTTCTTCAGTTTTTTTTTCCTTTGTTATTATTTATATTCGCCGATAGCCGGCGAGTGAGAAAGCGGTTCTTCAGCGCAGTGCGCCGAGCGTTACGCCAAGCATATCTGACGGTTTCTACGCGCTGTGTGTCACGGCGATCCTTGATCCATTCTATCTCCTGTCCCTCATCCGTGGCCCTCCAACGTCTGTGTAAGACTTTCTTATAGGCCCAAGAAAGTGAAGAGTCCTACTTGTATCCTCCTTTCCTACTCTCAATTGCGCTGTTTCCGACATGGTTCGTTCTTGTTCCGTTTGCACCAAGTCTATCTCGACCAACCAGAAACATATTTCGTGCGTTAAATGTAGCAAGGATTTTCACTTGGCTTGCGTCAATCTAACCGACAGAGAGTTGAATTATCTAAAAGGAGCTGCTAATGTGTGGTGCTGTTCCGCTTGTACTACAAGCGAACGTATGTTGCGCAGTAACTCTGGGGGTGGACGCCCGATTTCACCGTCTCCATCTCGTCAACCCGCTCCCCAGGTACCATCGGATGGACCTTTGACTATCCAACATTTCAACATGCTGATGGAGCGGATGATTGATTTGTCGTCGAGTGTTGGGCGGATTGAAAAACGACAGAACGATTTGTTCGAACAGCTTTCCGCGTGTACGGAGACTCTGTCTCAGCACTCCAAGACCCTGTCTGACCATGAATCGGCTCTTGCTTCTCAACGATCCCAGATTGAGTTGATCCAGAATGAGCAATTGGTACTATCGGATAAAATACTGGATATTTCGAGGGGTCTAAGTGAGGTCAAGCCTTGGTTGCTTTCCTCCGCTGGTGCACAGTCACATGTCATTCCTGAGATTCTTGAGCGTGTTGAAAAGTCCCATAACCTTCTGGCCCTCAATGTCCCAGAGGGGACTGACCCATCTCATGATGTTTCCATTGCCTCTGCTATTGTTGACTGTATATCAGAATCGGCTAGTCAAAACCTGCTTAGCGTCGATCGTTTACCATCCAAGGACAAGTCTCGACCTGCTTGGTTGAGGTTGAGATTTTCCAATCCTCGAGTTGTCTCTGGTCTGCTAAGAAATAAATCTCGTCTCTTAGCAAATAGAAATTTTCGCGATATCGTACTGCGGGATGACAAAACGAAGAGTCAGGTGGCCGAGCTCGATTCACTGCGGAGGGAGCTCAAGAGAAGACAGTCTAGTGGTGAAAAAAATATCACTATAAAATATGTGAAGGGATCTCCAACAATCGTACAGACTGCTACTGCATCCGGTTCCACTACCCTTCCTGATGATTCGGGGGACTCCAGGTGTGGCCAATAGTCTATAGTAATGTCCAGTCGCTCTCTTCAAAATTTCCTGAAATATTAACTTATGTTCAATTACATCAACCGATTCTGATCTTCTTCACCGAAACTTGGCTTAAACCATCCTTACCTGATAGCGTCTTTCATATCCCCAACTATACTATGTATCGGGATGATAATGACGTAACCGTGGGGCACTGTGGAGTATGTGTTTATGTTCGGGATACAATAACTGATCGTTTTAAAGTTGAAGCTGTTCACTACAACTGGTCGGGCATCGATAATATCTTTCTTGAAATTAACAACAGCAGATTTTCTCTTTTAACTGGATGCATTTATCGCCCCCGCCCCTGTCCGGGTGACTCTGATTTCGTGGAATTTCTCGAGAATGCTACAGCCCATTACAGCAATATTTTCTTAACCGGGGACTTCAACTGTCCGGATATCGAGTGGCCTCTTAAGAGTTTACCTCCTTTTGGTTCCCCCTCCTACCTCTATGCAGACCTTATAAGCAAGACCGCCTACCAACAATTAGTAGATAAACCTACTAGATTCAGATCCGGGCAGGAGCCTTCGCTACTCGATCTCATCTTGGTGACTGACTCCAACCTCGTTTCCAATATTGATTACCAGCCACCATTCGGAAAATCTGACCATATCACCTTGTCAACGGAACTACAATTTCGACTTCTGTGTCCGAATTCTAAATCCACTAAGGAAATACAAACTATCGATTATAATAAAGCATCCGAACTACTCGAATCTATAGACTGGTCCCTGGTTTTCGAGGATGACAAAGATGTTGACGGAATGTGGCGTTCCTTCTTGAGGGTGATTCATGAGATTGTAACATCTTGCACGACCATCCGTTCAATTAGAGTTCACACTGCAAAACCGTGGATCAATGATGATATATTGAGGATGGCTAGGAGGAAGAAGGCCCTGTGGCAGCGATACCTTCGAACTAGATCCACTTGTGACTTTCAGAACCATCGTACATACTCAAACTGCTTTTCGGCCACATTAAATCAGGCTAAGATTCAGTACGAGAAGGGACTGGCTTCTACTAAGAACAGAAAGAGATTTTTTAAATACCTCAAGTCATCGATGAGCGGGGGAGTTAGTTTTCCTACCGTTCGCAATCAGGCCGGCCGCCTCTGTGAGGATTCTCTCGAGACAGCGGGGGTATTTGCCGATGTCTTCTCCTCTATATTTGTTAATGAGCCTGATGGCCCCATTCCTGAGGTTAGGTTTCCTGAAGTCACAGGAGAAATTTCCGACATCGAAATCAGCGAGGAGATTGTTAGAGGTTACCTACTTCAGCTCAGGGATACTGCTCCTGGTCCGGATGGCCTCTCTTCCAAACTTCTCCGCAGCTGTGCCCATTCCCTGGCTTTGCCCCTCTACAGAATATTCTCATGTTCTCTCAAATATTCTATTCTCCCTAACGACTGGCTTACTGCATCTATAACACCTATTTTCAAGAAGGGGGACAAACTATCACCGCACAACTACAGACCTATAAGTGTACTGTCCTCGGCTTCGAAGGTCCTGGAAAGAATCGTGAGCGATCATATCACCCGGTTTGCGTCAGCTAATGGCATTTTTCCAGAAGAACAACATGGATTCCTGTCTGGTCGTTCTACAACAACCAACCTCATTTTATGCATTGATGAGTGGACTAAGGCGTGGGACCGGGGAGTTCCTGTAGACGTCCTTTATCTTGATTTCTCCAGGGCCTTTGATAAGGTCCCACATCGTCGACTGCTTTCCAAGCTCTCACATCTTGGAATCAGGGGTGGCGTTCTTGCATGGATTAGAGCTTACATGTCCAACCGTACGTTTCGGGTTCGGGTCAATCGATCTTTTTCCGTTCGAGAAGTGCCTTTAACATCTGGTGTTCCCCAGGGTTCCGTTCTCGGCCCCATCTTATTTTTATTATATACTTCCGACCTCCCCCGATTACTCCGCTCAGCTTGTTCTATGTTTGCAGATGATACTAAAATTTACAATTTTCCTCTATCTAACTATGATACCCTTCAAAGTAACCTGCATGAAATTGGTGTTTGGTGTGACAATTGGTTACTCCCCTTGAATGTGGATAAGTGCTGTGTACTTCATATCGGAAGGAACAACCCAAGAAAAGAATACAGCATCTGTGGTACGAGGCTAGGGAGTGTTTCAAGTCATTGTGACCTGGGTGTGACTATTACCGAAGATCTACGTTGGACTAACCATATATCTATTGTCACTGCCAGAGCTAGACAATTGACTTACGCCATCCAGAAGTCATTTAACAGATGCGACACTGATACCTTAAAGCTTCTATACACCAGCTACGTTAGACCATCTCTTGAGTATGCTGGCCAGGTTTGGTGGCCATCCACACGTGCCGACGAACACCGTCTTGAGTCAGTGCAGCGTTGGATAACTCGTATACCTTACGGAACGATTCGTCCTTCCTACGAGGAAAGGCTCAACATCTTCCAATTGTCATCCTTTCTCTCACGACGCGAAAGAGGTGATCTGATATTTTCCTTCCGATCGCTTCGTGGTGACTTCGGAGATCGTATTCGCGGCCTCTATACGATGAACAGCAACAACTTGAGAGGTCACCAGTTCAAATTGTCCAAGGAGAAGTTTGCGACCCCTCAACGCCAAGGTTTCTTGACGAACAGAATTTTCGAGAGATGGAACCGTTTGCCGAGCACCGTAGTGGACGCTGGGACCGTCAACGGATTTAAAAATGCCCTGGATCTCTTCGTACCACGATCCATATATATGTGAACTTCATTTTTGTATAATCTATTTGAGTTTATAGGAATTTACCTCAACTCTAATAATTTGTTAATAATAATAATAATAATAATAATAATAAATATCCATTTTAGGGCAAGGGTGTGATGCATACACTCACATTATATTTTAACGTAGATTCAATATCTGCCATAAAAAAATGGGGTTCTAATTTGAAAAAATTGATTTTTCACGATTTTGTCATCCCTAACTTTGAAAGCGATTTTTTCACCCCCTGTATCATGAATCGCGATTTCGATTTTTAAAGTGGATACGTCAATCTTACATCTTGAAAAATCCCAAAAATGAAAATTTTCCATCAAAAAACCTCGAAGTTATTCTTGTTTCAGCGGAGCTCTATTTTCGATTTTTTTTTCGAATTTTCCCGCTCAGAGAGAATTTTCCAACCAAAACTGAAAAATGTTACATCAAAATAACTTAAAATTTTCTAAGGAATCTATTTCTGCAATAAAAAAATGGTGTTCTAATTTGAAAAACGGAAGTTGACGTCATTTCCGGAAAAACCGGAGGTGCTCATGCCTTGAAAATATTTTAGATTTCATCAGCATCGTGAAATACTTATAAGTGCTGAATTTCATGAAAATACGTTCAGTAGTTTTCCGTATAAATATGGGTGAGGTTCCTCGTGAAAGACCCTGTATAAAGCCGTAACAACTAGTGAACTGAATAGGGCAACTGAACTGGTTGAACTGAACAGTGAAAATCGATCTGAAAGAACTGAACTGGTGAACTGAACATTGGGAACAGACCAGTTCACCAATTCAGTTCTTCCTGTTCAGTTGATTCATTTTCATTTCTCACTGTTCAGTTCATCCAGTTCCGTTCTCCCTGTTCAGTTCTTCCAGTTTATCTCTCTTAATTTAGCTGAAATTTCCCAAATAATACGAAATTTCTCATGTTTTCACGACATGTGCCAAAACAACGCGTTATATAAAGCCGTAAAGTACGAAACAAGTCTTCCTTTGCGCCCCCAAGGAACCGCATCGCATGTCCTTATGGCTGTTTAAACTCTTCTCCCCCAAGACATCGATCCGACCCGGCATCAATTCTGAGCCACCTGTCTCCGCGAAAACTTGGGCGACTTTTGACGAGGAAAAAAACTTTCCTCGTTAATGAAACGTCCCCGGCGCTTTTTCCAATCTCGGGCGACGTCCTGCCATCCTTCATCTCCACCTGGACCCTGGAGGAACTTTTCGTCGCCTAACGAACGGAAAAAAAAACAACGGGGATATTTCCCGGTCCCAACCGCCAGGGGGATTTTACGAGGTTTAACTCGGATGATCGACGTCTCGTGAAATATGTTTTCGAATTCCTTGAATTTTCAGTGGAATCGAAAATATTCACAAGTATGGTTCAGTGTTTTTTTGCGTTTAAAGAATGTTGGTTGGCAGTACTGCGTTCTCTGTCACAATTTTGACAGATCAAAGATAAATCCGTGACAGTGGAGTTTCGAGTACCAACAAAAACGAAAGAGCAGAAAAATGAGTAAAACCAAAACATAATCACTTCAAAATTATTCAAAAACAAACAGACCACACCTTTTCCAAGTGTAATTCAGAAATCGTCAATTGACATTCAGAAAACATCACTTTTATTTCAGATTAGCCAATTGTATTTCAGAAAATATCAAATGAAACTCAATTGACGCTTTCTGAGATTGAAGTAATTATTCTGAAATACACTTGACGCTTTCTGAATTACACTTGAAAATGATGTAGACCCAGCAAAAAAATCAATTAGTACAAAAGTTTGATTTAAGAATCTTTTTTATATGGATCAATGAGACAATTACGAAAAATTCACGAAGTTTGTACGAGAGAATCATGCATGTTTTGTATGTGATTTTTTGTTCTTTCCTTGGAAACTACGTTCTGTTTTCCTCTAGACAGAAGAATCAATATGTCCTCTTTCGTTGTCAATTGGGCCACTGAAAAGAAACGCCACCAAACCCGATAAATCTCTTGAAACCATGGAAAATTAACGTTCCTAAAGGTCATCACGAGACCCCAATTCCACATAAATCTTCCAACGTTTGTATAGACGGCATCGGCGTATAAACATCGTTGCTCCAGTGAAAACCAGGTCCTTTCCCTCCCACCCTAATTCCTAAAATATCGAATGTCACCATATGAACAGCGTCGTTCCCCGCCAGACCCAATTGATACGTCAACTCGAGTGCCGCGCTGCGACGTCAAAAAAAAAACCGTTTACCCGATAAATTTCCCGATCTCGAGTGCTGCCTCCCCGATATCGACGTAAGGGGGACCACACACGACGGCGCCGGGTCGGTTCGTCCGCGACCCCCTTTAGACCGACGCTCGGAATTACGGTAATTATCGCTACGGTCGTTTTCGGGAGGCGTCCTGCGGGATTCCGAACGGATTTACGACGCACGGAGTCGTCCTCTGATTCACGACCTTGCCTCGTTCGACCTGTTAATTTCACTCGACGAAATCCAGACTGGCCCTAATGGGTCGTAAAGGGGGGTCGTAAACAGTTTCTGAGACGGGCCTTATCCCGGGCACTCGAGATAAACAAGAGACGTCTTGCTTGAAGAATATTCAGGCTGCGTTCACACGGGTTCTCATGAGTTTTTACGAGAACTGGAATTTTTACAGTATCAGAATATTCCAAGCTTCCAATGTCAAACGTTGTCAAAATCACAGTTAGATACGTTTGCACCATTGTTACTTAAATATTTAAGTGACGTTTCGATCCTTAAACCTAACCTCAAATTTAAGGATGGGATTATAACCTAAAATAATTTGTCAAACTTACTGAACATTTGTTGTTTTCTATAAAACTATAGCAAAAAATTTGAAATTTCAACTAGCATGAAATCGTCAAAATTAAAGTAAAGCTAGGTTGAGGAAATGACAACTACCATCTGTATCCGGCCATCCAATGAAAAGGCTTTATTGAACAAGGTGAAGTTAAACAACATGAAAAACTGAAATATCACTAGATATTACTATTTAAGGGTCTCTACATAGATTATAAAATATTGTTCTATATTCTAAGGTCCTCCCTTACTTAAGAATTCTGTTTGAGTGACAGTCGTGCAGCTGTCAATATTTAAGGGATCCTTAACTTTAAAGAACGATGGTACAAATGGGTCTAAGATACGTTTGCACCATTGTTCCTTAAAGTTAAGGATCCCTTAAATATTGACAGTTGCACGACTGTCACTCACATGGATACTTAAGTAAGGGACCTTAGAATATAGAACAATAATTTATTATCTATGGAGGGACCTTTGAATAGTAATATTTAGTGATATTTCAGTTTTTCATGTTGTTTAACTTCACCCTAGTTCAATAAAACCTTTTCATTGGCTGGCCGGATACAGATGATAGTTGTCATTTCCTCAACCTAGCTTTACTGTCATTTTGACGATTTCATGCTAGTTGAAATTTCAAATTTTTTGCTATAATTTCATAGAACAACAAATGTTCAGTCAGTTTGACAAATTATTTTAGGTTATAATCCCATCCCTAAATTTGAGGTCAGGTTTAAGGATCGAAACGTCACTTGAATATTTGGGGAACGATGGTGCAAACAGATCCTTATGTTGCAAATGACTTTATTCAGTTCAAAAAATTCCACAATATAGGATACAGAAAATAATTTCTTTAGATTAGAACATTGAATGAAGGAAAAAAGACCCAATTATAGTTACATACAATTAATACACACAAATGCCAAAAGCCAAGAAAAGGCAAGCCTTGTGTTTGGCTTTTTCTATTCCATCTTGAACAATTTTGTGCCAAAAACTTAAACAATCATAGTACGTTAATCCAATCCATAACAGAAAAAGTGAAAAACAAAAGATATTCACATCGTAAACCTCTATAAAAACAATAAAATTTGTACATACATTTTGCAATTGACATTATCACATAGGTACATTTTTAGAAAATAATACTGTCATAATCAAAATAGAGAATTATTATTTTTTGACTAATTCAATTTTTTCCCAATATCAAAGTTAAAAATCTACTCACATTCTCGTTGTAAAGTCAGAAGTTCCTTTTGACGTTTCACACTTTACACTTCAAAGTTATAAACCACACATTAATTTTTCAAGAACACAACTGAACACACCGAGTTAAGGCGAGAAATGGAACCGAAATGTGTTAAAAATTCATTGTGCTCCATAGTTCTTGAAAAACTTGGAAGTTGAATCGCAGTGAATCACTGTTGCGTAATTCTGAGACGTCCTGAAATTTTCTTAGTCACTCTCAGATGCTTCAGTATCAATAACTCGAGTGAATTGAAAAATTTTGAATATACTCACGTTTTTGAAGTCTTGAACACTCCTGATTTTACATATTCTCGTGTTGAAGTGCCTAAAATTGACTTTATTTCTACTTCCTTTTGTTGTAATCGTATGGTAAAGTGCTGTGCAGTGACGTATGTAACGTATCTTTTTTCTCGGGATGAGCGTGTAATACGCGATACGTTAATTGTTCGTCGGAAACTCCTCGATGCGAAAATGATGAACCCTTGCGGAAAATTCGCGTTTACCCCGAAACCCTCCAAATTCCGGAACGTTCCCGTTGTACTTTTCCGTAGGATCGTTATGGAAAATAATGGACCGAAATTAAATTTTCCCGTCCATTGGAGCGACGAAAGTTGTAGGCCCCGTTTACACCCGCCCAATTATCGGCCGCGTTTCCACGTGGCCCTTATTCCTTACGCTCGTATTCCTCCTTGTTCTAATTGAAAAATACGATTAATTAGTCGAGCGCAGAAAACGTTCGTTAATCAAGGCGAGCTTTTCGCATTTTCGAGCTTCGGAGGTTGATTTATGTTGAACAATTTGAAGGTTAAGTTAGGTTAGGTCTTTCCTTCTTTAGGAATTTTAAAGTCGATCGAAGTTTCGTGGATTTGAGGCGTGAGGAATCGCGTTCAATGAATTTGGTTGGTTTAGACGATTTTTTTTTGTTATATTGTATTAGCGAGGGGCCTACAGCTTCTGCCGCATCTCGCATTTCGATCTCCATTCTTGCCGATTTCTCCAATCATCCTCATGAATTGCTCTATCCCTCATAATTTCAAAAACATTCTTCAACCAAGTTGTAGCAGGTCTTCCTCGTTTTTGTTTTCTGTTCATATTGTACTGGAATGCTCGTTTCGGCCATCTATTATCCTCCATTCGTTGTACGTGACCATACCATATCAACTGTCGGGTTTCTATTTTTTCGGATATCCTTAGTATTCTATTTGTCCTTCGTCTTATTTCATCATTCGTTATATGTTCAATTCTGGATATTCGACATGACCTCCTCAAATAATCCATTTCAACGGTATCTATTTTTTTATTTTCTTGGTCATTTGCCAACACTCCGAACCATAAGTTAGAATAGGTTCTACTATGGATTTGTACAAGGTAAATTTGTTCTTTAAAAAGATTTGATTAGAGCAAAGAAGTGAATTTAGTATCTTAACAGTTTTCTGACCTTGTTGAATTTTGTGTTTAATATCCCTTTTTGTTGTTCCTTCGTTTGAAATTATACTGCCTAAGTATTTATATTGTTCGCATTTATTTAACATTCTTATTTCCAAATCCGGGTCTTCATCCTCCTCACCAATCTTCATGTATTGAGTTTTCGTCATATTCATCTTCATTCCCCACTTTTCATACTCATCCTTAATTTTTCTGAGCATGCAATCTGCATCTTCTTCACAACTTGCAACTATTACTTGATCGTCTGCAAAAAATAAGGTGGCCAAATAGTGATTCTTTTCGTTTCTGGTCTTTTTCGTGAGAGTAAATGATCAACAGGATGACATCATATATTTTGAATAATTTATTTTAATTAAGATCTTATGGTCTATTGTGACCCTTGACAAAAAGTTTCTTGACCACGGCATTGTTTCCTTCCGCCTTTTTCTTGCTCCAGAAACTTTTTCTAATGGAACATTTTCCTATACCTACCACAGAAAGGATATTTGGACTAGAAAATTTACCTTAAGGATGTTTCTTGGGGAGTCTAAAATAATAAGACACGAAAGTAATTTCATCACGTGTGTTGACTTCCAAGAGATGTAAAGATATAATAATTCATCGAACGTAGCCAGTAGTTCGGACATTATTCCGATATTATTTTACTCAACCTCTACCACCAATTCTGCGGATGCAGAAGAACGTAATGCTGATGGAGCTTCTAGCTGGAGGGATCGCTCCAAACAAACCTACAAAAACGGCCGTATATTCAGATTATCAGTCGTGAAAGTTCCCAGAAGTTCTCCGCCGACTTGGGTCTGACTGTGTGCACAAGTCAAAGTCTTGTTAAGAGGGTCGAACACCCCCAAAACGATCCCTTCTTGCGATTATCCGCGAGGAGCTCATTCAACCCCGTTAACCAACGGGGGGTAGCTCGGACAATCGCGTCTAAAACGCAAACATCCCGCCCGCTCTTAAGGGATGAAGCCGTCAGGTCCCGTTCGGGGTGAGGGGGGGTCCTCTCTCGATCTCCATAAGGAATAATGGCCTTCGGGCACGATGAAAAATCGCCCCTCGACAATGGGTCCGAAACGTGTCACGATCGGCACAAGGAATACGTCGTGAAAGGAACCATCTGTTTCTGCGTTCGCGGGAACATGTGTTGGCCATTATGCTCCCCATCCAAGGGGGGGGAAGGTTCGATCCCCGGCCGTTTTTATTTGTTTCGTCTCTTCTTTCGTGATCGTTCCGCTTTGTCGAAACTAGGACGATATTTCGTCGAAAAAACTGGATTGTTCGAGTTTACAGGAACTGTTGTTCGACCATTACTCTATCAATGTCGACGTTTGGCAAACTTTCGATGTCGAACTCTCGGAAACTTGGATATTTTTCGTACTTTAGTCGCCCAGTGCAGTTCGGGTCAATTTGATAATTTATCTTGAGCCAGGATCAACTTTAATCCAGGATTCACTTGATTCATTTAAGCTCGGTTTGATTTGTTAATCTCGGCTTGAGTTAAAGTTGGATTAATTCAGGGTCGACTCAAGTTAAGCTCGAGTTAAGTTAATCTCGGTTCAAGTTAAGCTCGGCTTGAAAAGGAATGCTTCGAGAAAACTTGGTTCCGGCTTGACACTTTAATTTAGCTTTTTGAATTTACATTCTAACGCAACTAATTCATTGAGAAACTTACGTTCCCGCGGCTGTTTTTTTTAATACCATCGGGAAATTTTTTGACACAGCACTTAATTCCGCAAATAGTACCTCACTTTCCATGAACAATCATAATAGGAGAAACAAAAAGAAAATTCTTACGGTTTCACTTAAACCAAATCTTGGTGGCTTCTCCTGATCTCCAGTTGCACCTTCTTCTCTATGCCTTTTTTCATCTTCCAGTAGTCCCAATATCTTAATTGCCCTGATCCCATCTCGGCTTGTTGGTGATGCCAAGTTATATTTTGATGATGGAAACCATATTTACCTCTAACTGCATTGGACTGGTAGGATCGCCATGTGATGTACCCAGCTAGGGTTGGTTTGGTCAATCTTCATACAGCAGAGGGATGGTAAATTATACACAGGAGTGTCGTCGAGGGTGTTTATTTCTTAAGCCATGTTACACAGATACACAATGAATAAATCATTCAATCAATGACTTCAGTTCAACTCTGTTGTTGTTTTGATGGAATGATATTATGTATATTTACATTGTTTACTTCTTTAAAACAACATCACGAATTAATAAATATAACCGACCATGGATACAAACAATGTGTATAGATCTTCATCGCGTTTTTAAGATGATGTAAAGTTAATCGGAACGTTGAGACCTTTTTGTCTCAAGTATGAAAAATATACAGGATGTTCCTGTTGATACATACTACAAAATCCTACAAGCTTTCTTCGTTAACCGCTTTAAACTTGGCGTTTCTAATTGACGTCTATCGCAGAACATCGCCGTCGCGACAACCGCGTAATCCGACGTAAAACTAACGAAGCGACACCGCGCTATCCAAAAACTACAAACTCGGGAACTTCGGGACGCTCAAATCCCGTGCTTGCGGCGTAATGCCCGACGACGGGAAGGCGTCCCGAAAGGATTAAGACGAAACCGTCCCTACCGGGCATCCATTATTCATCGCCGACCTCCCGACTTAGTCCCGCATCAATAATTACCGTCCCGCAGTCGCGGCGCGACAGATGAGCGACAGGCGACGGGTCCGCGATGAAACATTAATCGCCCGATCCGGGACGTTCATAATTGATGTCGGACGAGGAATCGGACGCTGAGCACGTCGCCTTACGACTTCCCTTCGGACGACTTTATTGGATTTCGCGGGATGCTATCGCGGAAAATGGCACGTAGCGCGTCATTCCCTTCGGACGGATGGGGACGATCCCCTCTTGTTCAAGAGTTTCGGCGAATTCAATCGAGGAAAACGTTAAAGTAAGAAAACAGGCAGCAACTTGCGGAATCGAGCGTCCGTCGGATTTAAGCCGATATCGATCTCTAGCACCTACAAGCGCTCTTCTCGCCTTTCCCAACCTTGATCCCCGGGCGGAATTTACGAGCCGACCTCGACGTACCGCGGTTTCCGACACCGCTAAAACCGATACGGCCGTCGTAAATCAACGCCGCCGCCTTTTCGGGGAAATATGCGGAAAATTGTCGTCGCGATCGATAAGCCGCTCTTGGCGCTCGTCCGAGGGGATTCCTAATTGTCGCGACCGGAACCGAACTGGTTTTTGCCAAGGATCGAAGTCGATTTGCCGAACAGCTCGATTTCTAGAATGCGACACATGAAAACGGTGATTTTAGCTTAGGCAGGGCTCAGCTCAATACGAGATCATCTCAAGCCGATTGACTGAACCAACCCTAGCTGGGTATATCACACATAATTCTAAGAATTAAGATAATATCCACATGATCTCTCAGCTTTTAGAGGACCTTAAAATATGAAAGAACAACCCATGACAAAATTTGGAAGACTGTTGATTTATTTATCGTTACCATTTTGAAGACAATTCTGCTCATAAAAAGAGATGATAATTGAACGGAACGACCCATGTTATTTACACTTTAGGTTATTTTCACCACTGTGAAACCTTCCTAGAACATAATGAATCTCCTTCAAGTAAACATTCTTCAACTTGGTGTCAATTGCAGCAAATAATTCAACCTTGTTCAGCTTAACTGAAATTTTTCCGGTACATAATTTCGAAGGACCCCCACACAATGGCTTTAACAGAGTCGAAGACGTAAGCTTTTCACACTTGTCAAAAATTCGTCGCGTTAATAATGGCATTACGACCGTCGATATCTTAATCCTTTGACTGCGGTCCCAAAACTTGGGGCTTATCGTTGCAATGTGCATCTTTTCCTGTTTATGACTGCTACCTGACGGCCTCTCCATTCGGAATTATTGGATTTCATGCCCGACTGGTCCTTCGAGATGGATCATCTGTGCTTGTTCTTGGAGATTTACGGCCGCGGGGGGTCCGAGAGAGAGCAAGATCAATACTCGGACAGCAGATGCGGCGCTTCTGGGAGCAATGGAGCAGTTCAACGGAATTCGGAGAGAATGGTATTCCGAAAGTAGGTATACCTTCGACGGTCGAGCGAGTTCTCGATGCGCCATAAGCGGTTAATGCGTTTTCTGAACGACGGATTACATCATTAAGAACGAGAGGCTCAAGAGATGAAGATACACCGCACACGCGGATGATTTCACTCGGGAATCAGATCAGACGTCAGAAGATGCAATTAGATGAATTACGGAGTACTATAAAACACTCTAAAATCTTTGCAGTACGAAGAAAGAAAATTAGACTGCTACCTTACTTTTAGATAACCGGCTGCCCTTCAATCGGAGAGTGGGTGTGGGTGAATACAGTTGGAATTTTTGAGCGCCACGATAGTTTGATTTTCCACCGGTTACCTCGTTCGTAGAATTACTCAGTAAACCACGAAATCCAAGTAATGATACAAAGGATATATGGGAGATAGTTGGTAGAAGAAAAGTTTTCGGAGTGAACTTTCTGTCAAATATTTACTGAAATGGCTCAGAGGGTTTAACAAAGTTAAATGCAAAACTCTGACGGCAAATATATGATGGTAAAGAAGTAAATATTTAGAAAAACAGTATGAAAAGTCGACGTATATAACGTTATATGCGCTTTACAGTTAACAGTACAGAATTATATTGTATATTGTAAGAATTAAGAATTAAATATGATTAAAATAAAAAAAGGAATTGGTAATAATCCTTGGAAATAATTCAAATTGTCCAATTAAAATCAAGAAAGTAATTTAAATTGTCTGGATCTGACCTGAAAATATCTCCAGGAATTTGAAGTAGGTATAAGCCAGTTCTATAAGATTCCACGGTCCTCGAAATTAGACTTGTCTGCATCCGAAGTACTGCGGGTATGTTTGACAATCTCAGGAAGGTAAATCCAGGTAATGTTCGAATAACGAAACGTAGAAGATAGAACAAACGATGTAGAAGTAAAAGAAAAAGGCCTCCTGCAAGCATCATTGTCGATAAGGCATTGTTGAGTAAAAATTTGAATTATCTACTCAATGGACGTTATGCGGCCTTTTGAAGAGTTTTCCAATGCTCTAATCCGAATTAATCGAATATGAAAGGCAAAATAGGTAATTCACAAACGTAGATTTGCACTTAAAATAATATTTGGCAACTTTACGTAGCTTGAATCCGCTAAATGCGACAAGAAATATCTGGCTTATTGTAAAGGGAAAATCAAAATAATCGGTCGACAAAGAAGCAAGCAGGAAAAACCAAAAGAGTCTTCAGGACATGTGCGGCTGATTGAGCCTGATACGCATTATTTCGAACCGTGAAATGAATGAAAATAAATCGCTGCAATTTCGTCAGGAACCAGTGGCGGTACGAAGATTTACCTATAATAATTTTTCGCCCTTCGAATTTTTTGAATGACAAAAAGACTACGTCACAACTACAAAGAAAATACGTCTGAACTTCCAAGAATTCCCGTTAAAAAAGACAATCTTAATCACTAAGTAAGAGTGTTAAAATCACGAAGTGTCTTTTGCACCTCTTTTCATAACATCCGAGCGATTTCGATACGTGTAGAACATCCTGTATAAAACCAACCGGGGCAAATCGAATAACTCGCGAGATTTGAATAAAAACGGATTATCGCGAAGCGGGCGAAAAAAGGGAACGAGAGAAGCGACGTTGCCGACGCCGTGAGCCAATTTCCTAACTCGATTTTCGCGGCGACGGCGCGCTCCAGCGTCGAAAAACGCCCGAGAGCGGGCGTCGCGACGTTCGAGTCATCCGACGGGAATCCGGGGACCGGAATCCGGGCCTAATGACTAATGGCCGTTTTACGAGCGTCCTAATGGATTTTCGTGGAATGGGAGGGTCGCGACTCGCGTCCGAATAAAATTCATATCGGAATTTACGGTCTCCGAACGGCGACGTTGCCGCTTGCGGTCGGATTACCGGGAAAAAAGGTCGTCGCGGCGAAAAGGACAAGGAACGACCTGACAGCTTGATTAATTAAAGAGGTATCCGTTTCGTTAATGATGCTTGCGATTGCTTTCTCGAGAACCCGGATTGTCCGCGTGTTTTTTCCCCGATCCCGAGAAAGTTGACGTACGAAATCACATCGCCCAAGATTAGATCCATGCGGAAAGAATTATACCTGAGAGGTTGGAATTTCTCTAATTCTGTGTAGAATTCTTTCATCATGCCACATCTTTTAGAATAAAATGATGCTAGAATATTTCATTCTCTAATATTTCGACGGATACTTGTAATTTTGTAAGCAATTACGGCTTCCATAGCTCTATAAAATTGGAATTTTGGACATATGAGGTTTTTTCTGCTTTGACACAGATTTATAAATCATTTGAATCTTGTGACACTTAGAGTGAAGCTGACATTAAATTGTGATGTACCCAGTTAAGGTTGATTCGGTCAATCGTCATACAGCAGAGGGATGGTAAATGATACACTGGAGACTCATCGAGGGTGTTTATTTCTTCAGCCTTGTTGCACAGATACACAATGAATTAATCATTCAATCAATTACTTCAATTCAACTCTGCTTGTTGTTTTGATGGAATGATATTATATATATTTACATTGTTTACTTCTTTAAAACAACATCAAGAATTGATAAATATACTGGCCATGGATATAAACAATGTATATAGATCTTCATCGCGTTTTTAAGATGATGTAAGGTTACTCGAAACGTTGAGACCTTCTTGTCTCAAGTATGATAAATATACAGGATGTTCCTATCGATACATACTACATATAGATCTGTAAATTGAGTCTCTTCTACAATCGGTGGATTGAAATATACATCAGACAAATTGGGTTCAGATCGAGGATGAAAACTCGTATTCAAAGAAATTCGAAAACATATCTTTCTCGAACCTTTCTAATCAAACGAAACAACCCGAATCGATCGAAAAGCTCTCCTAATCAACCCGCGAACACTTGAGGTGCCCCCGATCCTCCGAAATCCCCCTTCGGCTCTGGTCCTTCGTGTCGGATCCTCGCGGATAACATTCCGAAACACGCAGAGGCGAACCGATAAAAGCGCCTCCGTCGTGTTTTACCTCCTTTCGCGACGATAATCAATTTACAATTTCCGACCACCTTGCGGGCGCCCCCCGCCCGCGGGCGGTCGGGGGGTTCGCCGATCGACGGACGGTGAAATTGGCTGGAGCGTCGCGACGTTCCGGCAAGAAAACTTCGCTCTCCGGTCGTCGAACGTTCGGAATTAAAATTTGAATTATGGGGGGCGAAGGGAGGAAGAAGGGGGTTGGGGGGGGTTGATCGATGGGGTCGGAAATTGCGGGTAATGGGGTCGCGCGTGACCCGGTCCTGCGGGAGGCGACGTCTCTGGGAGGAAACGGCCGAATCGACGGAGTGCGTCGGCGGTCGGACGGAGCCCTGGGGGATTCCCCCCACGACAAGGAAATCGAGCCACGCTCGGGCCGGGAGATCAGGTTTTCTCCTATTCGTTTATTTTCTTAATATACTCCCCGTCAATAAACTCCGGACAGGCAAACTTTTCGTCAAATTCAACACCCTGTATCTTTTTCCGTGGTTCTCCGATTTTGTTGAAATTTTCACCAGGTATAGTATTGGGTCCGTTATAGAGGGTGAAACGAAACCTTGTTTTATACCCTTCATTTCTAAACACCCTGTGGTGAATTTGAGGCGGAAAATTTGATATCATTCAGTTTTAATTTGAAGTGTGACCCTTTCTTAACGAAATGTTTTTGGATTTACGTCAGTATCTGCTTTAAAAAAAAAGATACACTTCTTCAAAGAAAGTGTTACATTTTTTCAATTTTTATAACAATTTGAAACATTACAATACCCTATCGACTAGTAAACATGAACATCTGAAAATTAATATCGTGTATTTCCACCTCGCTTTCTCATCACTTCTACCATACGACGTGGCATACTTTCAATGCATTTCCGAATTGCTTCTGAGAGATTATTTTCCCGTTTTTTAAGAAGGGCTGTTCGTAAATCGGGTAAGGTGCTGATTTTGAACATGTCTACCTAGCATATTCCATACATGTTCAATTGGATTTAAATCCGGATTTCTGGCTGGCCACACGAATCGTTGAATATTCACCTCTGCTAAGTATTCTGTTACAACCCGTGCAACGTGAGGCCTAGCACTGTTCTGCATTAACAGAAATTGTTGCTTCCCCCAGAAGCAATTCGTAAATGCATTGAAAGTATGCCACGTCGTATGGTATAAGTGATGAGAAAGCGAGGTGGAAATACACGCTATTAATTTTCAGATGTTTGATCATGCTTACTAGTCGATAAGGTATTGTAATGTTTCAAATTGTTATAAAAATTTAAAAAATGCAACACTTTCTTTGAAGATGTGTTTCTTTTCTTTAAAAGCAGATACTGACGTAAATTGAAAAACATTCTGTTGAGAAAGGGCCAGACTTCAAATTAAAACTTAATGATATCAAATTTTCCGCTTCAAATTCACCACAGGGTGTTTAGAAATGGAGGGTATAAAGCGAGGTTTTGTTTCTCCCTGTATAACGAATAAACTACAGGTTAATTTCAGGTTGATATTACAAGTCTCAATACTTCACCTGGTGAAAATTTCAACAAAATCTGAGAACCACGGAAAAAGATATAGGGTGTTGAATTTGACAAAAATTTTGCCTGTCCGGAATTTTTTGACGGGGAGTGTAATTTCATAGCTAAGTTGTGTAGTTTTGGTTGAAATTTGTACGAAAGATCTAGTTTCTACTTCGTCTGAATTTTTAGGATTTACGGTTCTTCTTGGAAACTGATGTAAATTTTATGGAGGCAAGTTCATATGAATTCTTTGTAAAAAGTACAACGTCGCAGAAACAATTTTAATCGGCACCAAATCAACTAGAACGTATCTGAAAAGTTCATTTTCTAAAAATTCGCCAATCGGGCGAAGAATTCCATCAGAGATCCCGATGGCCACTGTTGGGGGCGCTCTTGGCTCTTGATTCCACAACCCGAACCTCAATCGTCCGTTTCGCGCCCTCTCGACCTTTCGGCGGCACCCTTGATCTCAGGACATCAAAGGGACCGCCGCGGCGGTACATACGGCCGCAAAGCCGGCGCCGGGACGGTGAACCGTTACGGGCGACGCTGCGGCACGTGATCGATTTCACGCCCGGGCGTCGAAATTCGAATGGTGGGGCTCCGGTTTCAGGAGAGTATTGGTTACTTTGTTTCCTTGTACTCGATTTAATTCAAATTTCGGTCTAGAAAGCCATGAATCCCTAGAGAATTATGTCATGTTTGGATAATCCGAACGGAAAGTTCGGATTATCGAATAATTTCATCAATATGATTATTAATGATGGTATTATTTCGAAAGTACCCATGTTAAAATGTTATTATTTTACTCGAGTATTCAGATTATTCATGATAGTTTCAGATTTTGTTGCTTTCTGGAACGGATGAGCGAAATGATCGTTCCTATTTCCGGAAACACTGAGGGTTGTTTTTTATTTCAAACTTTTCGAAACGGTTCAAATTGGTGAAAAGTCTGGAAGAAGCTTTGCCTTTTTAAAACCTGTTCCTTCCTCCCCCAACTGTAAAAACCGAATAGGGGTGGAAATGACTTGCAACGCTAATTAACGAAATCCCGAATTCGACTGACTTTTTGAAGGCGGCAGCTGTTCCGTGCAGAAATAAAAATGTTATTTCTCTCGCGGGCTCTACACGCATATACCTGATCGAATGGGGAACGAAAATAGGGGTAAGAGAGATTCGGAGGACGTTCATCTGTTAAATTACTTCGAAAAGAATTAAATTCGTATCGAAGATAAAAATGTACTTGGCTCAACTTTCACGACACGGCAATCCACTATAACGCGTTTGCAATAATTGAGTGAAGATCTCTTTGATCTTTCGGTGAACCGACAGCTGTTCCTCCGTTGTCCCAGATTCCCAGAAGCTCGAGGTAGGTATAAAGTAAAAGTACCTGCGTAAAATTGTAACATAATAGGGGGTTTCGAAAATTTCATATTGTGTGCTGCATAAGCGATCGAACATTAGCCTGAGATATTCAAATCGCCTTAGAGATAAAATGTGGATTATGATTTTCCTTCAGTTTATTCCGAAAAATTGGTCCTTCGAGCCGGATAAATTGCATTGGCATGTCGAGTCACAGAATTCATGGATAATTGGCAATAAAATAATAATGACTCTTTCGTCATTGTGCGATTTAGTCCGGGACCTTGTCGAATAGCTGCAAACAATTCAGAAAGACCGTCTAGTTTCTACTTGTCGACAGGTGCGCTATCAGATGAATGATACCTCCGACAATGGATGGTAAACACTGAGATAATAACCTGATGAACTACAATTTTACAGGGGGTAAACTCAATTCAGACGAAATCTCTTATCGCCGCTGAAAGTTGAGCCGAGTTGCGAAGCTCCTTCCCCGCGGTTTGGAGAGTTTTAATTATCCACCTCCGTGCCCTTAATAATCTCGAATGGTTCGGGGAGGGAGAAAGGGGGAGACTTCATCATCTGCTGCGAGGAACGAGTCCGAACCGTGCTTAATAAGGTGAACTGAAGGAATAAAAAAGTTGGAGTGCATAATTGAGGAGTTGTCCTCTGGCCGTGATTAGATCCTCCCGACTGCGCCTCCAATTAATCGCGAAATTAGGTCGTGTTGTCTCGGGATTTTTTAGGAGTTTTAATAATCTAATATTTTCGGCCGGAGAGGGAAAAAAAATGTTGATGTATCTTTTGAGATTAGATTATCTCAAGAGACGTTTCTGATTTCTTCAGTAGATCGTAAATCTAATGAAGTAGCAGTGCAGAATTCAGTAGGTTGTGAGGCTACTAAATTCAGAAAACTCAATATGGGTTTTCTCTCCCAGTCTCTGAAACAAGAAAAAATTAGAAAAAATTTCAAATAATATTAGAAAGGACCCTGCGAAAAATTTGAGCACTAATTTATCAGGGGCTAAAACTTTACGAGAAGAAATTGTTGCCTAACAATAAAAAAAAAAATTAAAATACTTTGAGATCTTGAGCGTAACGTTTCGGAGTCTAAATCAAACTCCTTCGTCAGACAATAACTAATTTCCATTCAACTTTGTAGAATCGTGACAATTTTTTCTAATCGTTTTTGTTTCAGAGACTGGGGAAAAACCCATATTAAGTTTTCAGGAAAATGCAGAGACCTCTCAGAAAATATTTCACTAGATACTAAATTCAGGGTTGGTTTTTTAATTGTAGAGGGTCGTGAATCCTCTACAATGGGAGTTAAACACAGGTATTTATTGCGAAGTACAAAGTGAAGTTGAACTCAAAGTTGAGGTAATTACGCCACGATAAGGAAACTAGTCCGTGCATCGCCCTAGTTATGTGGAAATTCTGTTTAACTAAGTCGAGACTTCTGATATATTTAATGTGAATTAAACACTTGATGTTTCGTTCTTTCTACTTCTCATCTTTTGTCCATGATGGATTGATCTGTGTATGATCGATTTTGAATAACTGCAATTTTCAAATTAACTGTTTTTTCAACGACAAAATCTGCAGTTGTCATAGAGAAGTATACTGTTTGGATGAAATTAAGAATGTTATAGTTTATCGCATACAGGCGACTACATTTGTTGGTGGCAGAATCAAGAAGACTGAACATTTCCGGCTACGGTTTTGAATCGAATCCGGGACATCCTGTATATATTATTCTCAACGAACGACGTGTTCTTGCCCAAATATTTACCGACCCCGGACAATGACAAATGAGGAAAGATCCCCCCGACTTAAAGAATCCACACACACACAATTCAAAAAGTCAACGTCGGGTAAACAAACGTCGGGCCGCGTTGCCGCTTCTCTCGTTTCGCCCGAGTTTTACGACCGGCGCAGAGATGTTTGCTTTGGAAATAAGGAATCAGGAAAGGAACTACCTGCGCGGGGTTCCGTACGCTCGGATCAGTCCGCCGTCGAAGGACCAGAGAGGACGTGCTGCCCGTTGGAAATTCGTCGATTTTATATTTTTTTTTCGGGTGTTTGCGGAAGAAGCGACGTCGGCGGTGGCGTCTCAGGCGTCCGCTTGTTTGTTTTGTCTGTCGACGAGGACGGGTAAACAATGCCGAAACGTGTGTTTGTCGTCGCAGTCTTGGAGTATTTTGATGTGTTCTTCCTCGACGTCCAGGATGTTTTATCGCGAGTGCTTTTGTAAAGTGAAGAAACGAAGATGATAGAGGATTACTGGAGCTATCGTTCCCGACGAGATATCCCAAGAAGTGCTTCTTGTAAGTTGGATTAAGAGGCGGAGACGGCCGAAAACTTTTCTCAATTATCGTTTGGTTGTCCCGACCGATGGTTCGTTCAACTTCTACTCTATTTACCATCGGTTTTCGTCGAAGAGGTTAACTGACTTTTCGAACGAGCGTTTGTGGTTTTTTCTCGTGTGTTTTGGAAAGTTTCGTAAGTGAAATTCAACAGATCGTTACGTTCATTCGGAAGTTTCATTGCCGAGTCGGATTTTGATATGTCTACCTTTTGCCTTTGCACGAAACTTTGGCGGTTGAAGAGTTAGGATTGTGAATAAATTGCTTATTTAATTATATATCTAGCGATAATGAACGAAATACCTATTTCGATCGAGTTTTTTCAAAGGTCAATCTGATTTTTCAACTATACTTGATTTACTTGAACTTAATGAATTCTGTTCGAAAAACTTTAGTTAATTTTACACGAAGTTTTTGTTTATGATGTTTTTCCGTTTGTTTCCTCTTAGTTAGTGCCGATTATTTGAAAATGTCGAGTAAGAATTGCAATCCAACCTCAGCTGGAAGAGCAGTTTCTGTGCGCCAAAAGTTGCCTTCGAGCTAAGGTTGAATTTCAATTTCCTGTTGACACGTTTATATAGCCGGCACCAATTCTTGGAATCTTGAGAATTTCGAATGGATTTACATTATACCTGAGTTTCCACGAACTGAACTCATGATTCATATCATCATCATTCCTTCTGAATTATCGCATGAAGAAACGATAATTGGTCGAAGTCAATTTATTCTCGCGGCGTCCTAACAATCGAAAAATGAATACCGGAATGGTCGTAAATTTCAATGAACCGATTTCTTCGGCGTAAGCATAAAGAGGCGATAACGCGAGTTCGATCACGTGGGGGGCCGATCCCGTGTCCGTCGAGGTAACCCGAGACGATGCCCATTGTCTATTCATCGATTCCACATCGACCCATTCAAAGGTTGCGCGCGACAAATAGTCCGTGACCGTTCGGATCGATCGTGAAGAAAAAGACGAATCAAACATTTACGGGAGTGTATAATGTGTCCCCTCGGACTTTACCACGAAATAATTATCCAGGGGAAGCAGCAATTTGTGCGTAACACGAACGTTCTCATGATTACGGTAATCGCCTCTTTAATAATGATAGAAGTGGACAGTCCGTATTTAAAAATCGTCACGATATTAAACGTTCTTTGTGAGAAATCTTTCACCCGTGATGGGACCCTGCACTGAGTCTTGAGGGATCCAACCGTATTTACGTTGTTTCATGGCCGAACCTTTTTCTACAGCAAGCATAGTGATCATAAAATACCAAGTAAGATTAAGGAGTGGTCCAAAACAGACCAAAAACACTTGTTATTCAATTTATTCATCGAACTATTTCGTTACACTTGAATTTAATTCCTAGAACATCTTCAATGAGTTAATCGAGTTCAACGGAATTACGTCTGAGATACAGATTGGTTAATTGAATCGAAGGTTTATGACCGAAATATGTAAATATGATAAAACTGTTACGATATGATAGTTGACATGAATTCCATCAATTATCGTGTCGAAACATAAATGTGCCATCACATATTCTTGCAAGGTGTAGCATCCCATAATTTTAACGTAATATACCATAGACTAAACAGAATTTCTCCAACATGTGGAACGTTTTCGCGTTATTTATAGCTCGAAATAATCTGAGCCGTGTTATATAATTTTATGTCTTGTAGTATACGTCGTGAAGTATTACGAAATGATGCACCATATTAATTATTTCATCCTTTTAGTCTCTTATTCTGTCGAAATCGTGCATTTTTTCACAACGGTTGGTAGTTTTTGCCCGCGTTGCCTCCGGCTAACATTCGATGTAAGTTATGGACGTTAATGGGTCGCGGACGGCGCCCTGAGGGACTCCGCTTTGACTAATTCGACCACAGTTGCGAATGAGATGTCATTATCCGTCATTTCGTCCACTGATACCTGCTCTTTAGGCGACCTACCATCAGAATCACCTGTTCGTCGCGTGCACCATGTTGTGTTAGTAAAGCTCCTTTATTAGTTTGGCGCGTGGCACTTCCTGGACAATATTGTCAATTTTTGAACACTCATCTTCGATTAGAAAAAAAAAATTTCTCTTCTAACTGTATGTTCTTTCATTCCATGGTAGCAAAGCTTTTCTCTTCTAACTGTCTATTCTCCTATTCCATGGTAGCAAAGCTTTCCTCTTTTAACTGACTATTGTTCTATTTCATTGTAGCCAAGCTCTTCTCTTCTAACTGTCTCTTCTACCATTCCATGGCTGCAAAGCTTTCCTCTTCTAACTGATGGTCACACTGATGTCTTTCAAGATTTTTCTGATATTTAATATTTTATGTTATTTTTTTTTTTACGGGGAGACAGGTTTTTTCCCTGGCCATATAGTATCGTATGATTCTATAGTATCATACGAAGAATGTTATGTTACCTCGTTCTTTTTTTTACCTCAGCTTAGGTACTATTTGTTTCAACATTTATTGTATTATGTTAGCTCTCTTTTTCATAAGAATATATAATATATACAGTGTGACACAGACTCATGGTACATCCCCATTTTCTCCTCTGTTTCTGTAGTTATATTTTTGAAATTTGGAACATTGAATATACTGACCATATACACTTTTTGGCATATTCAGAAAAAAATCCAAATTCCAATTTTTCCGTAAATGACATCAACTTTCGATTTTTAAATGGGACACCCGGTATATTATTACATTTTTGAAATCTCTATAATTTTCTCAATCTTATGATACCTTATAGTTGATATTTGAATCGTCAGAACGCCCATTTTATTTTTCGATCTAGAGAGCCATGAACTCCCTAAAATTATTCCAAATAATCAAAATAATGCTGCACTATAGTGATTTCGATTTAAAAAGCATCGTGGTTCCAAATACGTGCCAAAAAAGTAAACCAAAACCTATTTTCACCCGAAACTCCGTTTTGTAAAATGGTAGCATAATGGTATTCAGACGTCATTCGAAAGTACCATCAGTGGGGTATCCAACCATATCAACTATTTTTCTGTATAACCAATACGAACACGATAATGGAGTTTAGACAAGTTTAAGTATCTTCTCGGTTCAATGGAAAGTTGATGTCATTTCCGGAAAAACAGGAAATTGGATTTTTATCTAAATATGTCAAAAAGTGCCCTATAGTGAGTATATTCAATGTTCCAAATTTCAGAAATATAGCTACAGGAACAAAGGAAAAAATGGGGGTGTACCATGAGTCTGTGTCACCCTGCATATATTCTTCTATTTCATAGTAGCAAAGTTTTTCTCTTCTGTCTATTCTTCTATTTCGTTGTAGCAAAGCTTTTCTCTTCTAACTGTCTATTCTACCATTCCATGGCAGCAAAGCTTTCCTCTTTTGTTTATTCTTCTATTTCATGGTAGTGAAGCTTTTCTCTTCTAGCTGTCTATTCTTCTATTTCCTT
Source organism: Hippodamia convergens (assembly GCA_038502775.1). NCBI lineage: Eukaryota > Metazoa > Arthropoda > Insecta > Coleoptera > Coccinellidae > Hippodamia > Hippodamia convergens. The sequence goes on along the minus strand of CM076609.1, from coordinate 64,656,667 downwards.
ATAGCAAAGCTTTTCTCTTCTGTCTATTCTCTCATTCCATGGCAGCTTTTTTCTTCTAAATTTCTATTCTTCCATTTCATGGTGGCAAACTTTACATTCTCACGAAAAACCAGGATTTAGCATTTTCTTCCATGTCTCTTCCAGTGAATAACTCGAATTTTCTCTACCTCGTCGAAATGTTGGAAGGCCCCCGTACAAGGCTGCGCCCTCTGCCGTCCGGATGCCTTTCGACGTTCCGCGACCGCGTACACAATGGGGGCACCGCGTCCTCCCACCTCCCCGTGGGCCGGTGTTCCGATGGTCCTTACCTCAGGCACGAGAAATTCGACCGGGGATCGGTCGCGACCACCTGGACTTTTACCTGTCGACGGAGACGAGCCCCAGACGGGCATAGCCCTTTGGGGAGGGCGTGGAGGCCCTCGGGATTCACGGGGACAGGTAATTGTCGGGGTAGACCCTGTGCGACGAAATTGTGATCGTCGTATTATGTGAATACGATGAATAATGCATTTAGGCTGGTGGTTTTACCTCCTTCGTACCTGAACCCTTTTGGTGGCTTGCGGGAATTTTCGGAAATCCATCAATCAAACTAGGATTAATTGGTCCTTCGAATTGGTAGGTAACTCCTAGAAGAATGGAAGGGTTCATCAATAATTTTTGATCCTACATAAAAATGTTATAGGTTCATGTAAATATTAATTCTAGATTCCATTGGCGTTATACCTTGGAGGATTAATCCAAAATTAAAATTATTCATCTATCATAAAATATAAATCAAAATTCGTTCTGGATTGAAATTAATCCAAGATTGAGGTTAATCCTGGCTTCAAGTAATCCTCGATTAAAGTTAATCTTAGACTATAGTTAATCCCGGATTGAAGTTTAACGTGTATTAATGTTGATCAAGGATTAAGATTAATCGTGGATTAAATTTAGTTCGGATTGAAAGTTGATTCCTGTTTGAACTTCATCGTGGATCATAGGTAATCCTGGATTGAAGTTAATATCTGATCAGAGTTAATCCGGGATTAAAGTTGATTCCGGATTGCAGTTAATGGAGGTTAATTAATCCTGGATTAACGTTAACACCGGATCAAAGTTAATCCTGGATTGAAGTTGATATCGGATCAAAGTTAATCTGGGTTTGAAGTTGATTCCGGATTGAACTTCATCGTGAATTAAAGTTAATCCTGGATTAAGGTCAACGTTCATTGTTGTTAATCATGGATTAAAATTAATTAATCAATCTCAGGATTAACTTTAGTTCGTCCCGAATTGAAATTCATCGTGTATCAAAGTTCATCCTAGATAAACGTTAACACCGGATCAAAGTTGATCCTGGATTAAAGTAAATACCGGATCAGAGTTAATCCTGGATGTAATTTAATCCTAGATTAAGGTAAATTCGGGTTTGATTTTAATCCACTATTAACCTTCATCCTGGGTTAATTTCAATGGTACATCGAGACTACTGAGGATTCCGAAATAGAAACGGCTACGGCGTTTGAGGCGACCGGAAAGGGCGTCTTGGGAACCTTCCTCGGAAGGAAAAGTCACGGGGGTGCGTTCCAGATGTCGGGGTGGGTTCCTCACCGCACACATGTCACGGTCATGTGTTCCTGCGCTCGATCATAATTACGGCCGCGGTAGCTTCAATTACCGGCCGTAATGGAGATTTATACGCGTCGAGATGTCGACTTTATTTATGCGACCGAAAGGGTTGAGGAGACTGTCGCAGTCAGCTGGTCCAGGAGTAAGGTCCGGAAGTCGGATTACACGCGTGCGGAGTCGTGTAATCGCGGCATTACCGTTAGGTTAGATATAAGTAGTCGCTGGTTTAGTTTTTTTTTTAATCGTCGCGTTGGAATGTTTTCTTTCTTGCGACCAAACCTCAGAACAGCTATGATTATGCTGGGTAGAATGTGGTCGGTGAGGAGACTGCGAGAAGAAGTATTAACAGTGGAAGAGTTGGAAAAATGGTGGTTTAAGTGTGAAAAGAAACGAAGTTTCGTACGTGTTGAGGAAGAAATATGCAAGAATGGTGTCTAGTTCTCATGGTCCCCTCGGTTCGGAAGATGTTTAGGTTCGTTCTTAATTTATCGAGTCTCGCTCATCATCGCGTTGAACTCCTTTTAGGATCAAGTGCTCTAGGTTCGGATCGTAAAGAACCCTTTTCTTCCGACACCTCGAGAGGCAAAAAACGCTCTTTCGTCGTTCGTTAAAAATAAATTCCGTCTTCACCAAATCCCCCCTATAAATAGTCTTTTCCCGAGGAACGCCCCCTAACCGGACGCGGGTGAAGATCTCCCCCTCCCCCCGCGACAGGTGATTCCGTCGTAAAAAACGACGTTTCAATTCCTTCTTTTTGTCTGGGGCTCTTAGCGCTGCTTCTTGGAGGTTCGGATTCGATTTCGGGGGATTTGCGCTATCGGATCCGTGTTATTGGAGGTGACCTCTTATTCTTGGAGAATCCGACCATGGTCTTTTCGTCGCTAGACATAGGAAATGATCACATTAAGATCAACTTGAGAATTCTACTTAACTTCTTTCATTAACTCGTTGATGACAAAATTTTGAAAAACTTCAAAATCGTTGTCCTTTTCAAAAAGTCCAATAAGTCCAAAAGTACAATAAGAATTGGCTGAAATTTTTTAATTAGCTGAGCTATGATCTTGTATTGGGGTGAACTCTTGTTCATTCCTGTATCTTTTGAGATAAGATTATCTCAAAAGATGTTTCTGCTTTCTTCACTGGGTTGTGAATCCAATGGAGTAGCAGCGCAGAATTCAGTAGTTTGTAAGGGTTGGTTTAATTATAGAGGGTCGTAAATACACCACAATGAGAATTAAACACATGGTGGTGTTTTCAGGTATTCATTTGGGAGTACAGAGTTAAGGTGAACTTGAATTCGAAGTTGTTGTTAAATTACAGTTGTGGGTATATAAAGGAAAAATATTTGCTGATAAGGACTTTTCATCATCATCGTATGATTCGTAGTGGATTGCTGCAATTCGCTACTACGAGGTCATTACGAAATGATGAGTGATGAAGAAACTGGGTCGTCTGTGGAAATTCCGTTCAAGTCATAGATGATTTATGCAATTAAACAATTCCTATGGGTTTTTTTTTATATTCGGGAATAGAAGGGCGGCATGAAAAAAAGGGGGAGCCTCTCCATATCGTGGATAACGATCGCGAAGGGCTGGTGGTATCGCCTTGTCGATAATTCCTGGGAAAGGGTCGCGTCGAAATTGATTCGCGCGTTTGTTCTGTAACCTTAGCGGAGCGATCCGGCGATATTGGTTCGCTCCTTTCGGGGGGTAAACAGGAAAGCGATCTTGACTGATGGCTGCGGCTGTTCCGGATTAGGAAGACGACCCGGTCGATAATGCACCACCGCTCGTCTCTCCACTCTGTTTACGAGAGCCGGTTTTGATTGCTCGGTCTGGCTAGGAGACAACTTGGAAAATTCTAAGAGGAATATTATTTTCCTTCACCTTTAGCCTGAAGAGTGTACGCGAAAAGGCAACGCTGCAAAGTCTGGTGCGCCCTGATATGTTTCATCCTCTATCTTCCTTAGATAACACGAAAAATTGGGAGAATCTGAACTCAGACCCATAGAATATTTTCCTCGATTCCACCGAATTTGGGCTAAAGTTTTACCTCATCGAATTTACTCGGAATCCACTCGAGTATTTTCTTCCATCTGATCATTTTGTTTTACTCGATTCTTGTCGTTTCCACTATTGTTGGGCTGGACTCGGTCATTTATCTCCTTACTAATTTAATGTCTTCATTTGGCTTCATTTTACTCGAACAAATTCCACCAAATTCCAGTTTGAATCAGTGTTTCCATTTTCTGAATCATTCAATTCTTGTTTGTTCTTCTTCCACCTGGAATATATTTTATTCGAATCGAATTGGTTCATTTTCGTCTGCTTTCCTTTTGAGTCGATTGCGATCAAATTTACGTTTTTATGTCTTGCTCCGAATTTTACCGCCGAGTAAATTCTCAATTTGATCGTATTTTACTCGATATCATTCTAGCTCGCATTTTTTCATAATGCTTCCTTTTTACTCGATTGTGATCAAATTCATGTGTTCATGTCAAATTCGATAAGGTCTTGCTCCGACCGTGAAACTATATTTTACTCGTATTTTACCGCCGAGTAAATTCTCAATTTGATCGTATTTTACCCGATATCATTCTAGCTCGCGTTTTTTCATAATGCTTACTTTTTACTCGATTGAGATCAAATTTATGTGTTCACGTCAAATTTGATAAGGTCTTGATCCGATCGTGAAACTTTATTTTACTCGAATTGTACCGCCGAGTAAATTTTCAATTTGATCGCATTTTACACGATAACATTCTAGCTCACCTCTTTTCATAACGTGAACATCAACCGCTTCCATTCAATCTAGATTATGTAACATATCCGGGTTCTTTCGACCCCTAAATCTCGAGGGCGCGTAGGGTTCTGCCTCTCGCAATCAGGCCACGTCCTCCGCCTCGGGACTCTCGAAATTAACGCCTGCCTTTCGAGATTTCGCGAAATCGTTTCCCGGACGTTGAAAATTACGGAATTATTCTCCTGTTGCTCTCCGGGGCGACCGGCTCCCGTATCCGGATCCGATCGTGCCGGGGCCGATTACCGCCCGCGTCAGTGGCTCTTTTCACGCCCGGCTCGTTCCGTTTGCGTATCAACGCCCGCCGGGAAAACTGACGGTTCCTACTCAAATTCATATCTGATTACAATTAATATTGATACGGTTACCTCGAATTTCTAATCGACTACTACGAAAATTGATCCGGATACCTCTTCGAATTTTTAAACGACTACTGCGAAAATTGATCCAGATACTGCTTCGAATTTCTAAACGACTACTGCGAAAATTGATCCGGATACTACTTTTTTTGTTTGCTTATTACTTGGCTTTAGACCGATGGTCATGCAGCCAGTCACAAATTCATATACAGAATTGTACAGTCATTAACAACTAGTTTACAAATAATTCCGGGGAAATAGAATATTTACACATGTATATATAAACAGAAAAAAAATCAAGAAATTATAAGAGAATATAAATTTAGAAAATAAATGAACAGAAAGGTGGTATAAATATGTAAATAATATGAATATATATGAGCATTAAATAAATAAATCACACCGGATACTGCTTCGAATTTCTAAACGACTACCGCGAAAATTGATCCCGATACTACTTCGAATTTCTAAACAACTACTACGAAAATTGATTCGGATACTTTTAACTTCGCTTCTGAAATTTATTCGGTGCGTAGTGCCGTTTTTACCTACCGCGGTTTTACGATTTTCAGAGCGTCGTTTCTCCCCGGCGTCGAGATGATGCCTAAACGGCGTCGTAAAAGCTTAATGCCAGCAGATGCCGAAACGGCCGGGCGTATCCGCGTAACGGGCGCTTAAAGGGCGAACGTCGTCGGTGCGTAGGCGTCTTCACGTTTTATCACCTTCTTTCGTCCGGTGTGACTGATGCGCGTGATTTTTTTTTCTTCGCCCGAAAGCCGTTTGATGGCCTGCCCGCGTTCGCCGCTAATGGATCGTTCTCCCCGAGACTCGATAGTTTACGTGACGCGGTTTTTGAAATTCTTTTCTTGAATTAAAGAAAAACGGCGCTGCATTCTATATAATCTCTCGCTGTTTGCATCCATTTTTAATATAAAATAATGTAAATGATGACAATTTCCACCTGTCGTTTCTTCATAATATGAACGAAGAAATTCAAATATCCAGTTTTCAGTGAAAATTGAGGTGAGTGGTTCGTTCTAGCACTTCCGAGACACATTTTCATATACATTTTCTTGTAGCCTTGAAAAAGGAGTGAATTACTCCGAAACGTCGGCAACAGATTTTATGGAAAATTAAAGAGATACCAAAAGTCCAAATTCCTGTCATCATTTACATAATTCTAGATAATATTCACCTTTATCGATTGCCTCTATTTCTGATGACTAATTATGCTGAAAGCTAACAGCGATCCGGCTGAAATCCTGAATTAGGTTCTGGTAAATCGTCGCCAGAGGGCGTAAAATTCGGGATACGCCGGCCGTATAAATCGCCGCCGAAAGGCGGGCCTTAAATCCGACGTTTTACGACGTCCCGATCCGGATTAGAGCTCTACAGCGACGTCGACGTCATAAACACGTCTCTCTCTCTCGCGGGCGGTAAAAAAAAGGGAAAAAACCCGGGCGGCGTCGATGATAACGCCCGGGCATTCGGACGTATAGCTTAATTATCGCGGCGCGAAAACGGGCATAATTGACGTTCAGGTGCGCGTCGTTTGTTCCCGTTCCCGAGCCGAGGGTTGTCCGAGCGGAAGAAGGGATCGTAAAATGGATCCGGACAATCCTTTTTCGAAGATTTATCACGCGAGGTTGCGTCGCTAATGGAAAAGTCGCAGTCAGCCGGGCAATTCTGATATCGATGGGAAAATCGAGCTACTTGGGTCTTTTTGGCGTCGTGAGGTTGAAATTACAATAAAACATCATAAACCTCTTGTTCAATTCATCTTAAACGTATCGGGATATCTTTCCGGAAGTCCCAACGAAGTTAAACGGAAAATTCCACATAACTAGGGCGATGCACGACCGAGTTACCTCATCGCCTTCTAGGACATTCGTTCTGCCAAGTAGCGAATTCCAGTGATATCCATCGATCATACCACTATGATGAAAACCTTAATCTGCAAATAATTTTTATATATGTTGAGTAAACGAAGGAATAAGAAAGTAAGGTTAACTCGGTGGGCAAAACTATTTTATTTTGTTACAACACGTGGTCTCGCTACACAGAGAGAGATAACTGAATCAACCTTCTATTCACGAGAGTCACGCTAAGAGAGAGAGAGAAGTGTGGCAGACATTTAAATCATAGAGTTATTCTTCTTACATATACATTGGCACATTTGCATCAAATAAACAAGGGGGGTTAAATTTAACAATTGCTACCATATATATACTCTACTGACAATTGTTACTTCAACAATAAGTTTTTTGTGTAGTACAAAATGAATACCTAAAAACATTGAGTTCAACTTCTCTGTGTACTATGCAATAAATATCTGCAAACACAACTCCCATTGTAGAGGATTTTTGACCATCTACAATAAAAAAATCAACCCTGAATTTAGTAGCCTTACAACCTACTGAATTCTGCACTGCTACTTCATTGGACTTACAACCCAGTGATGAAAGCAGAAACGTATCTATGGAAATCTAATATCAAAAGATACATGGTCCTTCCAGCCAACTCAAAAGATACACCTCTCGAAGAGCACTCGAAATTCTTCTTAAAAAAGGGCAATTTTTTCCTGGCATATTTTTTCGGCTTCGAGCAGATAAAGTCGAGTTCACACTTCAGCTCGGGATAGTTTGTCCTGATCCGGGACGAGGGACCAGAAACGGCTCCGCCCCGGATCGTTGATCAGATAACGATGATTCATCTGGACGTCGTGGCCGAGAAGAGAAAGGATGGTTCGTTCGATTTATTGCCGGGGAATCTCTTGCGATACGCGTAAACCGCGATTAGAGGCACGCATCATCCGAGCCGCTCCTACGTTAACGGTGCGCTCGGGCCATTAGGGTTTCGTAACGCACGCCACTCGAGGTCGACTCGACGATGCTCTCGCGGATCGATCTCTTGTCTGAGACGATGGCACTCTTCTTCTCGAGTGCCCTCAGCGGCGTCCCATCTTTGCTTCGTCTACGTTTCGTTCGCTTTTCGTTCCGACCAGATTGTATAATTCATGTCGTTCAACGAATTAATTGAAAAGAATACGTAACATTCGTAGATCGTTATCGAAAGAAGATATGATTTAAACACCTTCTGCATGAGACACAGAGAACAATCATTATTAATCACGAAATCGGACGCTAATATCATGTTAGATGTTGAGATTTAATCGTGAATGGTTAATTAGACGCGATGTGTAGATAATGGTTAAATTAATTAGCGTAAATTGAACATAACATTCTGGAGATCCACTAATTCCTCTTTTCTTGTTGCAGATACCTTGGAAGGCCGATCCGACGAGCCAAGCGGATCCCTGCCAAACCGGCCGAAGAGGCCAATAGTACTAGGGCGTCTTCAGACGACGATGAGGTAGAATGTGCCGCCACGAGGAAAGGGACGCCCCCCTTAACGACGGTATGTCCCGAAACGCGTCAGGCGTCGCCGCCGCCGCGACGCCCGACAAACCGCGCGACCCGCGCGAAAGACTGACGCCCGGCGACGGCCGGACGCCCTCGTGCCGACGCCTCCAACGCGGTTGTGTCGACGGCAAAATTATCTGTGATCTAAAGTTAAAAAAATTGGGGAAAAAAAGACTGTAGGACAATTTCGAAACTCGCTAGGCGTTTTTACGCGTCTATTCTCACGTGCCTATTAACGAACTGTGCGTCAATTCCGAGCAAGACGGCGGTCTGCCTCCTCCTTCTGTTCGCGTGGTCCGGCGTCGCGACGGCCTACGAGTTCGACCTGGTCGAGAACGTTAACCTCGACGACATCGGCGCCGTCTTCAACAAGGTCGCGTACGGCAGCACGACGAAACGCTCGATACCGGACGCCGCGTATCCGGTGACGACGCTCGCGACGCCCCTTCTCACCACGTACCGCTACACCGACGGCTACGAGGAATGGCGTCGCGTCGACACTAAAAAAGAACCGCCGAGGACGAGCCTCTTCGACGAGGACCTCTCCGAGCCTGAGGGAGGCTACGGCGTGGACTTAGAGAAGGACCACGCTTTGCCCACTTCGGCGCCTGCAGCCGACATCTTGAAAAACAACCATAATAGGCACTACGGAAACCCGAACCGATACAATAACGATCGGTTAAAACCGGATTACCTGCCTAAGATCCCTCTGGAGGAAGTTACGGAGAACTATTACAAGACCACGACCACATACAGCGTGCAGAAGAACGTCAGGCCGACGAAATCGATGTACAGTAAAGAGGTACCGAGGTACGTTCCTCCCCAAAGAGACAGGGATCTCTTCACGCCTCCTTTACCTCCAAAGTTTCAAAGCCCATTCCAAGACAAACCGACGTTGAGAGGAACCAACAACGATTTCGTCCATCGACGCCCGATCCCGCCTCCAAGCTTGATGCCCAACAAAGACCGCATACCGTTCAGACCCGATCTCCCTAAAGTGAACGCCGAGAGAACCCCTGAAACTTCCTCAAGCGAACAAACGCGTCCTTACGCCTCCAACGAGAAGAAGAAGACGCTCAACACGCCGTCTCAAAACGCGCGCGTGACCGGGGACGGCTTTAACAACCCCAGAAACGACAGCAACTTCGAGTACGACAAAGGGTACCTCCCAGACATCACGAGGATCCTCAGCGGGCCCAACGGGAGAAGCGGAGATCTATCAGGTTTTCCCATCTTGCAATCAGTTTCCGTTACTCCGAACGTGCAAAGATCGGAGCCGAAAACTCGAACGCCGGTAGTTCAACCGACGGTGAAGATCCAGGAAGCTGAACGCGTCACGGAGATGATGCAGCCTCCTCAAGAGCAATTCGAGAAAGACTTGCCTCCGGATCGTTCGGAAAGCGTGACGGTGCAGAAGAACGCGCAGAAGCAACCGGCTGACAGGAGACCTGCGCAGAACGATCTTACGACGCAGATTACGGACGTGATAAACCTGCGCAATGTGAAGGAGAAAGATCGCAACGTCACTTTCGTGACAAGCGACGAAGTCTGGTTGATTTGTTGGAACGTCCACATCTTCCTGGTGCTGATAGGTTACATCGTGCTCGCTATATACTCGATCTACAAGTTGATACGGTACGAAAACGACCCGCACATGTTCTCCAAGAGTTACTTCTTGACCGTGCATCTCATGCTGACCGTCATTTGCGTCCTGCGCATCTTTTACCTCGCCTACGACCCTTACAACGTCAACAATTCGTTCAACATCCTCTTGTACGACTTCTTGCACAACTTCCCGATGAGTTTAATGGCCACCTCTTTCGCCATCTTAATTTTGTTCTTGCTGAAACGCACTCTAACTCATTTAGAAGTCAAGACCAGGCCGGTTTTCTTGGTGGTTTTTGCCGCCCTCCACATAGTCCTCTGCCTCGGTTTGAGTATCTTAGAGACTTTTGGATTCATGGAAAAGGCTAGTTTGATCGTTTGTAAGCCTGTGTTCGTCCTTTTAGCTTGGGCTTTGGGCGTCAGCTACCTTTATCTCTACCGTATCATCAAAAACGTCTTGGCTAAAAAGAGCCAGAACCTGTCGGAGATGTGCACGCAGAACATCTCTTACGCTTCCCACATCACCATAGCAGTTGCGTTACTTTTCGTCCTCTTGGGATTCGTGCAGCTGTACGCGCTCTTTTTCATAGAGGAAGACAGGTTTAACGGTGAAATAAAGCATCATTGGATACTCTGGGGCTTCGAGCTCTCAGTGAGGTTCATCGAGATCTCCATCATAACTTTGCTAGCGATCGTGGTCAGTTTGAAGATGTCGCAGAGGGAAAAACAGACCGCTGGCGGTTTTCCTTTGTTTCCTTGTACAACCAGCGATTCAAGCACCGATAACATCTACCCTAACAACTGCAACACCAATCCCAACGCCATGAATTACAGTAGGAACGAGATGATCTTGGATAACATCCCAACAGAAGCCGTTGAACGTCCGATCTTGGTCAAAAACACCTTCCAAAACGACTCCTTCGATAAAAAGTCGACTTTGGAAAGGTACCACAGCGATAATGAGCGTGGATCGAACTTCGACCGCTTCGAAAGACCAAAATGGGGGTCGGATAGGTTCGATTCCAGGCAAAACCAAGCCGACCCGGCCAACTTCCTGCAACCGGCCTCGGCCAACTCCTCGGCGAGAGGTTCGGCGAGGAAGGCCTACGACGCCGCCAAATACTACACGAAACCCAAGTACGACCTGGACTACAACAACGAGGACTACCAGCACGACCTGTTCGACAACGCGCAAGACAGGAACATCTACAGCGAGCCGCTGGACAACCACCACCAGTACGAGAGGACGAGGCACGAGTTCGAGAGGTCGGACTTCGACAGGAGATCGAGGAACTCGTCCAACACGTCGGGGAGGAGGTCCACGGGCAGGTCGAGAAAGAACCACGCTAGGCCTCACCTGGGGGTGCAGACTTTGCCCGGGCACCAGGTGCCAGACTCGATGCTGGTAGACGAGCAGGGCTTCGTAAGGTTCAGGCACATGCAAGAGGAGCACGAGAGGCCGAAGAAGAGCAAGAAGTTCAACGATATGAACCAGTACGGGGAGGCATAACTCTTGCTGCCTCGAAAACATTGGCTTGGACGCTATTTTCGTTCCAGAGATCCCGTAAATTTCGTTTAATCTTTAGAAGTCTTCTTTAGTTTTATTTTTGTTTCATTGAAACACTCCTTTTTGTAATCGGAAAATAGTGGATGAACGTCTTACATCCAAGCCAATGTTTTGTCGAGCATGGATACGACTAAGCCTTAACAAGATTCGACGGCCTAACCTTAAAGGCCGCTTTTGAAAATTGCCAAATTACGACCTAACAAAAGTTTTCATAAACTATGAAAGCCTAGATGAACAAACTGATAATTACTGTGACTCACAAACAAGTGATACAAGAATATCTTACCTTTTCTCTCGAAATTGTCGATACACTGTGTTAGATTATAGTGTGACTATATATAAATACATATTAATATTAATTATAATCTGAAAGAAAGGTAGAGAATAAATGAAACGTGTATATTTGCAACTGTACATAGGATTGGATTAAGTAATAACTATAATTTAATTTTTTATATATACGAGATATATGAAATCCTAATTTTATATATGTTGACTTTGTAATATACAGGGTTCGAAAATTTAGGCAGCTAAGAGTTAAGGAAAAAGGTTAAAGTGACGAATCGAGAACTTTGGAACGATACAACTTAATTGTATGCGTACTACTCCACCCTGTATTCTTTTCGTTGGACCTACGACTGAAAGTTCGCTATAGTTTTTTAAGAACCTTTGTCTTTTAAGCTTGGAGTTATTGGCTCGAGCTGCTCTACTTGAAATATCCTGAACAACAAAAAAAAGTAATCAAAACACAAATAGAGGCCTTACTTGAATAAAGTTTCCTTATTTTGACATTTACTCAAGCGCATTCACAAAACATTTCAAATTCGCCTGTAATAAAATACTGGCCTCCTGTATTCAACTTGAATGAAGGGCAGTCGTATTTAAATAAAAGATCACTTATTTTGACAGTTATCACAATCTTCTAGGTTAAAAGGCTTCTCACAACTGTCAAAATAAAGGAAATGGCATAATATAGTTGTCAAGAAATAAATCTTTTATTACAATATCTTTTAATAAAGTGAGGCCTGTATTTGTGTTTCGATAACTCTCTATTGATCGTGTCTTTTTCACGATTTTACTTGTTGTCATTTATTTCGACCCAGTGATCTCGAGCGGCCTGATCCGATAGCTCCAGCACTTCACCGTCCTTGTTCCAAGAAGATCTGTCTTGCGAGAATCTTGGAGGAAATCCCAGTGTCTAGTTGCCGAGGCTTGAGGCTCACTTCCACACGTTGTTGTTAAGTAGGTGTAATGAAAAAGAAAAAAACTCTAGCAGTAAACTTACTCATATTAATAATAAATGGCGACACTAAAGCGTATGTTTAGTTTCGGCTGCTAGCTTCCGGCGACTAGACATGCATGTAGATGTCTTTTTGTATATATGTATTTAAATTATTGCAGCAGGTAACAAACAGTTTGCCATTTCGTTTTCAGGCCAAACGAATACAGTTTTACTTTGTTTTTTCAATTTTGCATCGGATCCTCTACTTTTTTTGCATCGTTTATTTTTTTTTTTTGTACACATTTATTGTATATTATTTATTTGCAGTATTATTATTTGACAGTATTTATTTTTAAATTTGTAAGTACTCTCCAATGAATATTCATTTGCCATCGTTGTGAAATGCAGTTCCTACATTTTCCTGCGCACCAGTGTATATTTTCATCCTTTTCTCGTATGTACATATCGATAAAAATTGGGGAGGACGGTTAAAATTATTCTACCGAAAGGCCTACTTGTTGAAATTTGTAAAAACTTTTTGAAAATTCAGAGTTTGCAATAAATGGTGAATGTTGAATGCTGTGAAAATCTTCTGGACTGAATGTAAGATAGCAATATTGTTTTAACTGTGTTATTTCTGAATTATGTATAGGGAAAGAATTTTTTAGCAATACATTCTGAGGAATAATTGTCGGAACCGCATTTTCATGATTTTACAACGAATTTTTTTTCCCCATTCCGTCAGAGCAGCTTTTTTTTTTTATCCAGCAGTTAGCTAGGCCTTCGAGGCCCTTTTCTCGATAATTTTCTACACATTCCATGACTTGCCTTCTGTTCCTATTTTTTGTTTTTTTGTACTTACAACGATTACGTTTTTCTCGAGAAGTTTTGCCAGTATCTCTAATGCATCTACTCGTTCTAGAATAGAAACATCATTTTAAATGTTCTATCACATTTTCATTTGACAAAATACTCGACAATTTCTGAAATCAATTGAGTTTTTTAAATTGTCATATTCGTCTAATCTTTGTATTATATTATTGTAAATTATAAACAAGTGGATATATAAGAGTTTTTTCAATTCCTTTCCTTCGGTACATCCTTTTTTAATTCATGTTGGTGAGGTTTTCCTTCTATTAGTAATATTGCCACCTGATTAAATTCATTTTTTGAATGTATAGAGAGTGTGCACTCCCAGTCTTAATTGTGAATTTTTAAATGAAAATTCAAAGTTCCCACAGAATAAATTTCAATCGATATTTCATTAAATTTAGTAAATTGCCGAAAATTCAAGCGTCATCATCGCATTTTTGATATTTTATATTCATAAAATCAATATCCTTACAATAAATTAAAAATTTTCTTTCATAAAGAATTGGATGTAAGAATGATACTCCTACCGCCACCTTGTGCCTATACTTCGTAACTTTTCTTTCAGATATTCAGTACGAGATGGAGCTGCTCGAAAACGAAAGATTTATGCGTTGAATTTCGATATTTTTTGGAAAGAATAGCAAAGGCTGAAGGGAAAGAAATTTGAATATTCATTAGTTATCTGAAATTTTCGACTTACGCTGGTACTTCAGGAAAAGATAAACAGGTAATCTATGTTCTTAACCCTCGCAATTTCATTTACCTCTATGGTTTTGTTCTATGACATTTATTTACCCCATTTATTATTAGAATACCGAAATCAGAAAGTTGAAAATGAAATATTCCCGATCCTATTATTTGGCAACAAAGAAAAACTCAAAACACTGAAATGGCTTATTCACCAACTGTGGAACTCGCAAAGTAGGTATTTATCCTTGAAAAACCCTTCCGATGCCCAACTCTTTGTCTTTTTAGACAACTAGGTGCAATCGAACTGGTAGATGTGAGCAAAGAGATCAAAACAAAGAGGGTTGCACAACATTTCGACTATTTGCTGGTATTGGATTTCGAGGCGACTTGTTGGGACCATCCCGACGCCAAAAGGAGGAAAAATGAGGTCATCGAGTTCTCCGTTGTCTTGTACGATGTGCACGAAGACAGGATCATCGATGAATTTCAGCAGTACGTTCAACCGACGGAATTCCCGATACTCAGTGAATTTTGTACGAAATTAACTGGTAGGAATCAAAATATGTGAAATATTAGGGAAGTCGTATTCATGTCGGATATGTCGTTGTAGGGATCACTCAAGAACAAGTGGATGAAGGAGTTCCTATCGGAACATGCTTGATGATGTTCACCAGGTGGATCGGAAATCACCAGAAAACCTTGAACATCTCTTTTCCTTGCGATATGGTCCTACGGGAAAGAAAAAATGCGTGTTTGTAACTTGGAGCGATTGGGATCTCGGCATCTGTCTCAAGAAAGAATGCAGGAGGAAAAACATCTACAAACAAGAGTTCTTCGGGAAGTGGGTCGATCTGAGGGAAATTTACATGGTAATTGATGATTTTTTCTCGTCTCTTTGTCGATGTTGAAGGTTCGTTTTCAGGAGCACTATTACCGAAGACCCAAAGGTCTGTTGGGTGCTCTGGAGGAAGTGGGGCTCGAGTTCATCGGGAAGCAGCACAGCGGCCTGGACGACGCCAAGAACACCGCTTACCTCGTTCAGAAACTGATCGAGGACGGAGCTTTGTTGAGGATATCGAAAATGGGAGCCACAAAGAAAAGATGAAAACGGAGATGGCACGAAACTGGATAATACTTATTAACAAAGGATATGGGGGGAAATTTAGAATAGAACATCGTTCCGTCTGGAGCTTCAAATGTGAGATTTAATCAAAATTATTATAGAGAATGCGTTGAGATTGTGTCGTTTCCGAATCTTTGTCGAGTTGCCTCTTTTCAATTTATCTGATTTTAAGGAGAGTTTTTTCAGATGTTGAATAAACTTGTGGTTTTTTCATTGTCATTGATTTATCCCATGACACTGTGATTTTAGGTCGTCGCGAAAAGTTGCTGAAGTTGATATGAGATTTACATTTTTCTGAATTTATTTTTATATTTCCAACCTCTTCTGGACTGCTTTTAACTCTTATTGGCTTGTTTCATCAACTTTCAAGCTTTCTTACATAATTTTTCCTACTGTTTTAGATTTCATCTTGCCAAGTATAGGTTAAGAAATCTGGATCCTATTTTTCTGATTTATTTCCATAGACATGCCATCTAGCGGCGGCCATTGAATTAATACAATTCGGTCTAGAAAACTGACGCTCTTTTAAATTGCAACGAAACCCTCTATTGGAGGCATAATCATTTCTCATACGAAAGAACCACGGTAGAATTCTAATAAGTTGAATGCGCACAGATGTCATTCTGGGGAATTTTCTCCCATTTCGCAGACAGTTGGCAATACGTCGTCGTTTCTGTGGTTGGCATCCGTTCCGGGCTATCATCGAACGGATTTGTATTGACAAAAATGTCCAGTCGATTTTCACAATAATGCGGTCAAATATCGTTAAATTGGCGTGATTCTTTCCGCAATTCCGACGCGCTATTGAGCCTTTTATGTGTTTTCCCCAGTTTTTGGAAAGAACGAAATGGAACCGAAAAGGAAGCTGTCGTAAGTTGTCCATATTCCTACATTGCTGTTTTCATGTCTTGGTTACTTTTATTCATGTTATTGAGATTCGGTTTATTCCAATAAGCGTTATTGATTCACCGATCGGTTTACGTGCTTCATTGTTCGAACGTTTCGAGTTTCCGATAAGAAATTTTCCTCACGATAATTTCCTCTTTATTTTTAAGTATTACGTATGGGTATGGTTTTGCTGCTTCCAAAGGAGAAAATTCCTGAACATCAAACGGTTTTTCTTTGTGTTCTCATCATAGAGGATCGTTCAGTATTTTCGCATCGCGTTCTAACTTGTATAATTTCAATCAATTTGATATGCATCTATTCAACTCTCGTGAGAATCAATTATACAATGGTTTCTGTTGGAATATTTTCAACGAAGGAAAGAGTTTGTTACGTTCCTGCTTCGTTTTCACAGATAAATCGGTAGAAACTTCTGGGAATCTCGATTATTTTATCGCGAAATTGTGTTTTACGCCCAATTAACCTAATCAGATGGTTGGAATGTCTGGATTCGATAATGTTGCAGGAAGCGATCGATTCTGTTCATTTTCTCTAATAAGAATCGTACAAACCAGGAAATGAAGCAATTAAAACAACGTCTCAAAGGTGGGTTTGTCATACCCGAGAAGTTTGTTAAACCGTTTGAAATAGAATCTCTGTAGTTTAATGTTGACTGTCTCCTTGAAAACCCTAAGGTCTCCTCGTGTTTTCAGCACCCAGGGAGACTCCCTGTACCAGATCTTAGCGTTGCCCAAGACTGCTACCAGCGACGAGATCAAGAAGACTTACAGAAGGCTCGCCCTGAAGTACCATCCCGATAAGAACCCCAACAACCCGGAAGCTACGGAAAAGTTTAAAGACGTCAATCATGCCCATTCTATACTCAGCGATCCAACGAAAAGGAGCATCTATGACAATTACGGTTCATTAGGATTGTACATAGCGGAACGTTTTGGAGAGGAGAACGTCAACACCTACTTCGTGGTAACGTCTACGTGGTGCAAGGTGAGTTTGATGAATCCTGTTTATTTTGACTCCTTAATACTGTGATTTCTTCATTATTTCGTTTTTTTCTTACGCGAAAATTCCAATCACAGAATACATTTCCTGTCAGTCGCTGATGATAAACGATAAATTTATTCTGTGATCGTTAACGCAATTATTGAAATAATTTCTTTCATGAATAATTCAAAACTGATATTGTCTTTGTTTATCACGTTATTTCTTGGGAAGAATCGATTTTTTTCATCTCAAAATCCTTTAGAAATCAGTTGATAAAACCATAGAGACCTTATTGTTTGAAACATAGAGATTCCACTGAAGTAGCTGTCAATTTTCCTCTGATTAATTTCTTTTAAATTGTTGATAATTTGTGAGTGCTAGTGAATAATTGGGGTTTCTTATCTTATGAACGCGCTCAACAAAGGTATTTATGACGGAACTATTTGTTTCTTTTATAGATATTGATATCAAATAATCTGTACTTCACTTTCGGGAAATTACTTGAAGATTATAAGTTAGATGTACCATATTCATAACCTGTATGGGTAATGGAGGAGATATTCATAAATTCAATCAACACTCTGGGAATAATGTTTCCACTTGGGATAATGGGATATTTTCTAATTCAACTTGATAAATCTTGGGCAATGTTTGGCCTTGGGATAAATAACTATATCAGTAATATTTCGACTTGAAATGGGATACTTGTTCCACGAAAGTTGTATAAAAGGTTTAATGGGTTTGCAGTGAGTAAACGTTTGAGGAAATGTCACATAAATTCGTTTAATTACGCTGTTTTTATCAATTTTTTTTCTCAAATCTATTTATAAGCTTTCTTATCATAGCGGAATTGATTTATTATGTTCGATTCGGGTTTGCATCAATTTCCGTTGGAATTTTATCGAATGACGTTCCGATTGTGGATTTTGTTCAAGAAGTTATAGCGTTTTTTACTCGAAGAACCTTGTAGGTAAAATTCCAACGAAAATTCATTAGTTTTCTTTACAGCGAACATCGGGAAAACCACAGAATGCGATAGTAAACATCTGTGGAATTGTCAGTTCGATTTTATTTAAATTAAATTATTCAGGTGTTATTTGCAAATATGCGTGAGTAATTATGATCTGAATTGTTGTATGGTTCATGCGCCGATTTTGTATGTCGAACTCTTTTGATTTTCCAGAATTTCATAAAATAGATTTCGATATTCACACAAGCAGAATTCGTATTCGTGATATCTTCACAAAAGAAATAACCTTTTCCAGTTGTATTCGTATAGTTGTGATTGCAGTACAATCCAAATTGCTTAATTTTCAATTAAAAACGGATAGATAGATTCGTATGGACATAGAATGTCTGTGCATTCAACCATCGACATACTCGCGAAATTAATTAGGTCATTTCAATCGAATCTCTTTGATCATAGATTTTATAGAAGTCTGTGAATTTCGCCATTTGTCAGTTGCAATTTTCGCTGCACATTTTCGATTAAATATCGCGGATTTTTTCGTGAAAGTGCACGATGTAAACAGGTGAGTCTTAACTTTATCGTTCCGATAACGTAACTGGACTATTTCTCCTTTCCTTATCGAAGTTTTGACCGAAACTGAACTCTGATACGTCCGAGGCTCATTTTATCAATCTGGAGATAAGTCGTGCGCTTCCCATTCAATTATGTCCTCGTCTTATTGCGCTCGGGGGTGAAAAATCGGCTTATGGTGTTTCGATATGGAAGCCGGCATAGGTACCGGCGTTTTAACCACCTGGTTTTGTTTTAGAAGCCTCAAGTGTGGCACGCAGGTAAAGGGTAATGCGCCTGTTGCATTTAGTTCATTTTCCGATCCAACTCTATCGCTCAATCGAAATTGTTATTGGTAAAACTGATATTTAAGGGTTTCGTTCGAATAATTCGGTTCCAATTGATTAGAAAAATCGTGAAATATCAAATTTTGTCAAGGACATTATATCATTCATTCTGTGATCACCATAGATTTTCATTGCATTTTTATGTCATTCATTATTAATTCAATTTCAAAATGGTGGTGTGAAAATGAACACAAGAAAGTATTTGGAATTCTCATTAATTTCCTGATAACTGATTTGGATTAATTCAATTGTGAGTGAAATTATTTATCGAATTGAAAGGAATGGCATAAGTTGTTGCAATGTATACAAGATGAAAAGATTTAATGATTGCATATTATGTACATAGGTTTTTCATACTAACGTTTTTTTCTGTTTCAGGCATTATTCGTGTTCTGTGGAGTGATAACCGGCTGTTACTGCTGCTGCTGCCTGTGCTGTTGCTGCAATTTCTGCTGCGGAAAATGCAGACCCCAGTCCCCGGAGGAGACGGGTGACTACCACACTCTGAACGTAAGTGTTGTACTTTTCGCGTTTGGCTTAGTGTTGGCTTTATATTGCTTGCGAGTGCTTCTGTTGTGCTTTTTTCATCGTGCTTCTTCCTGGTGGACTGTTCCCAAGGCGCGTTGTCACAGTAGTGAGATTGTCGTGGACTGTTGGTTCGATTCGAAAATGGATTGTTCTTTATAAGTTGATTTTTGTTTATGATTTTCTAAATTGGTTCAAAAGGCTGCTATTTATGTTTAGATTGGATAGTTTTAACCTCTGTTTTGTTAATTTGGTAGTGGATAGTTTTGGAATTCTATTAAAGTATTTGAGATTATGAATCTTGTTGTTTTATCCAAATTTTCCAAAAACATAACCGTTTGTTGCTCTTTTAACTGCTAGCTTCCGTTCATTCAATTCTAATAATTAACTTTCAGTCCCAGATAATTTTTAATATGAATTTCAGTAAGACGGGTAGAATTTGTGTTTACTTTCATGCATTACCGAAGAGAACAATAGTCAATACTTCCGTCACAAAATATCACCTTAAATTCAGTAGAGTCCAATTCGAAATGATTTCACTCGTTTAGTTATTCTTATTATCTAGAATTATGAGAGATGATATGATTAATTTCTTGAAAATATCCAAAATTAAGATTTCATTTTGGTTCTCTTGAATTTTTTTCACCTTATGCTTGAATATTCTTGTTTATTATTGTCTTCTAGATTCTTTAAATTTTTGATGTCTTCAATTTCCTGAAAATAAACTCTTGAATCTTTTAATCGAAATTCTTCAGGAAATTGGAGGACCTTACATAATTTAAAGCAGTTGTTCACAGTTTTATTTTTTCCTCAAAAATTAAGTTGTAGTTTAGTCGTATGTTGTTTTGTCCAGTAGAGGGCGTGTTGGGAGAGTGTTTGTTCCAAAAGTGGTGATTTTCGATGGCATTTCTTTCGCTTCTCATTCTCTTTTTTCTGCACTATATAGGTGGTCCTTCCTTCTTCCGCCAAGGTAAGTTCCTTCCGCTTATCTCTCGCTTCTTCTCTATCTTCTTCTTTCGGATCTAGACGATGAAGAGTCGACGCAGAATCCAGGTAAATGTCACGCTCTACGGCACCTGTACCTTCCTTACTTCTGGCGAGCCCCTTGAAGTACCCGAGACCTTGTACTTGAAGGCGCTCCTTTCACTTTATCAGCGTCAGTGTTTGATTTTTTTTTTTCGTTCATCGTTCACAGTTTTTTTTTCTCTCATTATTTTTCTTTCCCCGTTCTGAAACGTAGCGATTTTTTTTCAGCGGGATCAGGGACCTAGTCAACAACCGATAATTAGTCAGCCAGGAAAGGGGGTAAGTTGGAGCTTTAGTTTTTTTCATTGCAATCTAAGAAACGCGTGCGGAGAAAAAGAAGGTTTGTAAAGTGTTAGAATTTTTTTTTAGAGGAGTGCTTGAAGTACCGAAGCTCTGGTTCGTTTCGCATGATGTTTACACAGTTTTAAAATTGTTTCTATAAAAGTTTCCTTGTATTTTACGGTTGTAGAAGAATTTTTTTTACTCAATTAGTGTAGGAGTCTTAAGGATGAGATCTTTTATTTTTTTAAATCACAAGGAAGAGATACACGAGTTTGATATTTATTCTAGGCTTTCTAATATGAATTTTTAATTGAAAATTGACGATTCTAGGTTTGTGGGGCTGACGTTTATCTAGCCGGCTAATTTTTTTCACATAAGTTCTTCCTTTTTTAACAATACATCCCAGTTTGGATCAGATGGTCACTGTATTGTTGGTTGCAGTCTTGATATAACGGTCCATCCTCACGTTCAAATTAATTGATCTCATTCATTTTTACGCTGAATTTTAGTCGGAAAACATTTATAATTGCCTTTGCTAAATTTTCAAATAATTTTTTCTAGTCAGAATATTTCGAAATTAGTTTATGCATATGCGTTGTTACCACAAAAAAATTATTCTATAGAATTTGAAATCGTGTACTGAATAAATTCAACAAATCGAATAATTTCAACTTTTTCTTGATACTTGCAAGTTGAATCGAAAAGAGCTACCTCTTATGTATTCTGGATCTAATGCAATTTTTTCTCGATTCTAGAAAAATTGAACGGAACCAACCGAACCCAGAGCAGTGCATTCCTCGTGTATTTTCACTTCTGCATGTACTACTTCTACATTGAAAAATAAACTGTTTATGATTCACCCAGTCGAATTACTTTGTGAACTTCAATTACGATCAGATTGATGCGCAAGTGCCGGTGTTGACTGCTTTTCTTGTTGTTGCAGGACGATCATTCTGACGCGGAGGGATCTCCGAGACCCGGCGGTTCCCCAGTGACATCCCAGCCTTCCCCTAAGAGGGGCCCAAATGCTCCGGTCTACGCCATGCCGCCGCCCAACTACAATGAAAGTCAATCGCTCAATCAAGGCGATGTGCCAGTCTACACTCCGGGTGAGGTTCTTTTCCATATTCCTTCAGACTTCAGGCTTTCCCTTTTTTTTTTTCCAAATTAACATTGAACGATAAATTATTCCGACGAAATGTTTTTCGAAAGTATGTTTAAGATTTTGTTTCCGTTAAAACTAGTAGTAAAGTTAAATGTCTTTCTTGGGAACTCTAAATTTTCATATTAGTTTCGAAGTGACCGGAGAAAGCTGAAGATTATTCTGGATCTTGAGATCGTCTTTAGAATGAGTTGTCTGAGATTGTATCCCTCCAGAAGTCGACTTTTAGTGCCTCCAAAACGTAGAAAAGATTTTTTTTATTGAAAGATGTATTAATAGGACCAATTATACTTGGACATACTAAATAAAACAGATCACTTTGGCTTTTTTGGAGGAATATAACTTCAGACAATTCGTTTTCAAGACTAGTGTATCTCAATGTTTTAGGACGTTTTTTAGCTTCCTTGTGGTCTCTATTTGTTGGAGTTTTTAAAACTCGATTAAAGAATTCCCGTTAACTTTACAAATCACAATTATTCTGCTGATTGTTTTTCTTTCATACCCCTTAATTGTTCGTTTATAATTATGCTAACTGTACAAATTTTTGCTGCTCACCTTTCACATGTAAGATGTCGGTGTTCTACCACAAGGTATGGCGTCATTTCAATGTGATTCTGTTAATTATGAGTTGAGAAACTTTCCCTAAAAATTATTTTGCTGAAATTTTGGAACATTTCCTATTGTGGTGATGGACAACTCTCAATAGATCTTGTTTATTCCTTCATTCTCCTCTTTGCCTCACCGTTCTTGTTTTGAATTTCTTCACGTTTATTTCTTCATAATCTTTTTGTGGTCTGACTTGCAAGACAAGAAAAATAATTCGTTTTTTTTTTTCGATTCAGGAATGAGTTCCGCTTGTCCTCCGAATCAGCAGCAATGGTGAGAAGAGTAATGGTGGAGTACAACGTGAAAAGCATGAGGCGACTTATCGCCACCACACCACATCAGCCTAGATCTATATTCAAATTTCAGATTATCGAAACGTAAGTTAAGTGTAAACGATTGTTAAAATTTTTGAATTATTTGAAGATTCATATCCAACAAAAATTGTCCCATGCATTTAATTTTTCCAAATTTCTACCTTAAATCGTAATTATCATAGTTCTTTCTAAGGCTGCTTCTGTGACAAGAAATATTATTTCGAGAATCTAAATATGAAATTCCTGGGTTGACTTTGAGGGTGGGCGAATTGAATCTCAATCTTTTTCTCGCGCTTCCCTGAGCGATTGCTGATTGAGATTTAACATTGACTCGAATTTCTGGTTATCATTGGGAGAGATTTTATAAGTCTTCATGGTAAATAATTTTCATTCGCCATAATTCCCTTTCGAATGATCAAGTTAGAATATTTTCAATTCAACCGAATGAATGCCAGTTAATTGAGTCAATGAAATCTGTCCGCTTGAAAAGCCAACCTACCTAACCAAAGGTGCCATGAATTTTTTTGCGATGCAAATTGCTCATCAATGATGAAGAAAATTGATGTTTTGAAATTTTGTCAGTCATTGATGATGTTTCCCTTTTTCTAAAAAGGGTCCGTTTGTTGATTTTCATTATAATTTATTTTTTTATTTGTACAAGTTCATATTTACAGTCTTTGTCAATTAGTGGCTTGAGAATGTACTGCCCCCTTATGATGAATGATCGGAAATCTTGAGTTTTTAATACTTTGTTAGTATGTTGTTTTTTTTTCATAATGGGACACTTTTATGTATAATATTGAGGCACGAATTGTTACTATTGGAGGAGTTATGAACATGCAGGAAAAGATTAGTGAACAAAATTCTTCAATTTAGAACTAATTCATTTTAGTCCTTCGCTGACTTCAACTATTGATGATAGATACCACATTAACGCTTCATAAAATCTCTGTTTTCATTCCCAAAGTTTCCTGTGTGTTTCGTAACTTCTTCAAAAGAATCAAATTGATAACTTTGCCAATATCCGGGATTCTGAGCACTAGCCTTTCAGGATTCGCCTTTAAATGCGTGTTATCTCACTGTCTGTTTATTAAAATGTCGTATATTCAATTTTACCTCGGATGTACAGCGTATCCAAAATTGCTTGATTTTGGCTGTTTCTGGTATTTTTAGAGTAGATAGGTAAAAATGTTGACAAAAGTTTTGTGCTCGAATTTTGCGAAAACACCATTATTGGAAACCGTTTCACGATGTCTTCCTTTGCTTTAAATATATAACAAAATTTTGATCGATTTCAAACTTATTGAGAGCACTTTTTCACTTAATAGCACTCTTTTACTGAGAATAAGATACTTGATTCCATTTTTTTTTTATCACTAATTTTTTTGTATGATATGAGATCAATAAGAATGCGTTCGTATTTCAGATAAAAAAGTTTTGTTTTCACCTTCAGTACACTGCATTTAAGAAATTGAATTAGTGTCTTATTGTCAGTGAAAATGTACTTGTAGAAAGTTTCAATCGTTTTATCAGATATTTTCATAATTAAAAAAAGTTTATTATGGCTCATATGAAGATATCATGAAACTATTTTCACTAATGGTGTTTTCACAAAAATCGAGCTCAGGACTCTTTTCAACATTTTCATCTGTCTAGTCCAGAAGAACCAGAAAGAGTCAAAATCAAGCAATTTGGGATACCCTGTACAGGGTGATCAAAATTGTTGATACCCGAATTACAACTTTTTAGCCATAAGAGATCGGAGAAAATGGATGGCACATTCTGGATATCTTTTTCCTCAAGAAACACATAATGACATAAACTGCGTTCCTCTATGTTCTTTATTTTTTTTGTTATTTAAAGGCCACAAATGTAATTTGGGCGATTTAAACATTTTTCCTGAACTTGATTATTGTTTATGCTACAATGTTGAAATGAATATCATTGTACAGACTCTTTTTTTTTAATTCACAATCCAGTATTTTGTTCAAGAGGTTTCCTTGCTGAGATATATCGTTGTTTTTTTTCTTATGGAATAATCAATTTGTATATCATAACAACTAAACCTCAGGGAAAAAATCAGAGGACACCACTGGATTGCTATCAAAAAAGGGTCTGTTTAGTGGTTTTCTTTCAACATTGAATGTAGCATAAACATGAACTGAGATGATGCACAATGTTGTAATGTTATGAGTTTATTGAAAGAAGAGATCCGGAATGTGCCATTTTTCTCCATTTCTCACGGTTGAAAAAGGCGTACTTCAGGAATCACCAATTTTGCGCACCCTGTAAATTTTAATGATTTTGAATAATGGAGAAAGAACAGATGAATGGTCAATTCTGGGCGGAGTTTAATATTTAATATATCAACACCTCAGAGGTAAAGTGCGTTAAGTCACATTTTTTCAGACACCAGTTTCCTACAATATCGGATTCGCATTAGTATATTCTGCTAGTGGAACACATTTTTTAACTTCCTAGGTACATCAATTCTCCAAATAATGGCAGTAAACATTCTTTGAAGCAATAATCGAACTGAAACATCTCTCTTCTGACAAATTATGATTTTTCGACTTAACATGCCTTACCTCTGGGGTGCTGATATATTATAATTAAAAGGTCTGTACCACTTGAAAATTGTTTAATCCTTTCTTTTCACATAAAAGGTCATGCGATGCATTTCGGCAAGCTAACTTGCCATAATCGGGAATTAGAGAGTACAAATGTCAACAATGGAGTTACAAACTGATTGATGATTCAATCACTTTTCAAGTGGTGAAGACCTTTTCATTATAAATATTAGATTAATGGTAAGTTCCAGTAACATCCATTGAATTTTAATGAACGCCAATGTAAATTTTACTTTCCCTCTTGTTTGATGAATAATTTAATGATTCATTAATTCAATAGACTTTTCTGGAACTCTCTGTCAATCTTTTGGTTGAGGGTTTCGCGGCCGCCATTCATAGCCGGATTAACCATGTGGGGGGCCCCTAGGCAGTGCAATTTTCCGGGTTACTTTTCAACCATCATTTCTTTTTCTTGCACTACTCCATGCGAAGCAATCGCCTAATCTACCTATTTGGTTAATCCGGCTCTGAACGTCATTTGTTTTCGCGTGCATCTCGGTCGTCTTAGTACATTCATTTTCGACGTTTCGCCGGTGCGACTATCTGTCATCTTCAGGAATTATTCTATCAAGCAGGCAACTCCTGAAAGAATAACTGAAGATGCCAGATAGTCGCACTGGCGAAACTTCGAGAATTAATGGATGACGACGGCCGAAATGCTCCAGAAAACAAGTGACACGACAATAATCTGTTGTTTCTCCATTTATAACTTCAAAATCATTGAAAGCGCATCCACACTTTGCCGAACGACATCATTCGACCTGTGTCGGGTGACAGTTCGGTTTTGTCGCCCGACACAGGTCGAATGATGTCGCTCGGAATAGTGTGAACGCGACCTGAGAGGCGATTCCAGATGAAACGATCCCTGGAAGACTTGCTGTGGAACCTGGTGTTGTGGCATTCTAATATGTAACATTTATTAGATGTTGAGTCATTGAATATTAGCTTAGGTTTCTAGAGCTATATCTGTGTATATTATGAATAAATATTTAAGTCACAATTTTTGTTTTCTTATACCCTGTAGAATTGAAAAAACGAAAAAAAAATAGCGACGACAGCGCCCCCTAGCGGAAAAACCTTGAACTAAACAGCGCCCTCTAGCGGCGAAACCCTGAACTAAACAGCGCTCTCTAGCGGAAAAACCCTGAACTAAAAGCGCCCTCTAGCGGCGAAACCCGGAACTAAAACAGCGCCATCTAGCGGAAAAACCTTGAACTAATTAGTTCAGCCTCCATCCGCTAGATGGCGCTGCTCGTACAGCGCCATCTATCGGGAAATCCCGGAACTAATTAGTTCAGCCTCCATCCGCTAGATGGCGCTGTTTTAGTTCCGGGTTTCGCCGCTAGAGGGCGCTTTTAGTTCAGGGTTTTTCCGCTAGAGGGCGCTGTTTAGTTCAGGGTTTTTCCGCTAGGGGGCGCTGTCGTCGTTATTTTTTTCAAAAAAAAATGCAAATTTTACTCTCAGATCATTTATTCGAACAATCATCACAATATTTATAAGCTCAGCATATCTTGTCGATGGGTGCCTCTCGAAGCATGGGAAATGAAATTCTGAAAACAAGAGATAGTGTGTCACAGTAGCATCTAAAACACGTGTTGAATTCAGAGTGTTTTTCTCACAGAGAACGGGTTTTTCTCCTGAAGTAATTTTTGTAAGAAAAAACCCATTTTTTGTAAGAAAAACACTCTGACGTCGTTAACGCCAACTAATTCATCAATAACGGCCTAGTGTAGGCCAGAGATTGCAGATTCAAACCTAAAGCTACGGGAAATGTCGCCACTGACAGACAGGTTTCGTCTTTATTATGGACTCATTAGTGCCACCTGGCGCAACCACGCCAAGTGGCACTGATGGGTGCTAATAGGACAAACCGACCTGTGCTGCGATGGCGGCATTTTCTTGCTCAGGTAGAATCTGCAAACCTCGGTCTCCACTAGTCCGTTATTGACGTCGTAAACGCCAACTAATCATCAATAACGGCCTCGTGTAGGCCAGAGATTGCAGATTGTATCAAAGCTACGAGAAATGTCGCCACTGACAGACAGGTTTCGTCTTTATTATATGACTCATCATTGCCACTTAGCGCAACCACGCCAAGTGGCACTGATGAGTGCTAATAGGACAAAACGACCCTGTGCTGCGATGGCGGCATTTTCTTGCTCGGGTATAATCTGTAACCTCGGTCTCCACTGGTCCCTTATTGATGAGTTTTGATCATGGCACATGAATAGGGTGTGAAATTTCATCTCGTGTCACTTGTTTTTTTGAGCATTCCAGGCGTCGTGGTTGATTCATTCTTGACGTTTCGCCAGTTCTAGTTTCTGCCATCTTCAGGATTTAAACTTTGAGGAGATATTCTCTCTCAATTGCCTGAAAATAATCAGGCAACTCAATGAAGCGAGAACATCTCCTCAAAGTTTAACTCTTGAAGATGCCAGGCACTCGAACTGGCCAAACGTCAAGAATGAATCAACCACGACGGCCGAAATGTTCAAAGAAACAAGAGACATTGAACGATGGCCTCGAAAACCTCAACAATTAACTGAACTTTCATCTCATTAAAAAATATTTTAGCCTTATAGGAAAGTAAACTTAACATCCTATTCATGGGCCTTGAGTTAAATAAGTCAATAATGGCCTAGAGAAGATCTAAGTTTGAGGGTTCATCCGGAGCAAGAAAATGTCGCCATCGTAACCGAGCAGTGACAGTCGATTTCGACGAGTCTTGAGTGATCGATCGGTTTCGTCCGTATTCATAGTTCGCCCTTGAGGGTTACTGTGAGTTGTGACCGCCTCAACTCACACTCCGAACTACGAATATCGATCGATCACTACTGCTCTGCTACGATGGCGGCTTCTTCTAAAATCTCAAATGTTCAATATTTTCCAACTTTGATTGAGATTCATTGAAATTTCAAATAGAGTGATTCGATTGGTTCGATAAAGTTTTTTGATCGCGCAATCAAAGTTTTGTGAAACCCACCTTAGGACTTCACTAGTTCATTATTGATTATTTATGACGTTTTGAAATTCTAAAGATTTTTTTCAATAAAAAATTGCATCCGCTTTGAATGAAAATCATTTCAAGTATTATTATTCCTTTTCCAAAAACATCAATATCCGGATAAGGAGACTGCGGGCAACATTGCAATTTTGTATTGAACAAAAAATCTTATGGCTCTCTCAATCTTCTTAGCAGTTTCACTCTCAGTGTGAAATGAAGTCAATTAAGTAAGATTCTTTATAAAAATAATCAATATGCTCTTGCATAATTCTTGCACCAATTTGAAATCTGTCATTTGTTAAATGATATAGATAGATGTAGGGGAGGCAAATCAAATATGACCTCAAGGGGTGCTGTGAGTGGTACACATAGCTGTGGCCCCAACACAAGTTAGCGGCTGCAAGTTTGGCAGCTTGCTGCGAGTGGTGACCTCTTCAGTTTTGGTCCGCCATGCTAGTGACGCATAGGTGACAACCGGACATACTACTGCAGTGTATAACCACAGTATCATTTCTGGTCTCATCTACCATGTTTTTCCAAGACTTCTGCAGGACTCAATGGCCGCCGTAGCTCTCGAAGGGTTTTTTTTGCATGTTTTTGTTTCCAGATGAGATAGTTGTACTCGCCGGAGAGGTTCAGAGTCTACCCATTCAGAATCGTCGCTCTCAAATTAAGAATCCTTCTTCTGGTAAAGGGAATCAGGGTTGTCTTGGAGTGATTGACTGTCAGTCCGTCTACCTCACACCACCTCTCAATGATACTGAGGGCACATTCCATTCGGCTGCTCAGTATGCCTTCATGCTTGCCTCTCACAGTTACCACTATATCGTCGGCATATGCTTGAGCGTAGTTACCATCTCCTGTAAGCCTCTCCAAGAGACCATCCATGACCAAACGCCAGGGGTGATAGTAACCCCCCTTGAGGGCATCCCCTTCATGTTAGCGCAGTCACCTCAGTTCCTCCCAGATTGGCAGTGACAAGAATTCACGCAGGAGCATATTATTTTAAAAAATTGATAATTGATTTTCAGGGGAAGCTGGTAGTGAAAACTCTAAAAAGTTTCAGAGAACGCAGAAATCTCCCAAAATACATTCCAATCGGAATAATCAAATATAGCCTATGCGTTCAACTTGAGGGGAGTAGTAGTTTGTAATTCTCCATTCAAAAACTGACTTTCGTTTTTTTCAAGTTCGCGTCTACAGGGTGTACCAAGTTCGACGGCCTATTAGGCGTTTCTGGAGAACTGGACCTATTTGAAATCTGAAAATTGGGATTATATTATTGTTTGACATTATCTACCGATCTAAAATATTCTTGGAGCCTGACCACTTTTAGTTATACAGGGAGTGAAAAAAAAATTTTCAAAAATTTTAGTTTCTTTTTTTTTGTTTTCGAATTTGATAGAATATGCAATTCTGAATACATTTGTACTCAAATCGTTGCATTCGTCGAAATACTTTCCAAAATATCGAGAAAAAACTGAAGAAAAAAGGGAGATAAGTGTATTCGGTATTATGTTTGTTATTCCTTACCTAGATATCGTAAGCACAAACTCTTTTCACATTTTTGAATGCGAAGACTGTGGAAATATTGTATAATTTCAGAATTTTGAATAACCCGTCACAGGGTGTTCCAAATATTGGTTCACAAATTCTGATCAAGATTGACCCATAACTTTCGTTTTTCAAATTAGAACCCAATTTTTTTATGATTGCGTTGGATTGTGCGAAGAAAAATGATGATAATGTTCTGAAATGTTAATGCTCCTAAAATCAATAATTCTTGAGTTATTCAGGATTTCCTGATTTCATGTCGTACGTACCGTCAAATTCATAGAATCTGTTTCATATCAACAATGACCTTGGTCAGAGAAGATAACTTACTCAAATAACTCACTAGTGACTTCCTCTTTTCTGAATCCATTTATCATTGTTGATGTAATACAGATTTCATGAATAGAAACAGAAAATCCCAAATAACTCAAGAATTAGTAATTTTAGGAGCATCAACATTTCGGAACATTATCATCATTTTTCTTCGCAGAATCCAACGCAATCATAAAAAAATAGGGTTCTAATTTGAAAAACGAAAGTTATGAGCCAATTTTGATCCCAATTTTTGAACCAAGATTTGGAACACCCTGTGATGGGTTATTCAAAATTCTGATATTGTACAATATTTCCACAGTCTTCGGCATCAAAAATGTGAAAACAGTTTGTGCTTACGATATCTAGGTTAGGAATAACAAACATAATACCGAATACACTTATCTCCTTTTTTTCTTCAGTTTTTTCTCGATATTTTGGAAAGTATTTCGACGAATGCAACGATTTGAGTACGAATGTATTTAGAATTGCATACTCTATCAAATTCGAAAACAAAAAAACAGAAAAAAAAATTTTTGGAAATTTTTTTTTCACTCCCTGTATAACTGAAAGTGGTCAGGCTCCAAGAAAATCTTAGATCGGTAGATAATGTCAAACAATAACATAATCCCAATTTTCAGATTTCAAATAGGTCCAGTTCTCCAGAAACGCCTCATAGGCCGTCGAACTTGGTACACCCTGTATAATTTTGCACATAGACTTGAACACAAGCCGAAAAAAAATTACTATATATGGATTCCGATTGAAAAAAAAATCGAAGCCACCATAGCCATTTACATGTAAAAAATCAATGGTAGAAATAATTATGAAAAATAAATCTAAGCATTAATCTCTCCTTATTTTTCAAGTAAGCCTGAAGTATAAGAAGAAGAAACCAAATTACGCTCTTTGAATGATCACAGATAAATATTTGAACATAGAACAATATCATACCGAATGACATAAGCATGACATAACCTCAAACGAATGGAAAACACAATAAATTTTTGAAATCTCCACGAAAGTAGTGGAAATAGAATTAATCTTACAAGAATGCTTTCCGTACTGAAGAACACGTTAAATTTGTACCAAAGTGGTTTGAACATACTCAATTCATCTTCTCGGTTCTATCATGTTTTGATGGTGCCTGCCTTGACAACAACAATTACATCGAATTCGAATTTTTTGTCACCCACAAGAGTCGATTTGGTTTCGCAATGCGGATTCAAAGTCAAAGGATTCCTTCGAAAACGATGCAAAGATTGTTTTTTCGTCACTAGAGATGAACGACTGCACGTCGTCTGCAAGACTCATCCAAGACATAAGCAAATGGCCATGAAGAAAAGTCCTCGTAACACTTGGATATTAACGCACGCTACTCAAGGGAAAATAAGGCCCTGGTGAAATTGTTGAGGAGTTTGTAACATAATGATAGTTAAATAAAATTTCAATGTTCGCAATTGGTTTGTTTAGGGTCGGTTTCGCAAAACTTTGATTGCACTTTTGAATCGATTGGAGTCAATGAGATTCGTTGAAATTTCAAAACAATTGTTTGATTAACGAGATATTTCTGAACGTACATTTGAAGTTTTGTGAAACCCACCTTCAATTTAAAATTTTGATGAACTGAAGCTTTGAACAAGCTAGATAATGAAAAATTCCTCAAATATTCCACTATGTTTTGAACATTTACGCACCAAAGTTCTGCATTTGTAACATGAGTACCGAGAACTGGTCTGCTAGAACCTCAAACCTTTGCTACAAAAAAGATGATATATTTTTACTGAAAAATTATATACCTATTGCTCGACAGATGAATCGAGATAATAAATCTCCCAACCTACTTTTTATCATTGAAATGTTGATTTTTTTCTGTGATAAATGTTTCATGAATCTGAGGAGCAGACAAAGTGGAATAGACGTTGAACGAAGCAGAAAATTCCAAAATTTGTGTCCTTTAAAATTCAGAGGCAAATCTTTCCCTAAACTCTTATGAAGGGACGAAATTGTAATTTTATGCAAAATGATATTATGTATTTTTTACAAAAAACTGGTGAATTCGAATGTTTTTTTAATTTTAAACAACACAAATTTTTGAATACCCAATAATTATACTTGATTTCATCAAAAAACGATTCCTCGAAGTAAAGGAAATATTGAATTTTTTTTTTTCTTCGATTCTACTAATTTTGAATTAAAAATATTGTCATATACTTATTTAAAATTTCAGATGCATGAACCACACTAAAAAGTAAGAATCTTTTAATTTTAGAGGTTTTTTTGTAGCAAAGGTTATACTTATGAAACAAATTGATGGCCTAGAATGAAAACCAAGTAACTCAAGAAGTCATAGGAGAGGCGAAAAACTTAACAGATTTTCAAAATTTAGTAAATTTTAGAAATAAAGATGAGTTTCACAAAACTCTGATTGCCGGATCAAGCAATTTCAAATTGATTGGAGCCACCGAGATTTGTTGAAATTTAAAATAGTGTTAATTCGAATTTACGTAAGGTTTTTTTGATCGCACAATCAAAGTTTTGTAAAATCCACCTTTAATGGATTTCATTTTATACTGAGTATGCATAATGCCTTCAGCAATTAGAAAATTACGAGCTTATTCATCTAATGAAATTGAAATGTTATTCCCGCAATTTTTTAAGATACATGGTTTTCATTCTAGGCCATCGAAATGTAATACGCCGGTTCTCTAAGGTTATAAAACCAAACAAAATAAACCAACACATTTATTAACATTATCAAAAGTCTTCAAAGAGCGCATTCGTATCCACCCCTTCAAACATATCCTCGAAAATTTTATCGTTGTCTTGAATCGAGACACTGCCAGTTTTCGGTTTAGGTTCCGAGGGCTCGTTCGAAAGTTTATCAGGCGATCCTTTCTGAGTGTTGCAGAAGTTTGGTTCATCGTTGAAGAATTCTTCGATACCCTCTTGGGTATTGAAGAAGCCCATTATATCTTCGATATTCTCGTTTTCTTTTTTGCTGCAGCTCGGACCTTCTTTAGCGCTTTCGGTTAATTTTAAGGAATTTACTCTGAGAACTCCTAAATTAGGAGTTTCGGAACTGGTAGAAGATTTTACGTTGCTTACGGCTTTTTTGAAAGTTTCTCTGAAATTAGTCGGTCCCTTTATGTCCCTTCTAATCAAAGAAATGTTGCGAGTGTTTGTTGTCTCTATGTCATGAAGTCTTTTGTTTTCCCTTATTCTATTCAAAATTTCGGTAGCGTCTAAATTTTGCAAGATAATTTTCGAAATTTTGCCCGAAGCTTGAGTCGAATCGTCTCCTATTTTTCTACCGTTAGAATAAATCGATACTAAGTTGTTTCTGGTGATGGTCAAGTAAGGTTCGTCGTTCTGTCCGGTGTTCAACACCCCTAAATCCCTAAGAACTATGACAGATCCAACGGTCAGATCGCCTGAATGTTCTTCGTACAAGTTGTGTAAAATGGTACCCTGTATGGTCCCTAAAACGGAAACTTGAATCAGTGTCCCAATCGGTACCATCGATTTTTCACACCTAACCGACAAGCGAAAGAAAAAATCCTACCTGTCTTATCCTTCAGGACCAGATTCACGATCGGGTTCTGGATGCTGTGACTCCGGATGCTGTCGATGAACGCCGCCAGGAAGGGGGCCTTCTGATTTATCAGCTTCTTCGTGACTGCTCTGCTTTTGATCCATTGTATGTTGTACTTTTCTGGTAGGCTAACTTCTGCAGTTGCGAAGTCCGATATCATTTTTTCCCATGGCTTTTCGTTGAATAGAATGAGAGAACTTTGCGAACAAACTTCATTCTAAAAAGATATCAATTAGTAATATTTCCCACAGTTGAGTTGTACACAAGTCACTACCTTTGTTTGAATGTTTGAAGATTCATTCATGCTTTCTGTGAAAGAATTGTTCGAGTTTCTTTCAGGAAGGAGTCCTGCCGGTCCAGGAAATCTTCGTTTGATAAAAGTCCTATCATTTTGAATTATCGATTTTGCAGAATTTCCAGCATTCATATTAAAATTCCTGGAACTTGTAGTTTGATCACTGAACTTCAAACAACCTTCCAACTCTTCTGTGAACTTAGTGACCGATTCACTTCTATGCTCCTTGCCTAGGTTCGAACGTTCGCTTTCTTCGAAACTTCTACTAGTCGAAACATTCTTTAGGATCTTCCGCACTTCTTTTTCCTCTGATTCGTATGAATGTTGTCGTGAGGGACCAGAAACTTCATTATTCACACTCGATTCTACTGCGACATTGGAGGTTGCATCTTGAAATGTTTCTTTCTTTTTGAAACGAAACATCTTTTTGACGGTAGTGGTGGGTCTCGAATTGTCGATTGCATTTTCCTCAATCGAAGTTGGACTTATTTTCGGTTTCTTACACGAAGATTCGATGTGGATATCGCTATTCGTCCTCTTCAAACTTGTTGATTCGTAACTGTCCAGAATCTGAAATGAAAGGTTTGTTTTGGAATCGAAACTTCACCACATAAATATTAACCTACTTCATCTATGTCTAGATCATCTTCAAACATGTCGTAATATTCACAATTTCTAATATGAGTATCTCGAAAAATTAAAAAATTACATCGTAGGTACGAGAAAAACTTTTGACAGACTTTCGAATTCGAATATAAATATTCTGTGACATTCTGTGTTCTCTAGTTGATCGCGCATAGATGGGTGCGTTCCGGTCTCGATGGATGATTGACGTGTGTTCGTATTATCGTGAATTAATTTTTCTCGAATGGAAAGTCATTGAAAATTTTTGTTGGTAGGAAGTTATTCGAAATTTTTTTAAATCGCAGCTAAAATTTTTTGTGAGGATGCAGACAGAGGATTCAGAAAGTCTAACTAATTTATATGTGGGCGATCGCAGACTTTTATACAGCAGTTTACCAGCGGATTTTTCATTTCAACACCTGAAAATGTTGAAAGGTAGGGCATTTTGACAGGAATTTTCGAATTGAATCGAGAAGTTTGTTCAAATGGTCTGAAATTTTCGCGGAGCCAATTGAATTTTTTGGGATATTTCAAAACACAGTTGATTTTCGCTTTCACATTGTCATTTTTTGATATTGTGTGTCAAATTGGCTCGAAGATATTTTTACCCCGAAAGAAAAATGGTGCGAGAGTGCGAATATAAAGCTGTTGTTGACTTTCACATCAACGAAAATACCACTTTAGAGGCTGGAAAACCAGCGGACTACTCCTTCAAGAAATTGTCTGAACCCAAAGGTACCAACCCGATATCTGAAATCTCTTTTCACTCTACAGTTTCCCTGATACCTTCAGAGATAAAAAAGGGTCCAACATTCTTGTTCCTTTTCATCAGTTAAGAGCTAATCATTTTTTTTTAATTTCGAAAGTCCAGACCTTGAAATTTCTCATATTCCCTACGATCATAATTTTCCAGCCATGGGCGTAGAAGCGGCCAGGTCCATAAGGACAGGCAGCGTGCCTGAGAGGGGTTCAGCCAAGAAAAAACTCCTCACCAGGTCCATCTGGCTCAACAACAACAAACTGAAAACCATAAAGAACCTAGAGGTCATCGTCGAGTCAATACTCGAGGTGCCTTCCCAGCTCAGCTGGATAGACTTCTCCTTCAACTACATCAAAGAGATAGACGACTGCATCCTAAAGTATCCGAACCTGAAGATCATCTATTTCCACGGCAACTGCATCTCCAGACTGGCCGAGGTCATGAAGCTGAGGAAGCTGAAACATCTGAGGACTGTCACGTTCCACGGCAACCCCATCTCGAACATACCGCTGTACAGGGTGTCCATCATGCACATGCTGCCCCAGGCGAGTTCTCGTCAAATTTAATTAGACAGATACTTAACTATAAAAATTCAAGTATTGATCGTGGAATGATCACGTTTTTTTCAGGTGTTGAACCTTGACTTCTTCCCAATCATCAAGAACGAGAAATTGACCCCTCCCCCCACTGAAACCCTGAAAATCATCCGTGAATACGAAGCGAAAGAAAAGGGAACGTCTAAATAAAATTTTTCATAACTTCAAATAAATTTATCCATCCACGAGTTGCGTTTTTGCTCCACTTTCTCAAAGATCGAACTATGGAATTTCTAATGGCATTCTGAAATTAATAATTTTAAATTTCAAATGAATACAATTTCATTCACAGTGGCCATGGGTTATAAAAAAAATTACACGATGCTTTTGTTTTATTCACGTCTTTTATAGGACTTGAAATTTTTTTTCACATGCTCAATGAATGGGACTAATTTGAGAATTCAATCGATTCTTGAAAAAGTTAACAATACTCCACGTTTTTGTGCAAAATATTTGGAATAACACAAGATCTGTAAAGAGTTATAGTATTGTTTTATTCACTGAACAAGGACACCTTATAGTCATTGGCGTACACAAGGAAGAAATTCCCCATTTCCAATGAAACTCCGAAAATTAATATTAAGTATCCTTTCAAAGGAAAGAACAATTCACTATTCTGATTTTGTGCTTCTCATAAACTGAGATCATAAGAACGAAAGTCAGTAGAAATTGAAACCTGATGATGGTTGGAAAAATGGTCATGAATGGTTTTTATAATTTCTTTCAAATTTAATCCTGATGCTTCTTTTAGTTCAAGAGGAAAAAAATGAAACTGTCAAATGGTTCTATCTTAACATAGAAATTCAAATACCAAACCTTCATAAATTTTGTCTAAGAAATCCGCTCACAAAGTTGAGATATTTTTGAATAGAAGATACGCATCTTAACGCTTCATTGTCATAACTAAAACATCTGGCAATTTTCAAATGTACATTTTCCTAGTTCGGCAAAGAAATCAGTGTCCTCGAAGTAACGACCAAAAATGGATATTTGAAATTATCGATTTGACTTTCTAAAACCATGAAAACACGATCGCATAGCTTTGGACGATTTAGGAAAAAAACGAAATATGATTCGAACGATTCGAAAATATAAAACCGAATTAAAAACGTTGCAAAACTATAATTCGAAACCGATTATACGCTCTTCACGACTGTTAATTCTCTGACGGCCTATTAAAAGATTATTAGGGCTACAATTTAAGTCAAAGACGCCTGCGAAAACGACCAGAACAGTCTTTGGCGAAGAACGCGACTGAAGATGACCAACGAGAGCGAAACGCGAGTGACGGAAACCATGGCGACCGAATCTACTACGAGCAGAACCGACATTCAAGAGTTTTTCGTCGGACAAACAGTTTTCGTGACGGGCGGCACTGGTTTTCTCGGCAAGCTGCTGATCGAGAAATTGCTGAGGTGCTGCTACGACCTTAAAAAGATCTACGTGCTGGTGAGGGACAAGAAGGGCAAGACGCAACAGGAGAGATTCGAGGAAATTTTCGAAGCCGAGGTAAAAAAGACCCAAGATTAATTTTTTTTAAATTCCCTCTAAATAACTGTTATTTTTAAATTTTGAATCGAAAGTAGCTGTAGAATTCGTGGTCACAATACGTTCGTAGCCTCAGAGGAATCAAGACATCAAACAAAATCAAATGAAATCCTTATAAAATCTTATCCTTATAAACTTTCGTAATTCCGATTATTCAATGAATTTTTTTTTTAGTGTTTCGATCCGCTGAAGAAAAAATGCCCAAACTTCATGGAAAAAATCGAGCTGGTTTACGGCGACTGCCTTCTACCAGACGTCGGCCTCAGTCAAGAATCGATAACAATGATAAAGAAAGAAGTAACCACAATCTTCCACATAGCCGCTACAGTAAGATTCGACCAGCATCTCAAATCTGCAGCCTTCATCAACGTCAGATCGGTCAGAGACCTCATCAGGATAGCCAAGGATATGCCGCAGCTCAAGGTTGATAAAAAGCTACCAAAATCTTTTCCAATTTTTTTAAAACCACTTTCATTTCAGGCATTCCTCCACGTCTCCACAGCCTTCAGTTTCTGCCCCAAGAGCACCATTCTGGAGGAGTTCTACCGACCTCCGATCACCAGCGAGAAGCTGCTGTCACTGGTGGATTCCCTAGACGACTCTACGATCACCGAGATAACACCCATGTAAGGATATTGATCTCTAACTTCATCACCATTCCACCATATAACCACAAGAATAAATTTGGGTAGTACACGTTTTAAAATTGAGTTTGTAAGAGGAGCCTCACTTTTGTACTGAAGCGGTACAGTGTACCACTTCAAATTCAGCGAGGCATTTCACCTCTTACAAAAGCAACCCAACACTACACAAGAACCATCATGATCATGATATCCTTGTACAGTTCTTAACATAATCTTCCTTTCCAAAGCCTTCTGAAGGACTGGCCCAACAGTTACGTTTTCACAAAGGCTGTTGCAGAATCCGTGGTTCGAAAAGAAGGCATAGGACTTCCTATCGTCATGGTACGACCTGCAATTGGTGAGTACCACAAGACTCCCTCGAAACATCGATTTAACACCTTCGATCCCTTTCTAGTAACTGTTAGCGCGAAAGAACCGGTAGCCGGTTGGATAGACAACATGTACGGCGTCACCGGGGTGGTAGCAGGTGCAGCCATGGGGGCCCTAAGGACGATGCCCGCTGAGCCCCACAACAACGCAGAATTCGTACCGGTTGATTTCGTCATCAACAACATGATAGCCGCAGCTTGGGAAGTAGGAAGAAGAGGAAGGTAAGTCATATCCACCCCTAATTTGCAGAATGTTAAACTTCTCCCTTCCTCAGGATAGCAGAAATAGACGACGACATCCCGATCTACAACTACGCCTTGTCGCCATTCTACAAAGTCACTTGGAGTAAGTAGTGGACATCGAAATATGGTTGGGTAGTTCATGTTTTAAAATTGAGTTTGTAAGACGAGCCTCACTTTTGTACTTGAGCGGTACAGTGTACCACTTCAAATGAGGCGAGGCATTTCGGGCGTTCATGACAGTCGAGACAAAATTTGTCCTGCTACATACTGAGTCATTGTGTCGCTCGCAATTGGATCGATGCAAAAGGGGGATAACGTCGTTAGACGTTAGAGTTTAAGCATTAACCTTTTGAAAAAACAACCCTAATTTTGTTATGAGGAATAACCACAAATCCAGTGATTTATGGACAAGACACACTGGTGAAACGAAAAGATGGAAGTACTTTCTATCAAGATGAAAGCTGAAAGCAATTAACTATAGGGTCACTGTATTTTTATTACGCGAAGTCGCTTAGTGGGACATTCAAAATGAGGTGGTACAGTTTTCCAAAGTGAGCCGCTCTTACATTTCTGCCTCTTGTCCGGGACAGATGAACCGCCTCTCACAAGAGGCGGAAACAACAAAAATTCTAACACACTTTCGGTTTCCAGAGCAATTCTTCGATTTATGTTACGAATCCGGCATGAAATACCCCACGAAAAAGGCCATCTGGTACTTCTGCTTCGCTCTTAGGCCCAATCCTATCCATCATCAACTCGCGCTATTCTTCCTTCACACTCTCCCTGCGCATTTCATGGACTTCGTGATGGTTTGCATCGGGAAAGAACCCATGTAAGTTTCTTCACTCAACCAAGGATCAAATTAACATTTTTCCTCCTAGGGCCGTAAAAGGTTACCAAAAAATCAAGAAGTTCCTGGACGTTATCGCCTACTTCGCGAGAAGAAACTGGGCCTTCGGCGTTGCCAACGTGAAGAAGCTGATGAAGAAGATGAGTCCAGAAGACAGGGAAATGTTCAACTTCGACCTACACACCCTGGATATGAACGAGATCGTCTACAAGGGAATTCTGGGAGGCAGGCAATACCTGGTGAAGGATCCTTTGGACACGCTCCCCCAGGCCAGAAAGAAGTACTTGAGGCTGAAGATCGCCCATTATGCCCTGCTCAGTATCATCCTTGTGGTTATTCTGAAGATTGTCTACGAGATTTTCAGATATTTCTTCTGATTTTGTAAACGGATTATTTATTATTTAATATAGAATATGTGACAAAATGGTTCTTACTTCTTTTAGAGTTACGATTTCAACCCCTGACAAAAAATAATCAAACATGGGTAAACATTTTCAGAAATTCCTCTCCCCAAATTTTCTCACACGGTTTGGCAACCAACTACTTGGTTTCAATTAAATCGCTATTTGGTTTGCTACAAGAAAAAATTAGGACGTAGTCTCTTGAAGCTTTAGGATGTGTTGCTCTTTTCAAGTAATTATTTTGTAACCATCGTACTGCATAATATCAACATTAAAACTGAACACGTGGATGAACTTTGACAGCCATGTTTTCATATTGTTGTTACCCCTTAAATTGTAGAAAAATACCTATTGTTCAAAAATCAAATTCTAATTGAATATTTATGCCTTTACTCAATACGTAACAAGTTCAAGGGTAAAATACCCATTTCTTATTTTTATCTTATCTCAGATATTGCTAAGTTCTAATATTCATTCTTCAACCACCCAATACTTCAACTAAATCACATTTAGTACTCTCGGACTTTCCAAGATTTAGGTAAGGATGTCTTACATCCTACAGCAAAACCTCAGAGACGAATGCTATCAATCATGAAAAAGTATCTCCGAAAAAAATTAAGAATATTCAATGTGCATTGTTAGCATAGAAAATATAAAAAAGTTGCAAATTGAATTGGTGAATGAATATAACGTGTGAACTTTGAGAACAATTTTAAAAATGGGCTAATGGAGGGGACCCCAGTTTAGACAGAGTTGCCTAAACAGTTCAGTTGTTAATTTGATCCTACAGTGTAAGGGTAAGTTAAGTTGACTCTTTTCAACTCAGTGTGTTCTGATTGTTCGATATTCTGAGGACGAATTTGTGGATTTCAAGGATATTATAGATCTTTTTGAATTTTTAACAATTCGCTCGACCTTTAATTGTTCGATGATATCTCACATTTCCTTATTATTCATAATCTTCGACAATTTTATGTATTGGTCAATAATTGATTCAGTGAATTCTGGAATTGTTCCAGAAATATTGATATTCAAAATGTTCGGAATTCACAGTTTTTGGTTGAATATATTGAATTTCTAATGTTTTTCCACATGAATTTTGCATGAAATTTTTTTTCACGAACCCAGAAACGCATCTCATTTGATAATTGACAAAATCAAAAAAGTACGAAAAGTGGTGTTGTGATGAAACTGTTTTTCTCAGAACTGACCTCCGATCCTATCAATTTTCAGATCAATTTATCAACGCTGAATATTACTTTTGTCACTCGTTGCTGCCTTTACTTTTTTCTACCCTGGAAATCTTCAAATTGAAAAAACCGTCAATTCTCCTTGTTGCGTTAATGCCATATTCGTGTGCCAGTGACCAGAGAGCTGTCTCCTCATCCTTAACAAAATTAATAATCCCCAAAAGGCAATTGTGCCTGCTCTACTTATGTATGGACAACTGAGCTGCTCAACACCACACACCAATTCATTCAAATATCCCTGAATTCGAACAATGACCATTGTTCGATTCACATTGAATGATTTTCCAAAAATTCTACCTCGTTGACATACGTAACGATCAAACAATATGACCCATATGAATAAACATGAGAAATATCGATATCGTTAATGAGAGATTTACATAAAGTAACATTATTGTTGCTCATGAGAGAATATGCAAGGGAAGAAGTAATATTCCGCATGTAAATGAGCCAATAATTGGCAGATTTGAAATAATTACGAAAAAAAGCCCTGTATTTCCCCAATCCATTGAACAAAAAATACCCACACTTGAACACTTGAAAGATCAGTTTCTATCGACAAATTAAAATATTGTACCAACCACATGAATTTTCCATCCATTTTTTCTTGGTAGCAACAACCATGGCTACCAGGCAACATCCCAGAGAAGGAGGCGACATCTTCGCCTCAGACATGCAGCTGCCAGAGATGAACAGCAAAATCGTCGATTGTTTCGAGAACAGCACAGTTTTCGTCACAGGCGGCACCGGTTTTATCGGCAAGCTTTTCTTGGAAAAACTGCTGAGGGTCTGCAAGACCGTCAAAGTCCTCGTGCTTGTCCGACCAAAGAAAGGCAAGGACCCTCTGAAAAGGTTCCAGGAGATATTCGAGGGACCGGTAAGTACCAATTTCTACCCAGCAAAAGCTCCAACACACCTCCTCTTTTAGGCGGATCATGTGTCCCGGACAAGACGCAGAAATTTAAGAGCGGCTCACTTCGAAAAACTGTACCACCTCATTTTGAATGTCCCACTAAGCGACTACGCGTAATAAAAATATAGTGACCCTATAGTTGATTGCTTTCAGCTTTCATCTTGATAGAAGGTACTTCCATCTTTCCGTTTCACCAGTGTGTCTTGTCATAAATCACCGGATTTGTGGTTATTCCTCATAACAAAATTAGGGTTGTTTTCTAAAAGGTTGCTCCTTTGGCCACTCTTACCGATAGAATATACAATGAAGGCTTCAACTCTAACGTCTAACGCCCGGAATGCCTCGCCTCATTCGAGGTGGTACACTGTACCGCTTCAGTACAAGAGTGAGGCTCCTACAAACTCAATTTTAAAACGTGTACTACCCAACACAATCCTCCTTCCAGAGCATGGTACCTCTAGAACTGGCCAACCCAAAATTCGCAGACCAAATCCGACTGATCAACGGAGACTGCTCCCAGAAAAACCTCGGGCTATCCGAGGAAGACCAGCAGTTGCTGATCAACGAGACCAATTTCATCATCCACTGCGCTGCTACTGTTAGATTCGACGAAGAATTGAAAACTGCAGCTCTGATAAACGTGCAAGCCGTTAAAGACTTGATCAATATGGCTAAAAAAATGAAGAATCTTAAGGTAAGAAAATGACGTCCACGATCTCGTCAAGTTCCCTTGCTATTTTTTCTTCAAGGCTTTTCTGCACGTATCGACGGCTTACTCCCACTGTTATCGCAAGGAGATTGACGAGAAGTTTTACGAGGCTGGCATGAAGGCAGACGATCTGTTGCATTTGGTTGGATCTCTGGACCAGAAAAAATTGAACGGAATCACGCCAGAGTAAGAAAATATTTTGGTCAAATCTCACTCCAGCTGCATACGTTCTTTTCCTTTTCAGACTGATCAAGGATTGGCCGAACACGTACACGTTCACCAAGGCAATCGCAGAGAGTTTGGTGCAGAAAGAGGCCAGCAGACTACCTATCGCTATACTGAGACCATCGATCGGTAAGACTCATCCAAAACGATTCACCTACGGCCTACAGAATCTAAGAGGCCAGAAATTTAGACGTTGCCGTTGTTACCAGCAGCGTGTCTAATGGCACGAGTAGATATAGAAAGTATACGGTTTTCTTGTGCAATTCGCACTGTTTTAGATATAATTTCGACTATATTTCAATTCACAATAAAATAAAGAACTGTAGGGAGGTAAACATAAAAGCATTTCCTTCATCTGCGAATAATTTCTTAATATTTTAACGCAAATAATCCAGAGCTCACCACGAGGAGGTAGCTGTTGTATTGAGATCCACAAGATTACAATCAGAATGAAAATTATTTTACTTTCTGAACCGAATAAAGTAAGTGACTGAACAAAAGAGGAAACAAAGTAACAAATATACCTGTCACCTAATAAACCTCGAATTAGAAATGGGTACGTTTACTTCGTCTCTAAATACGACTTCGATTCTCAAATTACTCAAGATCTCAAACTCCGATGATATTTCTGGAAATGCCCCCTCAAAATTTATATTGTAGACCTGAACAAAGTCATTTTCTTGAACGTTAGAAAAGAAGTTGAAAATTGCCTTGTCTTTGAAATGACAACAAAAGTCGGAAAATCGATCTGATCTCGTCCCAATCGAGTTAACATCGTCATAATGGACAACTAATTTTTGTCTCCGTTCCTCAAAATCAGTTCTTTTCGGAGTAACTGAAGACATCATGTGACTCGGTCGATTTGGAAAAATTGAAGGATAATCAGTTAATTAAGGAATTTTTTGGGTATATCAATAACTGAACCTTCGACTGTTGGATAAGAGTTATTTCTCGAAATATGGGAATCTACAAAATGTTTTATACAAACTACACTGTCATCGTTGAACTATTTTCTCTATGAATTGCGTTAAGCCATTTTCCTCTCCTCGCGGGATTTTTCGGAAATCTAAATACCGACACCTTCACATCAGTAGATTTATAAAGTTGCTTTTGCAATCAGGCACGAGGCATAGTACTCAAATCGAATATTTCAA
The DNA here is from genome assembly GCA_038502775.1 of Hippodamia convergens. Classification (NCBI taxonomy): domain Eukaryota; kingdom Metazoa; phylum Arthropoda; class Insecta; order Coleoptera; family Coccinellidae; genus Hippodamia; species Hippodamia convergens. The sequence goes on along the minus strand of CM076609.1, from coordinate 64,612,053 downwards.
AATGAAATTTTAATAAATATTAAAATAAAAAACCTTCCTGTTGATAATCCTTAATCCGCAGTGATTTCTGCTAAAGACGAGCCCCTGGCAGGATGGGTCGACAATTTTTATGGATTCACTGGAGTGGTCTTGGGAGGAGCTCTCGGATTCATCAAAGTTTTCCACGGGGACTCCGACGTAGTAGGAGATATAATACCGGTGGACTACGTCGTCAATTCCGGTTTGGCAGTTCTTTGGGATTTGGCAGAAACAAGGTGACGATACATCGTCTTTTAAAAACTCCACTTTTAATAGTCTTCTCGTACCGTAGGTCTTCCAATGACAACATCGAATTCCCTGGAAACGATGCAGAGGAGATACCTATATACAACGTTGTCAGCTCTGCAGAGAGCCCAGTGAGATGGAGTGAGTTACCCCAATACCACTCCAAGAAGGAATATTTCAATTAGTAGAGAGAAAGAAAAACACACTTATTAAAATAATTATATTCTCTGATGATCGATTTCGGCTCTAAGCCATCATCAGGTCAGCTGAAAATGATAGTCAAATTATAAAATATGATGACAAAAACAGGTACAGATTAAAATTTCCTGTTTTTGTCATCATATTTTATAATTTGACTATCATTTTCAGCTGACCTGATGATGGCTTAGAGCCGAAATCGATCGTCAGAGAATATAAATATTTTAATAAGTGTGTTTTTCTTTCTCTCTACTATTTGATATCAAACACACTCATGGAGTCTTTTATTCACAGAATATTTCAATATTTCATCACGAACAATTCTCTTTTCCAGGAACTTTACGGAATAACACCCGCAAAGAAGGACTCAAAATCCCTAGCGAACTCCAGATATGGTATCCCATATTCATCTTCGTTTCAAACCGACACCTTTACGAAATCCTGGCTCTTCTGATCCAAACCATTCCAGCTTATCTGGTGGATGGAGTTTGTTACTGCTTAGGAAAAGAACAAAGGTGAGTGTAAGCAAAATCCAACCTACTTTTACTCTTTCTTTTTCCACTTTATTCTCAGGATGGTCAAGGCGTACCAAAAACTGTATAAAGTCTTGGCGGTGGTCAATTTCTTCTGTATCAACGAATGGAAGTTCAGCAACAACAACCTTCAAGCCCTGTGGAAGAAAATGGAAGCCGAAGATCAAAGGTTGTTCCAGTTCAGCATGAAGAATTTCGACTGGAGGAACTTCTTCTACTTCTACATCAGGGGATGCAGGGTGTACCTGGTGAAGGATCCTCTGGAGACGTTACCGAAGGGAAGGGCCAAAATGAGATGGTTGAAAGCCTTTCATTATACGACCGTCGCAGTCCTAATTCTCCTTGGAGTGACGCTGTTAAACTATTTGCTCAAGTTTTTCTTGTGACAAATTCAGCGATCAAAGCTAGTTAATGTTAATAATTAATTGTGGGGTGAGATGTTTGGGTTTCAGCTCTTCTCTTTCCCATCTGTTTATACTTATTGTAAAAAAGAGATGCTAAAACCCAAATATCTCATTCTAGTAGTTGCCTGCCATTGATAAAATATTTTCTAAAAACAACCATTTGTGAGATATTTTTCTCACTCGAGAAGACGAAAAATCTTCGACTTGTACATTTTTTCCGGGAGTTAAACGATGATTGCTCACTAGCGAATGTTTATTTGTTTAATGAATTATATTCGGCAAATGTTTCATAAGATAACTTTTGTCGAAAGGCTGGGAATATCTGGATGTCTCAATTAACGCACGCTCGTCTCATAAAAATAAACATGAAATATTTGTGAAAAAAAAACTTTTTCATTTTAACCAACCAACCAAACAAAAAAAATTTAAGGATCTTTTTGTTACTCATCAATTTCAGGGTTACTCTTGTTCATATTTTACTCAATAGCTATATCAGTTAATATTGGTCGTACACAAAAGTTCAAATGGGCAAATTTGGAGCATTTTTCTTTTGCATTCAGAATTCAGTACTAAGACTTGCATAAAGACATTCAACCTAAAACTTCTATGTGAACTTTTGTTTTTCAAATGGCACACTATGTATTTTATTCTCCTTATCGGTAGAGCTTTTTCTTCTGATTTCAAATATATGTGCTTTATTGAGGTAATCTCTGACAGTTTTTTAAAAATATAGATATTTTCTTCTAAATCTAAGGCAGCTGTGGAATGCCACACGAGAACGATGCGATTTTTTTATATCGAAGGAACCGTGATAGTTAAATTATTTATTTATCAACTGAAAGTTAAATTGGGTATTTAAATGACCTCCATTTACTTCTAGACAGAGTCGATATATGTTTTTTCAAGTTTTTGAGAATTTTCCTTACCATTTATGGAATATAGTGAGGTTGTCAATTTCTTCCTCTATTCTAAATTTGATGTCTTCAATATTTTGCGGACGGCCATATACACTTTTTATTTCAAATATCCCCATAAAAAAGTGTCCAATGATGTTAAGTATGGACTATCAGGAGGCCATAGAATGGAACTTCGATATAAAGAAATCACAGCATTCTCGAGTGGCGTTCTTCAGCTGCCTTGGATTTAGACAAAAAAACCTAAAATTTTCAGAAACTGCCGAAAAAAATCTCGATAAAGATATATTTCGAATCAGAAGAAAAAGCTCTACCGATTAGGAAAATAAAATACAGGGTGTACCATTTGAAAAACAACACTTATCATAGAATTTTTAGGTTAACGATGCCTTTATCTATTTTTTAGTACGGAATTCTTAATTCCCATAAAAAATACTACAAAATTACCCAATTAAACGTTTTTATACGACCAATCATAACTGAGATAGCTATTGAGTGAAATATAAACAATCACCCGATTTTTTTTAGATTCTCAAAAATCAGGTCGAATTTGGGGGACTGAAGAAATCACAAGTTCGTCATCTTGATTGAAAAGATAAATTATGCAGAAAACGAAAAAGTATGACATACAATTAGTGCTCAAATTTTTAAGCATGAGCCATTCTTATATTATTAAAAAAAAAAATTCTAATTGTTTCTTGTTTCAGAGACTGGGAGAGAAAACCCAAATTAAGTTTTCAGGAAAATGCAGAGACCCCCTAGACAATATTTCAATAGATATTCAATTTTCTATCAACTGAAAAAATTTTCTTGGTGACACTCGAAAAAAAACAACACTGAAATTGATTAATCACGGAAAACTCCAATATTAAAATGCGGAAACGATTGAATCGATGGGATGGTCCTTCAATTTCCATTGTAACGGATCATCAAAATTTGAATTTTTCATTCCATGCAATAAAAGATCACAATTTTCAATGCATATCGAAAAAATAGACAGAGACCTTTCCTAACGCGAATTGTGGAAATACCCCAGGTCGTTAAAACCTGCCGATCATCCGAAGATGATTGTCTGCAAATCAACAGGTAAGGTCGCCTTTAACGTAAATATAAGCAACAAAGTACGGCGGGAAGGGGAACCATGAGTTAACCTACGTCCAGTCTGCCCAGAGAATCCCGTCAGTTGTAGTGGCATAACCGACTGTTGTAGTGCATGCAGACTTTTCCCATACAGAAGTGCAAGTCGTGAGTAATTTGATGCATCTCTGAATTTTCCTCTCGAAAATCATAAGATTCGAAAATAAAATGAAGAAGAACTGTCAAATTGATAAAATATTTCTATGCTTTTTTCCTCGATTCTATGCCGGCTTCAACAAATTAACTGAAAACCTATGAACAACAAGATAATAAGAATTCAAACTACCAAAAAAAATTTTTCTTCTCCGCGCCAGAATACCTTTTAACTAATATCAAATAACATACGTAACCTTTTCCGGAATTTGCCAAAAAATTAAATAAAGCTGGGAAAAATTGTATCTCTATTTTCAGAAAACTTCTAAGTTATAAGCCGAAATTTAGGCAATTTCAACATTGACCATCATCTCTGTTTCTGTTTATGCTACAATAATGAAACAAAAACATTATTCAGGCGATCTTTCAAAGCAATCCAGTGGTGTGCTCTGGTTTTGTCCAAGAGGTTTCCTTGCTGAGATATAAGTTGTTTTTTCTATGGAAAAGATAGTTAATTTTTTCTAGTTTCAAAAATACAGGCTAGAAAAAATAATAATTCTTCCTGATTCATAATCTTTAATTTTGCTTGGGAAGAACCAAAACTTCATGATATATCTCAGCACGAAAACCTCTTGCAAAAATCAGAGTACACCACTGCATTGCTATAAAAGTGTCTCCATAATGTTTTTATTTCAAAATTGTAGCATAAACAGCAAGGGAGATAATGGAAAATGCTAAAAATCAGCTTAATTTAGGCTTGTAACTCAAAAATAAAAGAAGATAGAAGAAAGCGGTTGAATTCATAAGAGGTTTCTCAAAAAAAGAGGTCCAGAATGTGTCATTAAATTTCCTCTATCTCCCTGGGTTAAAAAGTTATACTTCGCGGATCACCAATTTTGACCACCCGGTATATGGACGATGAAATTTTTCTCGAAATATCTGCACCGACGTATCTAAAGCTCTATGACCCAATCACTATAATTCTCTCTGAAACCCGTCAATAAAAATATTCATATAATACTAAGGGGATTTTAATGGTACAGCAAATAATTATTCCAACCTTCTAGCCGAAGAAAAACACTCCAAGAATTCCTACGCGACCCAATAAAAAACCAATAACCGTAACATCTACTCATATCGAGAAGATTCGATATAATTATTGTCGAATTTTTTCCTAATATCCGGCGCAACCATTCAATACAGCTCCGAAAATCAAGAATCAATTTAAAAAACACGTATATCGAAATGACAATAACAGACTCGTATTACTTAGTATCGGAATGATTGCGTTTCTAATTCAATCATAAATACCTTGTAAACGAGGAAATAAAAGTCCAACAATTCATGGATCCATCATGAGCTGTCGATGGGGGGCCATCATGAACACTTCCAAACAATGCTTTTTATGCACCATTGTCTTCCTGTCCAAAACGTCGTAGGTACTTTCCGACGTCATTCTGAAATCAATATTAATATTTTCACACTCCGATCTATTCGTTTCCATAAAGTTTTCGATAATAAAATGATTCACTCCCATTTCCAGAACGAGGAATGTCAAACATATCCATCGACAATGGGAATCTTATCTGTGATCGATCACGAATGGAAAATTCGATTCTATGACCATGGAACGAAATTATTAAAATATCATTACCATCACGAGAACGATTCAAAAATTTCCAATTAATCACATTTAAATTCTGAATTAGCCCCAATTAATCGGAAAAGTACCATTAAGAAATAAACAACGCAACACACAACTCGCAGACTTATTCAAAATTCAATCGGAAATTGAATCATCTTCGAGTAATGAATAATGAAAATCTCAATGTAGTAGATGCTTGTATTTCGATGAAAAATACCTAACACCTTGCTGTTAATATTAAAGAGTGCAAGGAAGATCATTATCAGATATTACTTACATGTTATCAGCGCAAAATCAAACGACCTGATATCACAATTCAGTAAGTAATTAACAACACTCCGAATGCAAATTAAACGAGAAATGTCAAACATATCCATCGACAATTAAAATCGTATCTGTGATCAGAAATGAAAAATTCAATTCTATGACCATAGAACGATAAGGAATTATTAATATGTCATTACCATCACCAATACGATTTGAAAAATTTCAATTATTCAAATTCGAACTCTGAATTGACCCCAATTTATCGAAAAAGTACCATTAAGGAACAAACAACGCAACAAGGAACTCGCAGACTTATTCAAAATTCAATCGGGAATTGAAACACCTCCAAGTAATGTCGAATGAAAACCCAACGTTGTAGATGCTCGTATTTCGATAAAAAATAACTCCTTGCTGTTGATATTCATAAGTACTTCAAGAAAGATCATAATTAGATGTTACTCACATGTTATCAGGATAAAATCAAACGAACTGATATCACAATTTAGTTAGCAATTAACAACACTACGAATGCAAATTGAATGAGAAATGTCAAAAGTCAAACATATCCATCGAAAATCTTAATCTGTGATCAATCCTGAATGGTGATTCTATGACCATAGAACGATAGGAAAATATTAAAATATCATTACCATCACTAAAACGATTTAAAGGATATCAATTATTCAAATTCTAATTCTGAAGGAGCCTCTATTTATCGAAGATGTGTATCAAAAACTCAATCGGAAAGTGAATCATATTCGATTAATGAAGAATGAAAAAATCAATGTGGGGAATGCTAGTACCTATGAGGACTTCAAAAAAGTTCATCATCAGATGTTACTTACACGTTATCAAAGCTGAATCAAACGAACTGATATCCAAATTTCGAATGCAAATTGTTCAAACACAGGTAAACAACCTTCGTAACTGATAATTATCGACAATCGAAACACTTATTATTTTGAAATATCGATTCAAATATATTCTTGAAGAGGTCTGCGTTTTCTCTTCAGATATTTTGACATTTCAAACCTTCTATGATCATAGAAACACTATTTAAGGGTTCAGTGACAGAGAATTGTTCAACTCTTTCTCGAAATTCAGTGGGCATTCCATGACTTGATATTTTTCGAAAATTATAAAAATTCTGTTATTTTTACAAAAACTGGACAGTGACAAATGCATTTCAGGTCAGCTCCGAGATAACAAAAGGATCGTAATTGCTTCTTTGTCGGCTGTTTAGCATAAATGAACGCTCGATCGCTCATCAGCTGACCTTGACAGTAAAACGGACAAGTGAAGAGACCAAGCAGTGAGAGTTGAAAGAAATTCAAACATGTCGTGTGACAACATCGATGAAACAATTCTCAATCGATACAAACAAACTGATCGTACGTGATTACGAAATATTTCGTCCGACCTACACCCGAAAATGCATGGCCAATCGATTCTAAATTTGCGAATATCCATCCACATTGGTTGCACCACACCTATACCAGTTCGGGATTTGGTTTTTTCGTTTTGGGAAAAAAAAACCGAAATCATCTGACGTAGGTTACCTAATTATACATCTTGATTTCGTTCCCACGAAATCCAGACGTATGAAAAAGTCGCAACAAAATGCAAGAAATTCAAATTAGAAGCGTAAAAAACCATTTTATGGCTCTTAAGATTCAAGTCCTCACCTTTCGATTTGTTCATAAGCAACGATTAGGGGGGAGAAACAACATTTTCTTGAAATACCGGACCTTTTGGAAACACTTTCACAAACGAAACATTTGACAGAATTTAAAAATGACATCCGTGAATATCTGTCATAATGGGGTCATTCGACCTACTACGAGTATCTATGAGTACTTTTTGATCTACCAAATCCCACTGACAGTTCATATTCACGAATGCCAACCCTAAGGAATCGAATATTGGTGAATCCAACCTCAAATTATTCTCGACTCTAAATTCATAGTTAAATTAACGTATTTCGATTGTCGCGTATTTAAGGTTTTTAATGATGAATGAACACGTCGGAAATCTGTTTACAGTCCAAAAAGGGAAGCTCTCAGAAGTGCGTCGACCCCATCACATGCCTCTTCTGATTTCACCGCAAACATTCAGCAGCGCGAAACGAAAAAAAAGAATTGAAACAAGTTTCGATTTTCGCAAACCAGTACCTAGCGCATGATTGCAAGAATTGCATTAAGAGCCTCGCTCAATTGCTCGCACTCCTAACCCAGTTACCTCACCTGAAGAACAGTTCTTCCTGCTTCAGAAGAGTTCAAATGAGTGTGTGGAACGGGATTCCAATCCACACCACAAAGAAATTGTCGATTAGGTTGTAGTAGGTTTAATTATTTCCTAGAACTTTTTTGTATTTCGAAAAATGGGAATCAAAATATACTTTCGACCTTTACTCTCAATTTCTTTAATAATCCTGTAAGAATGGAATATACAGCCTCTGTACATCTCGAGATACAAGAACAATCGGTAGTTAACCATCCATAAATCAATGGAAATCACCTTTTAAATCAACGTTCATCTCATCAGGCGAAAACAACAACTACCATTCTTACCAGGAAGAGAAACATAAAATTATTTTTTGTATTCGTCAACGAAGAAATCAATTGAGAACTTTAAAAAAAAACACATTCAAATACTAGAAGAGCCTCGAATCGACAAATTAAAACAACGAGTTGAACAAAGATTCTTATAAAAGACTTACAAAAGCTGATTAAGTACCGAGATAAAAATCATTGGCGTAACTAGAGCTGCGTCAAGAAATTCTTTCAATTTTCTTTTCAAATTGTCTCAATTTTTGCGAATTTCTTCTAATCAATGGAGGGGGGTTTCGTTACCAATAACCCACCCCACATCGTAACGCCTATGATAAAAGTAAACGCATGAATGAGAGGAACGTTTTCAATGACAAATATTGGTAGCTCTTGAAGAAAAATCCTTACGTACGTCTATGAAAGTTTGCCAAAAAGAACGATGACACAATCGGAATAATATAGAACCAACAAAATGTATGATATTTTTTGTGGGAGGGCATGACTCACGGCAAGAAACGAATATACCCATTAAGACAAAACAACGAATTAGCTCGGGGCCAAATTGTACAGAGTAGAAAAAGTTAATCCGAAGAAATCCAAACGCTTCGACCTTCGGATCTAAATAACGCGGAGTTCATTACTGTTATACATTACGATTAGGTCTGAACCTTGGGGAATCCCCGCAATCAAAACAATACCTTCGAAATCTTCAATAACGACGTTTTCATTTCGCAGGAAACAAAGAAAATGAACCAAGCCTATTCTGGAAGAGAAGGTGCTGACATCTTCGCGTCAGATATGGTACAATCAGAGGTGCAAAGCAAGGTAGCAGCCACTTTCGATGACTCCACTGTTTTCCTCACTGGAGCCACCGGCTACCTTGGCAAGATGTTCATGGAGAAATTGCTAAGGAGCAGTCCGAAATTGAAGAAGATATACATCTTGGTAAGACCAAAGAAGGGCAAAGACGAGAAGCAAAGATTTGAGGAGATCTTCGATGGCCCTGTAAGTTTTTTTACGAGTTGAGCAAGTTTAAAATCTGGATAAATGACCTCAAAGGCTATTTTCAAATTGTGAGATTGCATAATGAAGCATTAGGGAAAATTTCAGAGTAATACAATCGAAAATTTCAATTAGAATTTTAATCTTGTACGTCAGTTCCCTGGGAACAATTCAATTCGATGAATTAAACATGCTCTTGAATTTCGAGCGTTCGAAATTCCTGAGCTCTCCTTGGATGAAAAAACTGCATCACTTTATGCTTTCAAATCGTAAATGGGAAAATTTACACTGATTTTTTTGCCGAATTTCCTTGAGACCCAATATAATCATTAGCAACCTCTTTTTTCATTCAGATCGATAATTATGAACCAAAACTTTCGATCCCGAACCTGCTCAACTTCAAGTATCATTTTTTTTTCAAAGAGTTCCTTCTCAAACTTCATTTCACGATTTTTTTCGCCCAGAATATGGTCCCGATGAAGCTCAAGAACCCCAACTACATGAGCCAAGTGGCAATGATCAGCGGAGACTGCTCTCTTCCTGACCTCGGCATGGACAAGGAGGAAAAGGAAAAGGTCATCAGGGAGACAGACATCATCATCCACTGCGCCGCCACTGTTCGATTCGACGAGAAAATCAGGACAGCGGCGCACATAAATGTCAGGGCGGTCAGAGACCTGCTCGCGATAGCCAAGCAAATGAAACATTTGAAAGTGAGTCCTACAATTTTTTTTTTCATAAGCTCACAGATCTTTAATCTTGGATTCGAGGGTTGCTGATGATGACAAATAAGGCCGAAACCGGTTTATCTCTTCTCTCAGTGACTGAAGATCTGGGAGCCTATGAATCATTTCGATGATTACTATTTTGAATTTATCCAAGAATATTTTGTTCATTTCTGGTTTCATCAAGGTATATCAGAGGTACCTTGAAAAAAATGGGAGGCCGTTTATGAACCTCCAATTTTTTTCCAGACGCGGAAAATGCAAGGAGCAAAAGTCAAGAACGAGATCTGAGAGCGGTGCCGAAACTATCATTAAACAAATCAGTTGAACAATTATATCCAATTATATCGACAGACGTCCTATTTTAATGAGTTCTTGAGAAGAAAAAAATTCTGTTTATGTTTCACTTTCGTTGAATTTCCGTTTTACGGCTTCGCGGTCAGTTCAATTTGTCTGAACAATTACGCAAAGCATTTTTTAGTCGCTTTTCGTAGTAATCATTACATATTATCGAAAAAATTTTGAACGAATTTTCCAAATAATCTATTATTTTTCCCGCAGGCTTTTCTTCATGTTTCCACAGCATTCAGCCATTGCGTGAGGAAAGAGATAGATGAGAAGTTTTACGAATCTGGCATGGCCCCTGATAAACTCTTGGATTTGGTCGATGCTATAGACGAAGACAGACTCACTAAAATAACACCAGGGTAAGAACTACCTGTTCGACAAGTTCAAAATCAGGACTTTCAATTCTTTCCTCAGGCTCTTAGGCGAATGGCCCAACTCGTACGTGTTCACGAAGGCGATAGCTGAAGACTTGGTCAAACAGGAACTCAAGAATCTTCCGATAGGCATGCTCCGACCTGGGATAGGTAATATAATAATAGTTTCCTAGATCACTTTAGTTTAAGTTCATTTTGAAGAAGGGTAACACGCCACTGCGACCTTACGGTTCATTTTGTGTCCCCTGACACACTACACCCTTTACTAGTGTTGGGTAGTACACGTTTTAAAATTGAGTTTTTGAGAGGCGCCTCACTTTTGTACTGAAGCGGTACAGTGTACCAACTCAAATGAGGCGAGGCATGACGCGATAGGCAATCGAGACAAAATTTGTCCTGCTACATTCTGAGTCACTTGGGTCGCTCGCAACTGGACCGATGCAAAAAGTGGATAACGTCGTTAGACGTGAGAGTTGAAGCGCTCATTGTATATTCTGTCGGTAAGAGCGGTCAAAGGAGCAACCTCTAAAGAAACAACCTTAATTTTGTTATGAGGAATAACCACAAATCCAGTGATTTATGACAACAAGAAAAGATGGAAGTACCTCCTATCAAAATGAAAGCAATAAACTAATCGCTTAGTGGGACATTTGAAATGAAGTGGTGCCGTTTTTCAAAGTGAGCCGCTCTTACATTTCTGCGTCGTGTCTTAACCAATGCATCGTTTCCTTTGGCTCACAATGGCAAAGCATTTCATGACAAAGTGAAAAGGAGTTTCTCCCTCCTCCCTACAGAATCTACACTCGTCAGATGCTTCCTGAGGCGATAATGCCCCATAAGGAGGTGAAGTTGGTTCTTACTAAGATCCAGTGTCTTTTGGACCTTGTAGTTTCAAAGTTCGAAGGAGTTTATTGAAGAAATCCACCCCTGAGAGTGTCTAACTTCTTCTCCAGAAACTCCTCCCTATAAGCACATTTTCCTACACCTCAGAAGATTCTGGAAAGTGTCCCTGATCTCTTGACTGCAACTGGAAGTAACCTGATTCCCTCACTTTGATTTTGCAGTGATCTCCTCAGTGAACGAACCTGTTAAGGGTTGGATCGACAATTTCTACGGAGCCACTGGAGGTATGGTAGGAGCTGCTTTAGGAGTACTCAGGAGTGTCCAAGGCAGAGATACGAACCGAACAGAAGTAGTCCCTGCTGATTACGTCGTAAACGCCGGTATATCTATAATCTGGGACCTAGCCTCTAGAAGGTGAACCTTTTAACAACATCCAACACCACCAGAACTAATAAATCAATCTTACAGGGACGAAAACCGAATAATATCACTTCAAGAGGAGACAGAGGAACCTGTGTTTAACTTCGTCAATTCAACAAAGGCTCCACTAACTTGGAGTAAGTCCCAACCATCTCCGAATTAAGAAATTCTTAACCATCTCTTGTATTCCAGGAGACTTCTACAGCCTCTCCAAGAAACACGCAGTCAACGTACCATCTGAACTCCAAGTCTGGCACAATTTCTTCTCCATGAGGGAAGGGAGGCTCCACCATCTCATTGCTTGTTTCTTACTCCACACCCTACCAGCCTACATCGTAGATTTCATCTGCATCTGCTTAAGAAGGGAACCCATGTGAGTATCTAAGACCTTTAACATGAATAGTCTCTCACTTCTTTCTTCATTCGCAGGATGATCAAGGCGTACCAAAAAATCAACAAATTCATGGACGTAGTCTCGTACTTCGCGATGAGAGAATGGATCTTCAAAGACGACAACCTCCAGAACTTATGGGACCGGATGGAACCAGAGGATAAGAAAGTTTTCCCCTTCGTCTTGAGGAACTTTGACTGGGATACCTTTTTCCACTTCTACGTGAAGGGAGGAAGGGTTTATTTGCTCAAGGACCCTTTGGAGACCATCCCCAAAGGGAGGATCAAGTATTGGAAGTTGTTCGCGATGCACTACACCCTTCTCGGCGTGTTGTTGTTGCTCTTCTTCAAGCTGTTGTGCACGTTGTGTTCTTGTATATTTTGAATGTTTAAATTTTATGTGTTGTTGTAGTTTTTAGGTATTAATTTTGTATATTTTTGCTGAATGGATTTTAATGTTGATATAGTTTCATCCTCATGATTGGACGAGATGAATTGAACATCTTATGATTGTTATCCTCCAAAGTAAGGAGAATAAACGATTTTCTTAATTTTTTTAGTTTCCTAGATTCCAGTGTAACCTTGATTGCTCTTTAAAGTGACTGAATCTTCCAACATTAGATGTTGAAATGTGAAGGACATTCTCAGTCATTCACATTATCCAATAATGAAAAATTTGGCATGGATCAAATCGAATTTAAAACGACGTTTTACATCCGCCATTTCTTGGCGACTTCATCGGGAATCCCATACTAACATTCTAATCGCTGTACCGCGAATTCGTCAGTCATCCTGGGATCGTTATCTTCGGCAAAGACCGAATTTTGATAATCGAAAACGTGATTCAGTTCATCCGGAACAGCGATGAAGTTGACTCGAGTATCTTGTTTCGCGCTCCTGTGTTTCTTGACAAGGTCCGTCTCAGGCCAAGTGAATTGGAAATGTTGCTCTTCCTCCCAAACTATCATTCAGACAAACTCCTCCTTTCGGTGTCACCCTAACGCTAATAATAGGCTCCAAACAAACTTCCTGCGTAACGATTACCTTTTTAAAAAAACCCGGGGTCCTGCGTAGACTTATTCGCCGGAAACAAAACTGCAATCTTCTCCGTAGACGAAAGGGGAGGTATAACCAAGAAGCAGGACCTCCAGGTGACCTTCTACCCCAAGTGTTGCCACCTTGGACACATTTACAACGAGACTCTACACTCCTGCCAAACCTCCAACAACATAAGCTTCGCCCAAAGAAACATTCCTCCGAATACCTTCATTTTCGTCGGTCTTCCAAGGTGTAAAGTGATATCGGACGTCATCTTATCCAGCCTCGAGGAGTTAGAATGGTCTGGAACACAGCTGAGGGTCAAGAAAATCGATAGGACCCTGGACGAAGGGAAGTTTTGCTTGGATTCCACGAAACAAAGGTTCGTGGTGAGGATCTGCGAAGAACTCGATGTTTGCGAGAGTGTCAGGTGCATCCATAAGTGCTGCCAAGACGGACAGAGCTTCGTTAACGGATCCAAGTGTAAAGACACCTTTCGGTACGGGGTCGATCTACATTCCTCAAGGCACTTCGAGGAACCCGATGGTAAGAGATTATTTTAGCAACGCTTCAAAGTCTTTTAAAAACACACTTTTCTCGAAAATAAATCGTTAATCTCGGATTAACCTTAATCCGAGATTAACTTCAAGCTCGGATTAAAGTTAATCTCGGATCAAAGTCAACCTCGAATATAGGTAAATCTTGGATTAAGTTTAATCTAGGATTATAGTTAAGCTCGGATTAAAGTTGAGATAGGATTATATTTAAGCCCGGATCAAAGTTAACCTCGCATTGAAGTTGGTCTCGGATCAAGATTAATCTAGAATTATAGTTAAGCTCGGATTAAAGTTAATCTCGGAATAAAGTTAAGCTAGGATTAAAGTTAACCCCGCATTGAAGTTGATCTCGGATCGAAGTTAATCTCGGATTATAGTTAAGCTCCGATTAATGTTAAGCTCGGATTGAAGTTGAGCTCTGACTAAAATTAATCTCGGAATAATTAATCTCGGACTAGTCATTTTTGGATTATCAAACAAGGATTAGTTAATCCAGGATAAAAATGACTCTAGAATCAACTCTCGGATTTAAGTTAATCTTGGATTAAAGATGACCTCGGATTTGAGTTGAGCTTGGATCAAAATTAACCTCGGATTGAAGTTGATCTCGGATTGAAGTTAAGCTTGGATTAGATTTTAGCACGAATTAAAGTTGAGCTTGGACTAGTCATTCTTAGATTAACAAACTCGGATTGATCAGAATGAATCCAGAATTAACTCATCCGGGAATGAAGTTGATCCAGAAATTATACTAATCCAGAGGAAAATAGAGAAAGTACCACTTTCATGGTAGAAAAATACCACTCACAAGTGCGATCCAGACGTACAGAAAAAATCTTTGCTGAAAACCTATTTGAAGGTTTTCTGTTGTTGTCATCAGAAAAATGCTAATTGTAAAAAAACTTTAACTCTACTTCTTTCGAAAGTGGCTTCGTCAGTCAAATAGTTTCTGGAAAAGGTATACCAATTTTAGAGACAAAAGTTCAAGGCCCTCTAGATCAAAATGGAGCATTGTGATGGAAAGAGCAAAAAACACAAAAAATAAGATTCTGAAACCAGAAACACGCCTAGAAAATCTCGTGATTCGATTTAAAATGTGGAACAAAATGAATTCATCTAGAGCCCCTTCATCTCTATGAAAACAGATTGAAAATATGTCTGATTACGATAAAAGTGACTCATTGGTACAGAGATTGTGGTTTCCATGTTTGTCTCGGAACCACAAAAGGAAACGTTGAAACGATATCAATGGTATATCTATTTTCTACATCGAAAATATAAACATATCAAGGTCACAACTATCCAAATATTGCGTCAATATTTATGCGCTGACCAAGAGAAGAAAACAAACACAGCGATTTGGTTTGAAGAGTTTCTCTTTCAGAAAACTCCAAATTTATGTTTCAGAACCCTTCGCCATCATCCACGGCATCCAAAAACCTATATACATCCTCAAAAATTCCAAAGATTTCAAAATTGACACATCTGGAAACCTCCAAATGTACTCCAACAAAACCAACTCCTACAACCTTTACGAATACTCCCAGGAAGTCTACTGCTTGGAACACGCCTACAAAAAAAGACTGGTCAACGACTACACAATCTTCGCCAGGACAATACAACCCCAATTGAAGATGAAGTTTGCAGTCACCAGATGGGTCAAGATAATCTCCTGCATCTTCCTTTTTCTCACCATGGCAGTCTATCTGATGCTGCCCAAGATGCTGAACCTTTTCGGCAAGATTCTCCTCAGCTATAGCTTCGCCACTTTTCTGTTCTTTTTTTTCTTGTGTCTTTCCCAATTCCTGTCTACGCAGTACGACGATGCT